>CM062088.1:12958099-13591201 GCA_031163375.1 Conogethes punctiferalis
GATCAGAAGAGTATTTTCAATCTCAGTATTCGCAACATTACTTTATTACAAATCCGATCAATTTCCCTCGAGCCTCTAATAGTTTAGTTTGCCGTCATGTCACCCTGTAATCAATGAGGTATGTGTACATTAGTTGGTCGGTACATTATCTACGCTAAACACCTTTCAATCTTATTATACATTGTACAATTGTACAATGTACAATACATTACATTAATTGGTCGGTACATTATCTACGCTAAACACCTTTCAATCTTATTATACATTGTACAATGTATAGTACAATGTTAATAGCTCTGGGGGCCGGCTAACGAGGGCCTTTTAATATTTCAGTGCATCTCCGGCATATGTACTATAGTATTCCTAATACAAGTGCTAAGTCTGGAGCGAGTCCGACATGCGTACTGGCCGAACGCGTACGCGGTACAGGTGGTGGCGTGCATCGACTGCGCCATCATGGTCGCCATCAACGGCTGGTTCCTGTGGGCTGTTAAAAATGTAAGAACTTTATGGTCACTTAGAGAGTAGGAGTGTTACTAAGCTGTGAAGGCTACGGACCGTAAGGGGCAGCCCAGACGACAGACTATCCGTGACGCACTCTTTAGTCTTTTTAGTCTCAACGCACATCTTCGATCATTCTGTCGGCAGAGCTGTAGGGACATAAATGATCTTTTTAAATGTCTCAGACGCAGACTCTATCGCACAAAAAGTCTGTCGTCTGCGCAGCCCCTAATCGATGGAGATAGATTGTCTGTGCAGGGGGTTCCAGTGACCACGATCCTCAGTAATGAGGGACCGATTGAAGAGAGAGGAAATTTAGATCAGAGAACTTAATTAATTGTTATGAAAAAGTTTTAGTAGGTTACCTGCCTAACGTAGGAGAGATACCTACCTACCTACCTACATTATTTTAATTTCGACATTTGTATTGTACGGTCAGCATCAAAGTCGTTTAACTTTCTTTAGAACCATTTGATATTATACCATTCGGTATTAAAGCAACTCAATCTCTTTAGAATAGAAATATTTATTTAAAGAATACTTTATTTGGTACACATACAAAAATAAAAAATACAAAGTTTAAAACTAAAAACATAAATTATCGGTTCACAATTCTCGGAGATAGGTACCTACCTATGTGGTAACAAACATGAAAGAAATCAGTCGACTTGATAACCTCTTCCTTTTTGGTCGGTATAAAATACATGTGAACTTAATTAAAACAAGTGTACCAATGGTCTCCGCTCAATGGGTATGGCCGCGAAAAAGTGTCTTAACATCTTGTGACAACGATTGCCGTTGCAGGACAAGTCATCAGTGATGCTGGTATGGCTCTCTGCCACCTTGCTGTGGCTGAGCCACGCAAGCATCATGGTCACCGTGCTACTGATACTGTACACCAGTTACGTCGGCATAATTACATGGATCATCTGCGTTGTATTGGCTGTAGTCGTGTTTGGTAAGTTATTTCTTCATTTTCATGTACACATAAATATCACTACATACTTAGTACAAAAAAGGCGTTTTTCATGTCTGTCCCTATGTGTGCATAAATTCTTGGAACTACGCAACAGATTTTGATGCAGTTTTTTTAAGAGAAGGCATAGCGAATCTTCGTTCGAATTGAACTGTCCGTCCGGGGAAGGACCTCCACCCTATAGAATACTTACCACAGCCAAAGACCTCCTTGTCGTGTTCCTGCCGGTGAGTAGGGTTTCCGGAGCTCGTGGGGTGTTGGGGTCGGGCCGGCATGGCGGTGGCAACTGACAGGTAACTGACCAGTTTCTTGCCTGTTGTGACAGCGACTTGAGCTTCTCTTTCGCTTTTCATCAGGCGTAGGAAAGCCATTATGTCAAGCTACTATAAAAAATAAAAATTTAATGTATAGAGTGATTCAAGAGGAAGGTTTATAAGATGTATAATAACCGAAGCGAAGCGAGGGCTAGTACATGTATTTACATAATTATATTATGTAAAAACATACTATTAGTAAAGTCCACCACGATAACCACCGTTTCGTTCATGCAAAAACTATTGAACAACTATTAAACGTTCGCGTTGCATCATAAGATATGATAAAATGCACAAATACCGTTTTTAAACCCGACGTTTCGGCCGTGTTACGTTAAATAATTTGTACAGGCAAAAATGGCGACACCTAATTTTGCCTCAACAAACTATTTTGAAACTGGTCTATTTTATCACTTAAAAGTGTGCTAATCACTTTTAAGTGATAAAATAGACCAGTTTTTCTGAAAGCTACGACTAACTCAAATCAGGATTGAAAGTTAACAGCCGCTGCAACTAAAGTTGCTACATGCACAAAGCCTAAAGCAACTTTTAATTACTTTTTCTAGGTCTGGCGGTGTATGCCTACTTGTGTGTCTACGCTTACTGGTTGGAGTTGCGAAGTGCGAAGGCTGATAACCCTACAGAACCCTCAAGATAATAACTGTAATAATCATGAATCCAATAAAATTTGTGTAACATATTTCGGTTATTGCAATTAAGAAGGTAATCAATTTGAATACAGTAGATAAAAGTCTTTATCCACCTATTTTGTCATCTACTCGTACATAGGTATTATGTCAGTCATGGTTGCTGGTGGCTCTTCCAATAAATATGTATGTAG
This sequence comes from Conogethes punctiferalis, assembly GCA_031163375.1. NCBI lineage: Eukaryota > Metazoa > Arthropoda > Insecta > Lepidoptera > Crambidae > Conogethes > Conogethes punctiferalis. The sequence continues at coordinate 12,960,732 of CM062088.1, forward strand.
GTACAGCTATTTTAAGCTTAAAGGAATGAGCAAACGCTAATTTTCACAAATCTCAGGCATCGTTCTTATTGTATGTACCACATTATTTTATGAGGATAAACTTAAAAAATTAACTTGTGTCTGGAAATCTCGGACTTACGAGGGTAAGTCCGAGATTTCTAGTCACAAGTTAACAATAGATTAGGGTTTTAAAAGAACATTCGGACTTTTGACTTTAAACTCTATTTTTCAGTAACTTGCCGCAGTGTTGACCAGTAGGTATCGAGGCAAAACGAATTGTTTTCAATTTAAAAATTGATTCTTTTGCTTTTCCGACCAGTTACAAGCAAACATCTGCTCCCAGGCATCCGTTTTAAAGCTCAGCCCTAAATCTTCACGACTCGTTAGCTTCTTCATCCAGTGGCTATGTGATACCGGCTAGGCGCTAAACTTCTAGATCTAATTTATGTGATGGCCGTGATATACTTAGTAAGCTGCTCTTTTGTGAGTATAATGTGTGGTAAGTTTAAAGACAAATGGTTGCAGGAGTGGAGTAAGCGAGCGTGTTTCAGGCTTGTATACAGTGACTAACTGGTTTAGGATTTTTTCATAGTAGCACGGCATAATGGCTTCCCTGCGCCTGATGGAAAGCGAAAGAGAAGCCCAAGTCGCCGCGTTTGAGATGGTTTCAGATATCGTATGTTACGCTTCAAGCATCTTAAAACTGAAATCTCTACATGTTAGTTACGTACGAAGGGAAGGGAACACATGGAGCGGTGGATTTTATTATTTATCTATATCCGTCAGCTGACTAAAATCCATTAAAATAGCCATTTACCATGTTAATTTCGACTCGGATTACTTAATGAATAAGCGGGGCCCTTGGAAGTCCAATTACTTAATGAATAAGTGGCTTCCAAGGACTGAAATCTTAGGGCATGAGGAGTAGGTACAGTTTTGTGAGTATTAAGCTATAGCTGGGCTTGAGGATATCAGAAGTGGTGGCAGCTCATTGCTTGTAATTTCCCTTCATTCTCAATAGTTCTACTGAGCAGTTTTACCGTAGAACTAATGGGTTCTAGCACTCCATACCAGAGGTCCTTTGAAAAATATCTTTATTAGACCTATAGACTTACGACAAGTACGTAAGCACTTACGAATCGTTAGATACAAAAAAATCTACCTTTTCGGAAAGTGGTTTCTATCGAGAAGAAACATGGAGTCAAAACCATTCCAATTAAACAACAATTTAATTTACTTTGCAATACAAATTTTAATTCGTCAACTTAATATAATTTAACTATTACAAACTACTCACACTGATTGTCTTGTTAACTTCTTGCGGTGACTGTTCACAACTATGATGAAATATATTGTTACTGTCAACAAAAATTTAAATCAATTCATTATACGTATACGAGTTACATTCTGTATGTTGGATTGCTTAAACGTACTTATGGACCTTACAAAAATAAACTTTAATAATGAAATACTGTATACCATTATGGAGATGTAAGGGAGCGACTTATCATCTTTACGCTCCAAGCCACCCTCACCTGCCCGTGGTGCATCTTGCCGAATAACAAACGAGGCACTGGCAACCGACTGGTGGCGGTATAACCATCACAACTGAAGGCATAGTTAAACGGGCAGCAGCGTCACCAGAGCGAGAAGCTACACACTGTGATCGCCAACCAGCCTGCTCAGCGTGGCGATTATGGGTAAAGCCTTCAGATGGTTGCCCAAAGTGGCGAAAGCCTGGAGAGCCCTATGTCCACCAGTGGACTGCGATGATGATATACTTACTTACATGGTGATACTATAAATATAAAACTATTACTTTTATACTAAATTTAATACTAAACTATCACTATTATATACTTACATATATACCACAGCATTCCCAATACGGCGACGACAACTCTGTTCCTCTGCTTCTTGGATGTGAACACCAGTGCGAGAAGGATCATCATCATCAACATCACGGCTACGAAGATCAAAGCGTACCACACCCACAGGGAACACAGGAGGACGTCATCCTGAAAAATGATTTAGGGCATCATACAAATGCGGTCGGAAAGATCTCTCTCGAAAATATTTTCGATCGTTCGTTCAAATATTGGCCTATGTTCAGCAGTGGACTGACACGGGCTGATGATGATGATGATTCAAATGGTCAAAATTTTTGTCAGCCGAAGAGCTCTCTCTCGGCATAGTTTTCGATAAGAACTGTCAAATTTGAATGAACGATGAAGATTTTGAGAGAGAGTTTTCTGTACCCATTAAAGGAGTCTGCCCACTACACCGTATCATACCATGACTGTGCTATGAACGTATCAAGCACGGAAGGTAATACGATACGCCTTGCTTAGCCCACTGAAACGAGTCGACGGTGTTTAATGCCGGTATGATGCCGGTATGGTGTCCGTATGCAACCCGTATGTTGCCCACCCGTAATTAATGCTTTTAATATACTTAATTTAACTGCTGAATTTAAATCGACCCATGTGGGTCGATTTGTATTATATTAAGTAATTAATTACGCTATTTGACGTAGTAATTGAGAGTTAAGGTTTTAAAGAAACTATTATTTTGCAACAAGAGGTAACATATTGCAGAGGTCGACATGTGACATGGTAATAAAATAGGTATGGCTATTAAAAGATTAACTGTTGGACAACTGGCAATGATTGCCATAATATTGGATGAGGAAGAAGAAGAGAACCAAAAACCCACTCGACGCTACTGGATTCACGATACTTTAAAAAAACGAAAAACTGAAGGAGAATATTAGACGTTGTACCGGCACTTAGTTGAAGATGAGGAAAAGTTTTTTCAGTATTTCCGAATGTCTACATACCAATTTAATATGTCGCTGCAAAAAATTGAAAATGATATTTCCAGAAGAAATACCAACTTCAGAGAATGGGTGTAGCACTTGTTTCAATGGTTGAAGAAGTCGACGCTGGAGATGGTGTGTCCGTATATTGAGGTGTAGTTGTAATAAACCTAGGTGGTGCGAGTTGCTGTAACTCCATTTCAGAAACTAAACTAAATGTCTTATTTTTTACTATTGCTTGTAGGTAAGGTGAAAACTTTTTCACTGTTTCTGATATACTCAAAAAGAAACGATCTAGTTCGTCGTGGTCACACTGCCGTGGAACATTCATTTGCTCGTCTAATAATCTAGACATCAAAACAGCGGATGCCGACGGTTTCGGTTGAACCTTCGCCTTCTTTATTGCCTTTGCCTTTTTTACTTCACTGTGTTGTGGTTGTGGCGATATATTACAAACAATACTGTCGTTTTCGGTCCGAATTTCAGTGACGTGAGAAGCAGTCACATCCACAGCGTCGGTACTGTTGATGTCATTGCCGGAGTTAGGGTTCTGGACTTCCGTAGCATCTTCTTGAGACTCTTCATCGTCACTCGACATCTCAACGCTATCTAAAGTTTTTTTTGCGACAAAACACGAAGCCAAAAAAGACATCTCATCCTCATATTTCCATTTTTTAATTTTCTTCGCTGCCTGTCCACTTTTGCCTTTTTTCTTATTCATTGCTCTTCTATATGCATCTCTTAGACCTTGCCATCTTTGTTTACAAGCTGCAGCTGTAAAAAAACGTAATATAGGTACATTTTAAAAAACATATTACTAATATAGGTTATTACGCATTCGAAATACACTAGGTACCCAAGAAAAAACTTCGCGTTTGTAAGATTATAGTTTCGGAAAATCGTTGGATAATCGGCGGTGACGAAATAAATGCATACATCCATAAATACATTTATACACTACAATATATACATAACAATATGTCAAATAATATTTTGTTTGCAGGTACTTAGCAACTGGTGATTCGTTCACAACCATTGCTTTTAGCTATCGTATGGGCATCAGTTCTGTAAGACGTGCCGTATTGGAAGTTTGTGATGGTATAATAAAAAAATTATTGCAAGAATATATTCCTACGCCTGGCAAAGAACAATGGGAAACAAATATATAGAAGAATTCTGGAATAAATGGAATTTCCCTAACTGCGTTGGTGCTATAGACGGAAAGCATGTCATTATTTTAGCACCACCTAACAGTGGTTCTTTGTATTTTAATTATAAAAAGACATTTTCTATTGTACTTTTAGCTTTGGTTGATGCTAATTATAACTTTATCGCCGTTAACGTCGGAGCTCTCGGCAAAGATAGTGACGGTGGTATTTTGTCAAAATCAAAAATGGGCAAAGCTATTTTAGACAATAAATTTAATATTCCGAGTAACAAACTTTTCCCGGGGAGTAAGTAATATAAGTGCACCGTGTGTAATATTAGGAGATGCAGCTTTTCCTTTAAAAAATAATCTTCTAAGACCTTATCCATCACAACAGTCGCTTAACGATGACAAGAAACGTCACTTTAACTATCGCCTATGCCGAGCACGACGCGTAGTGGAAAAAGCTTTTGGTATTTTAAGCCAGAAATTTCGTATTTATGATAGACGTTTGCATTTGAAGCCAGAATTTGCGGAGAAAATTGTAATAACAACTTGTATTTTATATAATTTTATAAGACGCGGAGAAACTGTACATACTATCGAAACAAATACTCCCGTACCTACAATTTACGAACCTAAGACACCAAGGGGGTAATGCAGATAAGAGAGGTAGGGCATAGCGAATCTTCGCTCGAATTGAGCCGCCCGTCCGGGGAAGGACCTCCACCCTATAGAATACCACAGTCAAATGACCTCTGGGTCGTGTTCCTGCCGGTGAGTAGGGTTTCCGGAGCTCGTGGGGGGTTAGGGTTGGGCCGGCATGGCGGTGGCAACTGACGGGTAACTGACCAGTTACTTGCCCGTTGTCACAGCGACTTGGGCTTCTCTTTCGCTTTCCATCAGGTGTAGGGAAGCCATTATGTCGAGCCACTATAAAAAAAAAAAAGATTCTAACGCTTTTGAAGTACGCAATCGATTTGCGGATTTCTTTCAAACAACTCAAGGCCAATTGGACTGGATAACCTTGTAATCAAATTACTTATTGAAATAAACAATAATTTAATAAACATACCTGATTGTTTTAGTTCTTCCGAAATTTCCTTCCAAGCCATTTCCTTTTTCGTAGTATCCATATATTTCGGGTGTTGTAGATTATATAAAAACTCATATTTACGGACGAGTTCAATTAAATTTTCGTCATCCATTTTACACCGTATAAAAATACGTGCGTCCTGTTGAACTGGCAACGTATGACTAAACTCAGAGAAGGCATTTGAGACGCGTTTATAACGGTCCTTATACGCGGTTATAACCCGTATTATTACCGTTTTGCTGCCGGCACGCATCGGTTTGGCAACGTTTCGTGCCATGCGCGGAGCGTACCGGCACCGGCAAAATATTCTCGCCGACAATAATCAACGGTCCGTGCATGGCACGCGACGGTACGAGTCGGTGACGGAACGGTCTAGTGGACATAGTATCATGCTTTTCTATACAAAGAATATTTTTTTTCCGGACACGTTCCTATTACAGTCATGGTATGATACTGTGTAGTGGGCAGACTCCTTTAAGTATGAATAGACCCGCAGAAGACGGTTAAAAAAGAAGAATAGATATGGATACCACATCCATGACTATTTTATGGTTTTATTAAAATCTGTTGTCGTCCAGATACACAAATATAGAAGAATTTCTAAAATGTCTGTTCTATACGAGTTGCAAAGCTTAAAGTCATTGATTAGACAGAGAGATCCGACGTCGACGACGACGTCGAGTTGTTTCATTCGTACCAGTCAACTCCAAAGAAAAAAACTGTTTTTATAAGAAGAGGGATATATTTCACTAATAGGATCTTGACATTTTTCACAGGTCTTAGAATAATTTGTCTATTTCATATTAAATTCTATAGTAAATACACGAAAAAAATTTAATAAAGTTTTTTTTAGTCGAAGGATATTATTGTGGCGCTCGGATAAAAGGTACGAAAAGAATAATGAATACGAAGACTCCCCCTAATTCTACTTTCCTAAGCCTTAGGTAATTAAGTAGGTACACATTATAGCTTAGCCGCTGTTGGTGAAATTGAGCGTAATTTACTGTACCCAAACTGAGACTATAAGCCGTGTAGCTATGAAAAACATTGATGTATTGAGCAAAATTACAAAAATATAATATTTTAAGTGATAGATAGGTATTTTCTTTTAATCATATTATGTATTTTTCATTAACAAAATCATCGGCCAATTACTGAGCTTTAATGTGTCTTTCTATACACTTAAAAAAAATGTTTTGTACCATACAAATTGTATATTGCTGGGAATTTCATTTGCAACCAGTTTTCTCGTGAAAAACGTTTCTAGTCGTGACTTTTAAATAAAAAAGGCACGGCCAGGCAACTTTTGCGCTTACGTTCTGAAATAACCCAGTGTGTTGGATCGAACGTAGTTTTTTTTCCATTGCCAGCGCAACTTTTCTACTACGCCGTGGGCTTTTTATAACGTATGCATAGAGAATTGAATTGGATGTGGAAAATCCGGTTTATTTTAAATAGCCTCCACTATTTTAGTCAGCAGGTACAAAAGTACACGAATAAAATGGGAACCTGAAAAGAATTTAACGAAATTTGTCCTCGTAATTAAGTGTAGGTAATGTTTAGCAAGAAATAAAAATACTTGGCTGGACGTGAAAACATTTGAAGTACTCACTTTCTTGATCGGTGTAGGGTTGCCAAGCGTACTGTAATATATTGTTATCTGTATCATAAACTCGTATGTAAAGTACTTCTTTTTACTCAATTTTTACTACTATAGTGCCAACTAAGCACACTAATAATGTTCTGTAAAAAGTGCCAAAATGTAGGTGTACAAAACTTTTGATTTCTTAAAAATAAACTCTATTTGATAATGATAAACCTACACGGGACAAATTCTAATTGTAAATTCTTTGTGTCTGTTTTTTGTGGACATATTAAATAGAAGAAAAATCTGGTAATCTTACCTGAACAAGACCAAAGAACAACACAACACTGGACGCGAAATATAGAGCTACTAGTATCCAAATTGTGACTAGAAGATAGCTGATAGGGAGAAAGAAGGAGCAGCCATAGGCCATAGGATGAACCTGAAATAAAATAAACAATAAATTAGAGCTTAGGACTAACCAGGAAGTACCCTCTTTCAAAAAAAGAATTATCCGAATCGGTTCATAATTCTCGGAGATATCTAGTAACAGTTAGAGCTGCGGGTGTCCATGGGCGGTGTCGACTGCTTACCATCAGGCATCACACTTGACCGTCTGCCGCCTCTCGCATAAAAAAAATCAGTTGAATTAAGAATCTCCTTTTTTTTTTGAAGTCGGTTAAAAAGGAGCCAATTTATAAAGGTTTTTTATTTCCATTCATTTCAGCAAGCGGCCTGTCTGATGTTAAACAGTAACCGCCGCTCATGGACATTACTTAGCAATGCCAAGGGCACAGCCATGAGAAAAAGCTTTCTATAACTTTGTTAACCACTTTTATTGACAGACATGTCATTCAGGTTCGTTTTGCTAAATTAATCAGTTCAGAAATCGTATCCGGAATAAATGACCCGCTTAAAATAACTCTATGTCAAAAACTGATTTTATTTTTGACAGTTAAACGAGTTTGAATTGATATGGATAAGGTCTGGCATTAAATTAGGTAGGTGCTTACTAGCAAGCACAGTTCATTGTACTTGAATGTAATGTTGAGATCAAACAACTTTATACGACAGGAAGGATTAGAACGCTTGTCTAGTGGTTAGAGAATAACACTGCTGTGCACCCTCATCACTAAGAAACTATGAAATGTGTTGCAGGCATTTAACTAAAAGATAAGTAGGTTAAATAATTGTATAGTATCAAAACAACAATATACATAGTAAACAACATCATCATCATCACCAGCCTATTGCAGTCCACTGCTGGACATAGGCCTCTCCAGTTGCTCGCCACGCAGGACAAACATCTGGAGGATAATATGCCCATAATGATGGATTCATTTTGGTGTAATATCTAGCTTTACTCGTTACAAATAAGGTACTTGATACAAATAAGGCCTATGCTGAAATAAGGCCTATACTTCGAAAAAGTCGTTTAAAATTATATTTACGTCAAAAATAGTTCACACACACATATACGACAGCATTACGACTCGGCCAACAGTGGGCAAGAGCCCCGGTCGCGCTCACAACGACAGCAGTGGCCAATTGTTTGTCAACGATGGGTGTTTTCATTGCGCGTTATTAATTTGTCGTCATCTGTATCGAATTTTAATAAATTATTCTACGAAGTTTTGTTTCAATTAATGTTTGCGGATCAAAATATAACTCATCAAAAAGGTAACTATTATTTTAAATTGTAATTTTTTGAATATGCGAATTATTTACTGCTTAAAATATTTATGAAGTATGATGTACTAAATAAAGCCTACATTTTTAATAGGCCTTATTTCGGACCCTAGGCCTTAATGGGAAACCTGCTGAATTTGGACTTTATTATGTTTATTTACAGATTGAACATCTCCAAGATTCCTCTAAGTACTAGTACTTATTATCAGTAAGACTGGTTAATGTTCCTAAGGAAAATATGCTATTTAAGGCCTTATTTAGTTACCTTGCTTTATTAAGGCCTATCAAAATATTTTTTACTTTTAATATTTTATAATATTTTTTGGAAGACATGTTCATTTGCTAATTTTTGTTTGCATGGATAAGTTTTTTTTTTATATTATTCTTCATTTCTTGTTGATATATGACTTCAAGTCCGACTAGCAATTGAAGCAAAATATTTAGTAAAATTAACTTATAAAGTTCTATAAAGATCTCGTGGAAACGCTTGATAAAAGGCTAAGAAAAACATATTTTATGTAATTAATACTCTAATAACAATATTCTAAATTTCAGTATATATTCTATATATATAAAAGGAGAAACTGACTGACTGACTGACTGACTGACTGACTGACATATCAACGCACAGCCCAAACGGCTAAACGTAGGCACTGGAAATTTGGAAGGGACGTAGCTTAGGTACCGTAGGGGTGCACTAAGAAAGGAATTCCCGAAATTCCCACGGGAACGGGAATTAGCGGGAAAATCCTTTTGTATGAAAAATCTAAACCGCTTAAGTTAGACGCTTGAAATTTGGCATGCAGGTACCTTAGTAAATATAAAGTTTAGTTATGGCTGTATTTTGAGAAATTCCCACGGGAACGGGAGTTAGCGGGAAAAAACTTTAAACGCCACGCGGACGAAGTCGCGGGCAAAAGCTAGTTTAAGTATATAGGCTTTATTACGTCACTATGTTTTTAAAAGGCCTAATGCTAAGGTTCCAGAATTACCTCTTTTTAAGTGATTATTGATAAAAAATTATAATATGTTTTCTTAAATAATTAAAATTTATAAACCAATTAATGATGCCTTGCTTTTATTTTTCACCTTATTCAAATAATTAATCATAAAAACAGTGGTTAAAATTAGGTTAGGCCTTATTTGTATCACTTACCTTATCACCGAAATGTAAGAAATCGAACCTGTTTAAAATAAGTATATGTTGCACAAATAAATTATAAATCCCCTCTATTACAAGGGGAAGCAATTTACTTTTCATAACGAAATGTTAATGGAACCTTTGAGCATGTTCTCAAGTCACATTCAGAATCGAAATAGAAAATAAGATCGGTTAATCTTATTTGTGACTTTGGTCATAATTCGATTTCAGAACATGTTGATAATTTTTATTTATACCTCCTATAGGTAGGTACCTATCTATCTATAATCATAAGTTGGTAAATCAGAGTTGCGTATTATTTATTATTTATAACTTAGTTTCAAATGAAATATGCTGTGTGTGTGTTATTTTTGTTAGTCTATAATTATTATTATTAAGAAGTTAGGATGTAAGGGATTTTTGTTCTCGATCTTTTTGTTCACCGGCCTGTCCGCGACTTCGATATTTTGGTTAGTAGGAGGGAAATGGGGTACCTGGATATCTTTCAGATAAAAGATATCCAGCTACCCCATTTCCACTTTTTATTTTTAATTGAGAGTATATATAATCTAATAATTTTTATGTTTTCAACACTTCATAATGATCCATTCTCTTATAAGAAGGAAAATGATCGAAATGTTTTCTACATAAAGTGAGTCCCTATCTATAAAATATGATTGAATAATGTCTACAGTAAATGATGTTGCGAAACTGACTCGAGCGCAACTTGTTTACTTATCGAACTCTAATAAGGAAGCGGATCATAACACAACCGAATAAAAGTCTTTGCTCATACCGCTAACTGATTTAATTACATTAATTCGATTCATTCGATCATTATTTGAATACTAGTATGTAGGTATTATAAACATGAATGAAATGAAACAAAGCATGAGAATAAATGAGTTTATTCTATTACTTACATGAAATTACACATTTGATACAATACAATAGGTACCTATATCTATTACATAATTTTTTTACACATTTTATGAATTAACTCTTTAGTACAATTATACACTTCATCGGAAAAAGTATAGTCCACTATATGCTGTGCACAAATGCTGGCCTCACAATTACAAGAATAGTTTTCAGTGTTTTTCATTTCATCAAGATCAAATATTTGAACTCTTATTAATTTAGACTGTGGACCCTTGGATGGTTTCTTGATGTAAGAATACAAAACCTCCTCCGCCTTCCTTTTTCCTGACTTCTCAATGTTTCTAGCGACATTTAAACGATCAGTGGGTCGCTCATCTATTTCCAGTGGTCGATCCCGCTCGAAGTAGTTCAGGACGTTCTGACGGAGTACTTGATCAGCTGGATTAGGCGAGTAGACATCAAAGTCAGGAGACATCTGTAACAACACCAAAATGTTTAATTGAGGCTTGCAAAATACTTTACATGAACATTACTTTTCACAATGTGAAAACGAACCCCGTCTGTGAAAATTAATAAAACAATAAAATATAAACTTACCGCCATTATTGAAATTCTTGAGAGGTAGTTACTGGATAAAGAAAACTTTTAAATAGTTGTACAATTTGTTTCTATCATCCTTTTATACACCAGTTGTTTATTTTTTCAGGAGCATATTAGAGGTAAACAATACTAGTACTTAATTAATTAACAATAAAGGCGGAAATAATTTAAACCGTAGGTACAAATTTAATTTCTCTAACCAGATCTGAGACATCTGATTTACGCAAACGATTTTGAATCTTATATGAATACAAGTAAATGTTACACACAACATTACCTAGGTACACTATAAAATACATTCCAAACAAAACAAAGTTGACGGTCCTATTCTGTAAATAAATTATTTAGTCGTCTCATTAATTGGAAACAAATTTCCTCTCTAACTGCAATATAATAAGGCTTACATTAGTTTCACACTTAAAATTCTTATATGGGGCGCGGGGGATTGATATAGAATACGGACGGGAAAGTTAGAAGCGCGCGTTTCCAACATACCTACTTCAATATTTTTTATAGTTGAGCAAACGCAATCTAACTATTTAATTTACCAGATCTACCTATACTCTGTACTTATGTCAATGATATTTCTGAAACACTAACTCTGTGAAAACAGTCGGTAGGTAAATATTTAATGATGTGATATTATTTATTGACCATCGTAGGCTTGGAGGTTATCTGGAAGAGGTGGCTTACAGCGATAAAACCATGTATATAATAACATAATATATTTCTGTAACTTTATTCTAATATATTGTTATTCACCGTCTACGTATAGTGGAAACGTGCACTATCACGACCTAATTTGTCTACATAAACGATGTTCAAGATGTGGGAACGAGATGTTGTTATATACTGCGTATAGCGCTGTCTCGCTTTCACAGGATTACAGTCGATGCAGCATTTTCATGAGTTAGATGTGTTTCCATCACGTTGATTTTTTTACAAATATGGATAGGAGCCCATGTGACCTGATGTATATTTAAGCCGAGATGCGATCTGGAAATGCATCAGTCCCAACTTGTGGTGTACATTTGAGTCTTCAGAAAATCATCCTCGAAGCAGTAACTTTCAACAAAATGTAAGTACATATTACTATTATATTCAAAATGAATTTAATGATTTATTCATTCATCCAAATCGATTAAAATGAATGAATCACTTATTCATTAAATTTACCTATTGGAATGAATGCATCACTTATTCATTCATTTCAATAGGTCATTTAATAATTACAGCTATTCATCTATATAGTATAGTAGGTATTTATATTTTTACAGAATAATAAGATAGTTGATTCGAATACATACTGTTATACTTATTAGATAGTAAATAAAAGATATGAGGCTAGTACACAAGTCATTTCTTCTTCGTTTGTAGTACAAATCGAACGAAAATGTATAATATTATCCGCACTTGACTGTACATTAATATTCAATAATTGAGTTATAATAATTATATACTCATACATAACTCTTTGAACTTTTCAACTTGAAATAATACCTGACATGAGCGATTGATATGTTAGTATACGAATGTCTTTGCCTAAGTTTATAAACATGTATATTCTAATCATAATTCCAGGTCTGGAACTCGCCACTCAGAATATTCCGAAGATGAGGTAGCGCAGCCTTCAACCTCGCACCAGCTGAAACCTACTACGACGCATTCACACTCCAGTACTACTACGAAAGCGGCAAAAAAACGTAAACATGTGACTATTGCACCTGCCCCCCACTCGTCAATACTCAAGCTATGAGCTTTTTGGGACGGACAGTGAAGACAGTGATGATAATAAAGGTAATGATAAATCTGAATACAATAATAATAATAATAATATGTATTCATACTTAGTACAGAAGTATCCTAAAGCATATAGTCGTCAGATAAATAAAACCAAAGTTGGAAAATATTAAGTTGACCTTTAAATAATTTATAACATAAATAATAAAAACTTATAATGTTTCTTTCAAGATGCAGTACCAGAGCCGTCGAAACCATCTAAGGCTGAGTATAAGAAGGCAAAGAAGAGTGACAACAAGCGTCACACCGCAACCACCTCCAACAACACTCCACGTCAGTCCAGCGCCAAGACATCGGCCAGAGATGTCTTTGGCAGCGACAGTGATGATGATGGTTTCGAAAATCCCGCACCTGGTAAAAAGCCTCCGAAAATATGCTCATATTTAACTAAAAGAATGGCACAAGGCGTTTCGCGTCAAACAGATGCTAATAAAGAGGGCTCACACTACGTTGAGCTTAAAGTATATAAGTGTGACGAAATTAAACATGTTCAACCGATGAACAGATGGCGCCATGCCATTATAACTATAAAAAATCAATGTAATACTGATACTGAGGCATGGTCTCACTTGTCTCAATTTATTAAAGCAACTCGACAAGAGTTCAAACACTGTCGACCGGACATGATAAGTGGTTATAGTGGTAGTGGTTTTTAGCCTCTTTACTGTTAGCTCTTACTTATTATGGCGACAGCTTGGTCTACACTGACAACTGTAATAAATAAGTATAATCATTGTATGTATTAGCTATACATTGTATGTGTATTCAGTTATTTCTAAATAATAATAATATAACAATAATAATAATTATATATTTTCTTTAATAAATTGATTGTATACATATAGGAATATTATTTTTTCTTTTCTTTCCCAGTTTCGTTGTACTCAACTCGACAACCGGCGACACCAACTGATGCAGGAAATATTGAATGCGAAAAATGTAAAATTCAAATATCACGAAATGAATACAGATATCATTTGAAAACAAATTTGCATAAATCAAAAAGTTTGACTAAGACTGAATTTGATAATATAGATATTATTGCTACTGCATTTAAGAATCGAATAGTTACCTATCGATTAAATCCATCTCAGAAAGTCGAGTACCTCACTCCTGAGGCGTTTCTGAATGGTAATTTAAATGATATTAAAAAGCTTATAAATATATCGTTAAAGAAGCATGGCTGTATTAAATTAAACTTTGAATTATTTGCTTACTTTAATTTGCCCAAGACGAATGAGCAGCAACTGAAATCTTTTAATACTAAATATGATATAATTTATCAGTCCACAGAACTAAATGAAATATTCCAAAAAATAGTAGATGTATTTACAATGAAATTAGCTGAATTTGAGCACTGTGAATCTGGTTGGAGTTTAACTCGTATAAGTCATTTGGAAATAAATATAAATAAATACAACCCTATGAGAGGTGGCACATTTCTAGATTTACCAAAGTCTGTAAAAAAGTTGTATTAATGTGAAAAACACTGACAATCATTGTTTTCTTTGGAGTATTGTTGCTGGACTGTTCCCTGCAGAGAATAATGTGTGTAAAGTAAATTCATATCCACATTATTCTTCTATTCTTAATATAGCAGGAATGTCTTTCCCACCTACTTTTGGAGATATCAGATTATTTGAAAGTAATAACCCTGACATAAGTATTACTGTGTTTGGTCTAGACGATAAATGTAGAGTAACTAGACCCCTCTATTTGACAAAATCTCGAAAAATCGATCATATAAACTTATTATACTTTGAGCGTAATAATAGTGGGCATTACTGTTTGATAAAAGATCTAACTAATCGAGTAATTTCGCTCTAAATAACAATTTAAAAATTCAGAGAATGAACAACAAAGTACCTGGTTTATTTAAACTTGAATTCGGGGATGACATTATAACTGAATTCGTTGGTCTCAGAGCTAAATTGTATAGTATTAAAAGTATTAAATCAAGTATTACAAAAGCGAAAGGTATTACTAAAACGGTTACTAATAAATTGAAAATAAAAGATTATAAAGACACACTTTTTAATAAAACTGACACACGATGTAACATGAATTTAATACGTTCCATTAAGCATGTATTATTTACACAACAGGTGAATAAGAAACTACTTGATGGAAAAGATAACAAAAGACAAAAGACAAGCGGATCAAATCCACACCCTCCCGTGGGGGCATTGTGAGACTATATTCTGATGCGATATGTGATATCTGTATTTATTTTAATAATATTTTTTATATGCACCAGATAGGTACTAACTTAGAATAAGACATAAGCAAAACTTTATTTGTACATAATAAAAATACTTAGTTATAACACGATGTATAATTTAAATTATATAATACTAAATACTTACTCTATTAGTTTTCATTGTAAGACAATATTATTATAATAAAAGATTATAATGTGAAAGCCTTTGTTTTATTCCTATAATGGTTTTATTCCCATAAAAATAATTATAATAATGTAGATAAACGTTACGGATAGTATATAAAGCAAAGTCAATTCGAATTGCTGTCAATCTCACAATGAAGTTCATAAAACAATCTGAAATATTTGAAGTGAATAACATAAAAACAGAAAGAAAATTAGGCAGCGTAGCAAGGCATAGTATACTACTGCCTGATACCATCCGATGTATTATGTGTGGACCGTCTAACTGTGGGAAAACTAATATAATGCTAAATTTATTACTACATAGAAATGGGCTTAAGTTTAAAAATATTTACCTGTACTCAAAAACTTCTTTCCAACCCAAATACTGTTTCTTAAAACAGGTTATGAGTCAAGTTCCTAATGCAAATCTGATGATTTACAATCATAATAAAGATGTCATCCCACCTAGTGAAGCCTTACCAAATTCAATAATGATATTTGATGATGTAATATGTGAAAACCAGATAAACATACGAAATTATTTTACTATGGGGAGACATAAGCAAATTGATTGCTTTTATCTATCCCAAACTTATTCTAAAATACCTAAACAATTAATTCGTGATAATGCTAATTTCTTGATTGTATTTAAACAAGATGACACTAATTTAAAGCACATTCATAATGAGCATGTGACTACAGATATTGAGTGGTCTCAATTCAAAAAACTTTGCGCCATGATTTGGCAAGATAAATTTAGTTTTCTGTTAATAAATAAAGATTGTGATATGAATACAGGGAGATACAGGAAAGGTTTCGATACTTTCATCCATATGTAGAACCTAGTTTATATGAATCACACACCTATATAAGCAATTAATTTTAAGAAAAAATACACTCACATTTCGTTTTTTGAGAGCTACACTCAATCATAATACGAGTAGATATTTACTACAGAAAACATGGATTATGAAATTAAAACACAGTTAATCAAGTCAGTTGAAAGCATAAAAAATAAAATAAAATCAATACAAAATGAGGAAGATGCTGCTAATTTAAAATTTAAAAAGATGTTTAAACCTGTAACAGATAATCTAAAATCACTGATCAAAAATGGTGATGATAAAAAACAAACAGTAAATGTTGCTATTGGTATACCTAAAGATGATAATTTAAGAAACAAAAACGAGACTTTAGAAGCATCGCTGTCATTAGATTTAAACGAAAGCTTGGATTATTTTGGATATAGTGATGATGATGAAAAAAATTCTTCTCTCAATTTTGATAATACTTTGATATCGCTGAAAAAGGACGATGTCTTAGACATTTATGATAGTGATATTAATATTCCT
Organism: Conogethes punctiferalis; assembly: GCA_031163375.1. Taxonomy (NCBI): domain Eukaryota; kingdom Metazoa; phylum Arthropoda; class Insecta; order Lepidoptera; family Crambidae; genus Conogethes; species Conogethes punctiferalis. The sequence continues at coordinate 12,977,228 of CM062088.1, forward strand.
TTTGGAATAAGAAAAGAAAACAAAGATTTAATGATTGGTAACTCTAAAGTATCTTTTTCTCTCATTAATGATGCATCTAACTCTGAAAAAAAGTATGTTGTTACTATCAATAATAAACAATATCAGTATAGTCCAGGCTTAAAAGAACTCCTTATGCGTAGTAAACCTAATATGAATGTTGTAACTGAACAAGATAAATTCATATATAAAGATATACTACTCAATACAAATGCTCATAAACGAGATTTTAAATCAACTGGACAAATAAAAGGTGATAAAGGTACGAAATATCGTCATATTATCAAACCTCTATTTTTTGATCATAGCAACGTTGATACCACTGATCAATTATCCATAGAAAAAGTTGGTGGATATATTCCTGTATCTAAAAAATATAAAAGTAATACAGAATATATATTTTGGGACGATCCGAATGAATTAATTGAAAGACTTAGGTTACTGTTAGCCTCACAGAGCGCTGGCAATACCAACCATGATAATGAGATTTTATCAATTATTGAAGAGTTGAAGGAAGCTGGAATTATAAAAACATAAAAGCTATAAAAATTTAATCATTACGTGATTGACAATTGAATATGAATAACCATAAATGTGATTGTCACTTTAGCAGCAGTAATAATAACATTTTATGTTCACATACTGATATTTCTACTTCAGATTCTAAAAGTAATCATAATTGTATTAATAATATAGAAAAAGACTTAAAAAAATATGTATTCAATATTAACAATCTAATCAAAAGTTTGACGAATCGAATAAGAAAACTAGAAGAAGATTCCAGTCTAAGGGAAGTAGCTGGACGTCTAAATAAACATTATGAGCAAAATAGATATAGTAAACGAACTTCATAAAAATGCACGAGTAAATTTTCCTAGAAGAAAAGTAATACTGAAAGACATAGATGATTTATGGCAAGCAGATTTGATAGATATGAAAGCGATGTCACGTGTTAATCACGGCTTTAACTATATACTTGTAGTCATAGATTGTTTCTCAAAATTTGCTTGGGCAGCTGCAATTAAACAAAAAAATAAAGAGAGTGTATTATTAGCATTTCAAAAAATATTGCGAAATGGACGTGTTCCGAAAAACTTGCAGACTGATCATGGAAAAGAATTTTACAATAGTGTATTTAAGAATATTATGGATAAGTACAACATAAATCATTATTCCACATACTCAACTAAAAAAGCTTCTATTGTAGAAAGATTTATAAGAACTTTAAAGAATAAGTTATATAAAGAATTCAGTTTAAATGGAAATTATAAATGGAAAAATAAAGTTCTTGATGAAAAATTACTTGAATATAATAATACAGTCCATAGAACACTTGGTCAGACCCCTGTATCGATAGATCATGATAATAAGACTAAAATATTTCAAAGGTACATAAAAATGAATAGTTGTAAACAACACTACAAGTGCAAATTTAAAATAGGAGATTATGTAAGAATTAGTAAGTATAAGGCTTGTTTTGATAAAGGTTATACACCTAACTGGTCTACAGAAATATTTAAGATAAGAGAAATATCAAAAACTAATCCTCCTACATATTTACTAGAAGATGCTAAATGTCGACCAATCATAGGTGCATTTTATTCTCAGGAACTTCAAAAAACCAAGCATCATGATGTGTATCTTGTTGAAAAAATATTAAAAAGAAAAGGCAATCGGTTTCAGGTTAAATGGCTTGGTCTGCCAATTAGTGAAAATAGTTGGATAAATAAATCGGATTTATTGTAAAAATTCAAAACAATGCTATAAATATAGCTAACACTTTATGTTAATTCATTCGAAATTCATTCGTCGGATAACAAGGACTATTTTGTAAAATTATTTCCAAATAGTATTTATTCGATTCGAAACTAAGATGGATTCAAAAATGAACATACATCATATAAACAAAGTAAATAAAGACATAAGAAACTCCCACAAAAAGCGTAAAGTGAATTCAGGAAACGGTTTAAAAAAAACTTTCCGTAATATTGTTTCATCTACTAAAAAACATATCAAGAAGTTAAAACCTAAATGTAAAAAAGGTTTATTGAAATTAGCACATGCCACTGCGCAAGAGTTGGTATCAGATAAACTAGTAAAATTACCGAGAGTTATACCTGTACCCAAAACCGGAGGTTTCCTTCCTTTAATACCTATATTTGCTGGTTTGTCCGCTGCTGGCAGTTTAGCTGGTGGCGCTGCAGGTATTGCGAAGGCAATAAATGAATATAAATCTGCTAAGAAACAAATATCAGAATTGGAAAGACATAACAAGCAGATTGAGGCAGTATGCATTGGTCGCGGATTACATCTAAAACCCTATAAAAACGGGCTCGGTATTTATGTTACTAATAAAAAAAAACTAATATCCCGGCTACCTAATAGAGCTTTAACTAACGTCGATATATTAAAACATTCAAAGAACATACCGTTTTTTCGAGGTGTGTTTATGAGAGATGAATTGCCTCACAAACCGCTTCCGATAGAATGTGGAATAATTAATCTCGACGTTTCGAAAAATAAAGGTACACATTGGGTAGCTTATGGAAAATTGTATGATTATGTTGAATATTTTGACAGTTACGGTAATTTAAAGCCGCCGAAAGAATTCATCAGTTACGTTGGAACAAATATTAATTATAACTATGACAATATACAGAAAAATCATTTATACAACTGTGGACATTTATGTTTAAAATTCATTAAGTCTTTTTGGAAGACAAATAAAATAAACATAACTTAATGATACGTATTCAGCTGTTTCTGTGCCTAACTTCCTAATTAATCGAGTATATAATATAAGGATAAAACATTTTGCACTCATTCCACCGATATTATAGATTTGAATATTACGTTCAATAAATCAGTAGTGAAATTTTATTTAATGCTTAATAGATAATAGTTATGATTGTATTTAATAAAAGTCTATCTCAAACGAGCAAATATAATATTTCGCTTCCTAAAGTCAAAGACGCTAGACGTGTACCAGTCGTGAAAATTAAAAAAATCACTAAGGAAAATAAAAAAATCTTACGAGATTTAGGATTTAAGTTGGGAAATGTTACAAATTACAGACCTCCCACATCATGACAATACAATAGAAAGCTATGAAATTCATAGCTACAATCCATACAATAACAGTTTTCAAAATAGTGATGAAATTAGAATACCTATCCATCAGCAAGATATTTATGTGCTACCATCAGGTAGCTCTCTCTATATAGAAGGTTATGCTAAAGTATATACGAAAGATTTAACTGGAAAAGAACATGAAAAAAATATTAATTTTATTAATAACCCCATTACGTATATGTTTCAAAATATACGATATGAATTAAACGGAGTAGAAATTGATTGTATAAAAAATGCTGGAATTACTACTACAATGAAGTCATATGTATCTATGAATGAAGGTGAAAATAAAGCTGCAGCTGTTTGGGGGTGGAATTTAAACGGTACTACACTAAAAAAAGGATATTTTAATGTTATTATCCCATTGAATAAATTATTAGGATTTGCAGAAGATTATAATAAAATTATCATAAATTGTCGGCATGAACTTATATTACAACGAAGTAGTTCAGTTTCAAATTGTGTGATTCTGGAAAAAAATGAACATATGGAGATGGATATTCATAAAGTGCAATGGCGTATGCCTCATATAAAGGTTTCAGATCGTACTAAATTGTTATTGCTCAAACAACTGGAAAAAGATCGTCCAGTACAATTAGCATTTAGAAATTGGGATTTGTATGAATATCCACTGTTGCCAAAATCTAACAAACATTCATGGTCTGTCAAAACTGTGTCTCAGTTAGAAAAGCCGAGATTTGTGATCATGGGTCTACAAACAAATCGTAAAATTGATCCTGCTCTAAGTTCATCTATGTTTGATCATTGTAAAGTAACTAATATTAAATTGTTTCTAAATTCCCAATACTATCCATATGATTCACTCAATTTGAAATTTGATGAAGGTAAATACAGTATATTATATGAAATGTATGCGAAATTTCGTCAGTCGTATTTTAACACTAGTATCGATCCATTGCTTGATTTATCTCAGTTTAAAAAAATTGCTCCATTATTTGTTATTGATTGCTCTCGACAAAACGATTCCATAAAAACAGGTCCTGTTGACGTTCGGTTAGAAATTGAATGCTCAGAACAGATACCAGATAATACAACAGCTTATTGTCTGATTATAAACGACCGTGTCTTTGAATATAAACCGCTGAGCAACATTGTCAGAAAACTAACATGAATATTATAATAGATATTCAAGGATTTAAAAATGAAAAAAATGAGTTCATTCCTAAGGAAATAGCTGTTATGTGGAACAAACGTGTTTTAATGTTTCTTATAAAGCCACCATATCCATTTTATACATTAACGAAGAAAGAACGAAGACATGTTGCTTGGATAGAAAATAATAGGGGTATTTATTGGAATCAAGGAAATATCCCATTCCATAATTATAAGGATTGTATAGATATTTTTTTTAAAAATAAGTTTAATCGTATATTTACTAAAGGTGGAGAAAAGGTGCTTTGGTTAAGAGACATATTTAATAATAATAATATTTGTAATTTAGAAGATAAAAAATGTCCTAGTTTAGAATCATTATGTAACACATATGTTGATTCTCCCGATATATTAAGTTGTGTTTATCATGATAATATATGTGCGCTAAAGAATGTATTCTTATTAAATAAATGGTGTAAAGAAAACAATATTTTTTAATCAATAAATAATTGTGTGAATACTACCTATGTGTTTTATTTAAAAAAAAAATGTGTGACTTTTCTAACAGTGCTTAAGTAGGTAAGGTACATCAAACCCACTTGGAAATATCTCAACTAGCTGTATAGTTCAGCAGGACTTTCTTTTAATAAACATATTAATTGAAGGATAATAATTTAACAAGCTACTGACTCACAAATGATTATAGGGATTATCGAGAACTCTGATTGTGGACTTAATTAAATAAGAGTGGCAATGGGGTACCTAGATATCTTTTATCTGAAAGATATCTAGGTACCCCATTTCCCTCCTACTTTGGTTTGCTGTTTGCATTTGATTTTTATAATTATAATTTTTCTTAGCAATACCTAAATATCGTACTATATTCTTGTGTGTCGTGTTCGTAACTATATATTTTTTCCGTGGTCGGGTCGTTAGCCCTACGCACAACCCCCAAAATGCCGGAGGACCACACCCTTCTTTAGTCAGCGAGTCCAACGGACTTAGCCGGTAACTAGCTAGGCTGTGCTACCGACCATTCCCCCATCCGCCACCCGGGGGACGCCCCCCTACGCCGTGAGGGCCAGCGCGGGGATGAATAGTAAGTTTATAGAACATTAGCTTCAAAGGATTCCATGACATAGCAAGAAAAAAATTAGCTATAGCCGGTGTTTTATAAAGCAAACTAAAGGCAACTGTTGCCAATAATGGTAGGTAAATCAATTCTAACTATACAGTACATACCACGCCTATAGCAGCAATTATTAAGGAGCCAGTTTTGAGATCCAACCCGCAAAATGTATCGACCATGGGCAAGTCGTCTAAAGCAGTCATTTTTAAGGCCTAACTTTGTAATATTAAATCATAATGCCTTTGCTGAAGTATTTTAGCTCAAAAACTTGAATAATTTTAATTAAACACTGTTTTGAAGGACTTGTCTCCTGGTTTTGTCAAACTTATCTATAAATCAATGGTCATTGATTGTCATTGAGTTTTGTTTATGGTAAGGCAACGTAAAAAGGCTTGTTGTATTTAGTAATATAGCCTTTGATTGCCGAGAAACTGACCACCATGACTTTAAAGATGTTAAACTATTTACCTATTTCTAAAGGTATATTACATGACAATGGTTACCTATATACCGATTCCATTAATCTTTTTAAGGAGTTCTTATACTTTGTACACTCTTAATTGAGAAAATGAAGCAAAGAAACTGGAAAGTTTGATAAAACTTGTAAAACTCCGTTTACCATTTTCAAACAAGTAAAGATTACCAAAATAAGTTAATAATAGACGAGACCGCGGATAGAAGCTAGTGTAAAATTATCATTTTGTTATTAAAATAATGCGAGCTATTGTTAAGCAAAGTACATACTTTTCACGATAAAATGAGTGGATGGAAAATATTTACTGAAAACTATTTCTTATTTTTTAACTAACCCTTACTTGTTCGGTCATTATGAAAACAAATGAATATATTTGATTAATAAATACAACATGAAGCTTGGAAAAGGTTTTTAAATAAAAAAATACAATTCCGTTGTTCGTTAATTAAATATTACGTACTTTTTTCACAACGAGATCAGTATTGGAAGAAAACAATGGATGAATAGACTTCATTGTTGATGAAACAATATTTTGTGTTTATTTAATACAAGATAACATTATAAAGGCTATAAACTACGCTAACAAGAAATCGTTAGTTTGTTAGAATGGTATAATCTTCTTCTATACTTATAATAAATCTGTAGAGAAGTCAATTCTGTACATTGAATATATTGTCTAAATAACTATCAGGGGGTGATTAGTGATCGATACTGATGCCAAAAATGCAATCAGTAAAATTTTTGTCTGTCTGTCTGTCGGTCTGGACTGGACGGATTTTAACGAAACTTGGTACGAATATTCATACTCCTGGGCAGGTTATAGTATCCTTTTCATCACGCTACGATCAATAGGAGCAGAGCAGTGACGGGAAGTGTGTGGAAAACGGGAGATATTTTTATTTGCGGTTTTCACCAATGTATTGCTAGAGGTCTAACTTAAAATTTAGGTACCATTTTATGGAAATCTGTTATTTTTGAAACCCGATATCCACGCGTGCGACGCCGCCGGCAGAGCTAGTATACTATAAAGTAAAATACTTGATTAGTATAGTACCTACTTATAGTTACCATGATAGAAACCAATAGTGTCGCCGCGACACGTCGTCGGCCGCGGCTTCATGAAGCCCGCTAGACGTAGTAACTATTTATTAATCTGTGCCGCTAGCAACTTGTACCTTTATTGTTAAATAATTTGATTTCATCATCATCATCAGCCTATTGCAGTCCACTGCTAGACATAGGCCTCTCCAAGTTGTTCGCCACTTAGGGCAAACATTTGGAGGATATACCCATAATCGCGCAAGGTTGGCGATCCCAGGGCGTAGTTTCTCGCTCCGCTCACGCTGCTGCCCGTCATCGGTCTGTGGTATTTAGCTACGCCTTCAATTGTGATGGTTACACCGCCACTACTCGGTTGCCAGCGCCTCGTTTGTCATCCGGCAAGATGCACCACGGGCAGGTGAGGTTGGCTTGGAGCGAGAAGTTGATAGGCCGCTCCCTTACATCCCAATTTGATTTACTGAAGTCATAAAACCGAATGACCTTTTAAAATCTTAATCTCTTGTTTAAACAATTACCAACTTCTATTTTATTTCCTTTCGCCATCTTAAAAGAGTTAAGTAAATTAATTTCAAAAAGGAGCCATTAAATTTGTATTCAAATCAAAACACGATTGGTTCACTTTCCTAGTGTAATAGAATTACTCTGCAATGCTTCCGTAAAGTGAAGCTCTCTCAAAGAAAAAGCTATTAAACTTTAAGTCTAGCTGAATAAATATTTACTGCAGAGCATTACTTTTCTGCTAAGGCGCTGCAAACATGTTCATTTAATCATTTGTTTTAGAGTCCTACATTACGAAGTTAAAGTACTCTACACTTTTTTAATGGAAATCGTTCTGGGGCTCTACTTGGGGATCGAAATAAAAGGGATTTAAAGTGCATCAATACGCGAGTTAGCGATTATTAAAGAAGGGGCCCTATTTCTGGTTATTTTTTATACCAATTTGTTAACATTAACAGGCATTTTTGTAAAAAACGTCTTGAAGAACTGCAAAATAATAGGAGCTTCAGCATCCGCATTATCACCGGAGCGAGAAGTTACGCCCTTCTATAGAACACCCACCCGCCTGCCCTGCGTGGCGATTATGAGTAAAGACTCCAGATATTGCCTAAAATGGCGAACAACTGGCGAAGCCTGTGTCCAGCAGTGGACTACGATAGGCTAATGATTGATGTTAAGCAGATTTTTTGTTCACATTTTCAAATCATACACCGCGCTGTGATGCAACCCCGTACATAGATATTCCAGGTTCGAATCCAATTTAAGTCCGCCCCCTTTATCCGCGCCAGCGTTAATGACGCCTAGATCAAAGGCGTTTCGGCTTCGGCGTCAGGTGCCGTCAAAGCCTGTCTATTACCTAGTATTTTATCCCAGTCAGGGTCGAACCCCCACTGTACTTTAGTGCTGCACGTAACAAAAGGCGCCAAGGGCGAATCGGGATTTAGTTTTAAGAAAATTCTGTGTTTACCTTTGATATCTAAATATATGTAAGATAAATCACTAACTCACAACGTTTACACACGCACTTACACATACCCACACACATACACACACGCACACACACTCGCTCTCGCACACACACACACACACACACTCTCTCGGACACTCACACACAACTTAGATAGATACTATTAATATAAACAATATTATTACTCTAAATATTGCATGCATGTAATAAACAGTCATTAATTTTTCTCCGGAAACAAATCAATGTTCTCAATTGCCTTAAAATGTAAAGGGCCTGGTGATCTGTAATACAGGCCTCTGCCTAGCTCAGACACCAGTCTCTCACAATCTAAATTGTATTTATAATACGTGTGTAAGTTATAAATAGTTCATTCAATGATTGTGGAGAAAATAAATAATTATCTTATCTTATCTTATCTTATCTTATCTTACCATATAAAACTCAAAGGTGACTGACTGACATAGTGATCTATCAACGCACAGCCCAAACCACTGAACCGATCGGGATGAAATTTGGTATGCAGGTAGATGTTACGACGTAAGCATCCGCTAAGAAAGGATTTTGTTTAATTCTACCTCCAACGGGATGAAACTCTATTTCACGCGGACGAAGTCGCGGGCAAAGCTAGTTTGTTGTATATTTTATGTTCATCGTAATCGCCGCCCGCCAGACTCCGAGCTTAAGTAGCTTAACAAATAATGTATTGTAACACCAATAATCGTAACTCATGTACATATATGAAAACTCAAATGCATTACCTATATGTTTCTCTTGGGTGAGAATCGAACCCTACTCTTGTTTCAGAAGACAGGAGTCGTTACCAAAATGAGCTACTGGGCTAGTCAAATAGACGAATCCTTTAAATCAAAGGGCACTGAAATATAAAATGTGATTAATAAAACTTTTTAATAGTTAAATCTTTGTACTGATAAAGGGATAGGCACTTTTTTTAAAACTTTTATGAAGTTAAAAATATCACAAACTTACCTTAAACTTAACAAGGCTTACAAAGGCCTATTGAAGCTCCTTTTTATCGGATTTCTTAAAAACCTTAGTAACTTAGAATTTTAATTTTTGTTTTAGTCAAGTACAATTAATCAATTCTAATGACAATTAATATATTAAAGTTGAACTTAATTAAAATAAATAAGTTTGAAAATAGGAGGTCGGTCTATAGGAACCGCTTTTAAAAATCCCATATTTGGTATCTTAATGAAAGAGAGCCCACCTCAGCAATGGGCAATGGGGTCGTCACTGCCCTACCCCTTATAATATTACTAGGGTAATGTACTATCAGAAAGAATCAATAAAAGTGGTCCTATTTAAGAAATCAACATTTTTAAAGTGCAAAATAATATTTCATCATCTTTTAAGTGGCAATAATTTTCTTATGAAACCAATTACATAAACGCAATATTTAACATAGCTGTCAAACTTATTAAACGAAGCATGCGTATACTAGTGACGTCACTCGTACATAGCCATTTTGTAAAAAGGCTTTTGGGCTCGTCAATAATAGGTGATTTTAAAATTGTGATAACTCCGGAGGCTGTTAATATTACGGAACAAATTTTCCACTAAGTAATTATTCTTTCATGAGGTAGTTTATCGATGGCAAGTCAAAGTGAAAAATAGTGGAATAGCCCATTAGAAAATTCACAAAAATAAAGAAAATAAGCTTAATAACGGTTTTCTGTTTAGCAAAAGGAATCCTAAAAAGTACTTGTTTATAAGTAGGATGTCATACCTTTCCAATGGTCACAGTAAGCCAAAAATCACATACTTTTAAATCTATCCGCTTATTCATAATCCAATTAACCGTGAAAGCTTTGAAGTTCAAAGCTCAAAGGTTAAAAGGTAAAGCTGTAGGTTCATTTTCATGATGTTCATTTCGTTGAAGGCATTGTTTTCATGGATTTATAGCATTAATTGGGACGTGAGGGTTAATTAATGGCCATATTTTATTCGGGTTAATAATACCTATATTTTAGTAAATTATGACTGGGGTAGGTAATATATCTACTTCTGGATTATGTGTGTCATTATGATTACAATATCTGCTATGAAAATTGAATCCATTCACAATCTGCAAAAGAATTGAAATTAATTTAATAAATGAGTAGACAACTACTAAATACAATACAATGTTTTATTTTTATAATTAGGTATGTTTAGTCATAGTAGGTACATATAGACAAATGATTGTCATCATCATCATCAGACTATTGAAGTCCACTGCTAGACATAGGCCTCTCCAGTTGTTCGCCTTTGGGCAAAGATCTGGAGGCTTTACCCATAATCGCTACAGGCGGGTTGGCGATCGCAGATGTTTGTGCTCATAGTATGTATGTACAATGTACATAGATGAAAGAACTTATACGATAGTTACTAAGTAGATACAATTCATGCCTATATTATTAGTTTTCATAACACCTACGGCTGCATATGCCTTCCAATACACCACACTCTTCAACTGCTTCACTCCAGGCACCCACAACTATTGCCCAACTCTGAATTATTTCTAACAACAAAAAAAAAGTAATAATTTTATTACCTGCTTCCTCTTGCGTTGTGAATGGTATGAAGCACTCAAACTTACAACAGCAATACTTAAAAATAAAAAATAAGAAACCCAAGTGTGAAGAAATTGAATAGCCTTTATGCTCAATATTTAATTTTAACTTATACTTGCCAGAATTTTGACGTGTTTGGACAATAGGGGAAAGAAATCACGATGAGGAAAAATATTCTAAAGCGACTGTGGCTATTTATAAAGAATTTTAATTATAAACAACTTTAACAAGCTTCATTTTGTTGAAAAAACGACTTCGAGTTCTGAAATATTTGAAACTTTTAAGAGTTTAAAAAAAAAGTTTGATATAATTTTAAGGATTCCGACTACTTACTTCACGCAGAAATGATATGGCGAAATAAAGAAACATCATAAAGCGTGTCGTTGTTTTGCATAAAGGTATCAAATTAATATAAGATAATTTATGTCAGAATTGACAAAGACTAAAACTTAGTCTATCTTATGAAAAGACCGTACCTGAAAGTTATTTCATTTCAGTTATCGTTGACATAAATACTCGTAGTATAATAATAATGACATTTGGTAAAAAGTCGGATTTTTTAATCTTTTGTATTACACAAGATATAGGTAGGTACCTATATCGTTGTTCTCGGAATAGTCTTAATCACTTTAAAACTAAAATTAAAAAAAAAACCGACCTCCTAAACGCTTCTCACGTATAAACCCAAAAAGCAAAAAATTAACTGGTCTTTTTATTTTATTTAAAGAATATGCTAACTTTTTAATAATTTTAGTATAGTACTTTACTTACTGTTCTTTATGAGGATTAACGGAGAATTGAAGTTAAATACATAATTATAAGACATACAGTTAAATTAAGAACCTTCTCCTTTGCTTAATCGGTTTAAGGCAAAAGCTTATTATACGGAATCCTCCTTGCGAATCAAAATTTCACTTATCCTTTTTAACGAGGAAAAGAAGTTTGATTTTCTATGTAAGAACTCTTAAACGAATTTTAACAATAGGCTGTATAACTTTTTTTCAAATGGGGAGAGTGTGGCTTCTTATGCTCAAAATAAACACGAAAAGTGTTTATTTTTGCAAGGTTTGGATAATAGCTTGTAAGTTTGCGAAATTACAAGTTTCGCACCTTGCCAAAGTAAAGCCATGTTTGACTGTTAGCGGATTGAAATGTAGATTAGCAATTTACATAATCAAGTCATATAAACTTTTTTTAATTTTTTTTAGTTAGCCGTCAGTACGGCTAACCAAATAGAAACGAGAAAATACCCATAGGTACCAGCGTACGGGTATTTTTTCGTTTTTTCAAATATAAAAAACACAACTGCGAATAATGTATGTATGATGAATGACTAGTAAGAAAAAATTGTAAAGTGTTTTTTTTTAACTAACGTGTTAAAAAAAAACACTTTACAATTTTTTCTTCTCGTCTTGGCGGTGACCAAACAACTATAGGCATAATGACTAATTTTTGTTTTGGATTAATATTGATGCATCACCCAATTATAGAAACATTGGTGAAAGAATTACTTCGCTTGTATGAAAAGTCCCAGAGGTATCACAATTTCAAAATCACAAATATGAACTCGCCCAAAAACGCTTCATGCAAACTGATACGAAAGCGTTGTGATTTCTGAAATAAGTGTTATTTTAATGGTTCTTTCTGGCAACCATCAAATAACATGGAAATTCTACCATGGTCATCTCCCCTATTGTATAACTATCGTGTCTCCTTTTTTGGAAGCCGAAGCCTTAAAACATTACTAATTTACTACCGAGACACAACATTGTTTCTGCGAGAAAACCGCCATTAAAAATTGTTTAAAGGTAGGTACAGAAATTTGTACCTACCTACCTGATAAAAACAATGCGTTTAAGTTATTGCTGCTGATTAATTAACACAGCTAATTAATAAACGTCAAACCGGAGTAAGTCGTTTGTTCGTGCGAAGTACTTCAGTAACTTGGAACACCTCGTTTTAACGCCTGCACCAGGCAGCTTCATTTTAATTGAAATCCTTTCATTGGCTCTCACTGAAGAGCATATAAATACTCAAGTTCCTACTTACCGGGAACTTAATTATGCTATTAATATTACAAGTTAATAATGAACATTTACTTATTGTTGATTCATGTCGTGTTCATTTGTTAATTATTGCTTTGAAGTAGCGATTAGGTAAATAATCAAATGTCAAACGCGATTTACGACGATAACAATAAATAAAAATAACCCAAGACATGCCACGCTGAGCCACACAGCGCCATCTAGTTCCAAACTAAGACCAAGTACTATGGATATGTAGGAACAGACTTGTCCCTACGAAAAGTGGAAGTACTTCCGCCGAGCTAGGTGATCGTGCTCGGGGACCGCGGTCCGATGGACATTTCTTTTTTTTTTTTTTCTAAATGACTACGATGATGGCCAGGACGGCCTTGTCATCATCACCGAACTGTTGGGGGAGCGGAAGGCTCTCACCCCTAGGTAAGCTATCCGATGGACCATCTTGGTTTTTCGTATATATAGCGAGTCGTGATGAAAACTTCGTTTGCGCGTTGTAGGATTCTGTACAATTTTTCCATTTTATATCGCCATCTGTTGTTAGCTGGCGGAACTTGCATATTGTATGCGACGTGGAGGTTGTTGTAGCGGTGTGGAGATAGGTGTCGCTACGTGTCGCTACAGATAGGTACTAAACAACTGATTATGGCCAAGCGCAAATCTAAGGCATGTAAGGGAGCGACCCATCATTTTGTGGACCCCGCTGAATAACAGACGAGGCTCTGGCAACCGACTGGTGGCGGTTTAGCTCTCATGATTGAAGGCGTAGCTAAATACTATAGGTCGATGACGGGCAGCAGCGTCATCGGAGCGAGAAGCTACGTCCTGCGATCACATTAGGCCCAGTGTGGCGATTATGGGTAAAGCCTCCAGGTGCTTGCCCAAAGTAGCGAACAACTGGAGAAGCCTATGTCCAACAGTGGACTGTGATAGTCTCATGACGATGTTTCCTGAAAAAGGAAACGTTTTTCATATAAGGTACACTAGGATTCGAAACTCATTAACCGCCCACATAATTGGCTACAATAAATTCACCGGCTTTGTCTAGCTTTGCAAATGCAGAGCAAGGAAAAGCTCTTTTCGGGTCATTAGTGCCGCAAAAGCTTTCCTTAGCATATGCAGTCGAAATTAGAAAGAGTACACAACTATAAACTTTAATTCATTGTCTTAAGTACAAATAACATTTGGAGATTGTAGACAAAATGTGCATTTTGTGCTTTTGTTAATCATTCTATATTCTGTCAGAGTGGATGAAAATAATGAAATCTCATTAACTCTCAGAGAAAACAGTCTCCTAATCGTCCCGACCCGACCTTATCTACTCAAGTTATGTTATCGTGTGATGTGAATATTATTTCCCGTCACAGTTTCATTTAACTGCCATTTTTCTTAACGTCGGGTATGCTTTTACGCATACACCAGGGCCCTGGAAACGGGGCGCCTGGGTGATATGGGACTCATTGTTTAATTCCTAATTGGTGGAGAATACTCATAAAATCCGACAGTGGTGCACTCTGTTAGAGGTGGTTCGGGATGCCCAAAGGGATTTGAATCAACCCCCACAGAGCACGCAGACTTCGGGAGGAAGGTGCCACAACGCCACGACCCCAGAGAGACTTTGGTAGTATTTATTCTCCCTATAACGCAGGGCGCTATTTTAATTTGTCTGCCGAAAGGAAAAATACTGTATATGCCTTATTTATCATCACATGAAATGTATAACCTTTATTTACAAAATAAATTAATTATGATTTTATTAATAGCGAAATCATTATCGAATTTGTCATTTTGTTAAATTGTATAAAAATTGGCTTTATATTTTTGCCACAGTTTAATGATGAAAGGAAAGCATTGTTTGTTAAGTTTGCTTGGCATAATTCTTTTGATCATATTTCATTTAATTAATGATTTTTAAAATAATTGATAGTTAAAATTTTAATATGTAGTAGGTTACCAAAATTTTCCTAAATGTTATTTTTTAATTTAATATAATTTAATTTTTCTTGTAATTTACAAGAATAGTGTGAAATATTATTTTTAAATTAAAAAAGTGTCAGATAAAGATATAATATTTTAGTAGAAACGAATCCAAGGGTAGTAGCAATGTTTTATGTAAATACTCAGCTTACTCTGTTCATGAAATGACATTAATGAGAATTCGCTCATTAGGGAGCACTCAAGAATTTTAAAGCTAGACGAGTTATTCTCAGAGTAGAATTATTTTTTTGAAACTCTATATTGAGTATGTTATTTTTACCATCGTAACTAACAATACGGTTTTATACTTTGCTAGTTGTGTCCTAAAAAAATAACTAAATGATTGTGACAAAAAAAAAACACTAATTAATAATGAGAGATAGGTACATAACTATGGTTATTATTTTTTTTGCATCAGCTCTAAAAATGATAAATAGAAAAAGTTGTTTACTTTTTAAGCATTTAGTATAGGTATATGCTACAACGTTTATTATTATTGGCCCGATGGTTCATTTAGTAGTGATCGCTGCCTTCTGAGCCAAGGTTAGTGCGTTCAATTCCCGCACAGTACAAACATTTATGCATGAACATGTCTGTTTGTATTGTTCTGGGTGTTTACTATGTATAATATGTATTTATTTACAAAAAATCATCTAAGTAAGTGTATCAGTTGTAGTACTAGACCCATAGTACAAGCTTCGGCATAGTTTGGGGCTAGATGGCGCTGTGTGGCTCAGCGTGGCATGTCTTAGGTTGTTTATTAATATTTATTTATATTTTTCCGCGCGGTGACGGTTTGAGATGTGAAATTAAAAGAGCCCATTATTAATCGTACCATATTGAAAATGTAATGAAAAGATATTAAAGGCTCTTTCTTTACAAACAAAATGTTGTGTAATTTATGGTTTAATTCAGAGTCAAGGAGATAAGAGATGGATTTGGTCCATAATGCCTTCTTATTAAACGTTGTCAAGCAAAATGAAGTAATTTACTTTGATGTAAGTATTTACAACTCGCAATATAATGACTTAACGTAATCTGTAAGGGAATTTGCAATATTAGCAACAAAATCTATTGTTAAGTCGTTTTTTTATGTTGTGTATACGAAGGTAGAGTACTAGAGAATACTGATAATGGATTAAAATGGTATCATATACCTACTAGCTAGAATTTTATTATGAACTAGCTGTGCCGGCGGCGTCCCACGCGTGGATATCGGGTTTCAAAAATGACGGACTTAAAATTCAGGTACCATTTTATGGAAAATGGTACCTGAATTTTAAGTTAGACCTCTAGCAATACATTGGTGAAAACCGCATTTAATTCCATGCAGTAGTTATTGCGTGATGCGCGATCAAACATAGAGATAAAATTTTCTCCCGTTTTCCCGTTACTGCTCTGCTCCTATTGAATGTATCGTGATGAAAAGTATACTATAACCTGACCAGGAGTATGAAAAATAATCGTACCAAGTTTCATTAAAATCCGTCCAGTAGTTTTTTTTTTCTATAGCGAACATACAGGCAGACAATAATTTTACTGATTGCATTTTTGGCATCAGTATCGATCCCTAATCACCCCCTGATAGTTATTTTGAAAATATATTTCATGTACAGAATTGACTTCTCTACAGATTTATTATAAGAAGATTATTTTGTTGCTTTTATCATATATGACATGGTATGATATTTGTATTATTAATACTCATGATGTACATTATAAATCTTTATCAGCAGTTCACTTCCCATAAGGCTTTGCCCATAATCGCCACGCTGCGCTGGGCAGGCGGGATAGCGCAAGGTGTAGCTCCTTACTCCTGTGACGCTTCATTAGTGATGGTTATACCGCCACCAGTCGGTTGTCAGAGCCTCGTTTGTATTGACAAACGAGGCAGGATGCACCACGGGCAGATGAGGGTGGCTAGGAGCGAAAAGCTGATAGGTCCCTCATATAATATTCCATTGCAACAGTCATAAGTTTTAATTGAAAAATTCAAAAAGTAAATTCACACGTAAACACAAAAGTTCCATTCCACCGTTGCCTAACCAGCGGCGGTAAACTGAAGTCCAAACACTTTCAACATTCGCTGCCGCCGTTCAAACACGTGATTTAAGCACAAAGCCACCCCAAAGGCTTCCTAAAAGGCGCACCAGCTAAACTACAACAGAATCCGTAAGCAAACAAGTGGTTGCAACAGAGTTCCCGAGGGACAAGGCTATATATAAGCCGGCTTGCATCCCTCGCACCAGTACCCGGTTGGCTGCGACGCGGGATAGTCGCGGATCTAGCCGGGATAAAAGATATCACGTTTCCCGTATCTCGTTTGTGTATTTACGATATCACTCTTGCGAATATAGTGAACTTTTAAATAGTGATTTGAGATTTTTAGGACGCGGCGATGATTTGAACCGCTCTTGTTGTTAGTATACATTCAAGAAGTTTATTATTTTAGTTAATTTCGAGTTTATGACTACTGGTACATAATTAAGTATTTTGCGCGGTAGCTGGCGGTGATAGCACAATAACGGCGGTAAGTTTTGATTAGATATTAAACTTTAATTGCATTGGCTTACCTAATGATTTAGTCTGTGTTACTTTGTCATACAGGACACCTCCTGGTACTAGTGTATAAGTATCATTTTCTTCATGAGATCGGATAATTTTCACCCCAATACTGGTGCGCTGCTCTTAAAAATAAGTTTCACTGTCTTCCGCGAGTATACACATCAGAACATATTTTTAAAAGTTGTGCAAGTCCAAGGTAGACTATTTCTTACTATAGATCTTTCTATTTTATCATTCACTTTTTACAATTCTGGTAATACCTATATCTCTATAAAAAACATTCTTTTTCAACCTCTGAAGCTGACGGAAAGATAATAATAATATAGGTATGTACATTTCTAACCATTCTGAACCGGCTTAGTTAAGGAAGCGAAAAAGTGTGTGGGCTTTCCACGTTTCGTTATAATGGCACGGTAGTGCAAATTACGGCTATATGAGATCTAAGTCTCGGGTGACGGGTGCGGGTGGTGTTAACAGTAATTGGTCAATCATTTCACTGTACATTTTACTAGCGACAACACATTTGATTTGACACCGCTCAATATCAGTGTTTCATATATATTATGCATGTATTATACATTAACCGTTACGTAGTTTTAAAGATCTAGAACATATATAGGAAACGAAATCGACTTTGTTCTATAATGTTTACTGATGATAGTGATTGGCGGGGTTTTCGCCGTTTACCTATCATATCTTCGAGGCCCCATGATCACGGAAGAACTTATTGAGAATGGTAAAGCTTTAGCCATGTCCTGGTAGTTTCCGGATTTAGAATAGAACCACCCCATCTCATCCTGTGGATGTCCTGGAAGACGACTAAGGGAATATCCTGGGTACAAATAAAACCAACTGCGGTTGCAAACCCGCCTGCCAAGAGTGGTGACATGGCAAATTCCCCGAACGACAATATAGGGGAGGACTAAGACTCTTTTATCTATTAACTGAGCTAAAATATTTAAATCTAGCCCCCAAACTAAGCCCAAGCTTGTACTATGGGTACAAGACAACTGATAAACTTACTTACGTACTTTTTTTTGTAAATAAAGACATATTATACATAGTAAACACTTAGACCAATACAAACAGACAGTCATGTTTATGGACACAAATGTTTGTACTGTGCGGGAATCGAACCCCCGACCCTTGGCTCGGAAGGCAGAGGTCACTACCAAATGAGCCCTCGAGCCAGTCTATGTATAGGTATTTATTTTATTTTGTATAAATTACTTTTCTTCTATTACCTAGTTTGGTGAAGGACGTCCTATACTCGGATCCTACATTAAGTTACAAGTTAAAGCTTTTAGACTATTAGCATATTACGTGGAAAAGCATACATGCAACTGTTGATAGTAAAATAGGTAAGTATCGTTAAAACATAGTATGTATGCACAGCTAACTGATATTTGACTAGCTATTATAGTCCGGTAACTGTTATGTATCACGCAAACATTGAACCCCGTGGGGTACACGTAATCAATGCAAATCAACAAATTGTAGGCTTTCAAACAATTTGGTATTTTCCTTAGGTATTTTTCATAATTGCGTGGGCTTTCAAACGTTGTTGAGCTCTATGTTGTTTTTTTATTTAAAAGAGAGTGTTTACCTGGGTACAAATAGTACTTACTGCGGTCATCAGCCCACCTGGCAAGCCTGATGCATTAGGCAAATCAGCCCCAATGATAATTGTCGCCAAACTAAGCCGAAGCTTGTACCTACTATACAATTGATAAACTTACCTAAAAAGTAAAGCTCTCTTTGTATATTATGTATATTTTTGTAATTTTAACAATTGGCAACTGACAGGTAACTGACCAGTTACTTGCCCGTTGTCACAGCGACTTCAGCTTCTCTTTCGCTTTCCATCAGGCGTAGGGAAGCCATTATGTCAAAATACTATAAAAAGTCGGTCGCTTTCCTGTAAAAGTTATTTTTGTGCTACGAACATTGGGCATAGTGCCGAAAAAGAAAGTAATTAGTCTGTTCTTTAGATTGTTAAAAAATAAAAGACACGTATTTTTTCATTTGTAAATTATACCAATAATGACAAAGAAATCCATTAAAATTACGCGTGACGTCATATTTTGGGAGCTATTTCGTAAATGAGTGAAGTCAAAGACCCCCACTTCTACATTTTGATGTCTTGTATCTTTGTTATTTTTTGTTTAAATGAAAAAAGGAAAAATACGTGCCTATATTTTTATAATCTAAAATACGGACCAAATATAATGTAATTATTTTGATCCTGGAATCATCCCTTGTATAGTATTTACAGCATCCATGCTGTGACAGTGTCTCCAGACACTCGTTTCTCGTGATGGTAAGTAAGAGTGAGAGCTCAATACGCAGTGGTAATGGGCAATATACACATGACTCTCGTAAATTCTCAACACTATTCTAGCTTGTTGACCTAAAGAAACGTTATATCGTAGTATCTACTTTGTGGCTAAAATTCCTCACAAAATGGAAAAGTAGAAAGGTCAACAAATCGATTTTTGGACGTGGAAACCTAGAACATAGCTCTAGGATAACTATTAGATATGCCACTAAATATTATGAATGTGAAGTTTACACTTAAACGAATTACCTAGGTAAAGATATGAGTAAACCCAACTGAACAAAATTTAATATTCACTAGTTACTTACATAATAGCTGTGTTAATTGATTAATCCGAAACCCTTGCCTACAAGGGTATTCGCGATTCAGTTGAAATCAGTTCACTAAGATAATATTACCAAACTATCAAACTAATTGTTGTCGGTAGATTGGAGGTTAGGATTTAATCCGTATTACTTAGAATTTCTATCTGAGACTAGGGCTGTATAATATTCGTTCAGCTAGAACAATATTTATATACAATTCTTTATAGCACACCACACAAATTGACTCAAAACTAGGTATAGTAGACACTTGCTGTACAATACAGGCGGTTTTATTAGACTCGTATTGCTAGCATTAATAGATGATTCATTTGATTTGTAAGTAAAACCACAACGGGACTTTTTGAGGGTCGAAATGACGGGTGCTTTTTGGAAATAAATACATATACTTATTATTCATAAAACATAAACATTCAGACCAAAGTAATGACAGTAAGGTACCTACAGGTAAATTAACAATATGTTTACACTTTGCCCAACGAATTAATTACCAGTTTTGTAGGGTCTTATAATTAAATTAAAAGGGTAATTTAACCCCTTTCGATTATAGGGTTCAATTACGATAGTTTGGAGCCGCAGTAGAGTGTCGCTGAGTGTCCAGACTCCCCTGGGCTTGGGGGGAAAATACGAGTCACCGTGGAAATTTAATGGTGCCAAGTTTCATCCAAAGTTATTCTGTCTTTTTTTGTAATATTCCTTACTAAGTTTATTTATATTTTGAGTGCCAAACTTTCACTTACCTTGGAACTACACATACAAATTTAGAAACTTACAATTACAACTTACACGTACATACGAAATTACTATAGTAGTATCAAACAGTTACACTGTAATAACAAATTGTAACATGCAAAATAAAGTATCCACATTTTTATCCTACCATAATTGACAACGCGACTTTTGCTATGAACAAATTGGTTTCTTTTCTTGGAATCAGTGTCTAACAACCTTCCCTTTAACAAACTACATTTGTATACGATGCTGAATATCTAATTGGACTCTGTGGAGTGGTAACTACTCAGTAAAATGGCAACAACAAATGTTGACAAGTCATTGATAGGGTTACTCAATCGTTATTGCAGCGATTTGGGCTTTTCTTTTGCTTTTAATCAAGTTAGGGGATACCACTAGGTATGCTGTGCCACTATATACTTAAGTATTACAAACAGTTACATTATAAAAAGTAGCTGGGGTGTATTGTCCGGCTCAGCTTACTATTATTATTTAAAAGCGAACCGGCCTCGCTTCGCTTCGGGTATTTCAGGTAAACGCCAATTAATATGTAGAGGAGACCGGGTACAAAAGTAACGGCGGGTCGAAAGTAACAAATGCTCTCTAGATTTATCCAATGAGCGAAAGGTCGCTTTGCCGCCTTCAGGTTTTAGATCTTTCCGTCCATTGGATAAATCTAGAACGCATTTGTTACTTTCGACCCGCGTTACTTTCGTACCCGGTCTCCCCTACATATTTATAATTCAGTAACAATAAAAGTACGACTTCTAGAGTTATTTATTTACATGACAGACATTTTAGGTTGCTATGGTAAAGTTTTCAAAGTACGTCAGTTTGTAAGAAAAATTTTCCGTTACATTATTGGAGTTTTAGCATGGTTCCTAACTTTTACGTCTAACCTAATAACGATACAGCCTATGTTCACGGGAGATAATCTGTAGATATCTGAATCAAGTAGCTTTCCGACAGTGAAATAATTATTAAAATCGGTTCAGTAGTTTCGGAGCCTATTCAATTTAAACAATCAAATCTTTCCTCTTTATATTACTTACCACTAAGCGCCTGTTCATACTAGCGTTTATTTTCGTTCACACTAGCGGTTGATCCGCCCGGCGGCTACCTCAAATCGACCGCCGATCAACCGCAAAACGGCCGAGGTGTTCACACTAGCGGTCGCGGTTTTGCGGTTCGGCAGCTGATAGAGTTGTAGATCGATGGTCGGCTATAGATAATAGTTGATTCTTTAGTGAGAATAAATCGATTCAAGTACCAAATGATTTTACAATCTAAACATCGATAATCGCTTTTAAGATAATTTATGTGTGACTTTAATTACTCTGTTTTTGGGAATAGGATACACGACTGTTTACTGTTCTATATTACTTTCTGGTCACCTTAAGAAGAAGTACAATTTAATTTATTTGAGAGCCATGAGTACTAAATTGATTGCAAATGAGAATTTTATTGACGTCTACAAACTTCAAATATTATTACAAAAGTTAAGTTTTGATTAAATTATAATATTATCGTATTTTCATCTATAATAACATCTTCAGTTAAGAAATAAATTTCATAAACTCACATTTAATACAGTTGTCACAATTGTCTTAAGCGAACAGCAAATAATTAACGATTTCTAGTGATCGTTTAACTTTCTGGTGTCCAATGCTGATTACAATTTGTACTAGTCACATATCGATTAATCATTATGATCCATTAACGTAACGATTAAATTGTAACAACACTAAAAATAAAACAATTACGTATCTACTAACAGAACGTAACCATTTTTGAAGCGCGTTGCGAAAATAAAGAATTATTGTATTTACTTTCTTCATAAAATTATGATGTATTATGTTGTATTCTACTACCTGTTTTTACGGTACATCTAATGGGAGTATTACCGTGAACGGTAGTACAAAGGTTCGGACTGCCTGATTGGGGTAAGACGTATCGGAAGTTCTCATCCTTACGTTTATGGTGTGTAGTTACGTAGGTATAGATACGGCCTTGTTTGAGGTACATAACATCATGATGATACATGATGATAATAATGACGATGATGATAAAGGCCTAGTTTGAGGTTTGAGGTACACATACTCATTATGAGATAATTTTTGTTCCGACAATACTTAAAGAAATTCTTATCAAATATTACAATGGTTCTTGTATAGGAATTGAATAATTTAAACTTCCTATGTGATTATGCACTCCTGGTACTTTCAATTGGAGAAGTACACATCAGTCATGTCAGTGCCATCGTCGACGCACACACAAACAAATCTCACAGGGTCGATAACGGTTCAATTGGGGGTTTTCGCTAACAAACATGTTTATGAGGACACAATAAAAGATGTGTAATAAGAAACAGCACAAGCCTTGTAACAACACAGCTTGAATATGGATACCACACTAAACTTGATGAAGCTGCTCAAGTGAGGGCACTGCTTCAATCGGGTATGCGGTGGGGTGATGGTGGTTGGCAACAGAACTCAAACCGTTTTTCGATTTGAAAAGTTTTGCCAGCGGTTCCTGGAGACCGGTGGCTACATTTATAGACAAGGATCAGGTAGATTTCGCTGCAACTCGGACAGACACGACTGCTTTCTTGTTTCAATGTGTTTATGAAATCGGTTCTCAAATGTCATTGAGGTACAACAGGCAGCTTCAGACAGCACGCAGAAGAACCGTGAGTGTCTGTAGACACAGGCGAAGACTGAGGGAGGAGAACATCACGGTGCACAGAGCTGCTAGGGGTCCAAAATTAACAGCAGCCCATCGACAAGTCGCTTGTAATTTGCTCGCGACCATGTTGATTGGACTCTTGACCAATGGAGGGCTGTAGTATTCTCAAACGAGACGAAAATGTGCCTCTTGTCTTGATGTAATTGCCTTTGAAACTTATTTCATAAGCGCTTTGGAGAGTTTCTGTTAGCTTGTAAAATGTTTGCAAATAAATAAATAGGAAACGAAACGAACATAATACATACGTGACAGTGGGCTGGCCATATCTGCCGTAAAACCAACAATAGGTAGAGCAAACGATTTAGTGTTGTACAGAAGAGCAGTGGCGGCTGGTGGGTTATCGAACTGGTGGTGCACTTTACTGAAATATTAAAATTAGTAAAAAAACCTACCTACTTACACTTTATACAATTGGGATTGTACAACGTTGTACTCCAATATGGACTTTACCGTGTAGGCAATAAAAATCACTTTCACAGTAATGCGGTTTATTCCCAAGTATTTCCAAACCCAAAGTCACAATTCTTTTGAAGTTTATCTAAGTCCCAAGTAATATTAAATTAAAGTCGACATAACCAAAAGTATGGGCGGAGGGTCTAAATCCTTTCCCTAAAGCCACTTATAATAGGTAGATATGGTAATAATGTTTGATTTTTGATATAGAAAAATGCTTACTAAAAATGTATCCATAGTTTAATAATGATTTCTAAATAATTAGTGTGGCCTCATCGTGTACTATATATTTTCCACCATAATTTATAAATTCAAATAAATTTGTTTCATATTTTATTTTAACCGTGTAAAGTTACGTTCTATAAAACAGAAGAAGAAATGTCACTAGCTAGTGATGGAGGTATAGTGCTATTAAAGTTTCGATAATATCTTAATATAATAAGCTGAAATTTAAAATAATTTTAAATGGAAATGGATAGTTTTTTGAGAAAATATTTCGACAAAGAGTAAAGAAAGGTAAATTTTTTATAGTGCAAACGGGCCATTATTATCACTTAGGAAATAGTTAAATAACTTTCTCCTTAGCTGTTGTGTAATGGTCGTCGTGGCCTCTCTCATCCTTTCTTTCCTATTCTATATTACCTTCGAGAACTGTTTTACGTAATGGGAGTTGAAGGCACTGGCGGAGTTCAGGGAGTGGTGGATATTGCTCACCCGACAAGAGCAAACCTCTTTAGAATTAATGAATATGAAATTTTACGACATTGACTTGTGGTAGAGTATATCTTCTAGCTAAAAATATTTAGTAGCTGAAAATTTTACCCAAAATATGGATAGTATTGCTGCCCACCAATTGTGAACCATTAATTACGAGAGTACCTACACTAAAGAACTTACGTCGGCACTAAGTTATTTTCCTAGTGACACTACGTAGTGCAGATACGCTTACTTTGCATATGTAAGATTCGCGATGGGCATTTGTCTTCTACTTTCATCGATATTCACAATTTGACTATAGAGCAGTCCTAGCCCGCCGATGTCAAAACGCGGCCGCCGCCGCCGATAGGGTGAACATGGGTAGCGGATCAACCGCCAAACCGCAGTTTGAACGCCGCGCCCCGCCGCGTTCGTAGTGTGAACAGGGGTAGCGGTTTGACGGCGGTTTGATGGCGGTTAAACGTCAATCTGAAGGAAGCCTAAGTTAGATATGTCAAGGGTCATGGGTTCGATACCCGGTACAAACATTGTGCGTGAGCATGACCTTTTGTATTTAAGTAAGTAACCTTATCAGTTTTCTAGTATCATCCCCCCTCAAGCTTCGCTTTAGTTTGGGGCTAGATGGCGATGTGTGGCCCAGTGTGGCATGTCTTGTTTTTTTTTATTTATTAAAGATGGTTAATGCTTGCTGCACGTAAATAATTTAAGGATAATGTAAGGATTTTAATTAGGATTGGTGTAGCAAAGGACCACAAACAAAGAGAGCGGAAGTTACATTGGTCAAACGAAACGCGATTGGATGGGGATACAACAAGGGAAGCCTCCACGTGGATGTGGATTGTGGGTTCGACAAAAGCCCCCTGGGTCTTTGTTTCTTTGTTCCGGTATTAACGCTAGAATTGATGAAAATATTGTTCAGTTTAAGGCATTGTTAGCGTTTATTATATAAAAAATAAACCATAATACATTTTATACCTTAACCCTTAATTTGATTTTGTCCGGTGGGACGGACAAACTTTTTAAAAAAATCTAGCGTACACTGTAAACATTATTTTATTACATTCTGTACGATTATTTCTTGGAAAATCATTAAAAAAGGTGATAGAAATTAAAATTGCACGTTGGCGACACTATATCTGTCAATCAAGAACAAAATGTCAGCGAGGAGGCGGTCATCAGATTTTGACAAGGTAAAATTATTATTTTTTCAATGTTTTTGCAAATAAAAGTTCAATGTCTTTTCTGTTTTTATTAGGATATACGTTTGTGATAATGTTTAGCTGAAATACCTAACATTTTGAACGTGTTTTAGTATTTTTTTATTAGCTTACCCTCTTTGTCCGGCACAGCGGACATTGCCAAATACATACAAATATAACTTTGTCCGCTGTGGCGAACATCGTCAAATTCGGGTTATTTTGTGATTATCGGATTTGCAGTATAAAAAGCTTGATGAATTTGCTTCTACTAACACAAATTAATCTTCTCCGACACTGTCTATTGCTTCTTCTCTTGTCAATTTAAATAACAGCTTAATAGCCCTGTACAACGCCATTTCAACCAGGTGGTGGTACATGGGCATTTTGTTTGCCAACTCATGGATATTTATATAAATAATGCGTGCCTTGTCTATCGAAAGCGGAACAAGTCGATAAGAAGAAGAGAATGACACTCCAAGCCTTCAGATATGCTGTCAATAAGATTATATTGGCGGAAAACTGCAGTGCTAATAAGAGGAAAAATACAGCTCCAAAAGTAGAACAATTTCAAGCAAAACGTCTTTCCAGCCCTATAAAATGTGATAATTAGGACAATTTCTTGTTTTTTATTGGCAAAAACATTTTTAACACCTTTTTATGAGTTTTCATAATAAATAGATATGAAAACTGAGGATTTTTTATTACACCCAACATTTGGCAATGTCCGGTACAGCGGACAAACATAGCAGTCAGTCAATTGTGACATCTTTGGCAATGTCCGGTGTGGCGGACATGAGTTTTCCCAGCTGTGGGAAATGTAGGATTTTTTTTTCATATATTTTTTGTAGTTCTTAGGTTACCCTTGAAGCCTAACATTCATAAAATTTATGCATTTACAAATTTTATTTCTTTGCCAAATTAAGGGTTAATGTAGGTAATACATTTCACAACTTATTATTTCTCTCATTAAATTGTCTCTCTATTGATATCCGACGTGCGTGTACTTAGAAGTCATACGAGTTATCGGCAGTCTGTTACGAGACACCGGACCGAATGGACGTATATAATGGACGTCCACCGAAGTGGGCACGGGTCAGTCGTGCCCACTTCGGTGGACATAATTTAATAGCCTTTTTATTTTTCGTTTTTTTATATAACCTATTTACTACAAACTCCTTCTCAAATGATGGCCAACAATATGGATAAATCTGAACCAGGGGACACCCGGGACAAACATTCATGTGATAAACATTTGTGTTTGTTCCGTGTCTGGATGTTTTTATTATCTATCTAAACTAATATTATAAAGAGAAAAGATTTGATTGTTTGTTTGAAATGAAGAGGCTCCGAAACTACTGGATCCGTGCTAAAAGTTTAAAAATGTAACCCAAGGTGTGAAAAAATTACCAAAAAGCTATCTTTCAAACTGACGTGTATTGAAAACGTTACCATAGCAACCTAAACTGTTATGTCATGTAAACTAGCTTTTGCCCGCGACTTCGTCCGCGTGTTTAAATTTATACATACAAAAGTTTTTTCCCGCTAACTCCCGTTCCCGTGGGAATTTCTCAAAATACAGCCATAACTAAACTTTATATTTACTAAGGTACCTGCATGCCAAATTTCAAGCGTCTAACTTAAGCGGTTTAGATTTTTCATACAAAAGGATTTTCCCGCTAATTCCCGTTCCCGTGGGAATTTCGGGAATTCCTTTCTTAGTGCACCCCTACGGTACCTAAGCTACGTCCCTTCCAAATTTCAAGTGCCTACGTTTAGCCGTTTGGGCTGTGCGTTGATATGTCAGTCAGTCAGTCAGTCAGTCAGTCAGTCAGTCAGTCAGTTTCTCCTTTTATATATATAGATGTAAATGAATAACTATTAAAAAGTCGTACTTTTATTGTTACTGAATTTTATTTTATATACGTATTAATTAGCGCTTATCTAAAATACCCGAATCGAAGCGAGGGCGGTTTGGCTAGTAAAGTATATTTCTGGTACGAACTCGTACGGGTATCAGAACAACAAAGTGTTCAACAACACTTGGTAACACAAGTGCTCGTCTGATATTATAATTATTGTTCCGTTATAATAATACTTGGTAGGGTAAAGACCTCAGAGAATACTTAATGTAAAATTTTGTTGTATACCTATAGCATTTCTGGTACGAGTAAAAGTTATAATTATGTTTACATTCATTTAGAATGTTTCTGAACAACTTAATCTCATTATAATTTAGCAAGGAATGACGATATGAGTTCACTGTAACTGTTGCGGACAGAACGACCTTTTTATATAGCTTTACCTTTTTAATACGTTTTGTACATAGTTTTATATTTGGAAGTATTTTTAAGAGTAATAAGTGTTACTATGGTTTTTAACCGACTTCGAAAAAAGGAGGAGGTTCTCAATTCGTCTCTATGTATAATATTTTTTTTTTTTTATGTATGTTCAGCGATATTTCCGTCAATTATGGATGGATTTCAAAAATTTTCGACAGTTCGACAGAGGACACTTCCGAGGTGGTCCCATTATCACCAAGTCAGGATCTGATGATGGGATCCTGGAGAAATTGAGGGCAACAACCGAAAATTGTATGCTCATATGGTATTTTTGTTACGTAATCATATTTTACTCAGGTATATGCTTCCGGGCGTCAACATCTGGTGCTGATGATGAAGCCACAGAACTCCTTAACGGTTAGGAGTTAGGGGACAGTACTGACATTAGTCGTTATTAAACTAGGTAGTAGTATGTACTTATGCAGGGCTAATAGGGCAGGTGATTTGGTAAGTGATATGCTTGATTCTAGATCGCAAAGTCTTCACTTGACTTAAAGCAAAATTTTTCATTCCTAAGTAAAACTCTTAAGGACATTAATTAGCCTTTACTCAAGGTCACAGCACATCAACGCAACTAAAAATAGTAAAATAAAATTATTTTTTAAAAAAAAATTAAACCGACTTCAAAAAAAACACAAACGACTAAAACTAAAAAGCGATAAATAACGTAAGTAATTCTATCCTTAATACATAATTATTTAAATATTACAATTATCACTTATTTTTGAAGTCGGTGCCAGCCAAACAAAAAATGTATATTGTCGTGTGGATTTGCCGGTCGCGCGCGTCATACAACAGTCTACGTTAGGTACCGAGAGCTGGCACCGACTACAAAAATAAGTGATAATTGTAATATTTAAATAATTATGTATTAAGGATAGAATTACTTACGTTATTTATCGCTTTTTAGTTTTAGTCGTTTGTGTTTTTTTTGAAGTCGGTTTAATTATTGATTATTGTTTATCTAGCAGTAGGTTGAACTTTACAGTCCACTGCGGCTGGACTAGTAAAGTATTTGTGGTTTCCCAATAATCGTGTTTGATTCCACACCCCCAGTTCCAGCCGTATCAGTAACCGACGTTCAGAAGTTTTTTGAAGCTAGTAAGAAAATTACTCTCTGTCTAACATAATATCAGTCAACATGATTGACTGGTCCGATGGCTTTGTAGTGACCTCTGCCCTCTAAGTCAAGGGTCGTGGGTTCGATCCCCGCACAGTACAACCATTTGTGTGCATGAACATGTCTGTTTGTATTGGTCTTGTGTTTTCTATGTATAGGTAATATGTATGTATTTACAAAAAAAATGTATCTAAGTAATTTTATCAGTTGTCTAGTACCCATGGTACAACCTCGGCTTAGCTTCGGGCTAGATGGCGCTGTGTGGCCAAGTGTACATTTTGTTAATTGTGATTGTTATGTTAAAGTTAAATAAAGATTTCTACGAGAGTGTAATTATAATTAACAGATTTTTTAGCGAAATAAAAGCCGACCTTTTATGGTGACAATGGGAATGTGACCAACTCGGAAGTATATAACCTTTGAAAAAAAAAACTTTTCTTTCAAATCAGTTCACAATTCTCGAAGATATGTAGTAACACCTATAGAATACCGCAGCCAAATGACCTCCGGGTCGTGTTTCTGCTGATGAGCAGGGTTTCTGGAGCTCCTGGGGGGTTAGGGATGGGCCGGCATGGCAGTGGCAACTGACAGGTACCTAACCAGTTACTTGCCAGTTGTCACAGGGACTTGGGCTTCTCTTTCAATTTTTTTCAATCAATTTCAGGCGTAGGGAAGCTATTATGTCGAGCTACTACAAAAAAAAACATACAATAAAAGCAGTCAAATTGAGAACCTTCACCTTTTTGTAAGTCTGCTAAAAACAGCTATCAATAACGTTCAAAAGGAGTGTCAGAATGACTTACAAGGCCATGGAAGTATTAAGTACTACGTATATATTACTTCCATGTACAAGGCTCGTATAACGCAATCTGACGCGCATCAGATGAATTACGAATTAGTTGTCTAATTAGTTCCAATTATCGTTGTGTAACGGGATATCTCATTATGAGAATACGCGTAATTAGTTATGACCATATGTTGCATCTCCGAACCGAGCAACATATGGCGACTCTTATTGCATTATACATATATCACTGTAGGATATGATAAAGGATCCGTTTGTTCAATGTGTCTATTTATTTATTTATTTATTTATTTAGGAAATCAACGGCGATACATTATATATTATTTCACTATCAGATATTCTTAAAAATAGGTATGGCTAATTATAGATTTCCCTGTATTAACAAAAAATATGAAATGCTCTAAACAAACCTAATTAAAGCCTATTATTACAACAACATCAGTGAACAATTAGCATGCTGGTGTGCGTGTGTATGTATGTGATTGTGTATATGTGTGTGTGTATGAGTGCGTGTGTGTGTGTGTGTGTGTGTGTGTATGTGTATGTGTGTTCGTGTGCGTGTGTGTGTTGATGTGTATGAGTGAGTTTCCGTGTCATCATCATTATGACTTCATGTATGACTAGATGGCGCTGTGTGGACCATCGGCACATGTTTTGGGTTATTTATGTATTTATTTAATTAACTTAATTAGGTATGAATGCCCTAAGATCATCTTCGGATCTTTCGCTATGTGAATGTTTAGCAGGGCCAACAAATGAGGCACCGGCCCAATCAACATTAGGACCAAAGGTTTTGAGATGTTTTTAATACCACTAATTGGTCGACAAGCCTGGTGTTAAGTGGTTACTGCAGCCTATGGACACTTGCATCACCAGGGGTAGGGGAGACCGGGTACAAAAGTAACGGCGGATCGAAAGTAACAAAAGCTCTCTAAGATTTATCCAATGGGCTAAAGGTCGCTTTGCCGCCAACAGGTGATAGTCCTATGTCCTGACTATCACACGCGCGTTGCCCTAGATATCAGATATGAAATACTAGCTGTGCTGGCGGCGCCGCACGCGTGGACATCGGGTTTCAAAGATAACGGACTTCCATAAAATGGTACCGAAATTTTAAGTTAGACCTCTAGCAATACATTGGTGAAAACTGCATTTAATTCCATGTAGTAGTTTTCGCGTGATGCGCGATCAAACATGCAGATAAAAATTTCTCCCGTTTTCCTAACACTTCCCGCTCTGCTCCTACTGATTGTGGCGTGATGAAAAGTACACTAAGTATAACCTGCCCAGGAGTATGAAGAATAATCGTACCAAGTTTCGTTAAAATCCGTTTAGTACTTTTTTTTCTATAACGAACATACAGACAGACAGACCGACAGACAGATAGACAGACCGACAGACAGACGGACAGACAAAAAATTTACTGATTGCATTTTTGGCAACAGTATCGATCACTAATCACCCCCTGATAGTAATTTTGAAAATATATTTCATGTACAGAATTGACCTCTCTACAGATTTATTATAAGTAGATATAGATAGATGTACTTAAGATATTAAATATTCGGGATTTAACGCGCATATCTTTTTTAGCCCGAGACGTTCGCCGTGTTTTCTCTAACAAGGGAAGATTTTGCCTAAACTATTCACCCTTAAGTAATCATACCTACTTAAACAAGTCGTTAGTGTATGTTACGTTACCTGAGACCGCAAGATATGTAGCGCTTACCCAAAACTTGGTTTCAAGTTAGCTTAAACATGTCGGCTGTGTACTTTTTCAAACTAATGCTTAACAATGCCCCATGCCTTGTTATAAGTTGTTCTACGAGTATGTTGCTCGTTTGTACGGAGAGATGTTAACTAGGATATGACCAGGTCATGTACTAATTAGAAACTTTAGTATTAGGCTCAATTTACAAGCATGTAAAGATAGATGCCTGTCTAGTGTATATCTATCTAGATGGATAGATATAAACTAGACACAAAGACATCAAAGTACAATTTATTAAGCGATCTCCTGTACACATCCTTTGTTTTTACCAGACTCCGCCTGGGTATGTTTTAATGTTCAGATCTAATTTACAGAACAAGTTGTAACTTTTTACTATTCATCTGGTGCTGCCAAGTGTTACGAACTGGCGGCCAACCTCCTTGATAAAGATTTCTTTTTTATATTTGATTGTATTTTGTTTCCTTGAAAATTGCGGTCTGTTCTTTTCCATATCGCGTGCGTGTCTTATTTCATTTTGTTTGTTTTATTTTACTTTTATATTATGTTTTATTAATTTATTTTGAGTCCCCTTTTTCCCTTTCTATCGTTAATACTAAGTAAATAAAAAACGACTTGATTATTCGGCTGATATTTTTATAATTTTCATTAGGGAAGGTAAAAACGGAAAGTATACGCTTCATTTTCCTTTAAAAAGATAAAGAAGGAAAATACATAGAAAAGGATTTATTTTCTCCATATAATTTGTAACAAGGTTGCTAATGATGAAATAGCATCCACGGATATTAATTTATGAACACCAGAGATAATAATATATTTTTTTGTTAATATTAAAATAGATGCATTGGTTTTCATATTGGCCGTATAAGACTGATTAAAAAGAAGGTTCTTTATAAAAAAATGTTAAAAAATAATTCTTGCGCAAACCGAATGCTCGTTCTTTTTCTAAATATTACCTATGCTTGGATTTGACATTCCTTTGAAGCCAGAACTATAAAACTCAAAGTGGATAAGGAAAAATGGCTTCAATTTGAATGATTGGTTACTTTATACAGCCAGACTGTGAGCCAGACAATAGAAAATACAAACGAGAGCGTGGGTTGGCTTATGTTGTCATTGAATAGTCACATCATAGATACAGAGACGTTCAGTAAGGTGATTAACACACTGCTACACACGACGCTTCATGTTGCGTGAAAACGCGCGTTTTAATATTTTTTTAAATGAACACGATGATAGCGAAGGCGGCCTTGTCATCATCACCGAGCTGTTGGGGAGCAGAAGGCTCTCGCTCTAGGTACCTAAGTTAAGCAACACAAAGAAGGACGCCCCGTAATGGGGCTTGAGCGTCGGCTTAGGGCGTTGCAGCGTCCGTACGGATGCTGTTTTCAGGAGAGGCTAATAATTTAACGTATTACAACGATGAAAATGGAACTGTTAATATAACGCGTGACATATTTTAATTTAAGAATTTCACTTCTATCAATTACAGTCTACCGAAAAAAAGGTAAAACTGTAAAGTACATATTATGTTACAGTTCACAATCTTTCAACAGTTTACAATCCCCGAGATACATCATAATCTAACGGTATTTACAAGTTTACGATGACGTATACAAACGGACAATTTCGTGCGCGACCGTCCCTATGGGTGACAGACGTTGGCGGGGACGAGTTAGGTATCCAAGATGTCAGCGGGGAAGGGAAACGCGTGCATCTTGGCGTGCGAATACGGCGGTCGCGCGAGCGTGAGCAATGTACCGCGCCAGCCGGGCAGCCCCCGCTCCCGCTCACGCGGCCCGTCCAGTTTGCGAACTGAGAAGTAGCGTTAGCGCGGCGGGATGAGTGCCAGTGTGTTATTCGCCTAAACGTCGGCTATGACGATGGTGCGGTCATCACACGTATCCTATTCGGTACGTAGCGGCTGTGGTCTGCGCTGCGGTTGGCGTGCCTCAAGGTGCCGAGATAGCATGCATTCCGACTTGACGCCAATATTATTCAACTGAAGCATACTTAAATTTTGTTGCGTTTGTGTCATCGTTTCATTATTGAAATAATTTTGTAGAGTATCTTAGCTTACAGCCTTAGGGGCTGCGCAGACGACAGACTTTTTGTGCGATAGAGTCTGAGACATTTAAGAAAAGCATTTAGGTCCCTACAGCTCTGCCGACAGAATGATCGAAGATGTGCGTTGAGTCTGTGAAATATCCGCGACAGATTTTTGCGCATCGTGTGCGTTAGGTACTGCATATAATTGCATCACAGAAGTGCGTCACGGATAGTCTGTCGTCTGCGCTGCTCCTT
The DNA here is from genome assembly GCA_031163375.1 of Conogethes punctiferalis. Taxonomy (NCBI): domain Eukaryota; kingdom Metazoa; phylum Arthropoda; class Insecta; order Lepidoptera; family Crambidae; genus Conogethes; species Conogethes punctiferalis. The sequence goes on from CM062088.1 coordinate 13,011,580, forward strand.
AACGTTTAATACAGACGATTCACACCATGGATTCACACAGTGCCTCTGAGGTAACTTTTCTCATGGCTTATGAGACCAATGCGGGATCGGCACACTCCCGCAGGACTGGCAGGGAAAGCTTGCGCCCGGCATGTTAATGCTATTACCACCTTGGTGGCGCCTCTCCCTCCTCAGCCAGTGCCCTGAACCATGTCTCATCACATACTTTTCAATCCTCCGCAACACGCCCACGCCGCTCGGGACGTCCGTCAGTAACCCTTTCCCAGTTCAGGTAATCGATGCCCAACGCAATCATGTCCCGCTTGGCACAGTCTTTCAAGCGAAGCAAAGGCCTCCCAACTTCTCTTCCTATCTGTGCGGACTTATCACTGGTAAACTGTCACTTTCTGTGTTGTTGTCCACGCAGTGGAGTGTGAGTGGAGTGACCTCTCCACAGACACTGTACCACCTGGGACGGAGTTAAGGAGGCACAGAGTTGCCCAAGACCTATGCCACCAGTCTCTCCGAAAGTAGCAGTAACTGCACTTATAATAAATCTGTAGAGAGGTCAATTCAAAATAACTATCAGGGGGTGATAAGTAAGTGATCGATACTAATGCCAAAATAGCAATCACTTAAATTTTTGTCTGTCACGCTGGGCAGGCGAGTTGGCGATCGCAAGGCGTAGCTTTTCGCTCCGGTGACGCTGCCGCTCGTCATTGGCCTGTGATATTTAGCTACGCCTTCAACTTTCAACTGTTGCCTTCAACCTTCAACTGTTATGGTTATACCGCCACTCATCGTCAGCGCCTCGTTTGTTATTCGGCAGGATGCACCATGGGCAGATGAGGTTGGTTTGGAGCGAAAAGATGATATCGCTCCCTTAAATTAAAATGTATATGTTACGAGTAGTTTGTTTTTTTAGTTCCCATAGTCCATAGTAACAAGGATCGGTTTAGTTTGGGACTAGGTGGCGCTGTGTGGCCCAGCGTGGCAAGTCTTGGGCTATAAGTCAGTTACTCTATTACTTCTTAAAATGAATTATTTTCTCCTCGATCTACCATTCACAAACTCCATACCATACATATTACTTTATGAAACTTAAATTTTACTTCTAACGATAAAATTAAGTACGAAAAGTTACCGCAAGACGGCAAAGTATTTTGTTGTTGGCTTACAATGAATAGGTACATATTTCGTCTACCAACATTGTGTCTATTCCAAAACACATATTCTAATTTGTCTTCTAAAATTAAACATAATAAACACACGTTGAATGTAAAGATATTATTTTGTGAGTTTTAGTAAACTCCTACGTACGACACAATATTATCAGATGAAAACTTTCTTTTTTATTTGAACTTCATTTCACGTATTTGTCCTTCACAAAGCACACTTTTACAAAGTATTTATTTCAAGTGTACCTACTTCATTTCACGTGTTTTTCCTTCAAAGCATTTTCCGGACTAGCATGTCTGTAGCACCTGATCAGAAATTCATTATCATCATCTGCCTATCGTAGTCTACACGGTGGTAGATTCTATTATTTGTACCGGCATAATTTGACGATTCATAAGTGCTTGTCATACATAAGCCTACTTGGATAAAAATATTTTTCATTTTCATTTTCACTGGTGCATCTGCAATAGGCATCTTGCTTTATAAAATGTAATTAGTCCGATTTTCAGATTGTTCAAAAATAAATACACGTATTTTTTCGTTTGTAAATTAGACCAAAAATAACAAAGATATAGCCCGTTAAAATTACGCGTGACGTCACAGAGTGGGAGGTTTTTTCGCCACTGAGTGACGTCAAAGACCCCCACTCCTACATTTTGATGCCTTGTATCTTTGTTATTGTTTAAATGAAAAAAGGAAAAATACGTGTCCAATATATTTTTATAGTCTAACATACGGACTAAACATAATGTAATTATTTTGACCCATAAACAAAAGATTGCCATCAAGAAAATAAGTAAAGCTAAAGGAAACTGTTAGATTCTTAATATAATACGATTAGGTACCTGTATAAATAAAACCTTTATACCTAATGGTAAGTACATTTTGTAGTCTACATCAATCAAATATTCAGTGGCGCTGAAATTCAATATTCGTTTAAGTTGGAATATTAAACTTCACGAGAAACTCCCTGAAGTAGGTTAATACAATATCTACATAGGTCAAATTATTGATTACAAAGTTTCTTTTTTGGTCCATTTTAATATCTATAATCTAATGCGGACGATTGAAATTTTATCCATAATAACTACTTATGGTTTTCGAAACATCAAATCTGAACTTTAACCTAGAGTTAGGGAAGATTTGAATCTCGAAATTACAAGGCATGCCAAGTCAGCCATTGCATATTCATGAACGCAAAGTTCTTGTCAGAAAAGTTTATGTTTTATAAGTCGTAAACTCTATATTTAGGTAGCATCTGAAAAGTTAATGCGAAAGATCTATTTACAGTGACATTAATCTAAGGCACGTAGGTTCATTTGGTTGTGTCCCAGACAAACAAATAAACGTACTTTTATTTTGCCGTTTGGTTTTGAACGACACAACTGAACAGTGTCTACGTTACCTACGCTGGCACAGACTTCAAAAATAAGTGATAATATTGTAAATAAAATTTACAATATTATCAATTTTATTTACAATAGGTATTAAGCAGATAATCAGTTACGTTATTTATTACTTTTTAGTTTTGCAGGTACAGTTTTTGTCTGGTTAAAGTTTTGGTCGTTTGTGTTTTTCAAAGACGGTATTTTTTTTAAAGGCATATTAATTTCTAATGGTTATAGGTCACACAAGGTATTCAAAACATATTTAGTAGGTATATACGTACATGAGAACTTAGCGGTCTACCTAAGTATATTTAAAAAATAAATACGTTTGAAATAATTTTTACAAGTAGGCATTCAGTTGGTTACAGTATTTAGACATTTTTCTTTAGCTAGACACTTAAGACTATAAAAGCCAAATTTAGTAATTAAAAATTTACACCCTTCCTGTTACCATTACTAGGTAAGAGGGAAATACCTACCTACTCACTATTTTCGAGGGAGTGGAGCAAGAATTTTCTTAATTGCGTTGATTTTTATAGATAGGTCAAATAAAAAAATGTTGTTTTTAACCCCATATTTGATGAGTAGGCGAGCGCCTACGTACCAACATACTTACTATATTTATATGCGTGTATTCTATCTATGTCATTTAATCCTCTTTTCAGAGAGTAAGCACGACGTATCAAAAAGCCGGTATTTACAGTTATACGGTATTGTTAGGTGGACATTTCCTAAAAAGATCGCGGTAAAAGGGTTGTTTACAAAGTATCTTTCACCCTCATCCCGAAATCCTGCCAACATTTGTAAGGGATCTGGATATAAGAAATATAAGTATGTATATGAGACAACATCACATTAATATTGATCCGATTCCAAAGTATGTAGCCGAAGACCATGTACTATGGGAAGCAATAAAGAGTAAAGAAACTTATTATGTAATGTGTTTGCGAATCCGGAATGTGGTGATCTGACAGAGAACCAAGGTCGTCGACATAGCTCACCGGATTAGTAAGCTAAAGTGGCAGTGGGCTGGCCACATCAGCCGCAGAACCGATAAACGTAAGGATAAAAGAGTTCTTTAGTAGATACTGCCTTTAGGAAATTAACGTAGTTTAGCTCGCCATAGGGGATCGCCATAAGCGACCTATCACCTATCATCTTTTCGCTCCAAGCCACCCTCAACTGCTCGTGGTACCTACATCCTGCCGAATAGCGAACTAGGCTCTGGCGGGCAACTGGTGGCGGTATAAAAGGTGTAGCTAAATGCCACAGACCGGTGACGGGCAGCAAGGTTGCCGGAGCGAGAAGCTTCGCCCTGCGATCGCCAACCCGCCTATATCCTGGTATATTCTTCTCGGTAGAAATCTACTTTCCGAACACGGCGGTAGCTTCTTTTAAATTGCTTTTATTCACATTTTTACATTATTTTTTTACTTGACGATTCATAAGTGATTATTTTAATTCTGTGTGAATAAAGGTATTTTTGATTTGATTTGATTTGATTTGAGATGTGCCCTAAGTGTCGAACAACCGGAGAGGCCTATGTCTAGCAGTGGACTGTGAAAGGCTGTTGATGGTGATGAGGTCGCCATCAGGTTAGGAGGAGTGAAGATTTGCGCAAGATGGCTGGCAAGTGCTGGATGCGAGAGGCCCTAGACCAACCAAAGTGGCGAACAATTGGAGTGGCCTATGTCCAGCAGTGGACTGTGAAAGGCTGATGATGATTGCGCAGTTACTAAGTTGTACACTATATAAGTCTTTAATCATCAAGTAACATTTGACTGGCTCGGTGGCTCAATTGGTAGTGACCCCTGCCTTCTGAACCGAGGGTCGTGGGTTCGATTCACACCCGGGACAAACATTCGTGTGATGAACACTTGTGTTTGTTCCGTGTCTGGGTGTTTATAATTGTATTTAAGTATTTATTTGTGGTACCATCGTTGTTCTGACACCCATAACACAAGTGCTTAAGCTACTTACTTTGGGATCGGAGCAATGTATGTGATGTTGATGTTGTCTGTTGTTGTCTGAACATGTGAATTTCTTTGTTCCAGGTACCACAACAACACAAGTGACGTATCAGAAACTTATAATGAGTGAAGTGAAAAGTGATATCGAATCTAGGTGAAGTGGTGACAGTGGGTGAAGTGTTGCCACGATGACGTCATACCCGGAGAGTTTCAACGACACCGTGGTGCGAGCGTTCGACGAGGGCTTCCCACTGCTGATGCCCAAATGGGGCTACGTGGTTTCGGCTTTCGTCCTTTTCCTGATCGGCTTCTTCGGTTTCTTCCTGAACTTGCTCGTCATCCTTCTCATGTTCAAGGACCGACAGGTAATAATATTTGCAATTTACGGGATCTCATAGAACTAAATATTATAGGCTAGCAGCGTTTACTTCGGTACAAATAAAACCTACGCAATCTTATTCGAATAATTTTATGTAGAAATAATTTTATCTTATGTACATAATTACATTTGTGCTCATTGGGTCCATTTTCCTCATCAACATCTTTCCTCCTATGTCTCTCATCTCGGCTGTATCTGAAATGATCTTTGAATAAATTATGTTTGTATAATATTCTGCGTAACCATTTTGTGTTACTTTGGGGCGACCTGCTTTATCTTGATCAATTTGCTTTGTTGGGCCGTATTTTATTAAATTTCAATTTAACTTATGTTTTGGCATCGTGACGACAGCTTTTAAGTAGATATTGAGAAGACGCAAATTTGTTGCGTGTTTCTAAAGTGGTGTTTTCGTATAATTAGGTAGGTCCATAAAAGAAAGCTATACTTAGAAAGCATAGCATGGCTTTCTAAAGTATTATGCCCTCGTCGGCTGAAGGAAAGCGAAAGAGGATCAAGTGGCTGCGGGAATTAACTAGTAACTAAGTATATCAATTAGTCATCAGTTTTCACCGCCGTATAATACTTATAGGATCCTTTAAACGAAGCGTGAAGAAGCATTTTTAAGAGAGGTAGGGCATAGCGAATCATCGCTCGAATTGAGCCTCCCGCGCGCCCGTGTGACCTCCATCCTACAGATTACCGCAGCCAAATGACCTTCGGATTGTGTTTCTGTCGGTGAGTAGGGTTTCCGGAGCTCGTGGTGGGTTAGGGTTAGGCCGGCATGGCGGAGGCAACTGACAGATAACTAACTAGTTACTTGCCCGTTGTCATAGCGACGGGCTTGTCTTTCGCTTTCGAGAGTAGTACTACTACATTATTTTAATCATTATCAACAGCCTATCGGAGTCCACTGCTGGACATAAGCCTCTCCAGTTGTTCGCCACTTAGGGCAAACATCTGGACGCTTCACCTATTATCGCCACGCCTGGGCAGGCGGGTTGGCGATCGCAGGGCGTAGTTCCTCATCCCGGTGACGATGCTGCCCCGTCATCGGCCTGTGACTATTCTGAATGCATCCCACTTTTTACGCATCCCAAACAAGTAGTCCTAGCTCCACATAATACAGTACTTTAATATATTTTCTCGATTCAACTTTTTCAATTGACTGGCTCGATGGCTCATTTGGTAGAGACTGCCTTCTGAGCCAAAGGTCGTGGGTTCGATTCCCGCACAGTACAAACATTTGTGTTCATGAACATGTCTGTTTGTGTTGGTCTGGGTGTTTACTAAGTATAATATGTATTTATTTACAAAAAACCGGCCAAGTGCGAGTCGGACTCTCGCACGTAGGGTTCCGTACCACTTTACAGCTAAATAAATGTTTTTCTTTACGTTTTATTATATTGGAGTTAATTAAATGAAAAAATTAGGTAATTTGATTTATGACGTTAAAAAAAAAACTACTGGCTAGATTTCATTCAAACCAAATTTCGTTAGTAGTTTTCATAGTGATACACATGATATATTTTTTTCAGTTTTATCATGCCCATATTTTAGAAGTTACGGGGGGGGGGACACTCATTTTACCACTTTGGAAAAGTCTCTCGCGCAAACTATTCAGTTTAGAAAGAAATGATGTTAGTAACCTCAACATCATTTTCAAATACCTATCCATAGATACCCCACACGTATAGGTTCGATGAAAAAAAAAATTTTCAGTTTCAGTTCTATGTATGGGGAACCCCAAAAATTTTGGATTTTTTTCTGATTTTATTTTAAAATATTAATGCGGTTCACAGAATACATCTACGTACCAAATTTCAATAATGTAGCTCTTATAGTTTCGGAATAAATTGGCTGTGACATACGGACGGACAGACAGACAGACAGACAGACAGACAGACAGACAGACAGACAGACATGACGAATCTATAAGGGTCCCGTTTTTGCCATTTTGGCTACGGAACCCTAAAAAGTATCTAAGTAAGTTTATCAGTCGTCTAGCACCCATAGTACAAGCTTCGGCTTAGTTTGGGGCTAGATGGCGATGTGTGGCCCAGCGTGGCATGTCTTGGGTTTAATTATCGTTATTTCCGTTACCATGAATCGAATACTGATAAACTTCGCATTCGTATGTTGGCCGCAGCAACAACATGAAAACAATAAATTATACCTAGAAAAAGTAGTGAACACATTCTTTGTGTTCGAATTTTGGCCTCAACAACAAAAAATCTTCAAATAAACAATATCTAGGAAAAGTAGTAGATACATAAACAAGGGTATAGACTTTGTACGCTAACTCGCATAGTCCTATAAGACGACTGTTTGTCCCGACCTGAGAGATAAGGCAGGATCAACGGCTTAACGTGTTTTCCGATGAAAAGGGGTGAGTGCGATTTGCAGGTAAATAAACTCGGTACCTGATGTAATAAAAGCTTTCCTCATCTATATCAGTCAACATCACATAATGTACATTGTTCCACACAGGTTCAATATAATTATGAGAACAGTCAACAACAATTAACCTTCACCTAAGTAAAACAAAACACACTAAAAACCCCTAAAATAATATAATCGATGTGAAACCCCACCAAACCAGCTGCCTTTTTTTGCGCCGACAAATATTCCTGTAAGTATAAACATCATAGAATACTAGATATTATTTAGGTGTTGTGTTTCTAAACTTACTCCCATATAAATAAATTTCACCGTGGTGCAACAAATATGGTTGGTTACGTACGATGCTATATTTGTTCAGAATTTCCCTCCAACTACCTATCTAGTTTTAGACGCCATTCAATACTTAGTTGGCCAGTGTACTGAAGTTAGAACTACCTTCTACCTAAAACGAGAATAGACTGAAAATGGATGATACTGCCAATTTATGTCACTTCATCTAAAATAAACTGAAGTGAAAATGTATTATTAATGATGAACTTATTTAATTTAGACGGCGTTTTGAAAGTTCATGAATAGTTAAATACTTGACCACATACGATCACAATCCACATAGGTAGGTATTAGTAGGTATGATATGAATAAACATAAGCTAAAAAGCTTTTCTTTTGTGGAATTTATAGTATACTATCGACCCCCCGGCTTCGCACGGGTTCAATACTATTATTTCCCGCTAACTCCCGTACCCGTGGGAATTTCGGTAATTCCTTTCTTAGTGCACCTCTACGGTACCTAAGCTACCGTTTAGCCGCTTAAACTGTGCGTTGATATGTCAGTCAGTCAGTCAGTTTCTCCTTTAATATATTTAGATCATCAATAGACTTTTGCAGTCCACAGCTGGATATAGATACCCTTTCCAGTTGTTTGCCATTTTGGTCAATCATCTGGAGACTTTACCCATAATCGCCACGCTGGGCAGACGGAAGAGCGATCGCAGGGCGTAGCTTCTCGCTCCGGTGACGCTGCTGTCCGTCGTCATTATCTTGTAGCTTCAAGCCACATTTACCTTCCCGAGGTGCATCCTACTGAATAACTAACGAGGATCTGGCAACCGACTGGTGGCGGTATAAACATCACGATTGAAGGCTGAATACCACAGGCCTATGATTGGCAGCGGCACCGGAGCGAGAAGCTACCTGCGATCGCCAACCCGCTTGCTCAGCGTGGCGATTATGGGTAACGCCTCCAGATGTTTGCCTAAAGTGAAGAACAACTGGAGAGGCCTATGTCCAGCAGTGGACTGCAATAGGCTGGATGAAGCTTAAGCAAAAATTAATCGAATGCGGACATACCTACTTAATTCACGTTCAGTCCTTCAGTTATCAACGAAAATTCGTTATGCAAAATGGTGTTTCATCCGTCCGTCCCGATACGGTAAAGAAAATAAAGTTGGAAAAGAAACTTAATCCGATTTATTTCTTCGAAGGATCTCGAGCCATTTATCGGTCGTTGAAATATTAGATAGGACGCTTTGGTCCGTATCAGGGTAGGTAACACAGATTTCCGAGAATAAATTGATTTAATATTGTATTGAGAAAGATGTATTATTTATAACCTAATACTAAAATTACTCTTGTTGACAGTATGGTATATTGTGGGATGGTTAACTATAAAGCCGATTCATTAGCGCCTTGAAAAACCGGAGATTATAATCTCTCCGGTAAGGAATTCCATAGCTTAGCCGTTGTATTAGGGCAATTAAGTTAAATAAGTCATACATAACGATGTATTTAACTAACTAACTAACTAGATCGGCGCAGTGACCCAAGCCGAGTCTTGGCCTCCAACAATAAGAGCCTCCATCTAGGTCTGTCCTGCGCAACCTCCCGCCAGTTGTCCGCACGGAGCTCACGCAAATCCTTTTGGACTTCATCCGCCCAGCGATACCTGGGACGGCCAACCGGCCGTGTACCACTCGGCCGTCCCACGTACGCTCGCTTCACTGCACGATCATTCCCCATTCTTTCTAAATGCCCGAGCCAGCGAAGTCTGTGGGATTTCGTTTCGGCAATGATGTCCGGTTCGTTCACCTCCTCCTCCAACTCTACATTCTTCCTCCTTCTAAAGAGTCCCTCGCTTGTCCGCACAGGTCCCAGAATCTTCCTCCATATTTTTCTTTCCGCCACACGTAGTTTTGTCTCTTCTTTAAGAGTCAACGTCCAGGCCTCGCAACCGTACATTAAAATTGGACGTATTACAGTCTTGTATATACGGACTTTTGTACGCTTGCTGAGAAGCCCGGACACCAAAACCCTGTGTAAGGCTGCACTACAACGAAGGGCGTTTTGTATTCTTGTATCTATTTCTTGTTCCCTAGTATTGGTGTCAGTGATAGTACAGCCTAGATACTTGAACCTGTCCACCCCCCTGTAGACAGCCCCTCCCACGGTAAGATTAGACCTCGGCACTCTGATATTTTTGTACCGACGAATGTGCATGTACTCAGTCTTTTGCTGGTTGACTCTAAGACCCACCTTCCTAGCCTCGTCCTCCAACACCTGAGCTGCCAACACTATCTCCTCCCTCTTTTCCCCTATCAAGGCAAGATCATCTGCGTACCCTATCACCTTATGGGATCCATTTAACTGCACTCCCCCGTCGAGACTAAGCACATGTCGCATGACGTTAACGACGTTAACGATGTATTTACATCATTATAATTATATGCGCAAAAGGAAGAGAAGACGGTATAAGAAGATTAAGTTAAAACATCAACTTTGATGTCTTGAGCCACTATTGTAACTTGGTTACCAAGTAGTTAAGAAGCTATAGCAGAGATTTCAAGATAGTTGGCTCATGAATATTTAATGAAGTTTCCGTTTTAAGACAATGTTATTTTTAATTATAATCCTGCATTATGAAAAGTAGGCATATGTTAGTAAGAGAGCTTGTGACGTATCTTTATTGTAATTTCTCGCTGAAATTACTGAACGAAATTTCATAAAACGTTTGCTCATTTACTTTGACATTAATAAGCTTGTAAGCCGCGGGCGTAAGCTAGTTAGACCTTACAAAAGCTGGTAGGAGAATTTAAAGAATCTAAATATTATTTTTCCATACCTCGTTTTGCCGAGTTTAAGCTACTTCAAAATTAGGATATGATTAGGCAGCCTATGTGCGCAGGATCAAGGAGGAGAGATGGGCCAGGATTGTTACACAATGGATGCCAGTAGGTTACCGCCAAAAGAGACGGTCCAAAAAAGATGGTTGGATGTTCTGGTTCGTCAGAGGATTGGCAGGCTCTGGCCAAAGCAGAGATCTAGCAACCAAGACAGAGAACTATGGAAAAGTTTGGGGGAGACCTTTGTCCAGCCACTGCTGACAGCATAGGTTGAAAAAGTTAATATTAAGATATGAAAGTGCCAACTAATTTAAAAAATTCAATCCATTCCATCCAATTCAGTCCATTGCCGTCCATTGCCGAGCGTAGACCTAGAGAGTATGCCGACATTAGAGTAGAGCCCCAGAGATCACCAACCATTCCGATCTCAAGCCATCGTTCTACCGTGTAGAAGGCGTCCTTTTAATAAAACAAGGTGTCCATACCAATTACCCCCTACTCCATCGTCCAACGGAGCGTCTAGAGACATGACCTGCCGGAAATCGGGCGCGCAATTTACCAAAAAAATTGAAAATAAAATAGGTGAAACTACCAAATCCTTTTTTTGAATCAATCATCTTTGTAAAGAGAAGGGGAACATTAGCGTACATTTCTTTGACAGGTATGACACGCTTTCGATAAATGTGAATTGTGTGTAAACTTCACCTGATTGATAGAAATCATGCGACTGTGGGAGTGAGCCTACTCGGAAATGTATTTTACATGAAAGACGTGTATAAAATTACGTGTGAAAATCTGTTTGTTATATTTGTTCCTGTAAGCTCGGTTTACCAGCGGCTTATATTCGCGATATAAGTGTATGTCGACTTGCACGTGTAGGGTATGAATTCCAAATATAATGTAAGTATATTCGTATAAGACGACGACACTTTGGGCTTTAATAAATTGTAAGCGAAATGAAATGAGAAAAATAAAAAGCTTTGTCTAGGTCGCAGGTTGTAATCGAACTCTTCTAGTTCGTCAGCTCCCGGAGCAAGTCAGTCACTGAAAAGCTTTTCTTCCATTATGTATACTCACCTCTCCATTCCTTTCTACGGTTCAAGTCAATTTCTAAACATATTATACTCGTATACTTAATAAGCGCTCACATGATCCTCTGTAAAAATTATTATCAGTATATACTTGCGAAAGGCTGATGATGATGATGGTAATGAAGTTAAGAATAAATAAATGGAACCTTTTTTATGATAGAGGCGGCAAACGGGCCTGGACGTCACCTGATGGTAAGTGATCACTTCAGCCCATAGACACCCCAACACCATAGGAGTCACAGGTGCGTTGCCAGCCCTTAAGAAATCTGAAGGCTCCTAGTCTTCCAAAGACCACAACTTATCATGCTATCTTCTTCTAACCATATAACCTTGTTTCAGCTATGGACGCCCTTGAACATCATCCTGTTCAACCTGGTCTGTTCAGACTTCTCCGTGTCTGTGCTGGGCAATCCCTTCACGCTGGTCTCCGCGCTCTTCCACCGGTGGATCTTCGGACACACCATGTGTGTCTTGTACGGGTTCTTTATGGCTTTGCTGGGTAAGTTCTTAAACTCTATATTTCGGTTCCGCACTTGAAAGAAAGAAAGAAAGAATAAAACGTTTACTAGAGTCACATACAAAATATGAACAAAAGTACATATACTTGAAAAAGAAAATTACACTAGGTGGCACAAAATGATTGACAGGTTTTAATCTCTAAAATGATTTACGCATCTACGAATCCAGGGAATTTTATCATCATCCACTGGCCACTGCTGGACATAGGCCCTAACGTCAACTGCCATTTGGGGGTTAGCCAGGTGGGTTGGTGACCGCAGTTGGTTTTATTTGAGAGATGATGAAAATTTCGTATGCGCGTTGTATGTCTTCCGTAGAAGTTGTACGGACCATTTTCTCAATGTATGGGATCGCTTCCCACGAAGGTTACATCGCCATCTGTTGTTAGTGGGCGGAATTATTAATTGTATGTTATAGCGAAGTGGTAATAAATGTCACTGCAAGCTTGAAATCATATAAGTTCATATGGAAATTACAGGACGTAATTGAACATAAACTTTCAACTTTGAAGAGGTTTCCTTACTGCGAAAGTTCCAAATGTTAACACGAGTAAAAGGTGAACGGCAAAGTTCATTTAAACATGGAATGCATAGTTAAATGTAATAGCTTTCAGATGGAATTTTCAATTCAGTTTTGTTCTGAAAACAACTTCGTATTTCGCATATAAGATGGAGGTGCGTTCGTCTCCGTAATTTCGTAGATGATAAACTTTACTAAGTGCTCTGTGTATAAGTTATTCAAGAATGTGTTTGGTCCTGAGTTTAGCTGTAAGGTTATGAATTCAATTCAAGTCAGGCTTTTTATAATGGAAAGCGAAAGAAAAGCTCAAGTTTCTGTAACATCATCGTCAGCCTATTGCAGTCCACTGCTGGACTTAGGCCGCTGCAGTTGTTCGCCACTCAGGGCGAACATCTGGAGGATATACCCAAATCGCCAAGCTGGGCAGGCGGGTTGGCGATCGCAGGGCGTAGCTTCTCGCTCCGGTGACGCTGCTGCCCGTCATCAGTCTGTGGTACTTAGCTACGCCTTCAGTTGTGATGGTTATACCACCACGAATCGGTTGCCAGCGCCTCGTTTGTTATTCGGCAGGATGCACCACGGGCACGTGAGGTTGGCTTGGAGCTGAAAGATGATAGGCCGCTCCCTAACATCCCGTAACTTGTTCGCCACTAGGCAGACACCTGGAGGCTTTATCTAGAGAAGCTGTGGATGGCTATATCAGCTGTGGACTGTGATAGGCTGATGATAATAATGAACGTCATCATACCTTAAAGAGTTATTTCTCAAATTGCTCTTCCACTGTGTTAGAATTGTAATACTCGTATTTTTCAGCAGTCGTCGTTAGGTAGTCGTAATTAAAAATGCTAGCTACAACTAGTGACAACGTGAGACACAGAAGAACGCGAGCTGATTTTTATTTCTGAATAAAAAAAGGAGCTTTGTTCCCACATCTCATTTGAGCGATACTAAGGATATGTTTCCCTTGAAGCGCCCTAAAGGTCCCTTAAAAGAATTTCATCATAATCATCAGCTTTGAGACGTCCTCTGCAGGACAAAGGTTACATAACACTTTCGTATTTGTTTTTTTTCTACCCATTTCCTTATTTAAAAAAAACTTCATTACTGTCGAGTCGATTGTATACCTATACCTATCATTTATATATGATTTTTGAGATACACTGGTTGCGGCAACGCTATTTAATTGTTTTCTTGCATAAACGTACCTACTCTGAGATAACGTAGAAAAGTAGCTCTATTTTCACATCATTTCACATACATACAATAGACGAGCCGAAACAAAAACCTACGCAATACACTCTACAGAATTTCATCAAAAACAATTTAATGTCCCAAAGTTATCAACAATTTTGAGATCGACCTTTTGACCCGCTAAAGCGAAAATTAAGTATTAAGTGCACGAAAATTTAAGAGGAATTTAATTATGTCCCCAACTGCCGATGTATCGAAATTGAGTATATCGTAAATACCCTACATGTCGAAGTAAATCATATTCGTATATTAATTATTATCCGAGTTGATATTTTCATCCCTACGCCGTCGAGGAAAAGTAAAACATCGACGGGAAACTTTGTGGAAAAAATTGTTGACATAAATCGTTGGAAATTTTGGTGGTTTTATTGGTTTGTTAATTAACTCGATATATATTGTGTAATTAATAATTAAAAGCAGAAGTATTATTTTGAAGACGCCTATAACCAGCAGTGGACTGCGTGTGGGTTGAAAAAACATTGCGCCAGACAAATTTTATATAGCTTAGTAATAGTTTCCGACCCCCGCATAGTACAAAGATTTATCTCCATGAACATGTCTGTTTGGATTAGTCAGGGTGTTTGCTAAATATTATCATTTTTTTTTATAATATCTCGAACGACATAATTGTTAATGGCTTCCCTACGCCTGATGGAAAGCGAAAGAGAAGCCCAAATCACTGTGACAACTGGCAAGTAACTGGTTAGTAACCTGTCAGTTGCCACTGCCATGCCGGCCCAACCCTACCCCCCACGAGCTCCGGAGACCCTACTCACCAGCAGAAACACGACCCGGAGGTCATTTGGCTGCGGTATTCTATAGGGTGGAGGTCCTTACCCGGACGGGCGGCTCAATTCGAGCGAAGATTCGCTATGCCCTACCTCTCTTAAATTTACATAAATGTATCTAGGTTTATCAGTTTACTAGTACCCATTGTAGTGGAACCTTCGAATTAGTTTGGGACGAGATTTTCAAAGTGGTATGTCTTGGGTATTCATTTATAGTTCACATAGCTATTGGCGGGAGAGAGTAAAGTTCTCACACAAATCTGCAAGTTGCAAATCCGAGCCTTGCTCATAGTTTCAGCTAGAAATACTTTGCCTTAGCTAGTTCCATTGTAGTATACTGTATACTGTATGACAGACACCCGGTGTATGACAGACACCGGAACCTCATTAAATCAACCGCTGTGCCGTGTACGGTATCAAAGTGCATCCTCGACGCATTTGCTCTGACCTTTACTTTGCTGCACACCGAATGGACACATGGTTTTCTGCCTTCTATTGACGGCTAATGGAGCTTCTATCGTATATAGTTTGAGCTTAAGTTTGCGATAAATCTTCTTTTTTTTTCTCAGACACACAATTTTTTTTATATCATCTTTATTGCTCAAGAGAGTACAATTGGGGAACCAACTTAATGTTGGCCAGAAAACTATATTTTGGTGTGGTAATATGAATAATAATGTATCTATAGATAGACGGTATCTATGAATAGGTCTCTAAAAATGATATTGAGTTTGTAATATATCGTTTTTAATATGTGTAATGGTTTACGGCGCTGTTATGCCGTAACTATTGATTTTATTATTTACACTGTTTTGACAGATTTTGTAGGAATTTTTCTCCACTTTGAGTACGAACCAGATGATACCTGGGGGACTGGATCATAGAGTAAGCCTTATCAAAAAGTCATTCCTTTCATATTATCATATTCACTTAAAGAAATTGTTAACACTCAAGGTTATTGACCCTGGAGAAGAATCAACTTTGATGTTGAGCCAATTTAATTAGTGCTAAATAAACTGGAAGCTTTCTTCGTTTGATTGTAGCCCCAAGTTGTTATAGCAACGGCAAGTAACCTTAGTAGGTAATATCGAGTCCCCAAGAATTGGAGACTTTTTAGGCTTCTGTATTAAACTATGAGGGACTGATAAAGTAAACATTAAACGGGGAAGCTTATTACAGAATATTATCTAAGGATCATGTCCTTTCTCCAAACAATTTTCAACCAAGTATCCAATGCTCAGAGTAAATACTCGTGCTATTCTTCTACACTTTTTCCAAAATTTGACAGATAACCTCATCTACCTTGTACGAGTAAGTACGTTCTGCCCTCGTTACGGGATATGTGTCCGATGACACGTACAAGCCAAGTGTTTTCTTAATTTTTTGTACCGGGAAAATGTCCGCAAAGCGCTGAACGCATCGTGTGACGAACTATCAAATGGGAAGGCATACTTTCCCATAAAATAGTTCGTTACCTATCGCCCGCATGCGGGGTGGGGTAGACCTTTGAAACGCATGCCACAAGGCCCGCACGCGATAAACAGTTTTCGTTTGTCGTTAGCGCCCGCTTGCGGGATGCGAGAGACTGCATGCGAAGTGTAAAAGCACCTGAATGCAATTCACTTGTAGAAGGCAATTGAGTGGGCGATCATTAGGAGAGGCCTATGTCCAGCAGTGGACTGATACGGGCTGATGATGATACTAATGAATCATTAGTCGTTATCCCGAATGCGGGATGCCTACATGCATTGAATCGGCAAGCCGCAGAAAATACCTCTTTAGACCACATTATTAAGAGAGGTAGGGCATAGCGAATCTTCGCACGAATTGAGCCGCCCGTCCGGGGAAGAATCCACTCTATAGAATACCGCAACCAAATGACCACCGGGCCGTATTTCTCCCGGCGAGTAGGATTTTCGGAGCTCGTGGGAGGTTAGGGTTGTGACGGCATTGCGGTGGCAACGGTTACTTGCTCGTTGTCACAGTGACTTGGGCTTCTCTTTCGATTTCCATCAGGTGTAGGGCAGCCATTATGTGGAGCTAACATAAAAAGAAATTGAAGAGAGACAAGTCGTAGCGATCAGGAAACACCGCGGGAGCTCATTCCAGAGCTTGCACGTACGCGGAAGGAACTATTCTTGGAAAAGAAGCGCTTTAACAATTTGTTCACTGCGACTTAACCCATTGTGGGCAGGTACAGTCGCACACAGCGGACCTCATTAAATCAAACTGGCGCGTGCCGAGCGCTGTATCAAAGCGTTCTGGAGTCAGTTATCGGAGCTCGCTTACTCTAGGTACTGTACATACACGTGACCTAATTTGAATGGAATGGACTAATAGGGCTTCACGTAGGACTTAATGTGCTTATTTCCTATTACAAACGTTGGTTCTTTGTGGGTGTAT
Source organism: Conogethes punctiferalis (assembly GCA_031163375.1). Classification (NCBI taxonomy): domain Eukaryota; kingdom Metazoa; phylum Arthropoda; class Insecta; order Lepidoptera; family Crambidae; genus Conogethes; species Conogethes punctiferalis. The sequence continues at coordinate 13,028,564 of CM062088.1, forward strand.
TGGTAAGGTTAACCAATGCGGTAATAAATCTTATTTAAGCTTTGAAGCAATTTGCCAGGGTCTGGGTTCCCCATTATTTACGATTATAATGTACAGATTTTCAAGGATACATTGGTTTTGGTTGGGCAAGCGATGTGAGTTGAGGTTAAGCGCTACCCTTTTTTACTTATTTATTATTTTACTTATTAAAAAACAATAAACAAAAATGTTTGTTCAGAAAGTAGACTCAATAGAAAAAACCATTGTTTGCTGGTCTACATTTTCTATGGCACATACGTTGTTAAAAATAAAGATTCCACACACGCTGGAGCTTTTTAGTGATCACACTGAGGCTATTTAAGCACGCATCGCTTTTTAATTTGTATTTTGACCACTAAAAAGTGAACGAAAAAGTAAGACATTATATGCTCGAACTCTTTAAAAAATGGTTTTCTATAGTTACGATCTAAATTTAATATGTAAATTGAATGAAATGGAAGAATCAAACAAGACAGTGTTTTAAATGTAATTTCTAGACAGAAATCTTAAGAGTTTAAAAAATTCCTTATCCACGTGAGTTGCGATCGCAACTAATGCTGACTAAAAACTGCTATGCGATGTTGCATCGTAAAAATCTGCGAGCTCCCTCGAAGCATCGCAAGAACTTGCGAATTGATTCGCGTCGCGCATTCCTGCGATGTTACTCGAATTGTGAATGTAACACCTTGCCGCACGATATCGCATCTCAGTCATATCCTGTCGCAGTTTTCCGTGTTGCGAATTCGCATCGCGTCGCATCGCTGTTGTGTTCAAACCTTACATTAGTTTGTAAAGTGCTACGTAAAACAAATAGGTTTTCATTTCATTTTCAACCTGAAATTAATTGAAATGATTCAATAAATTCCTGGATTTAAAAAAAATAAATGCTGGATTAAATTTGGAGGCTACAAGATTAACGAGGCAGAAAATGCCATCAAACTATTGCATTCCAAACGAATCCCGGTTTGGGAATCTTGTTCAAATGGAAATAGGAGTCGATCAAAGCAGAAATTTACCTTGTGTCCGTCCATGTGACCTTTAAAATTTTATATAACAACGTCTGTTGGGGACAGCGACTGACGAAGGTGCCCAGACGTTGCCTAAGCGGCACTATTCATTGGAATAACATTTATTGTTTGTATTAATTACGTTTTGTACTATCCCTTTATGTATTGTTGCGCAATTTGTATTTAGTTTGCGTAAAGTAATAAGTTACAATAGGCTATTTGACTATTTTTATTAGACTACACTTTTATGGAGGCACCAGTCTGCTTTCTAACTGCCGACTTATTGTCAGGAACTAAACTAAGCTTTACAAATAGCAAGGCAGGCAAGCAAAATCCTGATGCTGCCTGCGGCATCGTTGAAGGGACCTAATGTCTTAATACAATTAATCTTATCTACAAGTAATCTTTTTTTTTATAATAATAGTTCGACATAATGGCTTCCCTGCGCCTGATGGAAAGCGAAAGAGAAGCCCAAGTCGCGGTGACAACGGGCAAGTAACTGAATAAGAATAAGAAATGTTTATTATTTTTGGACATCACAACACGATATACAGAACACACAAATTACACTTAAACACAAACAAAGAAAAACATACAAACATAATACACATAACAATTAATTATACCGGACACGGCCGTTGCGACGTCCAAAACAAAAGGGCCTCACTCAGCATTAGGCCGTGGCCCCCGTAGAAGCCACGGCGCTGGTTTTCAGTGAGTCCTGCTGAGTGAAGCCCACGGACGATTGTACCTGCTCTCATAATATGACATAAATAGGTATAATAAATATATATTGGCAATAGATAGATACATATAATATGGGTACTAATAATATATTACTATTGAGTTAACTGGTTAGTTACCTGTCAGTTGCCACCGCCATGCCGGCCCAACCCTTACCCCCCACGAGCTCCGGAAACCCTACTCAGACGCAGAAACACGACCCGAAGGTCATTTCCGCGGTATTCTATAGGGTGGAGGTCCATCCACGACGGGCGGCTCAATTCGAGCGAAGATTTGCTATGCCCTACCTCTTAAAATTTTGATCTGTGATCTGTCTCATAAATTAGAGATAAAAGATCCAAATTTCCTATCACAAAAACATATCTATCAAAACCTATCTCATCAATTTATCAGTAGTAATTGAAATGTTCATTTCATTTTAATACTTGTGAGATTATATTACGATATCATTTCAAATTCAGATTACGATCCTCATTTCTCGCTTGATTGGTTCATTCAACACATCTCCTTTCATTCTGCAATATTACGAAAGCTAGGAAATCAAAATTATACTGTTATGAATACTAAATAACTACTTAAATAGCAGGAAAATTTAAAGCTTCAATAGGTTATTTGATGGATAAATCAATTGAGTAACTTATTACGAACAGTCAAAACATATAACTTCCATAGGTTTTATATGGGATCTAAGGGAGCCTATGATCTTTTCGTTCCAAGCCACCCTCACCCGTGTTGCATTTTGATGAACAAACGAGTCTTTGGCAACCGACTGGTGGAGGTATAAAAATCACAATTGAAGGCGTAACTAAATACCACAGGCCGATGACGGACAGCAGCGTCACCGGAGCGAGGAGCTACGCCCTGCGATCGCCAACCCGCCAGCTTAGAGTGGCGATTATGGGTAAAGTCCCAGATGTTTGCCAAAGTGACGAACAGCTGGAGAGGCCTATGTCCAGCTGTGGACTTCGATAGGCTAATGATGAGCTTTTATATGGATCTTTGGAGTGTAGTTGTAGTTGAACCGAGTTTTGAAAGTTGTAGGTAGGTAAGGTAATTGGCAACAATCAAACCAAAGTTCATGTCTTAAGGCTCCTATTTCCCTAAATATCTCGTAACTACTGTATGGTTTTAATTAAATGAGAAATAAATATTCTTTAAACCATAAATATGCTAAAAAGGCATATTTAAACAGTAATCTAGTACTTGAAGTGATGTTAAAAGCCACTTAATAAGAATTTCGTAGAAACCTTGAGTGAGAAAAATTGTAAATCCGCGAATAAGCTACGCTTTACTAACCCTTTTCTTTTATTCAGAGGAACAAAATTGAACCATTGGATAACTTATAAAGGATTTTGATTCGTTTTCTCTTCCTTATAATATACAACACGTGAACTGAATGATATCTTAGAACATCGTAATGTAACCTTGTAGCAGATAATTGTTAGATATTTCCGCCGGTAACTAAAGTCAAAAATGATAATACTTCATTATTTCTGTTTAATTTATATCTTAATTAGCGACCCCAGCTATATGCATATATTATGCATATAAACCTTCCTCTTGAATACCTCTATCTATTAAATTACATAAACCGCATCAATATCCGTTGTGTACTTTTAAAGATCTAAGCGTACATAAGGACAGACAGACAACAAGAGCGACTCTGTTTTATACTATGTTTTGTTAGTAATTGTGTCTGCTAATATAGGTATGCCTAAAAAGAGCTAAGCAAGTAGCAAGCTAAGTACCAATACAGTTGCTGTACGATTTAAGCGGTCTTATCACTATGAACGATCTCATCCAGACACCTTGGGCAGAGAATAGCACGACAGAAAGGTTGAGGTGGTGTAAGTTCAGATGAATATAATAGAAGTAGTAAACGATGTTCGAGCCTAAGATGAAACGCGCTTACCCAACAAAAACCGATTCATTCTCGCCTTGAATATCTGAAGATAAAGAAAAATAAAGAAGTAATAAATGAAAATATAGAAAAAGCAAGCATGTAGGACATAAAGTAACAAAACATACCTCTTTCTATTCTATCTTTACGATAAGTAATAAAATAAAATGACTGTATTCTCGTACACTCGACTATACAAGCCTTATTTGAATTCAATAGAAAGGAAGTTGTTAATTATAATTTGTTATTACCTACTTCCTAAATTAATAAAACCTCGTTCGAAGTTAGAGGTACGATGGGATTTCTACTTATACATTATTCATTAATTAGTAATGTTCATGAACAAAGATGAAGCGGAATTTAATTTAAACTACATGTTATAAAATAACTTTTTACTTGTTTCTGAGTATTACGGGTAGCCACTTAAAATAAATAATTATTTAATACCCTTAAGGATTCGGAACGGAAAGGATTAACTATTTACATAGTATCTATTACAAATATTTTTCCGCTCATCCTTTGTTTCAATTAAAGTTCAACAAACCTTTAGACATTGTATTGATTTATTAACTAGCTATAAGCCGCGGCTCTGCTCATTTGAATATTCTTTAAAATCATAGCCTATCTCAATTTGTTGACTGATACTACAATAACACAGGTATTGCTAAGTTTCATTTAAATACGTTCTGTAGTTTTTGCGTGAAAGAGTTACAAACCTCCATCCGTTTATCCATTCATACAAACAAACATTTGCATTTGTAATATTATAGAAGAGGATAGGATAGTAAAGATAAGTAGCAGGATTATAGGATAGGATAATTAAGATCAAATAATATTTCAAATCAGTTGAATGACCACAGCCTTACCCCTTCTATTAACTATCCTCTACCCAAATGTTTTCTAGTTAAGAACGCATATGACAGGCTCGGTGGCTCATTTGGTAGTGACCTCTGCCCTCTGAGCCAAGGGTCGTGGGTTCGATTCCCGCACAGTACAAACATTTGTGTTCATGAACATGTCATAAGTAAGTTTATCAGTTGTCTAGTTCCCATAGTACAAGCTTCGGCTTAGTTTGGGGCTAGGTGGCGCTGTGTGGCCCAGCGTGGCATGTCTTGGGTTATTTATTTATTTATTTATTTATTTATATATTGTAGGTACAACAAAAGTCTACTATACATATTTTTAAATCAATTGTATGGTGTACAATAAAGAATCAATTTTTAATAATAATAAGTATTAACTAATGCAAGGTTCTACATCTTGTTTCCACAATATTACGTAGACAAATTAAATGCGTATCTACCTATGGAAAGCGTTTACGAAAATTTATAGGTAGATATTTCAAGTACCGAAGTTAGATTTAGAAACCAATTTCTTACACCAAAGAACATCGTGCATGATTACACGATGTTTGCGAACACTCTCATATTGAACTGCTCGGGGCATTACACATTCGGTAAACTTATTATGAATACATGGTACAGACAGAAAAAATACGGTAATGGATTAAAAAATTCAAGATTAACCATTGTAATCGCAGATGCAACTGATATACTAGCGTAGGTGCTTTTGAAGTTTAAATAATCCTTATCTAGTTACCTGTTAAGGCAATAATCAAAAATGTAATTAAATCTTTATTAAAGCTACGTAGGTACCTATTATTATGGTTAAAAAACAGTCTACTGAAGTAAGGAGTAAAAACTTTAAGAAATATGACATTTAATTTAAAGTTGAGTTAACATAGGTAAATCTTGGGATCCGACAAAGGATTTCTCTTAAGACATTCAAATTCGAGCTAAGTTTTAAGAGTTCTTAGTAGGTTTGATATAAAGTGAAATATAAAGAGCGTTCATTTTTATCACTTTGAACATTATAATTTACTTATTAAATAGTAGATCTTTCGTATGCCAAGAACTTTATGTTTTTCGTGGAGTTGATTAAAATTTACATGGAAAACGTTTGGCGATGAGGGGTGGTACGACAATGGAGATAGATGTTTAAACAATAAAATGTGTGTTAATTTCCAGCCTTAATGTTCAAGCCACACCTCACCACCTCTGGTAACCGACTGTGGCGGTATACGCCGAGTATTTAAGAGAGTAGGGTAGGGTAGTTTTTAAGAGAGGTAGGGCATAGCGAATCTTCGCTCGTATTGAGCTGCCCGTCCGGGGAAGGATCTCCACCCTATAGAAAACCGCAGCCAAATGACCTCCGGGTCGTGTTTCTGCTGGTGAGTAGGGTTTCCGGAGCTTGTGGGGGGTTAGGGTTGGTCCGGCATGGCAGTGGCAACTGACAGGTAACCCAGTTACTTGCCAGCTGTCACAGCGATTTGGGCTTCTCTTTGGCTTTCCATCAGGCGTAGGGAAGCCATTATGTCGAGCTGCTATAAAAAAAAGTATCTAGATGAGGGTGCCTTGGAGTGAAAAGATGGTAGCTCTCTTGTAAGGTTTCCAAAGACGACGTGCATGACGTGGTTAAAAATAAAAATGTGATCTAAAATTTGAATAGTCTTTTGTTATTTTGGACTTCCTACAAGTAAGGTCAATACGTCTTTTGCTCAACGTTTTAGGGTATTTCTCTTTTCTCGTATCTATAATAGACTTGTGAACATAAGCAATATACGACATTGCCCACCTCACGAAGCCAAAAAGAGGCTACAAACCCTTTTATTGACCTGGGATTATAGACAGTTAGAGGAAATTCTTAAGGTCAAGAAATAGGCTGCCATAGGTAGTGAACGGCAGCGACTTCGATCCCTGTCGTTCGATCCCAAGAGCATATTCGTAGGGCTACCATAACCTATACACTTCAAACACACATTCACTCACACTCACACATGCACACTCTCACACACACTCACACATGCACACTGTCACACACAGACACACACTAACATGACACAATATACCGTAGGTGCAAGAAGTATTGTTTAAAATTATTTTCATTTTTATTTATTAGCTTCTATTTTCTTTTCCATGTTAAACTATAATGTGTCTAGCAGACCAATGTGAAATATGTATCTGTATACCTGACTCCCACGAGACAGGCGCTGCCTAGTGTGGGAGACAGTGAAAACCTTTTTTGTAAATCAATTTTCATGGTTAATAAACGTTATTTTATTTTATTTTATTTTTTTTTATTTATGTTAAGAAGATGTTTTTTTTGTTATCAGGTATCACATCCATCACGACACTGACAGTGATATCATTCGAGCGGTACATGATGGTGACCCGACCGCTGAGCTCGCGACACCTGAGCTCCAAGGGGGCTGTCATGTCCATCATCTTCATTTGGACCTATTCTTTGGCCCTCACTACACCTCCGTTGATGGGGTGGGGAAATTACGTCAATGAGGCTGCTAACATCAGGTAGGTACCAACATAAATATAATGTTTACTACAAAACCCTAGAGAAACAATGGGCTTTGTATTATTGTTTAAGTCGATATGTATGTATGCCTTTTCCACCTTAGACTACTAACATCGCTTAAGATCAGCCCAGTTAGGGTCAAGCACTACCCCATTCGAATATAAAAAAATGAATAAAGTGCAAATATCACTGTCTTAGCCTAATGACTACTATTAATATAGTTCTCGAGATATCTAGAGATAACGAAGTCACAAATACATATACTATGTAGTTAGTAGTAGTAGGACTTCTGGAGGATATACCCATAATCGCCAATCGCTGAGCAGGCGAATTGTCAGCGCCTCGTTTGTTATTTGGCAGGATGCACCACGGGCAGGTGAGGTTGGCTTGGAGGGAAAAATTATAGGCTTCCTTATATCCCAAAATAATATATCGACTATTTCTTAATTCTCCATCTTTTTTCCTCTTGTCCGCAGTTGCTCAGTGAATTGGCACGAGCAGTCCATGAACACTCTCACCTACATTATGTTCCTCTTCGCGATGGGCCAGATAGTCCCGCTGGCAGTCATCACCTTCAGTTACGTGAACATCATCAGGACTCTTAAGAAGGTACTTAATCATCATCAGTTTACAGACGTCTACTAAGATATAGCCCGTTAAAATTATGCGTGATGTCAAAGAGTGGGAGTTTTTTCGCCACCGAGTGACGTCAAAAACCCCCACTTCTCAATTTTGATACCTTGTATCTTCGCTATTTTTTGTTTAAATGAAAAATACGTGTCCTTATTTCTAGTATTGAACTGGTGAAGATCTGAGTTTTTGCTATATAAATGTATATTCTTACGTACAACCATAATGCAGTCAAATATGTACTGTGATGTACTATGAGTTAAGATGTTAATTTCTTTAAATAATTCTCTAAGTGATTCGCGAGATTTAAGTCCATATATAGCATTATTCTTAATCCAAAAAGAACAAGGAAGAAGGTACTTAACTAGAGTAGTACATATTTTTAAGTCATATTAAATTATGGTTTACTCTTTTCATGTTTATATCGATGTGTTTATTGAATTAAGGAATTATTTCTGTCTTTAACATGCTTTTATAAAATCTCGATTGAAAGCACGTTCAAATTTGAGATATAAATTCTTTGCGTCAATATTTTGGGAGCATTAGAAATGATAATTAAATTCATATTTAATACTTTGGGAGTATTTACAGTTAATTCATCTGCGTATTTTTGAAGCAATCCTTGGAATTGTCAAAATGGTTTTATGGGGCACGAAATATTTAAGTGTACTTATTCAAATATTTTATGTATTTCTTATAATTTTGATCTGTTTCATGGGAAAGCAAATGCCAATTTACAGCGAAATTTAATACGCAGTGAAAGCTTCAATTTATTAGAGTCACTAAAATACATTTTTATCTTTGTAAAATAAATTAACCCTCCACTTCTCGTCGTAATGTAAATAGAAGCAAAATTAAAAGGAATAATGGAGGGCTGCAACTGCTAAGACAACAACATATCAAATTCTCTTGGAAACATCCCTCACTGTATTCAAGCCAATTTACCATACCGAACAAAGCGCTCGTGTTTTCCTGCAAAATTACATACAGCATCTCCTCGAAAATTATTCTCGTGCCATTTTTCAACAATATGCTACTAACTTTATTTCGAAGCTGACATTTTATTAAAATGCGAACAACAGGAGGATATCCCCCGGCAACTCTTGTCGATGCAAGCCATTCTCTCATCAATAATGCATCCTATTTGTTCAACCAGGGACCCGGGCCGGGATGGTAACGTATTAACTCCCTGGGGCAATCTAGGAACCTACTGACCTGTTTCAGTCAGGGTATTTGTGTTTCGCTGGATTGATAGACCGGGTTCCCTGAAGGGTTGAATCTGATATAGTTTGCAGTTTTCAAACGTTACGTACAGTACTGCCGCTGCACTTCGGAAGCAGAAAGGAGTAGTTCTTTTTTATAACAGAGGAGGAAAACGGGCTTAAAGGTCACCTGATAATTGATGGTAAGTGATCACTTCAGCCCATAGACGCCACAACACCAGAGGAGTCATAATATGTGCGTTGCCGGGCCCTTGAGAAATTTGTAGTCTCCCTTTTTGAAGGTCCCATACAAGTTGTATCCATTCGGAAAAGTGAGGGATGCTGAAGCATTTTTAGTATCCCAAATTTGGTAAACAAAGAATAAAGGGTTTCCTACAGACGTGTTGTGACGAATAATAACCATTTATAATGCACCCACTTTAAAAATAACCTGTGGTTATGTATTCGAACACTGGAATGCACTTTAAATTTTGTTGTGTGATACTTTGCCGAATAAACGTTCCATTTCATGTTTCCAACCTCTTATTCTTTAGGTTATATAGTGCAAACATTTCATAAGGACTAGGTAGTTTATTTTGATTAATTTAACGTGCTTAATAAAAAACTGAGTTTTGGTTCTTTATAATGCTAAAAAAGAAGTAAAATTGAAATAGAAGATACTAAATCCTACATAGCACCTAGGTATTTCGGAATGGAACAAATTGAAATGTTGTCTAGAAATAGGTGTTGTGATTGAACTACTTTTAATCAACCGAATGAAAGGAGCTACGTGTATGTGTTATGGACCAAGTGATTAATGCGGGCATTATTTATAATGCTAGGGCATTATGAATAATGTCAAGTTCTATTGGGCAAAGTGATAATTACTTTCTAAACTTCATTATTTATCACATTGCGCGGTCATTATTGTATTGCTACTTGGCAATTAGGCAATTTGATAATAAAGCAAAGGGCAGGAACGCACGCGTAAATAATCACTTACTTATTCGGAGATCGATGTATCCGGTAGTGTTTTTTTTAACCGACTGCGAAAAAGGAGGAGGTTCTTAATTCGTCTGTATGTATAATTTTTTATGTATGTTCACCGATATTTCCGTCAATTATATGTAGATGGATGTCAAAAATTTTTTTTTGTTCGACACTTCTGAGGTGGTCCCTTTATCACCAAGTCAGGATCTGATGATGGTATCCGGCAGAAATTGAGGGGAACAACCAAAGTTGTATGCTCATATGGTGATTTTGTTACGTAATCATATCCTACTCAGGCATATGCTTCACAACTGGTGCTGATGATGAAGCCATAGAACTCCTTAACGGTAAGGATATAGGGGAAAGTACTGCCATTGGTCGATGGGAACTACGTAGTAGTATGTACTTATGCAGGGCTAATAGGGCAGCTGATTTGATAAGTAATTTGCTTAATTCTAGATCGCAAAGTCTTCACTTGACTTAAAGCAATTTTTTTCTTTCCTAAGTAAAACTCTTAAGGACTTTAGTTCCCATCATTATGCAATAGTGCTGCATTTGGCGTGTAGGTATTACTACTGAGTGAGTCATCTTGGAGCAGTCAGAAGTAATGTCTGGCCTGTGTATCACATACACACATTATATTATCTTAAGAGTGGATGGGCTTGTGCCCCCACGCAAGCCTTACAGAGGACCAGGAGACTGCGAAATAGTTATAAAATATGTTTTTATTACTCTGCCCAAAGGGTGATAAACAATATTTATAATGCCCGATCAATTTGATTATTTTAATAATGATTATCAAATTGCCCTCTCATATTGGCCATTTATCAGAATGCCCGGGCATTATATATAATGCTACATTTATCACTTGGTCCATAACATATGCACTTCTAAGTTTCAAAGCACACAAGTTGATTGAAAACTTGAAGCGGTGAACTTCTGATGAGGGTGGGAACACATTTGTTTAGAAAGTCTATTTTGTAGAATAAAACTAATTTTATTTATTTTATAGCATTGGCGGGTTTCAACGGAAACTGAAAATTAGAAGCCGCGTCGACCTAGTTGTTTTCACATTGCGGGGATATAGACAATAATCATTATTAGTATTAACTTAAAACCCAAATTAAAATTTAAGAGTGGAGAAATAATATACAGACTCTGCACCCCGTTTTACCCCCTACTAAGAGATGAATTTGGAAGAGTATAACGTTTTCATGACTTTCTATGAAATATTCAGACTTAAAATTGATGTTATGTTTTATGAACATAATATATTTGAAATTATCGAAAGTCGTAAAACTAAATGTTGTTTATAATATCAGCTACCTAGTCTCCCTGCCTGTGAGGTTGTTGATGTTTTACAAATAACTCTGTGTACTGAGAAATCTAATCACGATATTTCATAACATTTTGATTATACTTCAACAAGAGGTTTAATGGTACGTTGAACAACAAAACTCGTCTGTAACATAATTTGTTCCATTTATAATATCTAAATTAGAATCTTGACTGTACGTTTTGTAAGGCCTTTTCAGTCGAGTGTTATTCATTTCATCAGGGTTTTGATTGAATTTACATTTGATTTGTAAAGAAATGAACGGTTTATTCTGGCATAAATTAATGGTCTTTCCGTAGGTATACGCCGAACATAACATATTATCATATGGGGAGTTGAACCTTCGGAATTGAACCTCTTTAGTGGAGTTAAGGAAAAACTGAAACAATGTATTAAATGGAATCATAATAAGTAGGCACACGGGCTTATAGATTAAACTTAGTAGGTAAGATGTAGGACTGAGAAAGCTTATCTGAACTACTAAGTTTGCTGTAACGATAGCTGAGTGGACCCTATTTTTTATTTATATAAATAATTATTTTATATTCTATTCTAAGTACCTACCTACCTTTCTTTATACCAGATGGCCTTTAAACCTGCTTGTGAAAAAAGTGGCCACGTAGAGTGTCGATTTGCGCAGGACGGTTGGCAAGCATGTCCAGTGGATTGATATAGGCTGATGATAATGATGAAAAAGTAGTTTCTTTCTTTCTTTCTCATTGGAATCCATGGAGGCTGGTTGCTATTATTAAATAGAAAGTACCTACTGAATTAGTATTACTAGTATAGAATTAGAAAGTACCTACTCGTACCTCCATTTTCCTGATTAAATATGACTTACGTTTCCTGTTGAATGACCTATTTCGAATATGTAGGCGTTTGGGTGACATCTGTCGAGCAATCCCTTTTTCATAATATCAGACCTTTGCGACCTATCACTAACTATTTAATCTTTAAAACTGCGCAACGGATTTTGATGCCGTTGTAAATAAAGTAAATAAATTTATATATTTAGTGATTCAAGAGAAAGATTTATGTGTATAATACAGACATAAGGTGAAAAAAATATAATTTTAGAGGTTTTTTAATTTCCCGAAGCGTATCAAGTGTAAGTCGGAAGTTCCGTTATAAGTAAATGGTATTTCATCATCATCATGAGCCTTTCGCAGTCCACTGCTGGACAATCTTACTGACTTATCTTTAATTTTAGCTTGTATAGCTAGTCTATAGAAAACATTTTATATATTAAACCAACGCAACAGAAACTACTTAATAAATGTTAATTACTACGTAATATATTCCTAGTCCACTCATTCTGAAGCCAGCAATCAGGCTTGACATTTGAAAATGCAATTCCACACAGCAGATTGCATGCCAAAAAAGCCAGGTATAGGGTAATATATTTGCATAGCTCTGCCAAGCTTTTTATACAGGCTTGCCAAAGTTGGAACCTGGTAGCCATACATTATGTAGCGTGTCATTGTGCGAACTACGGACTACCTGAAATATGTTCCGTTACATTATTCTTTTTATAGAATATGTAACGAGGAAAATGGTATAGAAATAACATTTATGCGTACTTACTTTAATAAGCGTTGTTGACAGAATATGGAACTTATATAAGCTTACTTTTATAAACGTGGTAATTTTTCATCATCAGCCTATTGCAGTCCGCTGGACACAGTCCTGTCCAGCTGTTCGCCACTTTGGGCAAACATACTATGGAGGCTTTATCCATAATCGCTATGCTGGGCAGGCGAGTTGGCGATCGCAAGGCATAGCTTCTCGCTAATGCCATCATAGGCCAGTGGTCTCTCCTTGTAGTTTTTACTCACTAATTTCTTTGCATATGATGCCAGTTTTCTGAAAGCGAAATGCTTAATTTGTGTTAAAGTTAAAATGCATAATTAAAGCCTGTTTAATAACTATCTATTAAAAACCGCATCAAAAGCCGTTACATCTATTTAAAGATCTGAGCATATTTGCATCCTCTTTCCAATCTTTTTTTATACTATTTAAGTATTTTTATTTATAAATAGTAAGTAATAAAATAAGAAACAAAGAATTGCGGAAAGCTTTATAGAATCCGGCATCAAAATCGTTATAAAACATTTAAAGTTACTCTCTTGCGTGATTCTATATAACAGTACCTATTGTCATGTTAAGTTGTATTCCAATTATTAATGTCTAAGGATATCAAATTTATATTCATGATTCAAACGCTCATATCAGCCTTGGTATTCATATAGTAAGGCATCTTATAGACCATACGTGACCTTCGTTATGTTACCTGAAATATTACTGTATATGTCACGGGGACACATAAATTATGTTCACTTATTCATACCACTACTTCATACATAGCATTACTTATCCTCTACCTAGCAACTGTTTCAATGCTGAATAAATGCTAAGTCTACATTTACTAATATGCCTGTTAATATTGAGTAGTTTACTAATGGACAGCGAAAGGGAGGCCCAAATCGCTACGGCAACAGACAAGTAACCAAATCAATCACTAGTCAGTTGCCAATGCCATGTTGGCCTGTAGGATTCACCATCTAAGCATTATTCCCTGTTGCAACCCTGGGCCAGGGTCCGTTGTTCTGCTAAGTCTCCGGGGGGGACCGTCGGCATGCCTGGTGGTGAGTCCATTCATCATCATCATCAGCCTATTGCAGTCCACTGCTGGACATAGACCTCTCCAGTTGTTCGCTACTTAGGACAAACATACCCATAATGGCCACGCTGTACAGTACAGTAGCTTCTCGCTCCGGTGACGCTGTTGCTCGTCATCGGTCTGTGGTACCCGCCTGCCCAGGGTGGCGATTATGGGTATAACCTCCAGGGATTCGCCACTTTGGGCAAACACCTAGAGGCCTATGTTCAGCTGTGGACAGCGATAGGCTGATGATAGTTGGCAGTCATCTCCGCATAGCTGGCCTTGTCCTTCGCGAGTCGGAGCAGCTGGCCAATCGTTTTTTTTTATAGTAGCTCGGCATAATGGCTTCCCTTCGCCTGATGGAAAGTGAAAGAGAAGCCCAAGTCGCTGTGACAACGGGCAAGTAACTGGTCAGTCACCTGTCAGTTGCCACCGCCATGCCGGCCCAACCCCAACCCCCCACGAGCTCCGGAAACCCTACTCACCGGCAGGAAAACGACGGTATTCTATAGGGTGGAGATCCTTCCCCGGACGGGCAGCTCAATTCGAGCGAAGATTCGCTATGCCCTACCTCTCTTATAACCGTCTCAATTCCCGTCCACTTTCTGATGTTCCGCAACCATAAGTTTCACGTCGCCCTGCACGTCTTTTTCCCTCTATCTTGTCGATCATGATGATATGGTCGCCTCATATAGATTTCTAATAGGGCACATCTTGTTTTTTTTTATAATAGCTCGACATAATGGCTTCCCTACGCCTGATCGAAAGCGAAAGAGAAGCCCAAGTCGCAAGTAACTGGTTAGTTAGTTTAGTTACCTGTCAGTTGCCACTGCCATGCCGGCCCAACCCTAACCCCCCACGAGCTCCGGAGACCCTACTCACCAGCAGAAACACGACCCGGAGGTCATTTGGCTGCGGTATTCTATAGGGTGGAGGTCCTTCCCCGGACGGGCAGCTCAATTCGAGCGAAGATTCGCTATGCCCTACCTCTCTTATAACCGTCTCAATTCCCGTCGACGTCTTTTTTTTTTCTCTATCTTGCCGATCATGATGATTTGGTCGCCTCATATAGATTCCTAATAGGTCACATCTGCAGGGAAGCTGGTGTTTCACAGAAAGCAGTAATACAACACAGTCACAGCCTACACGTGTCTCCTCGCTAAGCTCCCATTTCACCATATTAAACCTATACCGTTAACCCGGAGCGGAAACGTTAAACCGGTCATGATTCTTGATGACCGGGTAATAATTCGGCCGGCGGCGGTATATAATTAAATACCACTGGTTGAAAAGCTCCTGTACTCACAAACAATACTTATCTATGACAACTTGCTCGGTGGCTCAATTGGTAGTGACTCCTGCCTTCTGAACCAAGGGTCGTGGTTTCGATCTCCAAACGGGACAAACATTCGTGTGATGAACATCTGTGTTTTTTCCGTGGCTGGGTGTTTATATTCGTATTTAAGTATTTATTTGTGGTACCTTCGTTGTTCTGATACCCATAACACAAGTGCTTAAGCTACTTACTTTGGGATCGGAGAAATTTATGTGATGTTGTCTGATATTTATGTATTTATTTAACTAACAACACTATGCAAAATAAGGCATTTAAAATGGCGACAGGCGTTCAAGTGTTTTCTGCGAACAGGTTTTTAAGGTACCTGTGCGTCCGCGCGTCATAATAACGTAAGGGATGTAAATCTCAAGATGAAGTCGACTTTTACGACACCCACGTATAAAATGGGGCGGTCATTGGTATTCTTTTATTTTTCGGAGAAACTGAAACAGCGGCACTTTCCTGTTCTGTTGTAACTCGCTCATTCATTCATTAGCTAAGGCTTCTAAGTAAGCCTACACATTTTGTAACTGACGTTTTTATCGTACGGAATGCTGCTCGTCATCCGACCGACGGATGAGTCTGGAAAATTAATAAAGGCTTACCTAATTACAGCAGATTTTATATTAAAAATATCGGATACGAAAGCTTTTACCCGCACCTGGCCTATAGTATAAGTGTAGTAGCTACCATAAAGACAGGGCTTATAACTTTTTATAAAATACTAGAAACCCGCCCTCGCTTCGCTTCGAGTATTAAAGATTATTGCCACTCAGCCACTTAACTAGTATAACAGATATACCTATTCTGTCGCGACAATTTTGTAGAAGTTAAGTTAATTTTGTTTAAGTAATCGCGTAGTATTCGCAGCGCATGCGATGTGAAGATTTTTTAGGTATTTTTTGGACACTTTAGGTTACGTTATTAGCATTTTTTTAAGATCTCTTATTTTTTGAAAATACAGGAAGACTTTTTAATCACTATCCAAATTTTTATATTATAATCTATGGCGAAAATCACTAAATACGTATTTTTTCTTTTAATACCGGTCAGTACTAAAATATTGAGAAAATAGCATTCCAAGTTGTCTAAAAAAAGACGAAATAAATAGACACCGCGCGCCGCGGGCGCCGCCCACCGCCGGGCACGTCCGTCCCCGCTCCTTTCATTCATTCATAAAAAGCCGCCATTTGCAGAACAGCAAAACACATAGGTACTCGTACCTACATAAGTTGCAAATTTTCCCTTCATATTTTTACGGGCTTAGGACCGTCAGATTTCAAAAATGCCTACCTACCTAATTTTCACCTTATAACTTTGACGCAATCGCCTATCGACAATTGACGAACCGCCGAACACGTTCTCAGCGAAAACTGTCCAATTTAAACGCATTTATCAATGGGTATTTTATTGGGTGACCCAATAGGTGAATACAATATTTTTCAAAGTTGACTTTATGCTCTTGAAATTAAACTAAGACGGCAATAAGTAGGTAGTACATTGTTGCAATAACACGTATTTTAAAAAATTGAATCTACTATGTACAAATTAATTAAAATTAAAATCAACTTACACTAAAACTGATCAATAATTATTGGTAATTTAATAGGTAACTGTTCAAAATGCATACCATTTCTCTCCAAACAGTCTCGCACGTTTTTCCACATTGCCTTTTAATTTGTTAAGGACTAAAGTCTCACTTTTCACTTTATCAAATGCTCTAATAATCTGTTGTTTAAGGGCGTCCAGGCTCTGGATCCCATCCACATACACACGTCTTTTGATTCCCCCCACAAAAAAGTCACACTTTTGGAAATGATACGGGTGCCAGCCAGCGGTGTTAAGCAGTTTCCATATGGCGTATTGGCTAACCTCAAAAAGCCTCGCCGCGTCTCGAGTACTTGCACGAGGGTTTCTTTGGAAAAAGTCGAAGATCTCTTTTTCGATTTCCACTGGCCCTTCTGCATGTGAAGGTGTAGTAAATTGGCCGTAATCTAACAGCTTTTGGTTGGCAGCTAAAATCGTTGCATGGTTCGGAACTTGACACACCCTGGTTGCGAAGGCGAGGAAGGCTATCCGCTTCATACAGTCTTTGAGCTCCGTTCAAACTCTCTCCACTTAACAAATGACACCGCACCATTTCATAAAACTCACGATTGGAAATGTTTGGAATACATCGCGACGGAGGGGTTTCTACTGCGACACGTGCGAACGAACACGGAAATGGCGCGCACTCGCTGCGCGGGGATGCGCGGGCGACTGCTCTTGACCTTTGCCATTTTGTTTTGGGTCGCTCGCTCGCTACCCTCCCGCCGCTCCGCCCCGCACCCCATCTCTACCCCGCGCGGGCGCGGGATATCTTTCATTGATGTTTATCGCTTTGCGTAGTAAATTTTTACGCTAGAAATGGTAACCATGCGATATTTATAATTGGTTCGGTACAATGAATTTGTTGTGAAAATATGACCTATATTTTTTATTGCAGAAATGGGCTCTATTAACGATACCTAATGCCCAGAAAAAATTTGGATAGTGATTAAAAATTCACCTTGTATAATGTAGCCTATTTCTCTAAGGCTCGGTAGCCTATGAGGTCTTGTCCCGTCAGCACTGCTACGTTTTATATCAGCTGTCTAGTTTTATGAGTCATTTCTTTAGTTTGTCATTTATGTTTAAACCACTGGCGTAGCTTGGCGTGGCTATATAGGGGGCTACGCGGGACGTTCCGGGGCCCTCAAGCACAGGGGTCCTCAAATCCTTACCACAAAACTTGACCGGACTGTACTGCAGCTCATTTTTGTGCACCGCAGTGCTCAAGAGAAAGCTGATGATAAAGTAGCTTAGCATTTTAAAGTATTTTGTATGTTTAGTATTATTGGGTGCTTATAATTTGTATTTAAGTATTTATTTGTGGTACCTTCATTGTTCTGATACCCATAACACAAGTGCTTAAGCTACTTACTTTGGGATTAGAGCAATGTATGTGATGTTGTCTGATATTTATTTATTTATTATCTACTATTACAGTATGTGGAAGGATGAAAGGCATGTAACGAGACGAGTATTGAGTATGAATGTAGAAGGATATAGAGGAAGAGGAAGACCGAAAAAGGATGGATGGACTGTGTGGGAAATGGTATGCGTGTCAAAGGTGTGAGTGTGGAGATGACGGCTAATAGATGAGAGTGCGGAAGAAGAAAACATGTTGTGCCGGCTACACTTAGAGAGGAATAAGGGCAGGAGAATGATGACAAGCTGATCAGTTTAAACAAGGCCCTTGGTTATCTAGCTACGCCTCTGGTTTAACCTATAGTTTTTGTTCGCAGAACTCTCAGCGGCTCGGGCGAGTGAGCAGGGCGGAGGCCAAAGCCACTGCCATGGTGTTCATCATGATCATCTCGTTCACCGTCGCTTGGACCCCTTATTCTCTGTTCGCGCTCATGGAACAGTTCGCCACAGAAGGCATAGTGAGTAGCCTGTCATTATAACAAAGCAAGTGCTTATTACAGGATTAAACGAACTTACCTGTAAATGCAATTCCATCCTAATGTGGCTGCGACTGCAGCTGCTGCCAAAAAAAATGCAAGTAATTCTCTTTCATAAGTTGTGTACCTATATTTTCTGTGTCTCATTTAGTTTACGTGAAAAGTAACCTAACGGTTTCCATTGGCCTTCGACATTTGTTGCAACACGGCTCCCACGCAGTTATTCAACGAGTCAGAAAAGAGTGCATACGGGTGGTACGTCAATTGCTGGGAATGATAACGTGACCGCGTCCACAAGCTTAGTTTTACATTCTAAGAATGCTTGGTCCGCATCCGGTGTCCAAGCGATGGGTGTCTTATCATTCTTTTTAGCTTTGCAAATGTAACTATCTAATGATTTCAGGTACTCTGGAGCTCTAGGTAGATGATTTCTATAGAAATTGACCATGCCTAAATTTTTTCTTAATTGAGACATATTCGTAGGTCGGGTAATCTGTAATCGCTTTGACTTTAGCCTCTAACAGCCTAACCTTCAGTACTAACTTCATATCCAGCTAATATTCTAAGCTTGTGACTTTAAAAGTGCATTTTTCTAAGCTGCTGTGGACTGCGAAAGGCTTTTGATGATGACTCAATAATAAGTATAGGTAGTGATATTTGAATGGTAAACTAAGCGAGCTAACCGAAACTATTATTGTTCAACTCAGTATATCTACCTATTTAAAAGTACGAGTATGAACGATGCAAATGTGTAGTATTTTATAATACCCATATTATTATGTTTTTTCTTTTTTTTCTCCTAAATGGGTTTGCGCTTGACTGAGATTTAACGCGGTAATCACGGGAGCTCATAAAAAAGTTGAAATGAGCTACACTTAGAATGAAGAACTTTTATTATTATAGGTAGCTTATGTTTTGCAGAAGTTTAATAACTTATCATAACTTAGGTTATAATGAGATCATGATCGGGTTAACCCTAAAACGTTTGAATATTAATTTTGCCAGATATTAAGCAATTTTAAGATCTACGACGTAATGCGCTTACTCAGCAAAGCCAATTTAGTCTCACCTAGACTACTGAGTGTATATGTCGCAGCCAATTGCTTAAAATAGCCGTTCAATCAAACAGCTAGCCATTCAACCACACGGCTATACGTCGTTTGACCGACTTTGTTGACTGCGACGTTCAACATCACATCTAGACGACTTAGCCAACTGGTTAAATGGCAATTTGAATCAGCTGTAGTGATGAAAGTTTTGAGCGACTGAAATATTTCATTAAAATTTAGACATGAGGTTGTATGGCTTTGTTCAGTCAAAGGGCTAGCTGTAACGGCTATTTTAACCAATTGGCTGCGACATATAGATATACACATAATCAGATCCCCGATAATAGACCCCGACGGACAGAGACTGTCCTCGACAGATATCGGGAACAAATAGTCTGGCAAAAGGGTCCATTGTTCATACAAAAAAAGTAGAGGCGATAAGACTCATTGACCTAATTCACTGAGGTAAAATCAAAAACCAACAGGCAATATTATTTACATTTTTCACCTGCACAATATCAACACGATATTCTACTTCAGATTCTATGTTCCTTAGCTCTTAGTAGATAAGGTTTAATTTACAATTCGCTTGTAAATGTACTGACATTGTTTCTTTAAACACTGTATTTACATTGTGATGCATTATTCAGCTAGGTTCCGTACGTTGCCGTTGTGATAGTTCCAACGTTGGTTGGAGCATGTTATCTGGCGATAAGTTACGAAACCTCTGCATTTAGGTATAAAGCAGTCGTGTCACTTCTCACATTATTAAGTAGCCTTATGTAAAGCATCTAGCGAAGGGAGCGACCTATCACCTTTTCGCTCCAAGCTTTCCTCACCTGCCCGTGGTGCATCCTGCCGAACAACAACTAAGACTCTTGCAAACCGACTGATGGCGTTAAAACCATCACGATAGAAGGCGTAGCTAAATACCACAGGCCGATGACGGGCAGCAGCGTCACCGGAGCGAGAAGCTACGACCTGCGATCGCCAATCCGCCTGACCAGCGTGGCGATTATGGGTATATCCTCCAGAAGTTTGCCCAAGGTGGCGATAGCTGGAGAGGCCTATGTCCAGCAGTGGACTGCAATAGGCTGATGATGATGATTATGTAAAGTATCTAAGGTCCTTTTACCATCGCCTATTGCAGACCACTGCTGGATATATGCCACTCCAGTTGTTTGTCACTTAGCGAAAACATCCGGAGGCTATACCCATAATAGCCATGCTGGGCAGGCGAGTTGGCGATCGTAGAGCGTAGCTTCTCGTTCCGGTGACACTGCTGCCCGACATCGGCCTTTAGTATTAAGCTTATGGTTTTTAATATGTAACGAATGGCGTCTAACAGAATATCCAAACCAAGAAGATAATCTTAACTAATATTATAAAGCTGAAGAGTTTGTTTGTTTGTTTCTTTGAACGCGCTAATCTCAGGAACCACTGGTCTGAATTGAAAAATTCCTTTTGTGTTGAATAGACCATTTATCGAGGAAGGCTTTAGGCTATATAACATCACGCTGCAACTATTAGGAGCGAAGAAATAATGGAAAATGTAAAAAAAAACGGGGAAAAAATAACTATTCCACGCGGACGAAGTCGCGAGCACAGCTAGTTACGAAATAAAGAAACTAATGTACAAATCACCTTTACAGATATCACCAGGAGCCGGAGTCATACCAGCTTTGGTGGCCAAGAGTTCTATATGCTACGATCCCCTCATATATGTGGGTATGAACACGCAAGTGAGTATATACTAATTCATTTAAGTAATTTATGTAACAAAAACCATTAAAAGGTGCTTTGATAGTACCTACTTAAAAGTACGAGTATGTACATTGCTCAAAATACGAATGATTTACCAGTTGAAATTGAAATAAGAAATAAGAAACTTATACCTATTACCCACAAGGACATCACAACCACACATCGACAAAACATAATAGAAAATAAAATACACAAAAGAAAATGGGGGTATGGCGGTGGCAACTGACAGGTAATTGACCAGTTACTTGCCCGTTGTCACAGCGACTTGGGCTTCTCTTTCGCTTTCCATCAGGCGGAAGCCATTATGTCAAGCTACTATAAACAAAAATTAAAGGCCGTCTTTCCTAACATCGTAGTCATTTAGAAAAAAGTTAAGGGTCTACGGGGTCACGTTCGGGTATCGAAGCATGTCCGTATTGTCCGTGCTGCACGATTTACATTACACCGTGTGTTAATCCGTTCAACAAAAGTGGTGTAGACGAGCGTCGAGGGGCCCGGACGAGACACGGATGTGTAATATAAATCGGTTCATGCATAATGTATGGAACGTTTTAAATCCGTGTTCTGTCCTGGCCACGTACATGGCCCGTGAGAATTATCCCTGTAATACTACCAGCGCCCTGGGCGAAGAAGAAGGAAGGAAGTATGTACTAGGTCTCCATAACATGTGAGTGACGCTAGGGTGCACTTTTAGGATCTGTCGCGATGGGGCGTCATATTTTGAATGCCTTTATGCATACCCCAGGGCATTGGGTACGGGACACCTGGGTTATGTCGGACTTATTTCTATCTAGCAGGGGAATACCTACTAAACCCTATGGTGGCCTGCTAAGACTCTGTCTGATGAAGGGTCGGGATGCCCGAAGGGACTGGAGGCAAACCCGCGGCAGCGCTGCGGCGTCTAGCGTGGGCGATACACCTCGGGAGGACGGTTTGGTGACCTCCGGGCACCTTGCTATACACGACACCATTGAGTACTGCGCCATGATCCCAAAAGCCCTTTTAGTCGTCTCTTGCGACACACCCCTGTACATCAAAGTCAACGCCCCACTCTTACGCCGCTACTGCCTAGATCTCACCGTACCTTGTCTGTTCTTTGACGAAAATGGAAGTAATTACAGACGGAAATTCATTGAATTCGTCCAAATTACATTTGCATCTCCTAAGTTTTCGGCTCACATTAGCATATTCAACGTCTCGCCTTCCATCGTGTCAAATTACGTACTTACATGCATTAGGGGAGAATCATTAGTCCTTAAGTTTCTAGACAAGAGTCGCATCTGCTACGTGCAGTTTAATTGATACCTAGTTAGACGCTGATAATATAAGAGAATTAAAATAATGTCTTTAGAAGTGATATTTGATTTACGAACGTTAAGAGTTTATATTCATAAATTTTGATTTTAATCGAAGAATGTTTTGGTTAAGATCGAACAATAATATATAAATTTTATTATATGGTTTGTTTAAGATTACAAGTTAATGACCAAGGCAATTTAAGAGGATTGTTCACAAAGGAAAATAAATTAGCTTTAATATGCTTTTTATTGTGTTCAAGGAAAACCTTGTTTGTTCACAGTTTCGCCAATCAATCAAGCGAATATTCGGGATGCACAGTAAGGGAAAACAATCGCATACAGAGAAAGGTTACAATAACACTGTACTATCGCCAGCTCACAAGATGTCGGTGAACAATGACACTACTCGCTACGTATCTTCAGAAAGCACCATATCAAGCGTTCCTAAAAAAGGTAAAGAGAACAAAAAAATTGTCTTCAGCGACTATATCACAGAAGTCCCGAAAAACGAGACGAATAATCGGACCTACGCTAGAGACCTTGAACTATGTACTATTAATGAAAACAAAACAGCTTCTGATGCCGAAAGGTCCGGTGAAACTCTGTATGAAGAAGATAGTGGTAATAGTCAGAAAAAACTTGAACTATTTGGTGAATCATGTAATATATTCAACAAACGTTCACCTGTAGTTACAATAATGGATACTGAACATTTATTATTTTGCAAACCAAATAAACATAAGAATAACGATGAAGATGGTGTAGGTAATGAAGCCTACGAAGAACATTCTAGTGATATGACCAAAGACGTATGTAGAACAGAAAACGAATACCAAAGATTGAGGAGTCAAAGAATTATAAAACATAGCTACTCGTTAGACTTGAGCACTGTATCGCATGAAAACAAAAGTAGAAAACTTTCAATAGAGACAAAGTTTGAAACATTGATTCAGCCAAAAGGATTCTTCAAGGATACCATTATTAGTAAACTTTTCGAGCCAGATTCCAAACAAGATAGCATTAAAAGTTACTTATGTTCTGTTGATAATAATGATAAAAGCGATAATAATTTGTAAGATTAGACTGGAGTCTAGGATTTTTGGGAACAATATCTATATTTGGTACAGACTAGTGTAAAAGTTTCAACCAACCTTTTAAATTTAACTAAATCTGTATTGAGGCCGAATTACGTACGAAGAATGCGCAAGGTTCTGATCCAGTCTAACTAAGGTGCTGAATATTTAGAATGATGTATAAGAATGAAAGTAGTAGTTGAGGATCTGTGATATAAATACGAGTGCCAAGGTATTATAATATTAAAAAAATATTTTTGGGAGTAAAGGAATATTAATAATTTTGTAATAAATATCGAATTAAGACACATAAAACTTCGAATTCTTAAATCACTTAAATAATTCTAACTCTAATTAATTAATCCTTCAAAAGTTATACATATATGTGTGAGAATGACGTGAAAACGTTACATAAGAATGTGTAAGCAAAAAGAGAAGAAGAAAATGAAATAATGAATAGCACAATTTGGTTAATCTGGTACATATATTTATCATTATACATAAGAATTCAAATATTAAATGAAAGATTATCTTATTTTTGAAATATTATTAGATATATAAACATGAAAACCGAAATGATTTGGACCAGCCCGACCTCGCCAGATGGCGAGACCCCATTTTCAAAATCTTAATAAATATTCTTATCTTATTAGAAATATTTTATGAAACAATTTTTTTGTATCTTTTGGAGCCTACTTAAATATTTAAAATCTTTAGAAAAATTTATTGTCAATTATTATGAATATTAAATAAGTTAGTTATTTAGTATTGGTATCATGTCTTTGTAATGTTTAATGTTCTAAGTTTAGTAATGTCCTAATTATGACGTATTTATTTAATTATGTAATGAGTAATGGAATTATCATGAGTTGTACCATGTATCAATGGTGAAAATGTTTTCCATTTTATAAAAAAAATTACTCCATTACCAAAATGGAAGAAATAAGTTATACAATATGAAATCTTTCCAACATGTATAAGTATAAATGAATAAATCACATCACCGAATTGCCGGTTACCATTTTTCCAAAGATAAGTCTAGTATCTTGTAATAAGACTAACATATTAATATATTTTATTGGTTTAAATGTTAGTCGGCTTATAGTATTAGACAATGCATTAGTCTGATAAAGACCCGATTGCCTTAGTGGCTAGTGCAATCGATGTACTAGGTATAAATAGTTCTGGAACAGATGAGGGACCGGTATTAAGGGTTTGTACACAAAACTGCGACGCGCCGTCGTATCGTAAAATATTACGAGATGCCACGACGCGTTACAAGAACTTGCCGATCTCTTTCTTTTCCTGTATCTCCTAAGAAAAAACAAAAGTGTTGACTTACTTGACTTAATGTCATAATAATTATGTCCCCGAGATGGCGTAGAGGGCGTCTACAGTACGGTCGCCATCCCAAGCGGTCTTGTGCCTCACGGTTCATTTCGCTTCAGATCATAATTGCCTGGGGCGGCTGCGTTTACATTTAGAAATAACGATGAAGATAGTGGTGGGTGGGTGGTGTTGACAGTTACCATCAGGCATCATAAATGCTCGTCTGCCGTCTCTCGCATAAAAAAATGCGCACTTCTTTTGACTTTTCATGTCATGTCTAGTTTTCAAAATACGTTCCATCAACGGTGGTCCAAGGAATGGTCAGCGGAATCGTAGAAGGACGCTTCGCACGCAATTGTATCGCAATTCGTATTGCCAATTCCTGCGGCGAAATTCGCATCGCGTCGCCTCGCAGTTTACATAGTGAAAAGTGCTAAGATTTGAAATTTTTAAAGATCTCGTGAAATTAATTTATTTTAATATGATTGGATTGGATAGTGATACACATATCTCTAAGTTGATTTAATTTGTGAGAGAGAAAGATGGGATTAATGTGGGTAGGGTTAAGTTTGACAAACTCTAAATTGCTACTATTTTTAACTTATATCTCTTTCGCATAAATAAAGAAATAGGAGGTGTATATAAAGTAAATAAAATAAATAAATGCAACATACAATGCACTGTCTCGAATTCAGGAAATTTTATATTTTAATAAATTTAGTCAAGGGAATACGTGACGCAAAAATTCGCAGTAAAATATTAATACAGATCAGAATATTTCTAGTTGTAATTATTTATAGTTTATTAATAATTTTTTCCTCTTATGTCAAACTTACCTCTGTTTATATTACGGGTATAAATAGTTTGAAATGCTCATATTTGTAAATTTTAATGTACCTATCTAAATGTTTTAGGTATATTTTAGCCTCTTAACTTAAATGTTTTACTATACGAATTAAACGTTTCTTATTTATATGTGTGTTTTATTGAGATAAGTTTCATCAAAGTCACTACAGAGATTAGCATAATGACTAGTTTATGCTAATCCAAAGCAAATAGCTTACTAACTTGTCGTTTAAAGAATGGCTGTAGCATTTTGTATGGAAAATCGCCTAAGACCACAAATGAACTGTATTGTTTTTTCAAGTTGCTACTTCGACGGTCCTAGTACTCCTAGTAGGCATATTATAAGGTATATTTTCTCAAAATCCCTATTATCCTCTATAACACATAAATAGCTGTATTACCAAGATTTAGCATTCCTTAGTAAAAATACATACGAAAATAAACATTTATTTCATTGGCGCAAACGAATACAAATGAGTACCTAGTATCACACTCAATAATTTCCTGAAGGTAACAATTTGGAAATATTAAGTCTAGAGCGGATAGGCTTCATCTAAGTAAGCATGATCCTAGGCCACATCATCACTTTACATCATGACTGTGTTATTATTATGGCCAAATGTTTAGAAATTAATTAAAAATAAACCCTTATTCCTTGAAATGTCAAAAAAGAATTCAATAACCCTCAAATCTTCAATAGCCTTCTTGGACTGCGGATTCCAAACGCGTCATATCCTTCAAATTGAAACAAAGAAATGCGAAAAGTATAAGGAGGCGGTTTGTAGGCGGATTACAGGGTACCGGAACTTTTAACTGCTTCAAGTATTTACTTTGGAAATACCTAAGGAGTGCGGTACAAAAGGCTTTTCAGGTGGATATTGAGAGGAACGTTTAGTCATGTATTCCGCAATCTTTTGGAATTTCCATGAGGGATGTTTGGGTACAATATAACCTGTTAATGAATAAGCGTAAAACCTAAGATACCCTAACTTATTTTGATTATAAAAATAAGTAGGTAATAATGTAATAGAGAGGTAGGGCATAGCGAATCTTCGCTCGAATAGAGCCGCCCGTCCGGGGAAGGACCTCCACCCTGTTTCTGCTGATGAATAGGGATTCCGGAGCTCGTTGGGGGTTAGGGTTAGGCCGGCATGGCGGTGGCAACTGACAGCTAACTGACCAGTTACTTTCGCTTTCTATCAGGCGTAGGGAAGCCATTATAAAAATTAATAAATAAAATAAAAATTAGTTTATTTCTCCCACAAACAAGAAAGCACATAATAAGTCTGTATAAATATGCGCATTATAAAAAGGACATAATGTTGTTATGTCGAGCTACTATAAAAAAACGCGCGTTGAACGTTTATCATCATTTGAACATACCCTTAATGAAATCGATCCTAATCTCGTTTTCTCAACAGAGTAAATTTCATTATCTGACAATCAGACTTAGGTACATTGCTCCGGCCCCAAAGTAACTAGCTTAGAACTTGTGTTATGGGTATCAGAACAACGAAGGTACCACAAATATATCTAATAGGTACCTACTCAAATTAAAATATAAACACCCAGACACGAAGCGAACACAAAATTAAATATTCATCACACGAATGTTTGTCTCGGGTGGGGTTCAAACCCACGATCCTTGGTTCAGTAGGCAGGAGTCACTACCGAGCCTGTCAAAACAAGTATTAAACTAGGCCTTTGAGAAAAAAAAAACAAGTTTTAATGGAAAACTAAAGTACCTAGCAATTAATTCTTATCCTAATAGTTTTACCGAGAGATGTGCCGTAGCTGTGGATTGGTTTTTTATCTACGACTTATGCCTTTCCTAAGCGGTGGCGGTAGGTATAACTAGAGGCTTTTCTAAATAAGACATAGGCTTTATCTCCTTTTACTGAGTATATTTTCTTTACATTACCTAGACCAAGGTTGCGACTAAATAAATTCTTAGAAAGAAAACCTATTATCTGCCAGTAGTTTGTGTTCCTTTTGTCTTATCACCAACTGACCCGTTCGCTAAGTAACCAATATAAAGGGTGTAAAATTAAAGACTACGTCGTGTAAAACTTCCAACTTAGGGCAATAAAGTAATACGTGGTACAAGGTCCATTTTTAGAGATACCTTGACACGTCTAATGTTTGTTGACCCTGTGAATATCACAGAACAGGACAATAAGGTTATAAGAGTACCTATCTTTCTATTCTATTCTAGTTGATGGGTTATGAGCAAATAAAAACAGGATTGATTCGATTAACTGTGATTTTATTTTAACAAGACAGGCAGTGAATGTTACAAGTTTTGAAGGGAGGCAACATCATCATCATCCTAGCCTTTTTCCCAATTATATCAGGGTCGGCTTCCCAAACTGAGAGATTTGGCGAGGGCTAAGCTTTTACACAGAGCGACTGCCATCAGACCTCCGCAACACTTAGGGTAAGCTATACCCATTTCCAGTTAGGAGTCAGAGTTAGTTAGAGAGAAAAAAAAATAGCCACAGATAGATATTTGCACAGACAGTGTTGCCATCCATTTGCAACTGTTTGGTTTATAAATTTATTCTAACACTAGTATTCAATTCTAGTTCTATTTTTTCCGGTCCTTTTGATAATGACCCCTGCCTTGGAATCGTGAGTGCGATTGATGTTACAAAAATCTAGGTCTACTTTTTTCATAAATCGTTTGTCCTCTTGTTCTGTCTTTTTGTCATTGATTAGTCAATAACTTGGTTTATAATAACCCAAGACATGCCACGCTGGGCCACACAACGCCATATAGCCCCAAACTAAGCCAAAGCTTGTACTATGGGTACTAGACAACTGATAAACTTACTTAGATACATTTTTTTTGTAAATAAATACATATTATACATAGAAAACACCCAGACCAATACAAACAGACATGTTCATGCACACAAATGTTTGTAATGTGTGGGGATCGAACCCACGACCCTTGGCTCAGAAGGCAGAGGTCACTACCAATTGAGCCACCGAACCAGTCATTACTTCGATACAGATTGTCTCATCTTGAAACACGCCTGTAATTTGCTTGTCCTGCGGCATATATCAATATAGATCCCCACTTGATGAACATGTAATATGTTTGTTCCATGTCTGGGTACTGTCAATATAAAAATATATTGTCAGTACCTTGATTGTTCTTATACTCGCTAACACAAGTGCTTAGGTAAGCTATTTTTGCGATTTCATTAAAGCTCCTATATAAAAAGCTGTTACATTTGAGAACTACAACCAGTGACTAAGCGTCTGCTTATATTTTTCAAATAGTCCTGGATATATAAATGTTAACCTTTTACAACTTCTACGTACCTATTATATTCTCTAAGCTTCCAGTAAGCGGCACTCCGCGCACACAGTTTGCATTTGATATCTCTGGAACCGGTGCAAACCTCTCGAAATGCTCAATGCTTACACTCGAAGAATATTTCTTTTTCCTTTTCTAAAGTCCTTTGCACGTCGTCAGCTGGTTAACTGACGTAAACTGCAGAAGATAATAAGAATAGTGTAACAATGTGCCAGCCGGCGATATCGGCGTCTGTTGCTTATTTCGTATTTCTTTGTTAACCCTGCCACGGCGATATTTGAACTCGAATAAATGGTGTGAAATAAGGTATTTTCATCTCTTTTAAAATTGCACTCTATTTCTTTAATACATCAGTCTATGTCATCATCGTCATCAGCCTATCGCAGTCCACTGCTCGACACAAGCCTCTCCAGTAGTTTGCCACTTTAGGCACCCGAAGGCTTCACCCATCGATTTGATTTTGGGTCGGCGGTCGCAAGGCTTAGCTCTGCGCTCCGGTGACGCAGCTGCCTGTCATCGGCCTTTGGTAATAAGCCACGGCTTCAATCGTGATGGTTATACCGCCACCAATCGGTTGCCAGGGCCACGTTTGTTATTTAACAGGATGCACCAGGCGAAGGTGAAGGCTTGGAGCGAAAAGCTGATACGTCGGTCTTTTACATACCAGTACTTATCTACATGCAAACAGAACAGAACACACAAACCTACAGCTAAGTGTCACCTTAGCTGTCAGTTTGTATATTCCAAAAAATACGCATAGGTTTAATAAAATAAGTAAATATAAATAAATATGCATTACAATAACATAATTACTCATGCAAGACCACTTCTGTACGCATTTAAGAAAAATCTAGGCCCCTACAAAAATGTCCCCTCGGTTGCTTAGGGTTAATGGCTCTTTGAAAGCTTTTGCCAGAGCACCCTAGCTAATTAACTTCGCATGAAACTGGGACATGCACCGTAAAAAACACCCAACGAGGTGATTTTCCGATACCCATTATCTTTCTCAAATATTCCACGACATGTACCTACCTACTCCGTTTAGGTATTGTTTATTTTTTTCTCATTCCATAACAGTAATAGCGAATTATCAAGTTGATTTTAATTTTGATTTAGTTTTGGAATTATTATAATTCTTCATTGTGTATTTATTTTCAAATTAACATATTTAATATGCCTGAAATAAAGTTTATTTTTATTTTTAGGCAACTTATATGGTATTGTTGCATCAAAATAGGTGATATATTTCGTAGATAGGTACCTAAAATTATTACACGTGCATGTTATAATGTAAAACAATATCAAGGAAATTTTAAAATTAATTATGACATCATGGCATAATAATGCAATACCTAACAAGGTATTAATAAGCGTTGATGTCTTACGCTGGTTTGACGTTACGTAACCTCGTAAGCGTAACGTTTATGTAACATAACCTACGTATAACGTCACTGTTTTGTTATACCTAAATAGTTAGGTATTGCATTATTATGCTACGTTATTCTAGTTCCTTTACTCATGTTTATTATTACATTGCCTCTAAAACCTGATCAAAAGACTTTTATTACTTAAAACAAGGTGAATTTATTAGATTACAGTTTTTTTAGGTTATAAGCGATTTGACATGAAATTGCACACCATGTTTGTAATGATATGTGAGGCATACATTTTTATAGTTCATTAATAGGTAATTGATTTAACTGGCCAGTCGTATACGCTATTCTCAAATGAATGTTTAAAAGAAAACAGACTCTTTGCTATAAATCTTACTTCTCGCCGAAAAAAGCTCCAATATTTCGCAACATGTTCATAACTTCTCCCTAGATGGAAATAAGCAGTCAAAAGAGCTGGTAACAGAAAATGTATCCAAACTGTAAGGTTTTAAGGTTTTTTTTACTTGGTTAATAATTGCAGTAAGAAGTCATTGTAAGAAATGGTTCATTGTAGGTTGAGAAATATTTAAAATTTACTGTTGTAATGTCATCTACAGCTACCTTACACTTGGGGACGAGATAGTTAATCGAATGATCCAGGGTTTCCTTAACATTTCTCTGCCATAGACTGGCAATTTTCGCACTGTCTCTTGGTAACTTAAGTCCAGCAGTGGACTGTTATTTATAAGCTGATTACACCATTCGGTATGTGGATTGTGAATTTTTTTTTAAAAGTTCTGTCAGCGCGGTTGTCGCATTTGAATATTATTAGGGCAGTTATAGTGCAGTCAATGAAGCGAAAAATACGGGCTAACCTCCGAATTTTTTTACTGTGATCCGATTTGCATGAAATTTTGGAATTAGGCTCATCTTACCATTAACTTCAAAAGTGAAAATGATTTGAACTCCGCCACCACCATGGGGGTGGTTGCCACCCCTTCTCGGGGGTCAATGGTTGTTTTTTCAAAATAACCTCGGATATCGATTGAAGATCTAATTTTAAGCAAAAAAGTTTCTATAAAGTTTCTCGAAAAATCGAATACTTTTCAAGTAATTGGCAATTGAAAATTGGCAAATTTTTCACGATTTTCATCAGTTTTTTCAAATATCTCCAAAAATATACGTTTTATCGAAAATTTTATAAGGAACGAAACTGTAGCAGGTAAAAAAATGAACAATTTGGTTTTTTACAAAGTATTCTAAGTGCAATATTAAGCTAGATATTAAAGATCAAAGCCGTTTTTTATTTTATCTGAAATTTCATCGATGTAGTCAATGCCATCTAGCAGCGAGCAAATGCATTTTATGCTTTCTAATCGAAAAGGGTTTTGTAGTGCTTGAAATAAGCTTTAAAATGAGCTTTATCAAAAGTCTTTTGCACGTAAAATAAGTGAGCTATATTGCAAATAAGCGGAGCATCGAATGTTTTTTCTTTTCAATCAATGGGTTTAAATAAGTGCCATTTCCACCAAAACTAAAATTAATCATATTCCGCCTAGAATTAACTTTATTATGAAGAGTTTTATAGATTGTATTAGTTTGGCTGCTTTAGGACACATAGTTTTCAAAAAAGTCACGATTAAGGGAGGCTGTGATCGCGCTGCCACGCGCTCTTTAAACAATCATATCTCCGTCAATTTTTATTTGATAGAAAAAACAAAAAAACCAAATTGTTTGTCAGAAAAATACCTAAATTTTTTATCCCTACACTTTTATACGTATCTGTCGTCATTTTTGAGATATTATGAAAAAGGGGTGGGATTTTTAAAAATTTGAAATTCTCGATTTTTTTTCAATCGTGACTTTTTTGAAAACTACATGTCCTAAAGCAGCCAAACTAATACAATCTATAAAACTCTTCATAATAAAGTTAATTGTAGGCGGAATATGATTAATTATAGTTTTGGTGGAAATGGCACTTATTTAAACCCATTGATTGAAAAGAAAAAACATTTGATGCTCCGCTTATTTGCAATATAGCTCACTTATTTTACGTGCAAAAGACTTTTGATAAAGCTCATTTTAAAGCTTATTTCAAGCACTACAAAACCCTTTTCGATTAGAAAGCATAAAATGCATTTGCTCGCTGCTAGATGGCATTGACTACATCGATGAAATTTCAGATAAAATAAAAAACGGCTTTGATCTTTAATATCTAGCTTAATATTGCACTTAGAATACTTTGTAAAAAACCAAATTGTTCATTTTTTTACCTGCTACAGTTTCGTTCCTTATAAAATTTTCGATAAAACGTATATTTTTGGAGATATTTGAAAAAAACTGATGAAAATCGTGAAAAATTTGCCAATTTTCAATTGCCAATTACTTGAAAAGTATTCGATTTTTCGAGAAACTTTATAGAAACTTTTTTGCTTAAAATTAGATCTTCAATCGATATCCGAGGTTATTTTGAAAAAACAACCATTGACCCCCGAGAAGGGGTGGCAACCACCCCCATGGTGGTGGCGGAGTTCAAATCATTTTCACTTTTGAAGTTAATGGTAAGATGAACCTAATCCCAAAATTGTATGCAATTCGGTTCACAGTAAAAAAATTCGGACCTATAATGCTTCATTGACTGCACTATTAGCATCCCATACGCGTGATACATTTACTGGCTCGGTGGCTCAATTGGTAGTGACCCCTGCCTTCTGAACCAAGGGTCGTAGGTTCGATTCCCACCCGGGACAAACATTCGTGTTATGAACACTTGTATTTGTTCCGTGTCTGGGTGTTTATGTTTGTATTTAAGTATTTATTTGTGGTACCTTCGTTGTTCTGATACCCAAAACACAAGTGCTTAAGCTACTTACTTTGGGATCGGAGCAATGTATGTGATGTTGTCTGATATTTATTTATTATTTAATATACTCGTTACATCTTTTCCCGAGCCTTTGCGAATATGCTTTAATTTGTGATACTTGTGCATATTTGTCAAGATCAAACGTTTCACAAGGTGCTCCGGAGTTAACACGCTGTGATTATATGAAAAGTTGGCGTCAAATCCCTTTTGATATTCATAATTTTAGATACCAAATTCATAAAAAAAGGACCTGTGGCAAACCAAGGCAAAATCTGAAACAAAATTTTATACATCAAAGCTATCGGCTTTTGTTTCTGCTCAGTCGATCTACTGTTACTGCTTAATGACAACGCTTAATCAACACCAATCAAGTTTAATTAGAGAGTATTTCCCTAAACTCGAGAAGGCACTGTCTTAATTTTTCATGAGATTTACTCGCAGATTTTACGAGTAGCCTTTAGTTTAAAATTTGTGTTGCGGTGTCACCAAGCGGAAACTACGTGTAAGCTCACAAATTAGTAAAATGGTGTACTTTATACCAGAACTACATCATCGTTAATCGACTCATACAAAAGTATTTGTAGTGTGTCAGCATATTGCAGTCCACTGCTGAACATAGAGCTTTCTAGTGTGTTCGCCATTTTGAGCAGACATCTGGAGGCTTTACCCATAATCGCCACGCTGGGCGGGCGGGTTGGCCATTGCAGGGCGTAGCTCCTCGCTCTTGTGACGCTGCTGCCCACCAGCAAAAACCTACACACTCTTGCCTTGAACATCGAAAGATTGTACGTCTCGGGAACGGGAACAAGGAGCGTGGAAAAGAGTTCCATAGTTTTTCCGTTCGTACTATGAAAATAAGAATCTATAAATTTGTACCTATTTCTTTTAATCGTCAGTATAAAAAGGCATTCTTAGTAATTATTTATTTAAACAAAAAGCGGACTTCTGATATGTAACTAAACTCTACAAACCCTATAAGTTCATACATTTCTTCAAAATATCTTGGATCCTAGTAACTTTGAAGCGAAGTTATTGCTTCCACAAAGCTACGAGTAGGTACAACATTTGCAAACGTCGGAAAGGTTTTTCTGTATTTTCCCGGAATCGTAAATTCGGGAGCTACATGCCACATTGTACCACTTTGTACGATAAATCGAGCTCGGAAAGTTTTAGTGGCTGCCAAATGTTACAATTTTCGCAGCGGTTCCGACCGTCATCACTACATAAAGACCAAAATATAGGTTTCACAAATACTCTTGTATGTTTGAAGGCGGTTGGTGAATAAACTGGACCAGTCTGACCTATATTATTCGGATCAAGTATTCATACTTTTATATGTAATGGGGAATGTAAGGGTCTATCATCTTTTCGCTTCAAGCCACCTGCCTGTGACGCATCCTGCTGAATAACAAACGAAGCTACGTTGACAGCGTAGTTAAATATCATTAGCTTATCTCACCGTTGTTTACCACTTTGGGTAAACATCTGGTTGCTTATAAGCCCATAATTGAAGGGGCGTTGGCGGCAATCTTCGCCACTTTGATCGATCCTGGGCTTCTCGAATTCAGCACTTGCCAGCCATCTTGCGCAAATTTATTTATTAGGACAACCAACAAGATTAACACCAAATCGTCACTTCTCCTTGCCTGAAGGGGGCGACCCTTTGTTCCCACTAGTACTACCAAGTAGTTCTACTGTAGGACTACTGGGATTTTTTTTTCTCATTAGTCCTACGACTACGTTTGCTGGGATACGGTCTGTGGCTGAAGTGGCCAGCTCAATCGAACTAGTGATCAATTAGAGAATACTAAATATTTGAGGTTTTTAAGTCCTTCTAAAGGCCCATCACAATGCCGTTTGGATTCGGAATCTTTCTCACACGTGCTGATATGAACAAAATAAAAGCAGCCAAGTGCAAGTCGGACTCGCTCATAAAGGGTTTCACATACATACAACAAACGTACGGGTTTGATCGAAAAAAAAAGGTTTCCGTTTCAGTTCCAAGTATTCCCGTATTTCTGAAAATTTTAACCCCAAAATTAACTGTTAAAATCTTAACTCTGTAGACAGAACAATGAACATATCTACTTCTCTCTTAGTTCTCATAGTTTCGAAAAAAAATGGCTGTGACATACGAACAGACAGACAGATGATACGAATCCATGACGGTTCGTTTGGATCCCTCTTTTGCCATTTGCCTACATAACCCTAAGAAGCGTCCAAGTGGATATAATAAAAGCTTTACGATGCGATTAAATTTCTAGGTTCATGAGAAGATACAACTATCGTTTCTTGTAATGGGCACAGGCTGCAGAGTGTTCCGAGTAAAAATTGGTTACTGAGAACCAATATTTTTTAAACCAATATTGTTTGATACTGCAACTTCATAAATATGATACCGTAGTATCCAAAGCGGGGCTGAAAGGAAACGAAAGTTCATGTGCATCGAATAACCAACTATATTGGACTACATGGGACTAACTGTATGGGATCTAAGGGTGATACCCGTCTCCTTTTCCCTTAAGGTCACCCTCATCTGCCCGTGGTGCAGAATCATCATCATCATCATCATCAGTTCACTGCTGGACATAGGCCTCTCCAAATGCTCGCCACTTCGATCGGTCCCGGGCCTCTCGCATCCAGCACTTGCCAGCCGTCCTGCGCAAATCGTCACTCCACCTGGCCTGAGGGCGACCTACGACTACGTTTGCCGAACGCGGTTTTCTGTATTATATATGTGTAAGTGTATTCCATAATATTGCCCTATTGTATATTATTTTTTTATTATTATCAATTGGTTTTAAACTATACTGTGTTATATGGTTTTTTATATGCCTGCAATAAAATAATGATTAATATTATTATTTTCGTTATTGGCCTGTGGTATTTAAGAATCGCATTGAATTGTGATGCTTAAACCACTACAGTCGGTTGCCAGAACCTCGTTTGTTATTCAACAGGATGCATAACGGGCAGGTGAGGGTGGCTTGGAGGGAAAATATGATAGGTCGTTCTCTTTCATCCCATTACATCTCGTTATATTACGGAAACTACATAAAGCGTAATTGTTTGTTTATATGCATGTAGTTTTCTTGACAAAATTATTTTGGTCATATAACTTGTACCAATAACAGTCAAGTTTTCGGAGCGTACTAGGACGAAATCACTCAAGCAATTTCCTCTGAGACGTTTTCTCGACATTTTATCTTTTGAAGTAGGAAAATATTTCACAGGGTTTTCTTAATGTCTTTTTGAGAATCCGTAACTCATTCGAACTAGGATTTGAAATTGGAACTTATTTTTAACAACTATTCTGAACTTAAAATAATTACACATAAGTACCAATCACAACAAAAAAAAATAACCATTAGAAAGTGACGGTGACGTATTTTTATGGGTGCGTGATGTGTTTTATCATAATATTATTGTAATCTTTACAACCCTTCGGTAGACAGACACTCAATAATGTATAAAATAATAAAAGGTATTTTTTTTGACGAAAAGAAATGATTTTCTAGCAGGGATATTTTTTTAACAATATTTTTTGGACATTCAATTGGTACTTTAATTTGCTTACCTACTCGGTGGCCCAAGAACATAAAATAATAACTTAAATGTAAAAATTACTATCCAGTCGCTCTATTCAAAGTAACGTTTTCGATTATTGGCCATGCCCGTACCTATTGCAACTGTCTGAATTTACCGTGAAATGTGCCAAGATAAGTACAGGATTCGTTTTTTTCAGTACACAATATATTTGTGCGTGCCAGTACCAGTAATAGAATCTACTTACGTATAAGTATTTTCATAATTTGAAAAATATTATATGCTTTAACAACAAGTTGACACCCCATGAGCTTTAAATCTTCATATATGTCACCGGAAAATAGCAAGAATCGTAAGTTGATCAATTTCCTAGGTAGTTGATTAACTTCCGGAAAATAATAAACGGCAATTGAAATGTATTATTTAACGTATGTATTTTAGTAAATTGATCATTTACGGGGTCTTGCCGTAAAATCATCCGACGAAGGTGAGGTGAACGTTGATTGGTTCAATGGCTCACGTGGCGTTATCCCGGCAACCAATCAGGGAACAGTGTATTAAGTTACGGGTAATAGTGCACCGTTAAATAGTACATTGAGCAACGATTGGCCCATTTGTGGACGATTTTACTGTGTCAATATCGTAAATTATTAAATGACTGTCAGGCTACCGTAAGTTGATTAACTAACTGAAATCCATTGCGTTAAATAATACATTTCAACTACCGTTTGTTATATTCCGAAGGATAATCAACTACCTAGGAAATTGATCAACTTACGATTCTTGCTATTTTCCGGTGACATTATATAAATATACAATACTCTGTTCTAGATTTAAAAACAAAAGAGAGGTAAAAGGCACCCGCCATCGACGTGGTGCCACCAAACATCGAAAGAGACTTTAAGAAAGCCCAATTGCCAAAACCAACAACCCTGGACAGATCAACCTGGCGCCGTAGAGTGAGTAGACCCGACCCCAGATAACAGGAATAGGGGCAGAATAAGAAGAAGATTCTATTCTTGATTTCAAAATAAACTGAAAATTTGAAGACTGATAAAACATCTTAAAATACCTAATGATAAAATTTAAAAAAATTGTTTGGTTGTGTGAATGGATGTTTGTTACTCCTAGATGCGAAAAGTACCGAATGGATTTGAATGAAACTTTACACTAATGTAAATCAGACATGATTATACACAATATTATCACATATTACCGAAAAACACGCGGACTAACCACAATTATACAAATTTTTATATATTAGGGGTTTACTTTTAATTTAATCTCATAATCAACACCCTTGTGCTTTAACATAATTTACCAGTCATAAATGAACGTCGGGTCAATATTTGCAGTTGTTGAGAAACAAACCATTAACACATTTACAGGGTTGCCACCACTCATTAAGATAGTAAATTTGTCTGAAAAACAAAATACATATTTTAGACGTTGTTTTTATTTGGACCGATTCCAATAAAGAAAATTTATACTTATACTAAATCTGTAGAGAAGTAAATTCTGTACATGAAATATATTTACAAAATAACTATCAGGGGGTGATTAGTGATCGATACTGATGCCAAAAATGCAATCAGTAAAATATTTGTCTGTCTGTCTGTATGTTCGTTATAGAAAAAAAGCTACTGGATGGATTTTGACGAAACTTGGTACAATTATTCTTTATACTCCTGGGCAGGTTATACATAGTATACTTTTCATCACGCTACAATCAATAGGAGCAGAGCAGTAATGGGAATAGTTGGGAAAATGGGAGAATTTTTTATCTGTATGTTTGACCGCGCATCGCGCGAAAACTACTGCACGGAATTAAATGCGGTTTTCACCAATGTATTGCTAGAGGTCTAACTTAAAATTCAAGCACCATTTTATGTAACTCCGTTATTTTTGAAACCCGATACCCACGCGTGCGATGCCGCCGGCACAGCCAGTAATTTAATAAAATGAAAAGTATTATGGAAAGAAAAATAAATGAAAGTCTTCAGTACCTACCTACCAATCGTTGATACTACGATGCCCTTTTGGGTATGTATGTATATCAAATAGAAGGGCATATGTAGTTAGATACCAAGGGGATACAGGGGCTGATTGTGACATGAGTAGGTAATTATAGTTACAGAGGCATTCAAAAATGTGCTATAACTACTTTTACAAATACTAACCTTAAACGATATAGGTATACTAATATTATGATTACAATAAAAATCACCATTATGCCTACGTAATTAGGAAATCGTTACAAGAATTAGAACACGTGGGATCATTCCTGTGGGTTACTCGTACTACATAAATAACTTTATTAAAGCACGATGAATATTGTTCTTAACCGCTAGCGTAGGAAGTAACAAGGATTCAACTCAGCCCTGTGAAACAACGAAGGGTTTTACATAAACAAGGGTGATTTATAAATATCCATACTTCGTTAATGTTTCATTTGAGCGTTAGTGGTTCTCCCGTGCCTACACGTGGAAGTTGGTAAAAGCTGGTGCAAGGTACTTGAAGGTATATAATTTTATGTTATTACTCCGTTTCCAGACAGATACTTATGTCACCGTAAATTTGTAAATACCGTTAGGTTATAATCTATCTCGTGAGACTGTAAACTGTTTAACTAATATTTTTCGGTAGATAGTAAGCCATTGAAGTGAAATTTTTAAATTTAAATCTGTCGCGCGGTAAATATCAATAGTTCCACTTTGATCGATCACAATCTACCGAAAAATAAGTAATATGTGCAATTGTAAGCTGTTATTACGATTCACAATCTTTCTACAGTTTACAATCTCGCAAGATGGATTTATAATCTATCGGTAATTACAATTTTACGGTGACAGATACTCGTATATTCTTCAGATTGCCAAGTCGAGATTGAATCGGTTTTTATTGGAGAACGCGCTCCATAGGCTAAAGCGCTTCCCATTTACTTAAAAAAGAATACATACCTATATAAAATCACCATTGAAATTGTAATTGCAATTTCAATGGTGATTTTCCCGTAAAGAAACGATTCGCTGTCAGTAATTCAGTCAATCCAATTTAGTGCTAATTTTATTAAAAAGACAGTACTAAAATTTTATTGTAGTTTACATTTGCGAAAACTACTGCATGGAATCAAATGCGGTTTTCACCAATGTATTGCTAGAGGTCTAACTTAAAATTTAAGTACCATTTTATGGAAACCAGTTATTTTTAAAACCCGATATCCGCACGTGCAACGCCCCCGGCACAGCTAGTAGTTTCATAATACATAGTTTGTATGGTCTTAAATAGGTAGGTAAATAATATAAATATCTGCTAACATAGCATTATTCAAACGTACTGTCTGAACAACAATACCAGAACGGGCGGCCAAATAAAACTTCACGTATGACGGAGTTGAATACAAACAATTGCGTCCCATATTTATTCATATCCGACAGTTTTCCTCTACTGGCTTATTAGTCCGAGATCCCGCAGCGCAACATCTACCCTGTGTTTAAAAAAACACCACATAAATATGAACCCACCCGAAACATTCTGTAAAAACTAGTCAAGTCTCGATTGAGCTGCTTGTTTATCTCCAAAAAGTAATGAAATCTAGACAAAGTCGTGATATGTTTAAGGTTCCTTACTGCGATTTCTTTATTATTATAGTTAATGTCGTGTGAAATGCTTCACGCCCGTGACAGAGCGATTTCCTTTCCATCAGGCGAAGGCAGCCACTACACTGTGTCAGTATAAAAATAACAGCATTTTTAAGCAAAAAAAACGACTTCAATATGACAATGGAACCAACTAGGAAGGACACCCTTTCGAGCAAAAAAACATTTTTTTCAAATCAGTTCCCAATTCTCGGGGATAATTATGTGGTAACGAATTCGAATTTAGTCGAATTGAGAACCTGCTCGGATCCTTTTTCTTGAAGTCGGTAAAAAAGTTTATGCCGTGGGATCTCGTACTAAAGCAAGCTTATTATTTCCCCGACAAGCCATGAAAAGAAAACCGCGAGCCAAGTTGCGCTAGTCCGCAGCGTTTCACAACGTTCCTGAAACGCGAAACTTGCTGAATTACTTCGCATCACTTTACAACAACTGACAGTCGTTGTTTCAGGTTCTTCATAAACTCGTTACACTTAGCCTTGCTGGGATAACTGAAGGATTGCGAAGGTTTTTGTAAACAGACATCTGTTTTCTTTTTCATGTAATCTTTAACGCTAAAATAACTCTGTCTGAGCGCTTTCATGCCTAAAGTACTGAACCGACTTAGATGAAATTTAGAACTCAGATAGTTTAGAGCCCGAGAAAGGACATAGAAATTTTAATGCGAAAAAGGGTTATAAGGAACCCCTTAACCAAAGGGGAGGACAAAAAGTTGTATGAAAATTCGTCATTTTCAGAGCTATAAGCTTGGTACTTATTAGGCTGTTTATTCGATATAAAATTATAGGTTGTGAGGGTAAATGCCGTAGAGAAAGCACTTTGGCTAATCGAATCTGGATATCACGGGAATCGGCATCGGCGTCTATGGGCTGAAGTGATCATTTACCATCAGGTGACCTTCAGGCCCGTTCGCCCCATCTGTCATAAAAAAAGAATGTTCGCTGCTCCAATTAATAGGTAGACTAATACTACGTAAAAATGAGGGAGCTCAGAGTGAAATCTTTTTATATTATTAACAGATGCAAAATAGCAATTCCACAAAAGAAAGATTCGAAGAGCTTCCGTTTCGAAGGCAAGCTGTGACAGGCAGAAAACAAAACAAGAACGAAGATAATTAAAAAGTTAAGATGTAGATACATATCTATAAGACGTTATACTCGTAATAGCCTTGCGGCCATTTACATAATCATACTCGTAACAAGCTGGCCTTATTAGACCATTGATTTTTTTTGACAAAAAAATCCCGACTTTATTGTAATTCATAATAGGGGCCAACTAGGTACATACTTTCAATCGAAAAAAGAATTATCCAAATCGGTTCACAATTCTCGGAGATATCTAGATATACATAATACAACAACAAAAAAGAAAGTCGAATTGAGAACCTCTTCCTTTTTCCTTTACCAACACTTCAAGCTTCTAGCACTAATGATGACTTCCGTACAACTTTTAATGCCCCCTTTTCCAATTTCATACAACGATTTCGTATTTTTAATTACTTATTCGATTTCGATAAGAGACAGACAGTATTAATTTCGAATCATCATCATCATCTGAGCGTTGGTGCCGGTTGCTTCCAAAGGCCGTGTCTCGGAGCCCGGGGTCCGTTTTCCTGCTTAAACTCCTCCACTTTGGACGGTCGTATCGTGGCGAGTCCTTTGGCACTAATGACACTATCGAATGTATAACATTAGTAAGGAGTTCAGGAATAACTAATATCTTTTTCCTACAGTGAAGATGGAGATGGACAGACACCTGACTGTAGGCACTTTATATGACTGCAACAACCTTGACGATGCGGACATAGACCACTACATACCAAACCCGTCATGGCGTCACAACATGGTCGGCTGCGGTATCATAAGGTTCCTTCAGCGCATGTACGACTTGAAGTAAGTATTTATTGTTTTATTTGTATGTAAAAATGGTGATGGAGCGCGCAATGCTCGGGCTCTTTGGTTGATAGAATCCGTTAATACGTCATCCGCCAAAGAACCAACTGATAAAGGTAAATGATATGCGTGTCGAATTTGCACATTGAAATTGAAACGGGAAGGTCATGTCTCCAGGCGCTTTTACAAGTGTTAAGAGTAGGAGTGTGTTGGAATGGACATCCTGCATTTGAATGGACATTTGGTAAACGAAGTGGAGTACGCCCTCCAACACGGTGGGACTATGACTTAAGGAGGATGGCTGCTTCAGATTGGATTCAGATTGCACAGCATGATCGGGATGGTTGGCGTTCCAGCAATGGACCGGTTGATTGATTAATTGCCAATCAGATTAAAACATTTTTGCTATGCCCTCATCTTATAGCAGATCCGCTTGGTTCTGTGTCAGATCTTTCTGAGGTCGTATCAAATCATCGTCCCGTCGGACCACCAACGTTTGAGCATGAACTGCCTTAGATCAGCTATCAAAGTCACGGAGGTAACGGTTCTGAATCCGACTCTTTTTTCGTCATTAAAGTGAATACTTTCTGTTTCAGCGTCACTTACCAAATTGGACTTAAGCAAAAATCGAACAATACCTCTATCGATTTGTACGCACTTCCGTTAATCATAAATCCAAGCATTACTGCAATAGCGAACCCGGTGCATACTGTTATCCTCTGGAAGTAAGTTTTTTTCATACAGGTCATTTAACTAAAGCTAACATAGTCAACACATTTACACTAGTGTCTGTGTATGAGATCATTTCGCATCATGCAAACTCTGCCTATCTCCCTCGCGCGCGGTCTAGCTTA
Organism: Conogethes punctiferalis; assembly: GCA_031163375.1. NCBI lineage: Eukaryota > Metazoa > Arthropoda > Insecta > Lepidoptera > Crambidae > Conogethes > Conogethes punctiferalis. Next base: position 13,072,111 of record CM062088.1, read on the forward strand.
TTAATGGAGACAATTATAATTGTATTTTTTAAGCTGTATAGTGAAATGGCATAAGTATAAGTACTGTGAACGTGTCAGCTTTAATAGCTGATCTGTATTCGGAATGGGTTTACGCTTGACTACAGTTCGCCTGATGGTAAGCGATATCGTAATCTACGATGGAATCCACCCAACAAAATCAGTTGAGGAACAAGGGGCCTACCAAAGAGTTCCATAGCTTTAAGGAAGCGAAACGCGCTGAGCGAGTCTTTGGAACTTGCACCATATAGCGGTGCCTTTTCGCCTTATTCGCGAATCGCCCTGCTCATCCGATGAAAAAAGTACAGAATAGTTTGAAAGGTGTTTTCCAGTGTAAAGGATATCTGGACGAGGATATGAGGTAAGATAACGGTCCTATGCTGTTCCAGTATCTCACAAATGGAAAAATTGGCAATAGCCTGAGGTAACACTATCATTTTTATTTGTTGCAGGTTCGGCTTCCTCCTTCGTCGGTCCAATAACTTCAGTTACTATCATCGCTACTACACAAAACCCTTTGCGAGGCGAGTGTGGGACAACTTGGCTGCCATGGCCGGGATAGTCGCAATCCTTTTCTTTGCGTCTACTTGGTTTGAGAAACGGCTACTTGGCGGCAACATAGAATGCAGCTTTGGCCTTGAACTGTTACTGATTATTGGCGGCTACTGTCAACACAGTGAGTAAGATCATCATCATCAGCAGCCTATCACAGTCCACTGCTGGACATAGGCCTCTCCAGTCGTTCGCCACAGTGCAAACTTCTGTAGGATATACCCATAATCGCCACGCTGGGCAGGCGGGTTGGCGATCGCAGGTCGTAGCTTCAGTTATTTGTAAAACGTCAATCACAGGGATATAAGGGAGCGGCCCATTATCATTTCGCTCCAAGCTTTCTTCATCTAATTTGTATGCACCCGTGGTGCATCCTGCCGAATAACAAACGAGGCGCTGGCAATCGACTAGCGGCGGTATAACCATAAAATTTGAAGACGTAGCTAAATACCATAGGCATCGGCCTATCAGCATCGTTACCAGACACACCATCGTCATTGGACGGGCAGCAGCGTCATTGGAGCTAGGAGCTACGCCTTGCGATCGCCAACCCGCCTGCCCAGCGTGGCGATTATGGGTGAAGAATATGTTTGACCAAAGTGGCGAACAACTGGAAAGGCCAGTAGTCTACTGATCGCAGGCTAGTGATGGCAATGATGATTGTAAAATATGAACAAACATGACAGATTATGTAGCTTGTTTCATAATTGCAGCATTTGTGCCACGAATTTTGATAATATAAATGTAAATTTAATTTTACGTCTAAATGTCCTCTTATCTCTGTTCTATGATTCCCGATCCCATGATCGGGAAGGTATTTTCGGCTACCTACTTTACCCGTGTAAAGTAGGTAGGTACTTAAAACTTATTATGTACCTATAACATGTCACTCAGAGCATTTGCGTCATAAATGACGAAGGTTATTAACAGGAAGTAGTAAGACTGAACAATACCTACGATCTTTCCAGGAAAAGTTCTTAAGATATACCTAATGCTCGTAAATCCTCTCCAATGTAAGTATTGTATTGTACAATATCTTTCATCTTGTTAGATATAATGACGTCACCTGTACAATTGTAGTACTGTGATATTGCAATTTAAACGTAAATTCCGTAGCAGTTCACTACTGTAGTATTGTCAGCAAACGTAAACTTGTATTTGTAGTTTTGGGTGTTGTCTATGTATAATATGTATTTATTTACAAAAAAAAATTATCTAAGTAAGTTTATCAGTTGTCTAGTACCCATAGTACAAACTTCGGCTTAGTTTGGGGCTAGGTGGCGCTGTGTGGCCCAGCGTGGCATGTCTTGGGTTATTATTATTATGTCTTGGGTTATTATTTAGAAATAGACCTTGCTGTATCAACTGTAGCAATAGAATTTTACTACTAAAGTATTTCAGTGCCTTTGTCATCCTTTAAAGATAAGCATCGCCAGATTGCAAACTTCCACTGCTGGACATAGACCTCTCCCAATGACAAATTGTCCTTTGTCTAAGTCACTACTCATGGCGCGCGGGTTGAGCAGCGCAGTAGGTTTTATTTGTACACAGGTAAACGCTGCTTCCTGCTATTCCCTTATTCGTCTTCTAAGGCACCCACGGGATGGAATGTGGTGGTACTATTCTAAATCCGGGAACAATTAAATTTAAATTTAGTTGTTTGATTAATTTAATTTAATTAAATCCGATCAATTGTACCACGACTAGGTATAATTTAAAAGTAATTTTCTACATGTTCTAATGAACTATTTTGTGGCAATACTAGAAAACTATTTAGACTTTACAATTTTGAGATAAGTGGTACGATTTCAATAAATTCTTGGGAATAATTAAGAGGAGATAATTAAGAACTTAACACTTCATAAAGAATGGTTTTTACAATAGTAAAAACCATTCTTTATGAAGTGTTAAGTTTATACCCGATCTCCTCTATCTATTCCAAAACGTGATTCAGAAGTGATAATCTAAGAGCTTTCCCAATTAGCAAGTACATTAAGAAAAATTCCACCGTTGCTGATAAAAAACACGCTGACATACAAACTTAAAACATTTTCTTTTATTTCAGTTTTTCCTGTAGAAGCCGTATTTATTTCGAGACGAGTGGCGTATTTCACATTCTTTCTATATTCCTACATTATATACACCGTGTATACATCGAACCTGCTCTCTCACTTGGTAAATGACAGAGAAAACGATATAAGCCTGGTGGATTTGGTAGACAGTGATTATACATTGGTTACATTTGATAGCATGAAGGAGATATTAGTTTCCGAGGTAAGACTTTAAAGAGATTTCTTGTGACTGATGGTATGTAAGGGATCTTTTCGCTCCGAGACTTCACCTGACTGTGGTGCATCCTGCCGAATAACAAAACGAGGCGCTGGCAACCGACTAGTAAATATCACAATAGAAGGCATGTATAAGAATAAGAAATCTTTATTATACTGGGACATCATCATATAGTCTTTGACCGCCTCACAGCAACTACTCCTCTGAGCGTGCTCCAAGTTAAAAAATATCAAACTTTGTTTATAACATCAGTTTTCAACTTTAGAAATAGTATAGTGAATAGCCAAGTGTTTTTACAATTACCAGTGATAAGAAGTTCAACAATATATACGGCATAGTTAACTAAATATCGCAAATAACTTGCAGTCAGCTGGTGTTGTGTCAATTGGATGCGGTCAGGTAAACAAATTCTCGCGACGGTAGTGACTGTGCCGCGCACGCAATTCGCGCCAGTTGCGTCGGCCGCAGAAGGTTGAAAATCGTGCAAGGAACAACAACGACCGCTGACACGCATCGTCCGCCGCGTGCGCCATAGATCAACTTGCGCAGAGAGTCGTACGTATTGTGGTACGTTAAGTTGACTCTGAGGTCTGTTGATATTTTTATTTTTGGTAAATAAAATAAATCTTAATCAATAGAATGGCAAACTCGAAATGGGGCTGTTGTAGGTCGGAAATGGATAATGATGAAGATTTTATGTCGTGCAAAAAATGTAAAAGAAAGTATCATTTTGCTTGTATGTCTCTTGATGAAACTTCACTTACGGTTGGTATGCGCACAACCTGGGTCTGCCCTGAATGTATTCGCAGTACCCCTCATGCGTCAAAACAAGATAATACACCTATTCGTAACGTGTCAAATGTGCGAGGAAGTAAAAGACCTGCCCTTAATTCGCCACCGTCCCAGGAGATCCGGACCCTTACTCGAGATGACCTGCGAGTAATTGTGCAAGAAGTTGTTAACCAGAACATGTCGAGTATGTTATCAAAAATGCAGGATACAATCTCCAAAACGTTTGATAAGGAACTAAGACCCTTAAAAGAGGAATTATCGGAGATTAAAGCTTCTATGAACTTTATTAATACTCAGTTTGAGGATATGAAGAAAGATAATGAAGGTTTCAAACAAAAAATAGCGGACTTGGAGATAAAAAATGAGCACTTGCAAAGTACTGTCATCGATTTAAATTTTCGACTAAATCAAGTTGAGCAACAATCGCGTCAGAATAACGTTGAGCTTCAGTGCGTTCCCGAAACCAAGAGCGAGAATTTGATAAATATGATTTCGGAGCTTGGCAGAGTGGTTGGCTGTTCGTTGAAGGAGAAAGATATTTTGCACGTCACTCGAACTGTAAAAATGAGCCGGACCTCCCCGCGCCCTAGATCAATAATTGTACAGCTGGCTTCGCCAAGATTACGTGACGAGCTTCTTGCGGCCACTATTAAATATAATAAAGGAAAAACTAATGAAGAGAAACTTAACAGCTCGTTGCTTGGAATAAAAGGTCATTGTATGCCAATATTTGTGGCTGAACACTTATCCCACGCAAACAAGGAACTTCATATAGCGGCTAGAAAGAAGGCAAAGGATATTGGGTATAAGTTTGTGTGGGTGCGTAATGGAAGGGTGTTCATGAGGAAAAGTGACGATAGTGAATATGTATTAGTTAAAGATAAGGACATGTTGGACATGTTGGTCAAGTGATGCCTACTTTTTCTGTTTTTGTTTTCTCATTCTTAGCATGTTTTTTAAGCTTATTTTTTAGTAAAATTTAATAGTTTAAATGTATATTACCAAAATACGCGTGGGTTGAGGACAAAGACGCATAATTTTTGCAGAGAGGTGCTTTGTAATGATTACGATATAATTATTCTAACTGAAACATGGTTAAATGATTCTGTAGCTAATAGTGAGCTTTTTGATGAAAGGTATGTTGTGTATAGAAAGGATAGAAGTGAATCTGAATGGACCATCAAACAAGATGGCGGTGGTGTTCTGATAGCAGTTTCTAAGCTGATACAATCTAAACGCAGGTTGGAATGGGAGTCGGGATTGGAGGAATTATGGGTAACTGTTGAAGTAAATGTCTCGCAGACTATTCATCAACTTGCTTTATGTGCGGTGTATCTGCCACCCCCAGTAAACAGCCCAATGTTGAATCATTTTGTAGATAATTGTTATGTAGTTTTAGAAAAGTGTGATGGGTATTGTATTGTAGGTGATTTTAATATGAGTGTTATTGAGTGGAGCCTGTTGGATGATGACTCGGTAGAGTATACTGTCCCTGTTCTTTGTAAGCCTTTCATTGACATGGTGGATATAACTGGATTGAAACAACATAACTTTGTAAAGAACAGCTCAAATAAACAACTTGATTTGGTGTTGTCAAATTTACCAGTTTGCAAAGTCAATTCTCCGATTAGTTCTCTTTCTAAAATTGATCCATTGCATCCCCCCTTGCATGTAGCTATTTCCGTCAATATGGAACCGATGCTCCCATATAACTCCGAGTCATTTAAATATAATTTTCACAAGGCAGACTATATATCTATTCACAAGACGCTTCAGGGTTATGATTGGGAAGTAGAGTTAGGAGATTCAGAAAACGTAGACGATATGATTTTAAAATTTTATGGTATTCTTAATAATATTATTCAACAATATGTTCCGAAGAAACAATTTAAAAAATCACGGTATCCACCCTGGTTTGATCATAGTCTGATACGCGCTTTAAGAGAAAAGTACAAAGTAAGACGGCGTTTCAAAAAGTACAAAAATCCAATGGATGAAATTCAGTTACGATTATTAAGTTCACGATGCTCGCAGCTGGCTACTGACCGGTATAATAAATACATTGAATTAATTGAAACGGATATATCTAAAAATCCTAAACTATTTTGGACGTATATAAAGGCTAAGCGTGGTGGTTCTAGTTCATACCCATCCTCTATGTCTGACGGAGGGACAACGACTTCAGATGGTAACCTCATCTGCGAATTATTTTCCACCTATTTTTCCTCTGTGTATGTCAACTCTTGTGACGACGAACCATCTTTCGAACTTTCAGACAAATTAAAAAATAGAAACGCTTGCACACAATATTTATCACTGCCGGTTATAGACACTAAAATGCTGTTAGACAAGCTTAAAAGTTTGGATGAGTGTAAAGGTGCTGGACCCGATGAAATTCCACCCTTATTCATAAAAAAATGTGCTGATTACCTAGTTGCACCACTACTCATAATTTTTAATACGTCATTGCAGACTGGTAGGTTCCCAGATAAATGGAAAACTGCGCGAGTCGTCCCAGTTCATAAAACTAGTAGAGTTGACTTGATATCTAACTATCGCCCTATCTCGATTTTGCCTACATTTTCCAAAGTCTTCGAGTCGCTTTTGTGTCCGTATATACAGCATCACTTCAAACAAAATGTTTGCACTGAACAGCACGGTTTTGTGTCTTCTAGATCAACTTGTACGAATTTGGTTGAGCTATCCGAAACATTGATCGAGGCGCTAGATGCAAAGAAGCAAGTTGATGTTGTGTATACGGACTTTAGCAAGGCGTTTGACCGGTTGCCACATAATATTTTGCTTAAAAAACTATCAATTTATGGTATATCTGGAATATTTTTGGAATGGATAGCATCTTATTTGACGGACCGAACGTTTTCTGTTGTAGTGAATGGATTTAAATCTCATTCCCGGAAAATAACCTCAGGCGTGCCCCAGGGCTCGCATTTAGGCCCAATCCTGTTTACAATATTTGTTAACGATATACCCGATGCTCTCAGTAACTCTGATACATATATGTACGCAGACGACTTAAAGATAAGCAGAGTAATTAACACCGTCTTAGATGCGACTCTGTGACAGAGTGATCTCGACGAGCTCAATCGATGGTGTCAGCTTAATGGAATGAATTTAAATGCCAAGAAATGTTTTTATATTCAATATGGGCGAAAGTCTAACTTTATCACTTACCGTTATCGTATAGGGCAAGTGGAGATTGAGGAACTTGACCAGGTGCGAGACCTGGGAGTACTGTTTGACAAAAAGTTGACATATGTCCCTCATATTGAGCAAATAAAAAAACGCGCTTCAAAAGTTCTAGGCTTTGTACTGAGAAATATGAAAGGACTGCGTAGTAATAAAACTAGAATTTTATTGTACAATTCATTTGTGCGTAGCATTTTGGAATATTGCTCAGTTGTATGGAGGCCACACTACGCTACCCATTCTTTATTATTAGAGCGTATTCAGAAAAGATTTTTGCGACATCTAATGTTTTCAAGCCGGATCTCGAAAAAGAAACTAGCATCTTATAGAAAACAATTATTGCATTTTAAAATTAATTCTCTAGAAGATCGCAGAAAGATTATTGACCTGTCTTTTGTATCCAAGATTTTTCAGCATCAAATTGACTGTCCTCAATTACTAAGTAAATTTAAAATATGTGCCCCATCAAGATATCCTCGTAAGAAGATCACTCCCTTAAGTCCACCTTTTAGAAAAACCGTATTCGGTTCAAATTCTCCTGTCCCGCGTTTATGCAGACTGGTAAATGAGTACAGCGAGCAAATAGACATACACGCGGACTCAACTAGCAGAATCCGCTCAACAATTGTTTCTAAATTACTCTCTCTGTAAATGTATTGTCTTTATTATTGTGTAGTCGGTATTTTAAAGTCTTTTTATATTGTATTTATACAGCATGTGGTACTTACCTATAATTGTCTGTTACGCTAAGCAGGATATTTATGTTTTTAATATTAAGTGTAAAAGTGTAAACAGGCGTTGGTAATTTAATAATAAATAAATAAATAAATAACATCAGAATGATAACGTAACAATATACAATCACAACATAACAATAAATAAACACATACATTTCAAATTTCACAAAAATAAAACACAACAACAAAGATATAGGTAAAACAGTCAGACCGGACGTGGTGTTGTGTCGTCCAATATAAAAGGGCCCCACTCAGCATTGTCTAAATACCACAGGCCGATGCGGGCAACACCGTCACCGGAGGGAAAGCTACGCTCAGCGATCGCTAATCCATCTGCCCAGCGTGGCGATTATGGGTAAAGCCTCCAGGTGTTTGCCCAAAGTGGGGAACAACTGGAGAGGCCTATGTCCAGCAGTGGACTGCGAAAGGCTGATGATGATGATAATACTCGTAACTGACTGTGACCTGGCGGTTTTGTGTTTTTTAATGTCTATTAACAATAGTTTTGTGTATATTTTGAACAGTACGGGCGCCGAAATCTTTCAAGTTTCTACGTGAGCATGTATAGGAAACTCAGAGAAACCAATATTGATAGCGCCTTAGAAGCTATCAGGACTAATAGGACCGCCTTTCTAACAGATTACATATCTGTCTACCCAATTTTGAAAAGAAGTAAGTACTGACATTTTTGTACCCATATTTTTGTAAGTCATGTCCTCCCATTGCCTGATGCAAAGCGAAAAAGAAGCCCAAATGACTACGGCAACGAAAAAGTAACCAAATTAATCACATCAGTTGCCATCGCCCTGCTGGCCTTAGAATTAAAATAACTGTGATTAACTAAACTTACTTACTTTACTTTGGTATTAACTAAACTTTATGTTATTGTTTATATAATCTATCCTGCTATCTATAAACGAGGTTTAAAGAGAGCTTTTTCTTCACGGTAGGCAGCGGCATGACTGTGCCCATGGGCGGCGGTTACTGTATAACATCAGACGGCCGCTTGCTCGTCTGCCACAAGTATCGTCAAGTGAATATCAATTTTAGATTCAATATAATGCTACAAATATATCTTTTCTTCTTCGCAGAATTTGAAGACAGCGAATTATGTGACCTAATTGAAATAGATCTAACCACCGAAGTTAAAATGTATATGTTTGCCTCGAAAAAGTTTTCTTACGTAGAACAGTTTAAAATAGGGTACGTATTTTTTACTCATAGAAAGAAGGTTGTTTATTTATTTATTTATTTATTTAATCTTTATTGCACAATTAAACTGTGTACAAAAGGCGGACTTAATGCCACATAGGCATTCTCTACCAGTCAACCATTGGGTTAAGCAGAAACTAATTTTAAGGTAGTGTGCCACAAAGTTAATTAGAAAACAATAATTCTAAATATATAATAATAATAAATATCAAAATAATATATGAAAAAAATAAATATAAATACACATATAAAAATCAGAAGGAACAAAACATAATTTACGTATAATATTTACATACATATACTTAGATAATATATACTCACAAAATATTATAAACATACTTATAATAAATATATTAGGACGACGACTACAGAAACTATTGCGCTGAATGTTGGAGGTGATAATATTTATGAACCCTTATCTTGAATGAAGCCCTGCTTGGGGCACTACGGATGCTCTCAGGTAGACCGTTCCAGAGTCTGGCTGCTTGCACGCCAAAGGAGTTGGAGACGAAGCTTGAGTGGTGTAAGGGAATGGCTAGGAGAGAGTTGCTTGAAGAGCGAAGCTGCCGAGTGTGTGTCGAGCTAAGAAATTGAAACATGGATTTAAGGTAGGCAGGAAAATTTGGATTGTGAAGAATCGAGTAAAGAGTACAGAGAATGTGAATTTCGCGACGCAAGGGAATAGGCAACCAATGAAGTTGTACACGGAAAGAGGAGATATGGTCATATTTACGAGAGAGTTTTGTTTATGAGAGATCGCTTACGGAAAGTCGGAAGACCGAATGTTCCTTTAAGTACCACTTTCTATTCTTTAAATTATTGTGTATGGAAATCTCAGTTATAGGGCTCGTACACAAAACTGCGTCGTCCTTTTTTTCTTTATTTTAGCACGTCACATTGACTGCTTCCTCCTGCCTGATATTATGCAAACGACGAAGTCCAAAAAGTGTAAGAGATCCTCATCACACATGTTTAGTGTAACGCGGATTGATCACACTATTTTTTAATTCATATGTATAATATGTATTTATTTACAAAAAGTATCTAAAGAAGTAGGTAAGTTTATCAGTTGTCTGGTACCCATAGTACAAGCTTCGGTTTAGTTTGGGGTTAGACGGCGTTGTGTGGCCCAGCGTGTCATGTCGACCCGAAAGAACTATGACGGCCTGCATAAGTGCCGCTTCACGCCCCGTTTAAAAGACCCAAGACTATAAGAGGAAGGGAACACATGTGCTGGAGGAGAGTTCCATAGCCTAATTGTACGAAAATCTGCGAGCTCTCTCGACGCATCGCAAGAATTTGCGAATTGATTCGCTTCGCGCAGTCTTGCGAATCGTGAAGACACGGCCGTGCTGCACAATATCGCATCGCCGCATTTCGTGTCGCAATTGTTTGCGTTGCGAATTCGCATCGCGTGACAACACAGTTTTGTGTTCAAACCCTTACAAACCAAAGTGACGTAGTATTTTAATATTTTCAGAGCATTAAAAGCACAAGAGACCGGCTTAATCCACCGTTTGGCGTCCAGCAACACCTACCAGCCCATAAAATGTGAATCGAATATGCACCACGAAGTGACAATAACAAACATATTCGCCCCGATGATGATCCTGCTTATATCCTTCGTATTGTCTCTCATTATTTTAGTTGTAGAGCGAATACATTATAAGAGGAATAGGGTGTGGCCGTATGTTGAATAAATGACGATTTGAGGAAGCTATTATCTGGAAAATTTGTGTGTATGTGGAATGAGTTAGGGCAACACATTATTAGTAACGTCACATTAGTAGATATAGCCTTAAAAGAAACATAGAAACGAACCAGATAGAACTTAAGAGCATATGAAAAGTAAAATTAAAATTAATCTTAACTAATAATTATAAAGCTGAAGAGTTTGTTTCGACCCGGAAGTCATTTGGCTGCGGTATTCTATAGAGTGGAGGTCCTTCCCCGGACGGGTAGCTCAATACGAGCGAAGATTCGCTATGCCCTTTTAAAACCTCTTTTATACCTCTCTTAAAACCTCTGTTGGTACCTTCGTCTTTCTAATACCGATAACACAAGTACTTAAGCTACTTACTTTGTGATCCGAGCAATGTATGTGATGTTGTTTGATTTATTTATAACATACTAGCGACCCGCCCTCGCTTCGCTTCGGTACTATACATGTAAACCTTTATCATGAATCACTCTATCTATGAAAAAGACGCTTCAAAATCCGTTGCGTAGTTTTAAAGATCTATCTATGCATAAATGCGACGTAGCTTTATACTATGTAGTGAAGTTGTGTATTTATGAGATTTTATTTAATAAATAATAAAATAAATACTTTAAATATCTACCTATCCTGTAATCATTGCGTGCAATAAAGTAATAAACTATATTATGGTTTTTAATTATTTTTTTGATAAAGTAAACCTACAAACGCTCTCAGTCTCTAAACATCCTTTTTTAACTTAAACGAACAGGTATTCTTTAAAGTGATCCAAAAGAACTTGAACAAATTAAGCTCACTGAACTGGATCAAAAAGTTATTATGACCTACATTTGCTTCATAACAACTTACTTATAATATAAAAAGCTTTTTATACAAGAAAAAATTTCATTTAAAATCTTTAAGATGTCACTTGGATCAGATACCAATATCAAAGTTCATGCCTTCCATTTATTCAGCTTTACTTATCTAAGTAAACCGCGACATTTCTTATCTTACCAAAGTGACCAAAAAGTCACCCCTTTTTTATTTGTTGTACGGGGAGAAAAATGGTATGAAATTGCCCTAATACTTTTTGCGTCCAAACTTCACTTCTGAATAATTTGTCTTACAGCGAGAATTATGGATCCAATGAATCTTTGTTTACATTCGAACATGAGAGTTTCGCCATTTTTTGGTTTATAAGGAAAGAAACGTCTTTATTTATAGTCAAAATATTATATATGCGTAAGTATATGTGTTTCAGATTTGGAATACATGTATTCAGATTTCATATGTACGAATATTTTCTCTCTCCTGTTGAATTTGCCATAATAGTCTCCGGACTTAGAATAATTATCCTATCTCATTATCTGGGTGTCCTAGAAGATAATAAAGGGAATATCAGGAAACGAAAAGTGGCGTATGTATTAATGAGCGATATATACCTTTATTAAGCGATATATATACCTTTCCACGCGGGGTATGTGTGCTACAGCAATGGAAAATGGTGATGGCTCAGCGAGATGTTCGCTTAAAGAGCAAACCACTGGTTTTCAGCCATCACCAGTCGGGTGGCTCGGGTCGCGTGCAACATCACCTCACAAACAAGCATTATGTTTTACGTTTTATGTTTAAAACGCTTAATTTTTTGTTAAAGCCAATAAAGTATTTTCTTTTTTATTTATTATTAAGTGAAGAACTTCCCCCTGCGACCGCCAACCCGCCTGCCCAGCGTGGCGATTATGGGTGAGGTTACCAAGTGTTTGCTTAAAGTGGCGAAAAACTGGAGAGGCCTTACTCCAGCAGTGGAATGCGATAGGCTGATAATGATAGTTAAGTCCCTAACTTTTTTGGCTATTACAGATTTGTGTAATGGTCTCAAGTATTTTATGGCACCATTTTATAGTAATCTACTTCACATTTACGGGCACAGTAATGGGCGGTTTTACTTTTATCTTATTTATTCGCAATGAAATATAGTGAAACGACCCAAACCAGAGCTCTTTTTTAACCTATTGGGCATCTTATTCACATAAAATATAAAAATAAATAAAAATAAAAATTCATTTATTTCCAATAGTCTGAGTTACAAATGGTTCAAGCCAGTGAGTTGTCACAGACACTCGTATTGGGTATGACTCGCTTCTTGTAGCGTGTAAATATCTACGAGTATATAACTTTTTTAAAATCTGTTTATTCTAAAAAAGAGTCATACTTAGTGGTCACTACTGATAACTAGCTGCGCTTGTCACCTCACAATCAGGACCATAAAGAAATTGCTTTAGTTTGACAAATTTCATGGAATTTGGAAAGGGCCAAAAAATGGTAAGTTGTTTATGCTCTTCAATTAATTTATTTGTAGATCAGACAGCCAGATAAAAACTTAATATAAAACTTACTCTTAAGGACTTGGAATATACATATTACAAGATGATACATGTTTTATAATGAGATATGCTGATGATGAATAACTGATCATCCGCTTCCAGCAGGGCCAAGTCCAAACGGCGAGGAAGACCCTGTAGTCAGGTAATACATACCAGGTGGTCCATCCCTGGAGTCTATTCCCATGAAGGACACTTCATTTTTCGCGCACAAACCGTTCTTGAACATGGTCCAGTTACCGCATTTGCGAGCTAAAAAATAAAATACTTATTAAATTATATTATATTAATTATTAATTACCTACCCCCTTTCACTATTTTCGTTTGATCGAACTCTGAGGTTTAAAAACCATGAAAATTCTTGATTCATCGTAGTCCTTTCCTTTTGTTAAGTACCTACATGTGGAAATGCTTAAAATCTACATCTATTGTTCCTTACCAACAATATAAGCATTGATATCGGTACTGGTGAACTCACTCCAGCGTCAGATTGGCTTCGTCAACTGGACATTAACGTGTAGGGATTCGAGCAGAAATATTTAAGCCATACGATATGATGATGATGATCGGTACTGGTGTTAGGTGCCGAGGAGAACCTGCATCTGACACAGATGCCCGTCATCGGCCTGTGGTATTTTACTACACCTCCATCGTGATGATTATACTGCCACCAGCCGGTTGCCAGAGCCACGTATATTATTCACTAGCTGTGCTCGCGACTTCGTCCGCGTGGAATAGTTATTTTATCCCCGTTTTTTTTTTTACATTTTCCATTATTTCTTCGCTCCTAATAGTTGCAACGTGTTATCTAGCATAAAGCCTTCCTCGATAAATGGTCTATTCAACACAAAAATAATTTTTCAATTCGTAGGTACCAGTAGTTCCTGAGATTAGCGCGTTTAAACAAACAAACAATCAAACAAACAAACTCTTCAGCTTTATAATATTAGTTAAGATCACTATCATCATCGTCAGCCTTTTGCAGTCCACCGATGGACGTAGGCCTCTCCAGTTGATCGCCACTTAAGACAAACATCAAGAGGATATACCCATCACACTCGGCAGGCGGGTTGGCGATCGCAGGGCGTAGCTTCTCGCTCTGGTGAGGCCACTGCCCGTCATCGGTTGCCAGCCTCCTATGTTACTCAGCGACATGCAATACGGGCAGAGGCGAGGGTGGCTTTGAGCGAAAAAATGATGGGTGCCCTTACATCCCGAATAAGTAGAAGATATTAATTATTATTGTTGGAAGCCAAGACTCATATTGAGTTGCTACGTCATCTTATAATATCGATAACAGCCATTTAAGTTAGAGTCGTTAACAATTTTAGCAAAATAGTAGTAAAATGTAAATGCCTAAAGAAATATAAATAATACCTAAAAACGAAACAACATTTGCATTCACCATTAACTTTGTTAGTGCCATAATGAATGCACCCGAAGTTTCGAAATGTTTCATTGACCCTACTCTATTATGAATGGTTCAAAGCTGCTGTAAATCAGTGTCAAAACTCTTTCCAAGTTAAGTTCGCGTGGGGATACTCTGGTACTGAATAAAACAAGACTTTTTGAGTGACTAACATGATTTCATATAAAAGTTTCTCGTAGGAATTATGTTAATACTACTTTTGTTACTTTAAATACATATTTATGCAGCCCATTGATACGAGTAAATATTGAACTGATTTCTGTACACGATCTAATGAGGGTTTTCTGAAAAATTACATCCACCAGATGTCACTACATACGCAGCAGGCCCAACTGTAACGTTCATTCCAATTCATTTTAACTGACCAATCGCATGATAGCTGGACCGCAGGGCAACATAACGCATATTTCATTTTGATTCACCCTCATTGATCGTTCTTCCTTTGCATAAGTATAAATAATTTACAATAAATTACAATCAGTCTTCTATGCTTTGAATTTCGAAAAAAGATTTTTCGAACTTTCACAATTTTTAATTTTTACTGAATCATGTCCAATCCATGGGATTATTAGCACTAACCACAGCAAAATACCTTCCCTATAGGTTTGATGGTATACCTTTTGTAAACATTTGGCGACCGCTCAGTAAAGAGCCTACTTTGACACGCGTATCGGACTGCCCATAGAGAAAATACGACCTTTTTTGTGTTACCGGGGAAATGCATTTAGGCATCCCCGCCACTCAGTGAAGTAGCGGGGTATGTGGGACTCACTCTGTCTAATAGAAGGGAGGCAGTGAACATCCACTAAAAAGCCCGGCACCTTCTTAAAGCGCCTATGGGGATGGTGTCACGGGACCCGGAATATCCAGAAATGACGCGACAAGTTTGTTGTCAATCTTGTTGTCTCAATGCTGTATGGCAGATCTTTTTGTTATACACTTAAACCTTACATTAAGTTTAAATTTATCTAAAGCCAGATAACTGTTTACTGAATGTAGCCACCATTGAACAGGAATAAAACCAAAATAAGGCAAAACATGGTTGGCAAATGCTGCATCGTTATCCAATATGTCATAACATTATACTGATATGGAATAATATTTATTAAATGTTGGTTTTCCCGCAGCACCATTCGCCTTCATTAATATCTACTATCTATGTATATAATTATATTAAAACAACAACTCTAAAAATGGTTTGACGTAAGTAACTACATATTGACATACAGCTTCTACTCGTAGTATCGCACGACGGTTGGTCTAAAACTAGAATGAATCAGCTGTTTTTGTCATGTAAACAGATAAAAATAGTTATGACATATACTTGTGAGAGGTGGACACTGACGACTGGGGTGATACACAAGCTCAAAGTAACACAAAGAGCTATAGTTCATTCGCGTTAAGAAAATAGTGACTCATCACCGACTAGCCAATTAAAACGCTAGAAATCGGCCAAGCCACACCCCCTAGCCAATTAAAACGCTAGAAATGCCGGCAGTCGGTGATGAGTCACTATTTTCTTAACGCGAATGAACTATAAGGAAAAAGCCATGCTAGGAGTCTCTCTGCGTGATAGAGTCCGGAGCGACTGACACACGCACTGAGGTCACCGACATAGGGGAGCGTAATGCGAAGCTGAAATGACAATGGACCGGACACATAATATGCCGCAGGGACGATAACAGGTGGAGCCACCGGGCTCGAGAAGGAAGTCGAAGCATGGGCAGACTAGCGGCTAGATAGTCCGACGATATAGATAGACGGCAGGGCCGACCTGGACCAAAGTCGCCGCATCTAGAACGTTCTGGAATTCCAAAAAGTTGGCATATGTTCAGCAGTGGACTGGACGCTTAAATGCTGAGAAGAAATAGAAAAAAGAATACATGCCAAGGCGTCATCTAGTTCTAAACTAAGCCGGAGCTTGTACTATGAGTACTAAATAACTGATATACGTACCTAAATAGTATATTATTATGCAAATAAATGCACCTTTACATAGTAAACCAGACCACCCAGCCGGACCAATGCAAACGAACATACATGTTCATGTACCTACCGAATGTTTGTATTTTACTACCGAAATTATATAATTCCCTACAGGAAAACTACCATGAAAAAGCTAGGTAAGTACAACGAAGTAGGTACAACCCATATTTGCTACATTATTTATGACTTACTTATATAATTTTAATTATGATAGGTCCATGGCAAGTTATGAAAATATATTATTTCAATTGACTGGCTCGGTGGCTCAATAATTGGTAGTGACCCCTGCCTTCTGAACCAATGGTCGTGGGTTCGATTCCCACCCGGGACAAACATTCGTGTGATGAACACTTTGTGTTTCCTCCGTGTCTGGGTGTTTATAATTGTATTTAAGTATGTATTTGTGGTACCTTCGTTGTTCTGATACCCATAACACAAGTGCTTAAGCTACTTGTTACGGACTGCCGACCTCCTTCACCTTTATACTTTTTTATATTTTCGACAGAAAATAAAATATACACGACCACGCACAAACGATTGGAAAGCACACAGAAAGAATTTTTCATAGAAACAGAAGAACAACGAAAATCGAAAATATAAAAAAGTATAAAGGTGAAGGAGGTCGGCAGTCCGTAACACTACTTACTTTGGGATCGTAGCAATGTACCTATGTGATGTTGTCTGATATTTATTTATTAAAAAATTATCTAAGTAAACCCATACTCGTAATCTAACCTATATTTGCAAGGACAATGACGGATCTTCGTAGATTTTTACCTAAATGTACCTTCTATCAAAAACCTTGTGTCCCGAATATTTCGTAAGTCCCTCATTATAATTCATTGTTATGTCGCGGGAGAGATGACAATGCAGAACGTGCCGCAAACAGGACTCAAGTTTGATTTCCCTCGGGATTAAGCACCAGGCAACAATCTAAGTTAACTTGATCTTATAAAATTTCGCCGAAATTTAAACCGGTAAACAACTACTTGAAGAGATTCTAGAGTTAACTAGCGCGATTCTCTTTTGTATTATTATACTTCGACTGTCTAGCTTTTGCAGTTCTTGGGATACAGCCTGGTGATAGACAGACGGACGGACAGCGAATCCTTAGTAATAGGGTTCTGTACCTAGACACTAGATACACCTTTACGATAGCTAGACAGTTGAAGTTTTCACATGTGAAGATAATATATCTGTTAAATAAAATAAATACAAGATAAAATACCTATATAATATACTAAAAACAAAATAAAATAAATATATGAGAGGGGCTCCCATACCACAAACACGATTTCAGCAGAACAAGATCAATTATTTGTCATTTGCCACCGCCATACTGAGCTGTTGCATTATTATGGCTATACACAGCCTCTTCACGAGTGTTTAACCAGGTAGATATACTCGTATAGTAAGGAATGTAAATCCTACAATCGGCTCCCGAAATCTTGAAAATAAAATCGATCTTTTAAACAGGGCATAAAACGGCATTAGTTTTAGGGATCAACAGAGCACTATGTTACATGTCTTGAAGTTCATTTTCTCCTTAACATCAGACAGGGTGTAATCATAATGACTAGCTGATGTGACAAACAGTATCATCATCATCAGCCCGTATCAGTCCACTGCTGGACATAGGTTTCTCCCGATGTTCGTCACTTTGATCGATCCTGGGCTTCTCGCATCCAGCACTGGCCAGGTGTCCAGCGCAAATGGTCACTCCACCTGGCCTGATGGCGTCCTATATTACGTTTGCCCATACGCGGTCTCCACTCCAGAACTCGTTTAGACGTTTACCCCTACGGTAATCGGTTCTGCGGCTTATGTGGCCTGGCCAGCCCAGTGCCACTTCGAAACAAACAGTAACAAACCTGGGAAGTGGTTAGGTGCATTAATGGACTCTGCATACAATTGCCACGCCCGAGTGTGATCACACGTGGACAGGATACATCCCGGCTGCGCTACACCGCTGCTTGGATAGAAATCCTTTTGACCTGATAAAGTATATAGCGAATTAGAAGAAATCTTAAAGAAGAAATGAGTACGTATTGTACCTTGTGTAAATAAATAAATAAACAAAGACGTGCTACGCTGGGCCACACACAAACTAAGTCAAAGCTATGGGCTACAGATACCATAGTACTATGGGTTACAGATAATCTTACTTCATCATCATCCTAGCCTTTTTTTCCCGATTGTTGACAGGGTCGGCTTCCCAAACTGAGAGATTTGGCGAGGGCTAAGATAATCTTACTTACGAGTAGATATTTTTTGTACTAAATTAAGCACAAAACAAAGAATTTATAGCTGATTGACTCCTGATTGAATCAGGTTTCAAGCCGGGTTTCAGGATTTGCTTTCAAGATGGCTGGCAAGTACTGGATACGAGAAGCCTAAGATCGAGCAAAGTGGCGTACAATTGGAGAGGCCTATGTCACCAAGCCAACCTCACCTGCTCGTGGTGCATCGTGCCGAGTAACAAACGAGGCTCTGGCAACCGACTGGTGGCGGTATAACCATCATAATGGAAGGCGTAGCCAAATACCACAGGCCGATGACTTGCTTTGCTACTTTAAAAAAAGTTTCAATGCTGAGTGGGGCCCTTTTATATTGGACGTCACAACACCGCGTCCGGTCTGACTGTTTTATATCTTTGTTGTTGTGTTTTATTTATGCGGAAGTTTGAAATGTACGTGTATCCTTGCCTAATATAATAAATATTTCTTATTATTAGTCCAGAAAACCATGGACGATTACCTACAGGCTCTAACAGGCCCAGCATGCCACCGTTCGTGTGGATGACGTCGACGTACTCCGCGTCTCCAGGGTCCAGCCGGCTGCTGGCGCTGGTGTTGCTAAAGCAAGGCCCAGCTGGGTCCAGGCCCGTGATCCGGCTCAGCTTCTTCCCGGTGAGCTGGTGGACCCGTTTGCCTGCTATGCCCGCTATATGAGCTCCTAAGCTGTGCCTAATGATGCTCATTTTCGATCGAACCACCATCTGGAGACTTTATTCATAATTGCCATGCTGAGCAGGCACGTTGGCGACCGCGAGGCGTAGCTTCGGTGACGCTACTAGGATGTAAGGGAGCGACCTATCATCTTTTCTCACATGCCGTGGTGCATATTGCTGAATAACAAACGAGGCTCTGGCAACAGACTGATGGCGGTATAACCATCATGATAGCCAAATACCTCAGGCCGATGACTATGCTTAGCTACTTTAAAAAAAGTTCCAGGGCACCCTACCTAAACGTTACCTATAAAAGTTACCTCTACGTTCAATGCTGAGTGGGGCCCTTTTACATTGGACGTCACAACACCGCGTCCGGTCTGACAGTTTTATATCTTTGTTGTTGTGTTTTATTTATGCGGAAGTTTGAAATGTACGTGTCTAGTTATTGTTATGTTATGATTGTTATGTAATCCTTGCCCAATATAATACAATATTTCTTATTATTAGTCCAGAAAACTATGGACGATTACCTACAGGCTCTATTAGGCCCAGCATGCCACCGTTCGTGTGGATGACGTCGACGTACTCCGCGTCTCCAGGGTCCAGCCGGCTGCTGGCGCTGGTGTTGCTGAAGCAAGGCCCTGCTGGGTCCAGGCCCGTGATCCGGCTCAGCTTCTTCCCGGTGAGCTGGTGGACCCGTTTGCCTGCTATGCCCGCTATGTGAGCTCCTAAGCTGTGCCCAATTATGCTTATCTTCGACGGATCTTGACCATCTGCAATTGAAAATGAAATTGATTTTGATCGTACTTCATTTATTCAATTTTTATTGCACAAGGAAATTACAAATGGCGAATTTAATTCCGTGTGACCCTCTACCAATCAACCATTGGGCAAGCCAGAAAACTATAATGTGGTGCGGTAATAGGCATTCTGACAACTGCTTTAATTATATCCACCAATGTACAAGTAATGCACGTACATATATTTTAGATAATAATATTACTTTATTTGCTAAATTATGATTTATTATATACTAATAAATAAAATAAATAAATAATAAATATCAGACAACATCACATACATTGCTCCGATCCCAAAGTAAGTAGCTTAAGCACTTGTATTATGGGTATCAGAACAACGAAGGTACCACAAATAAATACTTAAATACAAATATTAACACCCAGACACGAAACAAACACAAGTGTTCATCACACGAATGTTTGTCCCGGGTGGGAATCGAACCCGCAACTCTTGGTTCAGAAGGCAGGGGTCATTACTAATTGAGCCACCGAGCCTACCAATTGAGCCACTAGCGACCCCGCTTCGCTTCGGGTATTTCAGATAAACATCATGTCATTTGCAACTTTCCCAAACATAATGTTTATTCATTCATATAGGTAAAACCTATTCTTCATTGCCAATTACAGTTATTGAGCAATATGTTTTGTATAATGTCTAATCGGTATTACTATTCAAAAAAGGATATGTAGAATTCAGACAAAGATTTCCCTATTTAGCTATACCCTACCGACTTTATAAGGTTACATTCTGAATAATATGTTTGGCAAATGGTGTTATCAGTACATTACGAATAGTTTGTTTGTACTGTATGTGGTACTATACCTACAATAAAAATATCTCATTTTGCTATTTCAGTTTTCACAATAACACCTACAGAAGACACTTAGAGCGAAATCATGTACTACTTAATAATTTTCTAACAAACCATGATAAAAACTGGTTGTTTAATAGTGATAACCAAAAGACATACCAATTTTAACTTAATTGTGAGTTATTAAAGTCGTTAATCGAAATTCGCCACCGGTTTACAAGCTATTATCTCAGTGCAGGGATAGATAGACCAATAAAAATAAGATGTGCTCATAGGAAATGAAGCTAAATAAAGCTAAATAATATTACTTCAGAAATATATCTATACTTGATACATTTCTACTCAGAAGAGTAGGTAGGAAAAATGTATCCTTAATTAATTATCTGGCAGACTACGGTAGCTTTCCACATCCGAAAGAATTAAGAATAATAAGAATATTTTATAGTACCTTGAAATTAGTTCCATTACATTCTAAAATTTTAATATCTTTGTAAGAAACTACGAAGTTTCGGATTAAATTTCACCAGTAGCTACCACTTGAGGAAGTGAAGCGATGCGGTCTAAATTCTCAGGAAAATTCGCGTATCCCGTTACAATTAGATAAAGGAGAGCATTTCTAGTTAAGGAAGGCTTCCTTAATTGGAGAAATGCGCTTTCATTTGAAGACGTCCTAGGAATTCTCATCGGTAAAATCTTGTGGCTTTAGAATGGTTCTCTTCTTACATTTATCTTATAGTTTTCATCCCCAACAATGAAGCCTTTCTAGCTGTCTGTCCTTTTACTTAGTGAATTATCTACTACCAATAAGTGTAGACGGATAGTATTAAGCTCTTATATTTAAAATAATCAGCAAGTTGAAGTGGTATGGGCTAGCCACATCGCTCGCAGAACCACTGATAGATGCACAGTCTCAATAGGTTAATGGTTGCGAGAAGAGACAACGAGGATGATCACAAATTCGCTTGTCTGGTTGCATAAATAAAGTTATAGGGTTCAGCGTAACTAAAACGCTATGTTGTATAATTTTACATAATGTTTTTGTAAGGACTGTTTTCTCTTTGTACACTAACCGCACACAATTTCTGCTCTCTGCATGACCCAAAGGTTAATTGGTAGAGAATGCTCCTAGCATTAAGTTCGCCTTTTTGTACGATTTTGTGCAATAAAGTTTGAATAAATAAATAAATAAACGCTCAAACAGGCTGACTGGCTGTGGTATGGAAGCAACTCACGATTTCTTCTACCAAAGCCTATTAAGAAGAGCACGGCCATAAATAATGAAGAACTCAACCAAGAAATGATACTTTATCCAGGTGAAACATTCAATATTTGCAATAATTGAGTCGTGAAAATTACAACTCTGTTTCCTGAAACTTAAGTTCTTGTTGTTCAAGGACGCTAGATTGGTATTTCTGTTCTTCCGGGAAACTTAAATTGTTAAGTAGTCGTTTGACTTAAGCGCTAACAATCAATATGAGTTTCTGAACTTCAGTATGAAATGAAGCCATTGAAATTAATATTAAACACAGCCAATTTTGGATGCCTTGTTGCTAGCCAAAAAGTTTTCAGTTGAAAACCAAACTCTTGAGGTAACTCATGTTAGGCTAAAAACTGAGGTTCTCAATCCAGAAATTACTTAGCAGAAGTCAGTGTCATGAATTAAATTCACCATTCAGTATTGGAAATATAATGACAAAGCATTTCCTCAAACTAATGTTTCTTACGTCATATACATAATGGAGCTATGGTCCCACAGGTGGATATAGGAACTGACTAATATCCACAGTCAATTGATGTTTCATTGATATAATCTTACAGAAATCTAAAACTTTTCCGGGGTAAAGGGTAAAAATTGTATGTATGAATGGTTGTCTTTCATTCAAATTGAGGAACAAAACGTTTAATGAAAAGATATGAAATGGGGTGACTATGACATGAGAGATTTGAGGAATATTATTAGTAAATTTTTATAAGCCTCAGTTTAATCCGAGAGATCAGTAAATACAATATAAAAGGTACTTGTAGGAGAAGTTAGTACGTACCCCTGTTTAACCTCATTTATTATTAAACATAATGTCCGCAAAATGAAAAGCTTTTCCTACACATAAGTTCGTGCCACACCCAATGGTTCCTATGAATAAATTACGGACTCGTTATCAGCAGTTTTACGATTGATTTATTTTACTCATGGTGTTTAATAAAATATAAGTACCTAGTACATTGGTGTTTGGAGGGTTATTATTTTGAAATAATATTAACTATCGGTATATAAATAAAGAACAATGCCCTACTAATGGTCAGTAAATTAAATAATAATAAACAAGAATTATTATTATTTAATTTACTAACCATTAGTAGGGCATTGTTCTTTATAACTTTACAACTCTCGGAGTTATGTAGTAACATCATAAAAAAAATGCAGTCGAATTGGGAACCTCCTAACCTTTTTTTGAAGTCGGTTAAAAATAGATACGCACCTTTTATAATTTCACTCATAAATTCTCCAAGCTTCTCCCCCATGAACCGTGTGTAAGTTGTTGACCGAATATACTCTAAGTTGATGACTTTCCTCCCATCCAAAGCCAGGACTACAAGCCCTGGCTTCTTCAGAAGCGACGGTGCCAAGCCTTGCACCATTACTCCGTCGGAACTCTCCAAAAAACCATGGACTAATATTACAATACCCCTGGAGTTGCCTATAAATGAAATTGTAGAAAATAAATAAATATCAGACAACATCACATACTTTTCTCCGATCCCAAAGTAAGTAGCTTAAGTGATTAATCACTTGTGTGATAATGATGATGATGGTGAATTTATAAGTACCTAAACGTTTGCTAAGCTGACTGTGCGATGTGATGTTGTACTTGATGTTGCCATTTCTAGTAATGTGGTCGATGTTCAATGATTCATGTGTTGAAATGTTTTTTCCTTGCATTTGTTCGTACGTCAGCCCGAAGAAACTTTTGAACGCTTCACCTGTAAACAGGAAATAATTCTTTGTTAATAGAAGAAAAACAGGAATATTGTTCTACTTTGGTTGATAACTTTTTAGTTTTATCAAAAACAAATTGATGACTCCTATTATACTGAGTCACGTCCATTTTTAATAAAGTACAGGAAGACAATTATAAGTGAGAAAGGTTATGTTTCTAATATTATTTAAAAAAAGATTACGTTATCAAGGAGAAGTAACTAAACATCATGATGATGGTGATGATGATGATGAAGCCCTTCTACAGTGCAAAATCATTTTCAACAATGATTTGTGTAATACATCAATTTACATTATTTTTGAAACAACAGCACATAAAAAATAAAACTTTATCAAAGAAACTTATAAGTAAAAAATTACCGAAATCACTGTCCAAGGGCATTGTGGAAAGAAAGCTAATTATGAAAGAATGGAATATGTCCATTATTTGTATTGTCTACGCCTCCCACCAACGCCATCTAGCGCCGTCGGCGCGCACACTACGGGAAGCCGGTGAAAGAAGCCCAGCGCAACGGCCGCCCCTCACTTGCCTTTCAAAATTCGTTCCCTCCACACCCGATCGCTAAGCGCCTCACGCACTATTTAAATATTTTTATACGTTTTTACAATTAATTATTGTAACCAAATTACTGCATTATACACCATTACAAGAAAGAAAACTGAGCTATCATTTGAAGGAAGACGGGAGCCCTCCTGCCCTAACATATGCTCCTTCGGCACGGATCAAGTCTTCAAGCAACGAGGCTACGCCAGCTGCATCACGTCATCAGCAACGGTCAGGTCTTTGTTCCCGTCTGATCCACATCCCTAAACGATTTGTGTTAAAGCAGTGCATTTTTTATACGTTTCAGTGTCGTGTCACGATCGGGTGCAAATTCAAATTTGAGCCGTTGGTACCTACATAACCGGAGTATTCCATTTTTATTCCATAATCGCCAAAATGAGTGAAAGTGATTCCAAATTAAAAGTTCCTTCTGTTTCTCCCGGCAAAAATAAGCCCGGAGATGACCTTTTATTTAAACTTAAAAAACAAAGGGGTATTCTAAGGGGCAAAATATCTCAGTTTAAAAAATTACGTTGACGCTATAAATTCAGATAATTTAACAAAATTGTTAATTACCGAAATAGCACTAAGAATGCAAGCTATTCAAGAAGTTTTTAAAAAAATCAGTTCACTGCAAAGTGAAATAGAATTTATTTCCCCAGATAGTGAAATCAATAGCAATCTGGATTACGTAGAATCGCTAGAATCGTTATATTTTAGTGCTATGGCTACTGCAAATTGTTTTGTAGAAGGTGCTAAAACTAGCGATAACGGCCAGGTGAATGCGAATTCACTACCCTCATCATCGAATTTAAAATTGCCTGACATCAAACTGCCTCATTTCGATGGATCATACGACCATTGGCTAGAATTTAAGAATTCGTACATTACAATTATCCACAAGCGTTCAGATTTAGACGAAATACAGAAGTTTCACTATTTACGTTCATCACTCAGTGGTAGTGCACTCCAGGTCATAAGCGCTTTAGAGTTCACTGCCTCCAACTATATACACGCATGGGAATTACTCGAGAATCGTTTTCATAATACCAGGCTCCTAATTCGTAATCACATTAATGCGTTATTTACCATTGTGCCAATCAAACAAGAATCGCCTTTATTAATTAGGAAATTAATCGACACTATATTACGTAATTTACGCGCTTTAAATACGTTAGATGAACCCACAGAATCATGGGACACATTAATAATTTATTTAATCGCATCCAAGCTTGACCCATCCACGGAACGCGAATGGGAGAACCACAAAGGTTCTATAGCTTCGGAGTCCAAAGTAAAGCTTCACGATTTAATGTCTTTCCTAAGAAATAGGGCAGATACGTTAGAAATGCTAACCGTTAGTCACAACACAAAACCCAAACTACCTTCCAGTGACACTAAACACGATACACATAGGGGTACGACTCGCGTACATAGTTATGTTTCCACTAATACAACATACAACGACACTAAGAAACATTTTAGTTCGAAACAACAGCCTCACTTATGTGTATTGTGTAACGGAAGTCACAATTTATACGCGTGCATTCGTTTTCTTAATCTAACTGTAGACGAAAGGAATAAATTCGTTAGTGACAAACGGTTATGCAAAAACTGTTTACGTGCGGGACGACATTCATTAGACGTATGCAGGTTCGGCCCCTGTAAACAGTGTCACAAAAAACACAATAGTTTATTGCACGTAGGTAAATTAAAAATTACTAGCGACGGTAATGCGTGCGCGAACGCATCAGCTGAGCCGTCCGCTATCACACGTATAGGCACACATACATCCACAGTCTTGCATTCATTGTCGGGTGACCATGATGCGAGAAATATTTCTGCGGATGAAAATTCGTTAATGCCGGTTTTGCTTTCTACAGCGTTAGTAGAAGTAGCCGACAGTAATAATCGTTACCTCACTGTCAAAGCGTTGCTTGACAGTGGGAGTCAACATTGTCTCATTTCAGAGAAATTGACTAAAACAATACATGCGTATACTATACAGTCCACTGTTCAGATTTCGGGTGTAGGACAATCAGCTACTCACTCAAATCAAATATGCGATATTTCTATACGTTCCAAATCATGCGATTATAATACACGGATTAAATGTTTAGTCTTGCCGAGCATAACATGCAGTTTGCCCTCGATAAACATTATTCCAAATTTAATACGTTTACCTCATAATATACGTCTGGCAGATCCCAGTTTTTATGAGGCTTCAGAAATAGATCTCCTGATAGGTGCAGACTTATTTTGGGATCTTCTAGATTCTAACAAAATACGTTTACCTAATGGACCTCACCTTCAGAGCTCCAAGTTAGGTTGGATAATATCTGGTCCGATTCATACATCGGATTCAGATTTATCTCAAACACATAATTAAACTTATGTTTTAATTCGTATACCGCTAAGTGAGTCACCCAATGCGTAAGGGGATTCTATACGTTAGCGAACAAAGCGTTTTATTACTCGAGCGTAAACTGAAGCAGTTGCCAAATCTGATGCGTGGTATACCCAGTTTATGCGAGAGTAGACATATCAATTCCGGACACGTGACCAAAGAGGTCCGTGTGGTTCCGGATTTAGAATAGGACCACCCCATCTCGTCCCATGGGTGTCGTAAAAGTCGACTAAGGGAATATCAGGTAACGGGCAGCAGCGTTTACCTAGGCACAACTAACACCTACTGCGGTCACCAGGTCATCAACCCACCTGCCAAGCGTGGTGACTATGGCAAATCACTCCAAATGACAACAACTATCATTGGAAGAAGCGTATTTATCCTGCACATTTGCAGACCGATGACTAATATCTAAATCGTGTGGTCATCCTAACATTTATTCACTTCACTATGGAGTGTTGAGTGAGTCCAGCAGCACTACCAAGTAATGCGTTGGATTCGATGCCAGTACCGTGACTAGTAAGTCATACGGGCTTGCATTTCATAATTCGATGGAATTAAGTAATTTCATTTGTACCTACATCAGATACAAACCAAGCGTTATTATACTTAATTTCAAGAAATATTCTTCGGTACAGTAGGCTAATGCGTTAACGGTAGACAGCTACCTACACCTACGTACTTAGAATCATATACGTTATCAAACACAATTCAGTATATCTATTATACACATACTTTAAAATCAAAAGGAATTAAGTAATTTCATTTGTACCTACATCAGGTACAAACCAAGCGTTTATTATACTTAATTTCAACAATACTCTTCGTACAGTAGGCTAATGCGTTACCGGTAGCCAACTACCTACACCTTACGTACTTAGAATCATATACGTTATCATAAATCATAATTCGGTATATCTATTATACAAATCATAATTCGATGGAATTAAGTAATTTCATTTGTTCCTACATCAGGTACAAACCAAGCGTTATTATACTTAATTTCCACAATATTCTTCGTACAGTAGGCTAATGCGTTAACGGTAGACAGCTACCTACACCTACGTACTTAGAATCATATACGTTATCATAATTCGGTATATCTATTATACATAAAGTAAAATAAATTTAAAATCGATGGAATTAAGTAATTTCATTTGTACCTATATCAGGTACAAACCAAGCGTTTTATACTTATTTCAACAATATTCTTCGTACAGTAGGCTAATGCGTTAACGGTAGACACCTACCTACACCTACGTACTTAGAATCATATAATACACAACGGTAGGCTCAGGAATGCGGCAAAAAAGATCTGCAAACCGGTTCGTTATCAGTTGCCGAGTCGGACGCATCGTTGCAGTTTAGTAAGATGCGCACAGCGTCTATCATTTCCTTACGTGAATAAATCTATTAATAGCGTTTCGTATTAGAAACAAAATAATACAGAGTCTTTTAATCGTATGTCTAGAATAAACGTAGATATTTCTAGACCATAGTAAGCTAATTAATTCGTTATACTTAGTTTCAGTGATGACAAGAAACAATTTAGATTTATTGTGTTGCAATATAAGTTTACGGTGTTATTGTTACAGTGTAAACACAATCGTTTGTTACATATGCGAGCCCTCAGCTTCTCTAATTCACGGTGCGTAAAAGGTGGTGTCCTCTGGGTGCTTATAACTTAGTACGGATATTTAACACGAGAATGTGTTACCGCAAGCGTTTTAAAGGTAAGACATTGTCTCCTATCACGGGTCACCTAACATTCTGAGCGCTTGGAAGCTGTACTTCCGTTCATTCGAACTGGAGTTGATTACGCAAGGCCAATGCATATTCTAAATCGAAAAGGCAGAAATTAATGACTTATCAAAGCGTACATCCATTTATTCGTTTATTTTGCAACAAGGGCAATTCGCTTGGAACTTGTCACTGGTCTTACCACTGAACATTACATATTAGCATTAAAACGATTCATTAGTAGAAGGGGTAAACTTCACATATTATTTTCCTACAACGGAATAATCTTGTAAGCGTTCAATTTAATTTCCCTCATTTTCCGCTCATTTTGGAGGTAGGAAAAATGGAATACGATCGTAAATACCATTTACGAACTATACGAATACTAACGTACGTGGAGTTTAGCACGGCTTTTAACACAGATCGAAGCCGTCCTCGATTCCCGTCCAACGTTTCCACTGTCCACAGAATCCTACTGATCTTAATCCCATGACACCAGCTCATTTTCCTCATTGACCGGCCGTTGACTGCGCCTGCGTGCAACGACCTGACAGAGGAGCCGACGTCCAGTCTGGTGCAATACGAGAGGATTATTGTACAGCAGCGCCCACACTTCTGGCAGCGCTGATCAAAGGACAATGTGGCGGAACTACAAACAAGGACGAAGTGGAGACGAAGAAGGAAGATACCTCCCTCGTTACCCTTTTCCTCATTAAAGACGACGGATTACCGCCACTTAAGTGGAGGTTAGGCCGCGTCATACGACTGTTCCCAGGTACAGACGGCGTCACACGAGTCGCTGACATCCGTACTGCTTCGGGACTAATTCGACGGTGCTACAGCCGGTGCCACAGCCGGTACCACAGCCGATGCCACAGCCGGTGCCACAGCCGGTGGCACAACTCGTTTACTAGTTGGAAGCTGGAGCTTCAAGGCCGGGGGCATGTCTACGCCTCCCACCAACGCCATCTAGCGCCGTCGGCGCGCACACTACGGAAGCCGGTGAAAGAAGCCCAGCGCAAACGGCCGCCCCTCACTTGCCTTTCAAAATTCGTTCCCTCCACACCCGATCGCTAAGCGCCTCACGCACTATTTAAATATTTTTATACGTTTTTACAATTAATTATTGTAACCAAATTACTGCATTATACACCATTACAAGAAAGAAAACTGAGCTATCATTTGAAGGAAGACGGGAGCCCTCCTGCCCTAACAGTATATTTAACATGGATAAACTACCACTTATATTTGTATACCTAAGTAGTATTATTGAACCTAATTATTGTGTAAATAAGTATAAATGTGATAAAAATATAATGCTTTATTTAATTTCTATTATCCTCTTTAGTATTTTCCTTGTCATATTAATATATTATTTAACAAAAATCATATTTTCGAATACCTATCTACCAAAACAAGCGCCCTGGCTCCCGTGCGGGTCACATCACAACGTACGCTGGATTAAGCCTTTTTGCGTTAGATGTCGCAATAACGCCGTGTACGCTTCTTTCGTTTTGTGTATTACTTTTTTATGTGTATAAGCTTGTAATATGTGTTGTTGTGATGACAATTGTAATAAAGTTTTCTTACTTATTTTATTTTGGAAAATAATAGCATCTTTCGTGGTTTTGTCTCATAAGAGATTCGAACCGCGGGTGAATCTCTTGTGGGCAGAAACGTCGAAAGACCCAATTAATAGCGATATGTATTTTTTGATGGTAGGCATTTAATAAATTTCCAACCAAATATAGAGGTTCTACCACTGTTTTCAAGTATTAAATTAAATATAAATATTACGAATTGATCAATGTTTTAAACAATTGTGTTATGGAAATCAGAAATAAGTTATGAAACGTCCTCTCTGAAATTAATATAATTTGTAGAAACGTTTATGAATTTCAAAATAGGTCCAAGAATTTCAGGCTCTTGAAATCAAGAAATGCTTTGTGGTCTGTAAAAATTACAATTTGAAATCCCTTTGCAAGAGCAATGACATTGATAATAAAAGCAATTGGACATCTGTCCATTACATTTTGCGTCGTTCGGACTCAGGGTTACTATGATGAAAATCCTATAATTTTGCTCTATAATATTTTTATAGCAGCTCGATATAATGGCTTCCCTACGGCTGATGGAAAGCTAAAGCTTAAACGGTAACTGACCGGTTACCTGTCAGTTGTCACCGCCATGCCGGCCCAAGCCTAACCCCCCACAAGCTCAGGAAACCCTACTCACCGACAGAAACACGACCCGGAGGTCATTGGGCTGCGGTGTTCTATAGGGTGGAAGTTTCTCCCTGGACGGTTCAATTCGAGTGAAGATTCGCTGTGCCCTCCCTCTCTCAATCTTCATGTTATGAAAATAAGCACAACGACGGTACCACAATAATGCTTAAACATAACCATGATATAAGTAGGTATGTAAGTAAACTCCAGACGAGGAACAAGCATAAATGTTCATCACGTCAATGTTTGTCCCGAGTGGGGATTAAATTTTTATCTTGTCCTATTTCCCTTCGTCCTCACAATATATTTCAGCAACACTCATATTCCAAAGGTATTTAATTATTTGACATTAATTTCATGGCGTTAATTGGCTGTCTGACCCTCTTTTGGGATGACTATTGATCAGGGTTTGCCCTCCATTTAAATGGTACCTTTAGCGCTTATTAGTATGCATGGGCTATTAACCATATTTAGCTTCTACGACACTTTGGCTGACGTTGAGTTGACATTTTCTAGCTATCTTTTTCTTGGTCAGCGTGGTTGACCGAGCCTTATTGTCTTAGAGGAGCTTGGAGGCCATTTTCTTTGTCTGACGGGAGTGGGCTCACCTTTCGGGCCGCTGCAGTCGCTCCCCCAGCAGGGGAGAGTAGGGCCTGCTTAGGCGGGAAACGTTTATGGTATAAACATTTACACATAGTTTTTTTTTTATAGTAGCTCGAAGCCATTATGGCTTCCCTACGCCTGATGGAAACCGAAAAAGAAGCCCAAGTCGCTGTGACAACTGGCAAGTAACTGGTCAGTTACCTGTCAGTTGCCACTGCCATGCCGGCCCAGCCCTAACCTCCTACGAGCTTCGGAAACCCTACTCAACGGCAGAAACACGACCCGTAGGTCATTAGGCTGCGGTATTCTATAGTGTGGAGGTCCTTCCCTGGACGGGCTGCTCAATTCGAGCGAAGATTCGCTATGCCTTGCCTCTGTTAAATTTTTAATAGTGAACACCAGACCACTGGAGGCTGGGTGCCGCCCTTCCATTCTTGAGGGCGGAGTGAGTCCCATATAGGGGTATGTTCCATCACGCCGCCTGTCACCGCAGGGAATGACGTCCCTCCGGTGACGAGAATGCGTAAAAGCATTTTCCCGGCAGAAAAAAAAGGTCACTACCAAATGAGCCATCGAGGCAGTCAAAAATACTCACATCTATTAGATCCTGCAGCCACTATTGGATGTATTGCAGCTTCCACTATGGAGCTCATGCTAAATTTGGAATTTTCTTTGTGTGGAATATTTGCAGAATAAACTCCTACCAGTATATTCATCTTGAGCAAATACATCGCGTATGTGTTTAGTGCTGTAAAAAAATTGTTAATTCCTTGACTATTTCGTTTATAATGTCAGAAAATAC
Source organism: Conogethes punctiferalis (assembly GCA_031163375.1). NCBI lineage: Eukaryota > Metazoa > Arthropoda > Insecta > Lepidoptera > Crambidae > Conogethes > Conogethes punctiferalis. The sequence goes on from CM062088.1 coordinate 13,104,294, forward strand.
AGGTTTGGAAAATCAAGTAAAATATGTAAATCGTACTTTAATGTATTCATTAAGTATAATAATATTCTGCTTTCCAACATTATTATTATGTAGAATAACCTAGAAGACTAACAGATGACTAACTCCACGAAATGTACGAAGAAATTTGTTTTAATTTCAATTTATTTTGGTTGTAGCTACAAACCAACCTTTTTGATGCCTATTAAAAAAGCGTACTGAGAGAGAACTACAAACATAACGCGTTACGCATAAGAGCATTTGTTACTATCGACCCGCCGTTACTTTTGTACCCGGTTTCCCCTACCCCGATAATACATCGTCTTCGCCAGAATATTTCGTTACAACCTACCCTACCACACTCATCGCGTTTACACGAACATTCGCTGTATCCCGCGAATGTAGCCCCGGCATAACAAAAAAATGCGAGTCTAGTAAAACAAAAAGTCACCTCACTCTATGTAGTGAACAATTTATGTACGTAATTTTGTTAGGCTGTTGCCGTCCTATCTCGAATAATGTTACCAGACCGGCATGAAAAAGGAACAATGTGTTTGAATGAACACGCTGAAAATGCTTCAGTTTAGACAGAATGTTTGGAAAAATTCCGATGGCATTCCGAGGCAAATGCTTTTTTGTTGTTGTTACTATTAAGAGAAAAAGCTATGACTTTTTTTGGTTGTTCTAATTAAAAAATGCCCCCGAATTTCACATGTTGATCTCTTCTTATTCGACTAAGGTTGTATTACGAGTATATATGTTACGGGTAATGCTAGAAGGTGGAGTAAACCTAGGTTTACCCGGGTTGACCTAGTATTACCCAAGCTTCTTGGGTAAAGTCCGAATAATACGTAAAATAAAATTTAATTCGGGGTTTACCCATGCTCACCTAGGTCTACCCAACTCTGGCTGGGTAATGTTAAAAAATTGTCTAATTAGTTAGTGAAATGAAACTTCTTGGGCATTTTAAACATCTACAACAACATTTAGTGAACATAAACTTAATAATAACTTTAATAGCAAAAATTAATAGAGGTCCTTGTTATTAAAATTGAAATTATTTATTTGAGCAAGATAAACCGCTGTGACATGATTCGAAATTCCTGATGTTGCAGATGTAAATGAGCGGCGGTTATCATTTACCATCAGGTGAATCGTTAGTAGTGAACCCTATTTCATTAAAAAAAAAGAAAATTACGCAACACCTAAGTTTACCCAGCCAGTAGTTGGGTAGACCTAGGTGAGCATGGGTAAACCACGAATTAAAGTTTATTTTACTTTAGATTCGGACTTTACCCAAGTAGCTTGGGTAATCCTAAGTAAACCCGGGTAAACCTAGGTTTACTCCAACTTCTAGCATTACCCGTAACATATATATACTTATCCGTTATTTTGGGATGTAAGAGAGCGACCTATCTTTTCGCTCCAAGTTACTAGGTAGGTATCACCTGTTCGTGGAGCATCTTACTGAATAATAAACGAGTCTGGCAACCGACTGGATTCAAGGCAAAACTAAAAACTATAGGCCGAAGACGACACCAGCTTCACGGGGCGAGAAGGTAGCAAACGCCCTGCGATCGCCAACCCGCCTGCCCAGAGCGTGACGATTATGGACAAAGCCTCTAGATGTTTGACCAAAGCAGTAAACAACTGAAGAGTACTATATCCAGCAGTGGACTGCGATAGGCTGATAGTAATGAAGAATTTCGTTGATTAATAATGACGGCGGCCATATTTGACTTTGACTGATAGTGGAGTATTGCAAAAAATACGACTTACTATTCAGAGTCTAAATTAAAAATTACACTTTCACTGTAAAATAAAAAAGAGAAACTCACAAACTGTCATTTCGCCGGCTCGTTATATTGAATAACTTTGCGTTGAATGAAAGGATTCCACGTTTTGATCCACCTAATTAACTTACTGCCACCACTGAAAAACGAACTTGGCATATTTTTATCTCGTGTTCAAACAAGCAAAAAACACGGACTTGCGGTTTGGCTAATTGCCTAGTCAGTGTTTGCAGTATACCTAGGTAGCAAACGGTTATAACCTGGAGTTTTGAACTCTGTAAGCATGAATCAGCTTGAGTTACGTTCATTATGGGCAAATTTTCCGAACGGATACGACTTGAGAGATCTTTATGTCGCGGCCACACATTGGATTCAATTTTCATTGATTCCAATCATTGTCTAATGCCCAATACTAAGGCGCTCAATGTCTTCATTGTGTCAAAGCACCGATACATACATTGGTACATGGGGCGCAAAACGTTACGTTTGGTGCAAATATCTCCAATGTGTGGCCGCGGCACAAGCAAGTCTTCAAAAAGCAAGTCTACAAATTCTTCAAGGGCCGGCTTAAATAGAGTATGATGAAAACATTCGATGTTATGGATCATGATATCAGCCTATATACTCGTACGCTAATTAGCACGTGTGGTTATGATTAATTAAATGCCAATGTGTCACAATTGAATGGTTGGACTGAATGATTGTACAGCACTCATGCACAAACTTGTTTACAAACAACTAGTCTGAAATACTAAGTTAGTTCTGTTGTTAACGGTCCAATGAGTCAGTGAAAAACAATAAACAATTTTGTTTTGGAACTACAGTTTTCCCTTTAGTAATCTCTTGACCTCTGGCAACCGACTGGTGGCGGTATAACCATCACGATAGAAGGTGTGGCTAAATACAACAGGCCAATGACAGGCAGCAGCTAACCGGAGATAGAAGCTACACGCCCTATGATCGCCAACCCGCCTGCCCAGCATGGCAAATATGGGTAAATCCTCCAAAATTATCCAGATGTTTGTCCAAAGTGGCAAACTTCCTATGGAGAGGCCTATGTCCAGCAGTGGACTGCGAAAGCATCAGCCTTTCGCAGTGATGATCTATTTGATTATTGACTGGCTCGGTGGCTCAATTGGTAGTGACCTCTGCCTTCTGAGCCAAGGGTCATGGGTTCGATCTCCAAACATTACAATCATTTGTGTGCATGAACATGTCTGTTTGTATTGGTCTGGGTGTTTTCAATGTATAATAAGTATTTATTTACAAAAAAAATTATCTAAGTAAGTTTATCAGTTGTCTAGTACCCATAGTACAAGCTTCGGCTTAGTTTGGGGCTAGATGGCGCTGTGTGGCCCAGCGTGGCATGTCTTGGGTTATTTATTTATTATTATTATTTATTTTGTTAGTAATTAAGCGACTTCAAAAGAAGGAGTAGGTTCCCAATTCGACTGTTTGTTTTTTGTTGTATGTTTCTCACACATACGAGTATCTCATATCTCCGAGAATTGCGGACCGATTTAAAAAATCTTTTTTTGTTTGGAATGGTATACTTCCTAGTTCCATTTATAAGTTTCATCGTTATTTTTCCTAAAAAATGTTGTCAGAGTATACTTTAATGACTAAATAAAGAATTGGTTCGTAGTTTTAGTACTCGTATGATATTGAACAAAGCCATGGTGATTTTATCTCTTTAAATATTGTAGTATCTATATTTTGTTCCGCCACAGCGGACACCATTCTGTTGCAATAGATGTGTATCACGCAACTATTATTGTAATATTACAAGCATTTCAAGGCGTTTGAATATATTAAATGGCATTCATAATATGCAGTTTAGCTGTAATTTGTTCACGGCGGTACCTACGGCAAAAGACTTGCGAATATCTCAGCTACGATAATACATATTTAGCTACGAGTAGGTATAATTATGTATTTCATAATGAAAAATGTTCCTATAGAATTACTATTTAAAAATGTATGTATGCTGGTGCAACACTCACCGCACGAGTTCCGGAAACCCTACTCACCGGCAGAAACATGACGGAGGTCATTTGACTGCGGTATTATATAGGGTGGAGGTCCCCGGACGGGCGGCTCAGGAGCAAAGACTCGCTATGCCCTAGCTCTCTTTTTTTTTCTTCGGGGAAAATGCATTAACGCATCCCCGCTACCCGGGGGAAGTAGGAAGCGGTGTATATGGGAATCACGCCAGAAGCGGGAGGACGGCACCCTGCCTCAGGATGAAAAGGAGGCAGGGAATACCCACTAAACCCCGGTACCTTCGTTAGTGCCACGGGACCGAGAAACCAGAACTTCCGCGAAACCACCAGCGCTGCCCGCCCAACAGGCCCAACAGGCCCCCCCTAGAGGGAGCGACGGGAGTGACCCGAAGGATGCCCTAGCTATCTCCTCCTCCTTGCGTCATACTCCTCATTAATGAGGGTCGTAACCTCCCTTGCGAAACACCTTCTCTCGTACGGTCTTTCTCCATCGGTTTCTGTCTTTGGCGGCGTGGAGGGCGTGGTGAACCGAAGAGTCGAGTGCGGAGCGGATCTGGTCGGACCAACGTATTGGGCTGCGACCACGAGGCTTTTTCCCATCTACCTTCCCGGTCACAATAAGCTTCTCGAGCCCTTGCTATCTACGTTAGCTTTAGTTAACTGACCTGATGTACTAATAATAAATGTCGCGACATTCGTTATAATTAGTACATTACGTACTTAAAGTTTGACGCTTGTCATTGTGAAGTAACAATCGTGGACAGAAACGGAATGAGAGCATGCGGTCGCCATACGGGCAAATCCCAATTGAAATTCTACCTACTTATGGTGACTAATGGTTAAAGTCTGTTTGTATTGGTCTAGGTGTTTGCTATGAAGAGAGCGTGAGGCCGCGATAGACGCGCCCGCTTTACGCCGCCCCCAGCCCGGGCGTCGCAGGAGGGCATACAACGCATCATAATATTATGATATGGGCATATTATGCCCTTTGTCTCTCTCCTTCGTGCCCCGAGTGGTGAGTGCGAGGGCGCGATCCACTCATAGGGGCGTAACGGTGTGGTGGGTGCAGCCACACCGTTGCACGAGGTCCGCCCGGGGAGCACTCTATTGCACATACATTGCTCCGATCCCAAAGACTTGTATTATGGGTATCAGAACAACGATGTTACCACAAATATTTACTTAAATACAAATATAAACACCCGGACACGGAACAAACACAAATGTTCATCACCATTGTCCCGCCCGAATGAGAATCGAATCTAAAACTCATGGTTCAGAATCCGGGGGTCACTACAAATTGAGCTACCGAGCCGATTCTAATTCGAAAAGCACACGGACAATAAAGACTAATTGACAGCAAAGGCATCAATTACTACCGAAACCGCAGTAATTTTGCGGTCACTGACAGAAAATATTTCAGTCATGACCCTACATAATCGAGGCATAAGTAACTCGTGCTACAATCGTCTACCGACAGCTATAAATAGGTTAGAATAACTTAGGTAGTTTCCCCGAATCACCAGCACATTGCAGTCCACTGCTGACATAGGTTTCTCCAGTTGTTAGACACTTAGGGCAAACATCTGAAGGATATACCCATAATCGCCGCGCTGAGTTGGCGATTGCAAGGCGTAGCTTCTCACTCCGGTTACGCTGCTGCCCGTCATAGGTCTGTGGTATTTAGCTACATGTATGCTCGTAAATCAGATTTTTCCTTAATTTTTATGTGGGTACGTCTAATTATTTACCAAAGGATCGGCTAGTAAGCTGCTTGCCAGTGCTGCCCAGGGTGCACCAGGTGCAATAAATTCTGTGTACCATACAAGAAAGTTTTTTCTTGGTGTCCGTGTGCGAGAATTTTAGTCTCGGAAAATTTAACCCGTTCTTGCCGTCGACACCACAAGAAAACTTAGCTTTACTGGCCTGTAAGACTCTGAATGTACTCTAATCAATAACGATATTATGTACTTCAATAAAATTGCGTTTCGCAGAGTGTAGGTACCGTGGTCGCAAGCCAGGCAGAGAAACTCGAACGCCGGCTGAGAAGTCGAAATCTCAAAAAGTGTCATAGTCGACTCTTATGAAGCCAACGGCATGAAATCACCGTCCAATTTGTATGTTTTTCCACATTGTGTCATCGCAGGGAACTGTAGATCTACTGTAGGTACCTACGTATCTAGAGCGACAAAATAGACGATAGTTCTCCTCGCATAGTAGAACAATAGGGATGTTTCCAGGGTCAAAATAATCACATTACATTTAGACCGTATTTCAGATTATAAAAATATATTGGACACACAAAATTTAGGAATGGGAGATCCGTACCGTTTCGCGTAACTTTGACGGGCTATATCTTTGTAATGTTGATCTAATTTACAAATGCAAAAATACATATCTTTTATTGTTGAATAATCTAGAAGACGGACTGATTACATTCTTTACGGCAACAACAAGCCTATGACTACATACTCGTAGTTGAACTGCGCAAACTATAGATTTACTGCGCTGTCATTTTCGTAAATTACCTAGTTCGAATGAAGAGGTAACACGTCATCCGTTGTTCTATTAAAGCTGTTATTTTATTGTAATAGCCACAGTTAGGCAACTATTTAAATGAACACAAACGGTTTATTTCCTTTGGGACTAGTGTTGCCAACAGATGACTATCGGTAGGATATCTATAGTTTATCAACAGTAAACGTCATATAAAACGTCGCGACACAACTTTAATGGCAGCCTTTTTGAATAGGTACATACCTGATTCCTTACTTAATGCATGCAATCTAATTATTATAAGTAATTTAAAGATGACTGACCGACTGACATAGTGATCTATTAACGCACAGCCTAAGCTACTGGACGGATCGGGCTAAAATGTGGCATGTAGGTAGGTAGATATTATGACGTAGGCATCCTCTTTTTAGTAAAAGATTTTGATCAACTCTATCCCCAAGGGGATAGAATAGGGGATGAAACTCAATTCCATGCGGTCAAATCTATCAGTCAACCATTGGGCTAAGCAGAAAGAAGAGTGCAGGTCTTATTCACATGAAAATAAGCGATTTGTAAACTGTCGATATTCGCCAACGCTATTTGGAGCTATGCCTAAATTGGGTATTGTTTGTTAATTATTTCAATGTAATGGCTACGTTAGGCTACGTAAAAAAATAGAGGAGTTAGATTACGATAGCACGGAGACACTTTTTGACAGGCTAACATGACACACACACACACATACACACACACGTACACACAAACGCAGACACACACACAATTCATATAAAACATTAGATTAGTATAATTTATTTTTCAATTAAATTCAAGTCAATTTAATTTCTAATTAATTTCATTCAACTTAATTTATTTTAAATTTTGTTAATTAAATTTTATTTTTGTCTGTAAACTTATTGTTGATATATTGTAATGGGGTGGACTGAGGCCTGTAGCACAGTTTATACTACCACAGGTTTCAGTGCGTCATTGTAAAATGGGTTCAAGAAATAAGTTTATTAATAAAGATTTATTTATTTATTATTTATTAATGACTGGAACAGGATCATAAATAGAAAATTTCTGTTTTAGCTGATGTTTTCCCATTTGCATTTATCATCGTAGACGTACTTCAGGGGTTCAGAATACTTCGGAAACGGAATCGAATTGCCTTCAAATGTGGTCAGTGACGTCATACCGAGGGGACACCGCAACGTCCTGTCGAGGTGTGCCGTTTGCACTCTAAGCAGCGTAGCGCTTCTGAGCTGAAGAAGGGTCGAGGACTAACGGGCTTTTGGAAGGGTTCGGATCCCTTCAGAAGCACTCATAATGCACCGTCAGGTCATCAGTCTGCAGTCGTTGACTGCGCCAGGGTGATCTATCTATACCTACCTACTTATAATAAATCTGTAGAGGCCAATTCTGTACATAAAATATATTCTCAAAATAACTATCAGGGGGTAATAAGTGATCGATACTGATGCCAAAAATGCAATCAGTAAAATTTTTGTCTGTCTGTCTGTATGTTCGTTATAGAAACAAAAACTACTAGACCGATTTTAACGAAACTTGGTACAATTATTTATCATACTTCTGGGCAGGTTACAGTATACTTTTTATCACGCTACAACCAATAGGAGCGGAGCAGTCAAGGGAAGTGTTGGGAAAACGGGAGAAAATTTTATCTGTACATTTGACCGCGCATCACGCGAAAACTACTGCATGGAATTGGATGCGGTTTTCGCCAATGTGTTGCTAGAGGTCTAACATAAAATTTAGGGACCATTTTATGGAAGTCCGTTATTTTTGAAACCCGATATCCACGCGTGCGGCACAGGTAGTTTTGTAAATAAATATTAAATATTATTACACAACAATCAACTAGACCAATTTAAGCAGACATGTTCACGCACACAAATGTTTGTACTGTGCGAAATTAGTTAGGAATTATCGAATTATGTATCAAAAATGTTTGACCGTTTACCCAAGGGAATAGGAATAATTTTGGACTTCACCCGAGTCACGAAACGGATGACCGGCACATCCATTTCGATTCGAGATAGGAACAGAAATGCAGCACGGAATGAACGTTTCCAATTTCGGCGGTCCATTTCCAAACTAGTGCAGTGTGACTGGGAAATAGCATATGACTCGGCAAACTGGAATCTGGTCAGCGTAACTTGGTAGCGGGAAATAGACGCAAATTCGAAATACGAGTATTGTATAGCATTTATGCCCCTGTAGGACCACCCTGGTATTATTACAGGTCACCAGGCCCACGCCTGGTGACCTGTCATCATCATCATCATCAGCCTATTGCAGTCCACTGCTGGACATAGGCCTCTCCAGTAGTTCGCCACCTAGGGCAAACCTTTGAAGGATATACCCATAATCGCCAGGCTGGGCAGGCGGGTTGGCGATCGCAGGGCGTAGCTTCTCGCTCCGGTGACGCTGCTGCCCGTCATCGGCCTGTGGTATTTAGCTACGCTTCTATCGTGATGGTTTTACCGCCACCAGTCGGTTTGCCAGAGCCTCGTTTGTTGTTCGGCAGGATGCACCACGGGCAGGTGAGGATGGCTTGGAGTGAAAAGGTGGTAGGTCGCTCCCTTACATCCCTGGTAACCTGTAACACCGGTTTACTCAAACCGATCTCAGGTACCAGCCTCTCTCGCACTGGGATAGATATAGTAATAAGCAAGTACTTATGTTAACTACTAGATTAAGATCCTTATTGTGAAGAGGAAATAAAGAAATTATTATTATTATTATCAGTGCTTTTTTTTTTCAGCTTAAGCTGGTGTTAAACGATTTTTTACGGGCACAAGACCAAGTAAAAAAACGGTGTATTTTATTTTATATATTTGTATTTTGGGATGTAAGGGAGCGGCCTATCATCTTTTCCCTCCAAGCCAACCTCACCTGCCCGTGGTGCATCCTGCCGAATAACAAACGAGGCGCTGGCGACCGACTGGTGGCGGTATAACTATCACAAATAAAGGCGTAGCTAAATACCACAGGCCGATGATGGGCAGCAGCATCACCGGAGCGAGAAGCTACGCCCTGCGATCGCCAACCCGCCTGCCCAGCGTGGCGATTATGGGTATATCCTCCAGATGTTTGCCCTAAGTGGTGAACAACTGGAGAGGCCTATGTCCAGCAGTGGACTGCAATAGGCTGATGATGATGATGATTTGCATTTTGTTCGTCTTGCGAAAATCGGCGAACTATGCGGCAAGTATTTAGGATGGCCGCCTTTTGCATGGTTATAAAGGAGTTTTCTGGGAGATCAAGGAGCTTAAGGGAGTGTATCAGGTACTTCGGTATAACGCCAGTACTTGAAAGAACCATTGGTACTATGAATTATTATTATAGTAGGTGCAGTATGGACAATAGGCCTGTTGCCATAAAAAAAAATAGTCAAAAAAAAAGGTCAAGGCTGTTGTCAGAATTTAGCATCCCGCAGTGCGAGTATGCAGCACTGGGAACCTTATTTTTTACTTGCCCCTCGTATATAATACATTATCTTTACTTATATTAAATCTGTAGAGAGGTCAATTCTTTACATGAAATATATTTTCAAAATAACTATCAGGGGATGATCAGTGATCAATACTGATGCCAAAAATGCAATCAGTAAAATTTTTGTCTGTCTGTTCGTCTGTTTTTTTTTCTATTACAGAATTAACTTCTCTATAGATTTATTATTCTTAAGTACCTAGGAATAGATTTGTGCTTATTTATGATGTCTGTGTACTATTTGCAGGCCAATAAATTTTCTTTCTTTCTAAACTGTGTCGAACCGATCCTGTTACTATGATGACTCAAAATGACGCAATCCCAAAAATTCCCAGTTCGATGGACGGATCCCTTATTTTTGTATCTTTAATCCTTCCCATTTATCCTTGTATTTACTACCTATAAACCACAATGTACCTACCTACATTTAGTATTGCTCACTCTCTTGTTGGTTTAGATCCTGAGGACTAACAATCCAACGATCAAAAAACGTTAGTTCGTTTTTCATTAGTTTATGTGACTTTGTCCAGCAGTGGACTGACACAGGCTGATGATGATGATGATGTGACTTTGAGGGAACTGCAAGAGGTCGTAGTTCGTTTTATGTACTTGTATTTTAAACTTTATGGGGTATACCCATTCTACCCGCTGATGTACCCTACTTTGTTCGTATTGGGCATGGTAGGGTATAACCAGCTCAGGGTCCGTAGAGACTTCGCGCTCGTCAAATATGTGGTGGAGGTGCTGCGTGGGATACAGCACAACCCAGAGCTGCTGCGCCACCTGCAGCTGAGCGTGCCGGACCGGTACGTGTGGAGGCGGCGGCGCCCGCGCCTGCTGGCCGTGCCTGTAGCCAGGACCAACTTACTGGCGAAAACGCCTCTTATTCGCACGTTTCACATAATGAACACGATTCATGAGGAGTTGGACATATTTTCATGTGCTTTTAGTGAATTTGCCAGGAGTGCACTAGGGATAATTTCTTATAAATTAAGTTAGGTTAAGAATATATAATCAAAATAAAATTTATAACGTATAATAGTAATAGTAGATAGATTAAGTTATATATGTAATAGTGTAAGTTTAAGGATGGCTATGCTATCGCATTGGGTTATATCTGTAATGGTAGCATAAGGTTTTTAAATAAATAAATAAATAAATAAATGTGTATTATTTTTTATGCGCAAAACCACGCTATTCAGCCAACTATCTAACGTTTTTTGATCGCTCGATTGTTAAAGTCCTCAGGATCGAAACCAACAAGAGAGTGAGCAAATACTATATGTAGGTAGTTACATTGTGGTTTAGACAAAACGCATCACCGGGGTCAAGGTAAATGTTATTTGCAATCAATATTATACCATAAGGAAAACTCCGCTTAATTTTACATATCTAAATACCCATTGTCGCAAATACGCTAATGATATAATTGTGCTAAACTATCTACTTAACAGGAGAGGGAAAATGGTGGGACACCTTGTGCGTCATGACACACTTATGAAAATTATAATAGAAGGTAAAATAGAAGGCAGAAGAGGAAGAGGGAGGCCAAGACGAACATTTACTCAACAGCTAAAGGAGAAAGTTAATGTCATGACGTACAAGGAGTTGAAGGCGCTGGCGGAGTCCAGGGAGGAGTGGAAGTTGCTCCACCGACAAGAGCAATGCTCTTAAATTTAGTAGTATCTACTTAAATACAGCGAAGATTCGCTATGCCCTACCTCTCTTACCTACATATTTTAGGTAGGTACATAGCAAAACATACACACTAATACAAACAGATCATGTTCGTTCATGCACATAAATGTTTATACTGACCCGCGAACACTGAGTCAGAGGTACTGTTGTCTACCACCAATCTAGACTGGTTGTACAATTGGATCTATAAATATTTCTTGTCTCATTCACCTAGTAGGTGTACATACACTTTAGCTATAGAATAGAAATGATAGATCATTCATAGGCTTAAATCAAGCGCTCTAAATCGAGAATACAGATGAAATTATATATAGGTAGGTACTAGCTGTGCCGGCGGCGTCGCACGCGTGGGTATCGGTTGTCAAAAATAACGAACTTCCATAAAATGGTCCCTAAATTTTAAATGTAAAGCCGCATTTATTTCCATGCAGAAGTTTTCGTCAAAATCCGTCCAGTAGTTTTTATTTCTATAACGAACATACAGACAGACAGGTGTGGCCAAGTGCAAACCCGTAATGAATAAAAAAACTCATAACAAATTTGACCATAAAAGCCCGCTGTACCTATAAAAAGAAAGCTTAAGAACTTTATCCCTCGACCAATCACACGGCGCTTACATTTGTGCGAGGGTTACATTTTACGAATCATGCCAATTTGTAATTTGGAAACAGCTGTATATTATGTCTTTATGAATCGTAAATTAGCACAATTACGTTGAGTAATTCCAAATTATTTCGAGAGACCTTCTCGTTGCTATACTTAAATATAATTATTTTACTATAATTTGGTCACCACTTATTAACTATGATTACTGATCTTTTTTTGGTCAGCTATTTTCCTATATATGTATGGTACATTGGTACCTATGTAGGTACTAGACATACTTACTCTTTGTTAGGTTCATCTATCTTCTTCTTCTATCTATCTATACTTATAATAAATCTGTACAGAAGTCAATTCTGTACATGAAATAACTAGATGTTTGCCATGGGTGGCGAACAACTGGAGAGGCCTGTGTCCAGCAGTGGACTGACATAGGTTGATGATGATGATGATGGAACAATGTTTGTGATGATATCTGATATCTGTTTATTTATTTATAGATATTGTTGTTAAAGGCGAATCGTTATGCTGTAATAAACAACCATGAAAAAAGTATTTGTGTATTAATGCCATGGAACGTAGTACTTAATACTTCCATGATTAATGCAAATAAGTTTACACGCAAAACAACCTCTAAATACATATAATGGCGGAAATGATTACGTATACAAAAACAATGAACGTAATCGAGTATAATTTTTATAGTAGTTACTTAAGTTATAAATTGTTGCTTGTTTTATTGTTTTGGTACCTACATGATGCAATATTTCTCTTTTAAGTTCGACACATCTTTATTATAACAGGTGTAGTATCACCACGCCTGATGAGAGAGAATCTCCATCCGTTGCGGCAAGGGACAAGTCTTTACTTGTTACCGGCAGAAATACGACCCGGAGGTCATTTCGCTGCGGTATTCTATAGGGTTAAGGCCCGGACGGGTTCAATTCGAGCGAATATTCGCTATGCCCTACCTCTCTTATTCGAGCGAAGGTTGGCTATATCCTGCCTCTCTTTAGATACAGTATTCAGCTACGACTTTATTCGTGACTAGCTGTGCCGGCGGCGTCGGGCGCGTGGATATCGGGTTTCAAAAATAATGGACTTCCATAAAATGGTACCTAAATTTTAAGTTAGACTTCTAGCAATACATTGGTGAAAACCGCATTTAATTCTATGCAGTAGTTTTCGCGTGATGCGCGATCAAGCATACAGATAAAAATTTCTCCCGTTTTCCCAATACTTCCCATCACTGCTCTGCTCCTATTGATTCTAGCGTTATGAAAAGTATACTATAACCTGCCTAGGAGTATAAAGAATAGTTGTACCAAGTTTCGTCAAAATCCGTCCAGTAGTTTTTTTTACTATAACGAACATACAGACAGACAGACAGACTGACAGACAGACAAAAATTTTACTGATTGCATTTTTGGCATCAATATCGATCACTTATCACCCCCTGACAGTTATTTTGAAAATATACTTCATGTACAGAATTGACTTGTCTACAGATTTATTATAAGTATAGATGGTCACACCGCCACCAGTCGGCTGCCAGAACCTTGTCTGTTATTCAGCAGGATGCACTACGGGCAGCTGAGGGTGGCTTGAAAAGATGAGGGGTCCCTTACATCCCATGCTACAAGGTCATTAGACTTCATTCAATATTATGCCCACTTTATTTCTAGATACCTTGCTATAGATTATTATGATACTTAAATAGAATTATACTACTTAATCTTGCAACAAACAAAATACGCATATTAACGTTACATGCTATTCATAATAATATGCAATAAACAGCATCATAATTTCAGTGCTATATAAATGATTCTTTGTATTTTTCCAACTCATTGTTACAGTATGGACGGACGTTAACAAGACCAACATTGTTATACCTATTGCGAGCTTACTAGAAAAATTAAGGTAGGTATGTACTTTTAATGAATGACAACCAACCTCTTTGCAAAGACCATTTCCACCAATGTTGAGTGAAAGTTAACAAAGGTACAATATAACATTGCCAATCGGTTCGATTAGCAACCCTCATCTGGGGATGTAGCTACCCTCACCTGCCCGGGTGCATCCTGCCAAATAACAAACGAGGCGCTGGCAACTGACTGGCGGCGGTATCTTAACTAATATTATAAAGCTGAAGAGTTGGTTTGTTTGTTTGTTTGTTTGAACGCGCTAATCTCAGGAACTACTGGTCCGAATTGAATTTTTTTTTGTGTTGAATAGACCATTTATCGAGGAAGGCTTTAGGCTATATAACATCACGCTGCAACTATTAGGAGCGAAGAAACAATGGAAAATGTTAAAAAAAAAGGAGAAAAAATAACTATTCCACGCGGACGAAGTCGCGAGCACAGCTAGTAACCAATATGATTGAAGGCGTAGCTCAATACCACAGACCGATGACGGTCAGCAGCGTCACCGGAGCGAAGAGCTAAGCCCAACCTGCCTGTTGAGCGTGACTATTTTAGGTTAAACCTCCAGATTTTTACCCAAACTAGCGAATAACTGAAGAGCCCTACGTTGTTTGCTAGATAAAGGGCTTCCCGCATCCAGCCATCTTGTGCAAATCGTCATTACGATTGTCAAGAAGCGGTACATAGGTACCTAGATGTTAGATCGTAGTGGATAGCCACTCTAGCACTCAATTATCCCAACGGTTATCGGTTCTGCGGCTGATGTGGCCAGCCCACTGCCACTTCAGCTTACAAATCTAGTGCGCTATGTCGATGACCTCGGTTTTCTATCGGATTATCTCATCTCGGGTCCATTCCCGCAGAGACGCCGAATTTAGTCTTTTCCACTTAGGTATGGATTGAATATTCATATTGCTATTAAATAGTATTAGACAGGCTCGGTGGCTCAATTGGTAGTGACCTCTGCCTTCTGATCCGAGAGTCGTGGGTTCGATTCCCACCCGGGACAAACATTCGTGTGATGAACACATGTGTTTGTTCCGTGTCTGGGTGTTAATATTTGTAATGTATTTTTTTAAGTATTTATTTGTGGTACCTTCGTTGTTCTGATACCCATAACACAAGTGCTTAAGCTACTTACTTTGGGATCGGAGCAATGTATGTGATGTTGTCTGATATTTATTTATTTATAGTATAAAATATAAAGAAAGGAAAATGCTCACTGTCCTCGATTATGTATAAAAATAGTGACAATTGTATAATGTGTAACATGTTAATCAGCATGAAATGTGCGTGACATGATATTTTACTTGATATAATTAGCTGTATGTAGCAAGTAATGCGTAATAATAATTATAGTTTTAATTAAATTACATTTTTAATAGACATCCTCATTTATGCTGAGGGTAAGATTTGTCTGCGTTCTCAACATTTCGGTGATGACCAGGTTTCTTTCATCATAAGCGGTATAACTGTCGCAGTCATCTGGTTGAATCTCCTATTAAATTGAATGGCTAACGCGTACCAATGAACCGACTGCTTTTACGTCCGCACTGTTCAAAGGGCTATGTTTCAATCCGCTACCTAGTTGGACGTTAAGTGACGCTTGTTTAGCCAACGTTCGATCTAGTCATTCAATTAAATGTCGTCATTCAATGAACGCGCTAGCTATTCAATTGAATAGGAGATTCAACCAGATGACTGCGACATAACCATCACGACTCAGGGCGTAACTAAATACCACAGGCCGATGACGGGCAGCAGCGTCACCAGTGCGAGGAGCTGCCCGCACCCTGCAATCGCCAACCAAATATAATTTAAACAATTTCCGTCTAAGTATTTCAATTACAAATCGGGCATACGAAAACTGCAATTTGTTGTTGTCTGAACATCATTGTGGTTAAAAATATTTAAAGTTTACAGATTGCCTCGTTTCAGCATCAAAAATTATATAAACACAACTCAATAATACATTGGTATTTCTATATTTACACAATTGAGGTAATTGATCAATATTATTCAATTTTTCCTTCAACTCTTTGTTATAAATATCATACCAAGTATTTATTACAATTCAGTTCTCATACTAATGCGTATTAAGTAATACTTAAACTGTGTACAATTTGTTTATTACAAAATGATAGTTTCATCAAATTTAGTGTCAATTGCCATTTTTTTAAATAGTGTATTGCCACCACATCGTCACGGGTATAATACGTATAGCCGCCATAATAACCATCGCCGGATGCATCCGCTTTCCGACGAGTTCATCAATGCCATTAACACCGAACAGAGCCTCTGGACAGCCGGCCGAAACTTCCACGAGAGTACTCCTCTGACATACATCAAAAGCCTTTCGGGGACAGTGATTAGACACCCGAAGAGTTACGAAAACACCTTGGGCGAATCCCCAAATGCCGCCCACAATTTTACATTGCCAATAAATTTTGACGCCAGAACAAAATGGCCGTATTGTGAATCTATAGGCCAGATCAGAGATCAAGGCGGGTGCAGCAGCTGTTGGGCTGTCGGCGTCGCGTCCATCATGACAGACCGCATCTGCACACTGACGCAACAAACGGAAATGGTATACTTCTCAGATGAGGACATGTTGACCTGTTGTCCCTACTGCCTTGTACACGCTTCGAACATGTGTTTCGGAGGACTTGCTGAGAATGCGTGGCACTTCGCCAGTATCGAAGGCGTCGTCTCCGGGGGCCTCTACAATTCAGTAGGTGGATGCAAATCTTACGAGTTCAGCTCATGCGATCACACAATTGAGCATACAAGTAATCGTCCGCGAAGAAAATGTAGTACAGTGTACAAACCTCGTCGTTGTGACTCGAATTGCACAAGTAATCCTGACATCAATTATAGAGCAGATAAGAAAAAGTTCAGCGATACTTATGTCGTTACATATGCTTCGAGTTTGCATGAAATATACTACTACGGTCCAATCGCAGCTGCTATGAGTGTGTACCGGGATTTTATTCATTACAAAAGTGGTATTTACCGTCGCACAAATGCTCCAGGGAACAAATTTGTAGGGAATCACACTGTTAAGATTATAGGGTGGGGCGTTGATTATAGTTCATATACAAAGTACTGGCTTGTAGCAAATTCATGGAATAAAAATTGGGGAGACAATGGATTTTTTAAAATTGTTCGAGGTGAAAATCATTGTAATATTGAGTCGTTTATGACAGCGGGGAAACTATAGTATACTCGTATTACATTAATAATTATGTTTACTTTTTGTAGTCAGGAATTAACATACTTAATATACAAATGTATATAAATTGTATTAATGCAAACGTTTAACCTAATTAATTATATACGGGAAAATAATCTACTTAAACCTGCTATAATTTATGATTAAGTAAAAATAAGACTTCTGAATGTGAGTTAAGTTTAATTTTAGATTTAGGTGTGTAAGCCTTGTAAATAAAAGATATTCTTATTTATTATCTCGATAGGTAATAAGCAATAATTGTAATAATGTCATTACAATATTCGCATTCAATATTTTAGTCACCTTTGTAAGTTTTAATTTAATGATTATTACCTACTACTATTTTAATAAAAATATTATTAAAAACTTCACTAACAATATTTTTATTTCCTATGTAGGTACCTAAGTAATAATTTAATGATTATAACTATTAATTGGGGACGGACACATTTTTACCACTTTGGAAGAGTCTCTCGCGCAAACTATTCAGTTTAGAAAAAATGATGTTAGAAACCTTAATATCATTTTCAAATACCTATCCATAGATAACCCACACGTATAGGCTTGATGAAAAAAAAATTGAGTTTCAGTTCTATGTATGGGAACCCCAAAAATTTTGATTTTTTTTCTGATTTTATTTTAAATTCTTAATGCGGTTTACAGAATTGGTACGTACCAAATTTCAATAATGTAGCTCTTATAGTTTCGGAATAAACTGGCTGTGACATACGGACAGACAGACAGACAGACATGACGAATCTATAAGGGTCTCGTTTTTGCCATTTTGGCTACGGAACCCTAAAAAGGAGGAGGAGGAGGGAGAGGAGGAGTATTTTAATATTTACAACTACTTAGCTGTGCCCCCGCGGTTTCGCCCGCATTCTTGAAGGTTGGTCACAGAAATGTTTTACAAAGAGACAAAAAGTAGCCTATGTCTTTCTCCATCTCTTTAACTATATCTACGTAAAAAATCACGTAAATTGGCTTTTATGCATTGCCGTGAAAGATTAAGAAACAAAGTTGACGGACGAGAGTCTCGGCCTTAAATGAGGCATTCAGTATGACCTCACTTCACCTGATGGTAAGCGGTTGTGAGGTCCAAACGTTAGGTAAACAGGCGTAATAGAAAAAACCTACCGTACTTCTCGCCCTCACCCCGAAGACCCACGGAGATGACGCTTCATGAACTAATGAACTGGAAGGGCATTCAAAGACTTAATGGTATGAGGCAGAAACGAGGAACTGATTAAGGTTGCTACGAACATATTGCCAAGGTTCCTAAGAGTATCTTGAATTGGTAAGGAGGTTCTGTGAAGATAGAAAAGGGAAGGTGATTGAATATCCATCCCAGACCGGGAATATAGATTAAAAATGATCTTGATAGACCTTACGAATCGTTTCACGAAGCTTGTTATATAAAGAGCCCTGAACAAAAACGCGCGGAGGAAGTAGCATAACAGTTTATGGGATATTTTTACACTGATTACTCATTAGAAATCCTATTTTTTTACACATTACCGTTGCAACTGCCGGTCGCCCGCCCTGGTTATGCGTAGATACTTTTATAGACGCGCTGACTGACTCGGTAGGATCTTTCTCTACACATGACCATATTGTGTTAATGGGCGACTTTAATATCGATGTTTCAAAAGTTGGTGACATTAATTGCAAAAAGTTGGAAGATTTTTTTCAATGTATGAGTCTTACGCAATACATTACTCAACCGACCCACTTTACAGAACATTCGCAGACTCTGTTGGATTTGGTATGCAGTAGTACCAGAATCAACAGAGTCTTCGTTGATCACATACCGGATCTCAGTGGGCATGCGTTTATTTCATTTGAGTTAAATATTAAGAAACCAAGATCTGTACCGCGATGGATATATTACCGACCTCTAAAGAAAATTAATTTTGAACAATTCTTCATCGATGTAGACGCTATAGATTGGGAAAGTGCTCTTTGTGGATGCGTAAACGACTCTATAATTACATTTAATTCACTTCTTGTAAGTTTGTTTGATAAACATGCCCCTATTAAGTCAGCGTATGTGAAAGACCAAAGTTATCCTTGGATAACAGACACTATAAAGCAGATGATGAAACTAAGGGATAATGCGTATGCCAAGAGTCGCCGTACTAAACAAGAATGTCATAAGAAATATTATAAGGAATTAAAAAGCATAGTAACTACAGCCATATTTAGAGAAAAGGTCGCATATTTTCAGCACTACGTGAATAAAAATTTAAATGACTCCCGTACACTTTGGAAGAACCTTAAACGAATTACTGTTAATTTCAATCAAAAACATACAGACTTACCGGATAATCTGTCTCATCCAAATAATATCAATAATCATCTACTTAAAATTCCAGGACACAATAATACTAATATTTCTCAGTTAACTTATTACCACTTTAATCGTCACAATAACTCTGAATTCTGTTTTAAACTTGTAGATGAAATAACAGTACTTAAAATTATAAAAAATATTAAAACTAATGCTCTTGGCGTTGATGGCATTTCATTAGACATGATCTTATTAACGTTACCGCGTACATTAGCTACAATTACTAGTATAATCAATATGTCCATTAAAACTAATATATTTCCAGACCTATGGAAAGAGTCTATAATTAAACCCATCCCTAAAGTCAACAACCCAACCAATCTAAATGAATTGAGACCCATTAGTATCCTACCTCTAATGTCGAAAATCTTAGAGAGGGTAGTATGTATGCAGGTCGGAAAATATATAGAAGATAATAACATCCTTCCAAAAAAACAATCCGGTTTTAGAGTAGGCAGAAGTACAGCAACCGCATTACTAGATGTCATTGATGATCTGCTTTCTGGCCAAGATGTGGGAGAGGGAGCCATCCTGGTTTTACTTGACTACACCCGTGCATTTGAGACCATTAACACCTCCCTTCTGTTGGCTAAACTCGCTTACTATGGCTTCGACCAAAATACAATTAAGTGGTTCACCAGCTATCTATCTGACCGGTTACAAAAAGTAGAGGTTACCTGCCCAGATGGTACCAAGAAGTACTCTTCTACGTCTTTGGTGAACCGAGGGGTACCTCAAGGCTCTATACTTGGGCCAATACTCTTTGTGATCTATACCTCAGACCTTCCGAATTGCCTTTCAAACTGCGAACATCATTTATACGCAGATGACTTACAGATCTATAAGACATTTAAACCAGCAGAAACAGTAATGGCCGCAAAACTTATTAACGATGACCTGGAAAAAATAGTTAAGTGGTCGGAGAGGCATGGGCTTGTTGTTAATCCGCTTAAAACCAAATTTATAGTTATAGGTACAAAGACGCAAACTAAGCATATTAATTCCTGTACACCACACCTAGTTTTAAAAGATGATATTATTCAACAAGTAGATGAAGCTAGAAATTTGGGGGTTTTGATGGACTGTCACTTAAGGTTTGAGAAACACGTCATGAACACAGTCACACAGTGCTTTTTCAGACTGAAAGTGCTCTATCAAATTAGACAATATCTGAGCGTAGACGCGAGAATACGTCTCTGCGAGTCCCTAATCTTATCCAAACTAAACTATGCGGATACGGTGATAGGGGGCTGCTTACTGTCTCGGACCAAGAGACTTATCCAACGAGTCCAAAATTCTTGCGCTAGATATTGTTTTTCAATTCCCCGAAGAGCACATGTGACTCCATACTTAAACAGTAGTGCACTCTTAAATATGGAGTCACGGCGTTCCCTACACTTGGCTAGTCTCATATTTGGTATTATAAAAAATCAAACTCCAGCATATCTTTTCGATAAACTAAAGTTCACGCAGCGCCACTCACGAATAAGGGATCGTCTTATTTGTACCCCTTTCAGAACCGCGGCGTTCAGAGGCAGTTACAAGTATTCCGCTACAAAGTGTTGGAATAACATTCCCCCGCCAATCAGAAATTCCATAACAGTTCGTACGTTCAAAGTTAAATTTAAACATCATTTATTGACAATGCAGAGGGAAAAATAGATTTAATATCGAGAAATTAATTTTTTTTTTTTTTTCTTTTTTTTTTTTGTCATTATTACTAATACAGTTGTTTCGTAAAATTTACCTACAAATAATTTCAATACAGAATTAATACATCCATAATAAACCAATTAAATTACTGGCTACTTCCTCATTAATAATAAATATTCATAATAGTATACCTAAGAATAAAATTTTGTGTTCCATTTTGTTATATATATTCTCTGTGTACCTATACCATATACATAAATAAATACATAGATGTATTATATTGTAAAGTAGATAATATACATACTTACATTCAATTATACAATTAAAATTATTATAATTCGTTTTGTTATTGTTTATTCAATAAGTGTTATTCAATAAGTGTTAATAAGTGTTATGTTGCTGTGGTTTTATTACTTGTAAATAATTTATTTGTGCGAGATACCTATTTTTTACTGTTTAGCTACCGTCCATTGTTTCAATATTTTGAAGTTCTTTTTTTATGTTTTAAATATTCTATTATTTTGTACTGTTAATAAAATTTGACTGGCCTCCGCAGAATACCAGTGGCCGTGACGTCACTTCCGTCGCGGCCTTATACTGAGCGGGGACCATTTTGGTACACTTGTTGTTCTTGTTATTATGTTCACTTTTTTTTTTTATAGAAGTTCATAGCTTTAAGATACTTTCCTTGTTTTTTATGTTCATAGTCTTATGTTGTGTAATATTTTTAATATGTACCAAATAAATAATTTCTATTCTATTCTATTCTATTCTATTCTATTCGGTAGTCTATACAATCCCTAGGAATTGTATATGTTGTGGACTGTATACAATTTAAACATCGATAAAGTTTTCAATAGATTTATTCACGAACACAATTTCACAATTTACAAAGTCACTATGTTAACAAAGTCACTACTTGCAAGCACACAAACGAATTTACTATGAACAGAGTTTTATTACCGAATACTACTATAACTAGACTGAACTAAACTAAACAAATACTTCGGTCACTTAATTACAATTTTAACACAATCTTCCTGACTTCTTCAAGAGCACACTGGAGATCTGGAGCTGACTGGAGAGAACTGGAACTGAAGACGAACTGTTGCGAACTGTGTTTTGTATGGCGATTTGGCCGTCTTATATTCTCCATTCTCGTGTGCAACTAGCGACCCTTGACTCGATCGCTTTCGCGCGCCGCAACCTGCTCGAAAGGTGCCGGCCGCTCCTAACTGAGCCGTGATTGGCTGCCTACATTGAATACAATTGGCCAATAATACGTGTTTCTTATTGGCTGACGATGTGACTAAGAAACTTATTTCTAACTTAATCTACGATTCTATACAATAACAATATTGGAGTGATCGTCGTCCGCAACATCCTCCCCCCGGCGTAGCACGGCGAGCCTCTTCAGGGAAGGACGACGAGCTTGCTGACAGGCCGCTTGAAGACGCCCGTCCTCGTTCGGATGTCGACGACTCGGATGCCGCCGTCTGGTCCCTCGTAGACACGCTGCACCACTCCCATCGGCCACACGTTCCGCGGCAGCACGTTGTCCACGACGACGACGACGTCCCCAATTTGGATGGGACGCTGCTGACTTCTTGACTCGCCGCGAGGTACCAGTGTAGGCAAGTACTCTCGCAGCCAGCGCCTCCAGAAGTGGTCCGCCAAAGCTTGTGCTGACCGCCAGGTTCTGCGATCAGCCTCTTCACATGGTCCGGTTGTGGGCAGACCATTCGATGACCCCAACAGGAAGTGGTTGGGGGTGAGTGCCTCCGGATCTTCAGGGCTCACGCTGACATGCGTGAGTGGTCGCGCGTTGACGGAATGCTCAGCCTCCAGCAGGAGGGTGAGCAGCACCTCTTCATTCGGTGCCTTCTCTCGTAGCGTTGCGGCCAGCGCGGTCTTGATGGACCGCACCAGTCTCTCCCAGGCGCCCCCTTGGTTCGGAGCTCCCGGTGGGATGAAGCGCCACTCCATACGATGCTTCATTCCTTCTTCTTGCAGCGCAGGTGCCCACTCGGCGTAGGCAGTCTTCAGTTCTTGATCGGCTCCCCTGAAGTTGGTGGCGTTGTCGGAGTACATCAGGGTCGGCCATCCACGTCTCGCTGCCATCCTCCGCAAAGCCATGATCGCGGAGTCGGTGGACAGCGATGCAGCCAGCTCAATGTGGACGGCTCTCGTGGTGAGGCACGTAAACAGTGCGCCCCACCTCTTCTCACGGCGACGCCCCACCTTCACGATCATGGGGCCGAAGTAGTCCACGCCACAGTTCGAAAACGGGCGGTGGAACGGATCCAGGCGGGCCCGCGATAGATCGCCCGCAGCTGGTGGTTGCGGCCTTGCCCGTCGCACTCGGCAAAGCGCGCAGTCTCTCTCCGCCGCGCGTACAGTGGGTCGCAGGTGAATGACCCAGTAGCGCTGGCGAAGATCATTGGTCACACGTTCTCTATTTGCATGACCCGCAGCGCAGTGTTGTTGTAGTACCAGGAGCTTCGTTATGCGATGTCTGCCATCCAAGATGACAGGCCTCTTGAGGTCGTCCGCTGCGGCCGCCGCTCCAATGCGGCCTCGCACCCGCAGCACGCCATTCTCCAACACCGGGTCCAGGCGAAACAGTCGACTAGACCTTGGTAATGGACGACCAGACTTCAGTCTTCGTACTTCGTCGCCGAAGCTCTCCTTTTGCGCTCTCTTCATGAGCTCCTCTTCCGCTCGCAATACGTGCCGCAGCTCCATACATTTTGCTGTTCGCCGGCACATATCGACGAACGCTAACACCCGTGCCGTCGCTCGCACAAGCGTCTCGTACTTGGAGAAGCGCTCTGGATCGGGTATCCAGCTCTCCTCCTTCTGGGTCTCCACGACGTGTAGAACCTCTTCATTTGTGATGACGTCTTCCTTCTTCATCGTGGGCCAGCGCTCCTCGGGTTCGCGTAGGAAGCTCGGCCCCTGGAACCAGCGATCTTCAATTTTCACAGGCGTATGGGCGAACCTCGTCGCATCGTCGGCTACGTTTAGTTCTGTCGGCAGCCACCTCCACTCGTCCCGCTGGGTTAGCTCGGCGATCTCTCCGAGCCGATGCGCCACGAAGGGTGTGTATTTCTTGGCGTCGTGGTGAATCCATTGGACGACCGTAGTGGAGTCCGTCCAATAGACTGTTCTGGTAGCCTCCAGCCGATGTTCTTTCTTGATCGCGTCCGCCAACCTTGCCCCGATGACGGCAGCTTGTAGTTCCAGACGAGGGATGGTTTGTACACGTCGCGGCGCCACCTTCGACTTCGCAGCAGCCAGCACGACGTCGATGTCTTCATCTTCCTTGGTGATTCGCCAGTACGCCACCGCTGCGTACGCCTGTTCGCTGGCGTCGCACATGACGTGAAGCTCGACGTCTTCGATGTTCTGCGCCGCATAGCACCTCGGCAGACGCAGGCAGGCAACCCCGGAGAGATGCGCCAGCCATGACGCAAACAGCTCCCAATCTTCGGCCGGGATTGGCTCGTCCCACGCCATCTTCAGTCGCCAGAGGTTCTGCAGAACAATCTTTGCCCTTATTGTGTAATGGCTTAATAGTCCGAGCGGATCATATATAGACATTACTGCACTGAGTGCCTCCCGCTTGCTCGGCGCGCGCTCTCGTTCGCGCACCTCCATCGGCACCCTATACATTGACGTATTGAATCCCAACTCATCCTTCTCGGGATTCCACATGAGTCCTAATATTTTGTTTTCTGGGCCTGCTCCCCCCAGTGACGCAGGCGCTGTTGCCCGCAGCTCGGCAGGCACTTCTGCTAGGACGCTCTCCTTATTCGCGCCCCAGCTCCGCAGCGTGAACCCGGCGACGGTGTGCACGGCCCTCACTTCTTCAATAGTGCGCCGTGCGTCTTCCTCGGTGTCGAAGCTAGCCACCATGTCGTCCATATAGTGGCTCTGCGTGATGACGTCGTAGGCCCGAGGATACTCCGCCTTGTGCTGCTCCGCGTTGTAATTGCGCACAAAGTGCGCCATGAACGGTGAACTCGCTGCGCCGAAAATCATACTTGTCATTTTCCAAGTGCGTGGAGGGTCCGTTCTGTTGTCGCCCCGCCACAGGAACTGCTGGGCCGGCTGATCCTCCGGCCGTATCTTGACTCGTAGGAACATCTCTTGTATGTCCGCCGTTACTGCTATAGCCCTCTCCCTGAAGCGAAACAAGATACCAGGAAGGGGTAACAGCATGTCTGGTCCGTCCAGGAGGTAATCATTGAGGCATACCCCGCTGGTTTTCGCCGCCGCATCAAAGACCAACCTCTTCTTTCCGGGCTTGTTGATGTTTTCCACGGCGAAATGTGGCAGGAACCAACTCACTGAGCTTTCTTCTTCTGACCCGTTGCACGGCTCCGCATAACCTTTTTCTAGCAGGTTATTTATTTGCTCAGTATACTGCTTCGCAAAATCAGGCGAGGCGTCCATTTTTCGCTCTATCTTGATCAGACGACGTAGCGCTGCATTATAACTGGGCGGCATGCTTGTCTCGTCAGTCTTCCAAGGCAGCCCAACCTCGTAGCCTGCTTCTGTCTTCTTTATTGTAGTCTTTACAATATCAATTGCTCGTTGGTCCGCGTCACTCACCTTCTTACTTTGTGAGACGCCGAGCGCTTCTATGGTGAAATGCCTTTCCACCAACTGATGCAGTTCTTCATCTCGTGCACCACGTTCGCCAACTCCTGATTCTGGCGTGAAAACGTGTAGAACGCTATTTTCTTCCTTTGCTGCTAATCGTGGTGTCGTCCCGTGCACCACCCATCCCAGCAACGTCTTTGATGCCGCTGGTTGGCCCTTACGGCCCACCCTCAGCTCCCTGGACACGATCAGCTCCCAGTGGTCCGTCCCCACTAGGAGCCCAGGGTGAGCTCCCTCGTAACAGAGCTCATCTTGCGGCAAACTCCTTAAGTGCGGCTGCTTGGTGACCTCTCGTGGCACCGTCTGCGTGTGCAGCCGCAGGTCCTTCACCGTCCTCGCATTGACGGGAAAGCTTCGTGGTTGCTTGCGCCCTTTCAACTTCACCGCTACCAATTTACTGTCACCCTCGTGTGACATGTTGACTCCATGAAGCCGCAGCGGTTGAGCCGATCCATCCGCTCCTACCTCTCGTGCCAGCTCCTCGTCGATCAGCGTGACCGTCGCTCCTTCATCGAGCAGGGCGTATGATCGAACGCTCCCTCGTGGCCCGCTGATCTCTACTGGACATATCTTTAAGAGCACAGTCTTCGGGCCAGTGGCGTGGCTCGCCACCGACATCACGGACTCCCCTTCCACGGAGTCGCTCTTCGGCTTCGGCTCCCAGTGCAGCGTCGAGTGATGGGGTCGTCGGCAATTGTTCACCCCGCACAGCTTCGCACGACAATTAATTCTTTGGTGGCGACCATTAACACACTTGAAACATATTTTTCTTTCTTTTACACGTGCCCAGCGATCGTCTATGCTCGCCTTCCGGTAATCCGGGCACTTGTGCGTCAAATGTGCCTCTTGGCAAAACAAACACTTCTCGTCCTGTTCCGCTGCATGGTATACGATTTTCTTCTTTGGTTGTGCAGGTGGTCGGGTCCGCTCCTCCTTGACTGCAATGTTAGTAGGCATATACGAATGCCTCATTGCCTTGTCCGCTTCGCTTATAAGGAACCGTGACAACTTCAATATTTCTGGTTCCTGGGACTCGACCTGCTGTGCGGCGTAATCACTCCATCGGGCAATCGTTAGTGCGCTTAACTTACCCAGTACTTCCTGTATCAACATCGAGTTGTACAAGTAAGCGTTGTTTTTTATTGTTTGCAACACACATACTATGTTTTGTAATTTCACTGCAAATCGATTAAGTTCAGCGGCTGCTGGTCCCGGTTTCGGCATCCTCTTCAATTCTTCGATCGCCCGGTCTACTAGAATCTCGGGTCTCCCGAACGACCGCTCTAGGGACTGCATAACAACATCTGGGTCCGTCGCCGTGTGTAGCAGCGCAGCCACAGCTTCCCTTGCCTCTCCACGCAGGCAAGTTCGTAAGCGTTGAATGTTTTCTCCTGGCGATACCCCGTACATTTTAGTGGTGTCCCGCATCGCCGCTTGAAACGGGAGCCATTCGTGTATCGCACCACTAAATATCGGGAGATCCGTGTGTCTCAGACGAGGTCGCGCCATTTTTTCTAACGCTTCCGCCAACTGCTCGATGCCTCTCCTAGACCGGGTCGGCGTTGGCGATCTTGACTGGCGCCTCGGTGTCGGCGACCTAAGGCGTCTCGAATTCGGCGACGTCGCTCTCAGTGACGACGGCATATCGAAGCGTATGTTTCTTTCCTTTGAGGCTGTCGCTGTCTCCCCCCGTTTCGCAAACCAGTCGTCGACTTTGTCGATAGGATCCGGTTGGGGCGGAGCCTCACCATGCAGGCTTTCCTCCTCATCCTGCAACATCGACATCTTGGCCGCCAAATCCTTATTTACTAGGTCGGCCTCTATTTCGCTTTCGCGACGTCGTATTTCGGCTTCCATAGCCAGCTCCTGACGTCGTCTGTCTGCTTCTAACGCCAGCTCCTGGCGTTTAAGCGCAGCGACCCGTTTGGCCGCTTCCAACTCAAGGAGCCGTCTTCGTGTCGCAAAGCTCGACGTAGACCGTACTGACTGCGCCGGCGACACTCCCATTTGACGTACTCCCGAAGGTCCCGCTTCACACTCGGGGACTACGGTGGACAGTTCGACTCGTTCTCTTACCGCAGGTGTCGTTGTGGGCGAGGCAGGTGGATCCAGGGATTGCCTCCTGGCACGCTCCCTTTGCACTCGCAGCGCTTCCGCCTCGCGGCGCGCTTGCTCGTACGCCTCCTCTGCGTCCCCTTGGCTCCGGGTGACGACCATGGCGTTTTACGACACTGACACAACACACACACACAATTCCGTACACTACGGACGATGGCTACGCTCCTTGTAACACTGCAATCCAGGTAGTACTCGTACTACTAATGAAATCCACAGGTTAACACTAATTAAGTTCCAGGTGCACAACACAAACTAAGTCTGAAGATATACTAACACTAATTAAGTCCGAAGATACACTAATTAAGTCCTAAAATACACTAATTAAGTCCTGAGAATAATCCGGCTCGAAGGACCAAAACACTGTTGTGGACTGTATACAATTTAAACATCGATAAAGTTTTCAATAGATTTATTCACGAACACAATTTCACAATTTACAAAGTCACTATGTTAACAAAGTCACTACTTGCAAGCACACAAACGAATTTACTATGAACAGAGTTTTATTACCGAATACTACTATAACTAGACTGAACTAAACTAAACAAATACTTCGGTCACTTAATTACAATTTTAACACAATCTTCCTGACTTCTTCAAGAGCACACTGGAGATCTGGAGCTGACTGGAGAGAACTGGAACTGAAGACGAACTGTTGCGAACTGTGTTTTGTATGGCGATTTGGCCGTCTTATATTCTCCATTCTCGTGTGCAACTAGCGACCCTTGACTCGATCGCTTTCGCGCGCCGGAACCTGCTCGAAAGGTGCCGGCCGCTCCTAACTGAGCCGTGATTGGCTGCCTACATTGAATACAATTGGCCAATAATACGTGTTTCTTATTGGCTGACGATGTGACTAAGAAACTTATTTCTAACTTAATCTACGATTCTATACAATAACAATATTGGAGTGATCGTCGTCCGCAACAGTATATGTCGCAGTCATCTGGTTGAAACTCCTATTCAATTGAATAGCTAGCGCGTTAATTTAATGTCGACATTTAATTGAATGACTAGACCGAACGTTGACGAAACACGCGTCACTTAACGTCCAACTAGGTAGCGGATTGAAACATAGGTGATATAATTGTAATTTAGTTCATTTTTTATTCTATTATCATCATCAGCCTATTGCAATCAACTGCTGCACATAGGGCTATCTAGTTATTCGCGACTTAGGGCAAATATCTGGAGGATATACCCTTGATCACCACGCTGGGCAGGCGGGTTGGTGAACGCAGGGTGTAGCTCCGTCTGTGGTATTTAGCTAGCACTAAAGTGTTATTATAATATACTTTTGGGATGTATAGGAGCTACCTATCATCTTTTCGCTCTCCTCCGTGATATATGCGATAGAAAATGCAGAGTGAAGCTGCATCTCGACGCTGTGCCAAGGGCCAAAGTTCCTGGTTATTGACGATTCGAGTCGCTCTACGGTCATGCTGTCAAGAGGGAGAAGTTGGTACTGGGGTGTCCACCGCCCACAGATGAAAGCAGTACTCCACGTGCGGCCGAACCTGAGCTATAAAAAGCTTAAGACGATGAGCCGTCGTAAAATATCTGCTCGATCTGTTGAGCACACCAAGCTTCTTTGAGGCCAGTTTGACCTTTCCTTCTTACTTAATGACCGCGAAACAGTACGTCACTCGAAATGTTCTTACCAAGAATTGCAATGCTTGCTGAGGCAGTAAAGGGAGTGTCGTTGAATCGAGGTGATACGACGAAGGGTGATTTTTTTTTGTGGTAATTGCGCAAACCTCTTTCACTCACACCGAATCCTGCAGCTAACTCTGTCGTGGTTAGATATGGTTCCGCTTTCACGATCATTTTCAGAAACGTAATGAGTTTTCTTTGACAGCAGTTTCATCAATCTTGCGAGCTGTTGTAACAGCGCTGGTGCCAAGATAAAGCTTGTATTATAATGAAATGCAATATTTTAGTTTCCGTGTTGTGCATAGAAAGTTATTAAAACAAAATTAAACGGAAATAATGATTCATTTGTTTTCGTTTCACATTCCAAGCAGGAAGAGCTATGTTGTAATTCCTATCCAAACGCCGGGTTTTTACATTTTATAATGCTTAATTCCCAAGTATCATAATCAAGTCATCAGCTTACAAATTTCATAGGGAAGTCCATGCAAAATTACTAACTTCCATACCACATGCCCCCCCCCCCCATGTTTCGATGATTCAGTGTTCATAATCAAATCATCAAATTTCAAAATACCCTTAAATTAGTAGGTATGCTTTATCGATTATATCAAACAATTTACTTACACTTTAAATGATCTTGATACTTGGAAGTCTTCCACAGTGCGTTTTGGTATATGGCTTCGCCAGAATACCAGCGCTGCCGCGGGCGTGGCGCACACCTATTCCGCGCCGTGGCAGCATCATGCTGAGGCGGAGCCTATTGGCCTACCCATATATTATTATTTATATTATTCTTGACATAATATTATATATTTTCACTATGTGTTCCACTGTTAACTTCTTTATTTTGTGTAATTTTTTAATGTGCTTTGTTTATGTGTTAACTTATCTGTCTGTGTATCATTTGTAGGCTAATAAATTTTCTTTCTTTCTTTTTTTTTTGCGCGCAATTTTCTGCCTCACGCAGCTGTTCTTTGGAATCAGCTTCCGGCTGTAATTTTTCCAAATGGATACGACTTAGGTCCCTTCAAAAAGCGAGCCTCCAGATTTCTCAAGGGCCGCCGGCAACGCACCTGTGACCCTGGTGTTGCGCTGTCTATGGGCTGAAGTGATCAATTACCATCAGGTGACCTTCAAGCACGTTTTACCTTCTATCATAAAAAAATTGTCTTTTCGCTTTATCTCAGGGATCTATTACATACGACCTTCTAGTTGTATGGGTGTTTATACTCGTTTTTGTATTTAAGTATATATTTGTGCTACCTTCGTTGTTCTGATACCCATAACGTAAGTAGATATTAAGTACTTAATACCTTCTTACTTTGGGATCGGCGTACTTGGGATTTGTATAAAAAAAGAACTAAAGAAGATGAAACTATCTTCAAAGTTAAGTATGCTTTAGAATTATTTGAAAACTTAATTCAATGATAATACGTATAATTGAGCAAATCCCAAATAACGCTAGGGAAAACACTTACACGTAATTATGGCGTCATGTCGGGCATTACTATAGCAGTATATATTGTTGTTGCTCTACAGTTTAATTCACTCCCTAATTGTCAATTGTTCGAAGATGTCTCAATTACCTTTATTCGTGTGCCTAGTGATTCTATGTAGTTCCATATCCGGACTTAATCACTCGGAGATAATAGAACAAATAAATTCTCAACAAAATTTATGGCGAGCGGGACAAAACTTTCACAACCACATGTCAGATGACTGCACAAAGAACATAATGGGAACTGTAATTAATGTGGAAAAAGACGAGGATATGTTGGACGAACCGCAGTTCCGTATCGGCGATAGCAAGTGTACTAGTTACGCGGACCATTTTGATGCTAGAAAATATTGGCCATACTGTGACTCTATTAAGGAGATTAGAGATCAAGGAGGGTGCGGAAGCTGCTGGGCGATTGGAGTCGCTTCTGTCATGACAGATCGCATATGCACCCTGACAAATAAGGCTGAACAAGCGAATTTCTCAGAAGAAGACATTTTAACGTGCTGTAAAGATTGCCATATAGGTAAATCTTCTGCTTGTGATGCTGGCTCAGTGAATCAAGCTTGGCTGTTTGCTCAAGACGTCGGTGTAGTTTCTGGTGGAACGTTTGGAACGTCAGGAGGGTGCAAATCGTACGAAATTAAGCCCTGCGGCCGTATGGTAAGAGGTAAAATGCCTGCTTGTGCTACTGTAATTAAACGACCATATTGCAACGAGTCCTGCACTTCTAATGTTGATATAGATTATAATGCTGATAAGAAACGCTTTAGTAAAGTTTACCATGTCAACTATGACCCTATGTGTGAAATAAAAACATATGGACCTATAGTGGCTTCGATGAATGTATATACTGATTTTGTTTACTATAAAAGCGGCATTTACCGCCATCTCGATATGGTGGATGGTAATGATTTCATTGGCAATCATACTGTTAAAATTATTGGATGGGGTGTCGATAACACCACTCAAACAAAGTATTGGATTGCTGCTAACTCGTGGGGTGAGAATTTTGGAGAAAGTGGTTTCTTCAAGATTGTTCGAGGTGAAAACCATTGTAATATTGAAACATATATGACCGCTGGATTATTATAGTTTTTATCAACAGAGCGAATTGCCACGAGGTATTGGAATGATCTGTCGCCGCCATTTAGAAACAGACAGACTGTTAGTTGGTTAAAGCATTAACCTCTTATAATTTTTTTATTCTATACGTAGGAAATGAGCAACTTAATGAATATATGAAGTCATATTTGTAAGTTATTATAAAGTATTATTTGAATCTAGTATAATATTATAATATACTAGCAGTGGAAACTTTAATTGCCAATGTGTATTATGTTTAAGGTAAATGTAATATTATGTGCTGTGTGTTTCCATAATAAATAAATAAATAACAGATAACATAAATTAATATCTTAAGTAAGTTTACTTGTAAGTTACCAGCTTTGCATTTAGTATATAAATATCTAAATATGAATTTAGCTATTATGTTTTCATATATTTTTAAACATGGTGTTTATACTTTCCTATCTTACTTAATTATGTATACTGTATACCTACAAGACTATTTCCATCTAATTAGATAAAATGACATAATTGTAATTTGTATTCGTAAGAATAAAATTTTACATCGAACTCCATACTCTCTCTTCTTTAAATTTGTTATTAACATTCTTTTGAATCTAGAGACACTGATTAAAACTCACAAATGTATGTAGTGTGTTCTTAGGATTCTGGGGTCATGACGGTATTTCATTTGGATTATACTGCTTATTTGTCACGATCTTCTTGATTTAAAGGCCCACATGCTTTTAATACTGTACGATCTTCAATAATTGTTCAAGTGTCGGCAGGGAGCCATGTTTGTCAGGGGCGCGGGGGTGGCCCAGGATTGTTAGTGACTACTTCTACGGATTTCCAAATGTGATGTTTCAGAAACTCTCAATCTTGATTGGGTCTACCTCGGGCGGTGGAGAGGTAGTAATGTAGCTTCCTCATTCGACCACTTACAATTGATAAATTCATTCGATTCATCATCATCATCATCATCAGCCTATTACAGTCCACTGCTGGACATAGGTCTCTCCAGTTGTTTGCCACTTAGAGCAAACATCTGAAGGATATACCCATAATCGCCACGCTGGGCAGGCGGGTTGGCGATCGCAGGGCGTAGCTTCTTGCTCTGGTGACGCTGCTGCCCGTCACCGGTCTTTAGTATTTAGCTACGCCTTCAATTGTGACGGTTATACCGCCACCAGTCGGTTGCCAGCGCCTCGTTTGTTATTCGGCAGGATGCACCACGGGCAGGTGAGGTTGGCTTGGAGCGAAAAGATGATAGGCCGCTCCCTTACATCCCATTCGATTACAATGTTTAAATTGTTACAGTTTAAAAGAATAGCGAAGGCCACATAAAACTAAAGATAAGGGGTCAACCCTCAATCCCTTAAATTAGTTACTACTAACTCACAATGAGCTGAGTGTAAAGCGGACAATAAAGAGCGTCACGCAAATTAGTTACACCTGTTAAGTCACAATTAAGTAATTGGCATGCCAACGTTATGGGTGTCGCATAAAATCTTGTACTATGCATAGTACTGGCGTACTGTCGTGGCTGGTGGCTTTCACTCACACTAAACTGAACTGAAATACTGTTTACTTAAAGATACTTTTGTAAGTTCTATTGTTCAAATTCTATTGTATTTGTCACGTAACAAACCAATTTACATATTTATTGTTGTCTGAAAGATTAGCTACGCTTCTAGCGCCCTTCGACAAGCCCTCCTAGCTGCGATGGGTATATAAGCAGTACTCTCACTTCAGGACACATTCAGTCAGTAGCCTTCGAGCATTATTTTGTAAGCTAGAATAAGGAAATATTGTATATGTCACCGGAAAATAGCAAGAATCGTAAGTTGATCAATTTCCTAGGTAGTTGATTAACTTTCGGAATATAACAAACGGTAGTTGAAATGTATTATTTAACGCAATGGATTTCAGTTAGTTGATCAATTTACGGTAGCCTGGCAGTCATTTGATAATTTACGATTTTGACACAAGTAAAATTGTCCTCAAATGGGCAAATCAAAAGGCCAATCGTCAACCCGTAAATTAATACACTGTTCCCTGATTGCCGGGATAACGCCACGTGAGCCATTGAACCAATTAACGTTCACCTCACCTTCGTCGGATGACTTTACGGCAAGACCCCGTAAAATGATCAATTTACTAAAATACATACGTTAAATAATACATTTCAACTGCCGTTTATTATTTTCCGGAAGTTAATCAACTACCTAGGAAATTGATCAACTTACGATTCTTGCTATTTTCCGGTGACATATATAAATAAGTTCAAAATCAATTTATTATTTCAAATCAAGTCCGCTTAAAGTTGTAACTGAGGTTTCGTCCGCCGGGGAATCAAGGCTTGCCTCTACCCGCCAATTACTGGCGCAGCCGGTAGGATGCTCGAGTACTGGAGCTGAGAATTTATGTCCTCACAATTAAGCGAATATCCCGCCCCAAAGAAAATTTATAAAGTCGCGAAAATAAATTCTTCACCAACGAGCTGTCATCGAGTAGGAGACACCATCCGTCTAAGGATCCGATCCGTCTGGTGAAACTAGAAGCAGACGACAACGGCATCCACAACGGCAACCCACAACGGCAACCCAAAACGGCAACCCACAACGGCAACCCACAACGGCAACCCACAACGGCACACCACAACGGCACACCACAACGGCACTCTACAACATCGGCAACATCGAAGAAAGGCGCTGCTGTTCGGTGAGAGTTGATCGTATCACGATTAACTTTTTCCTTAATTACTGTGCACACCTATGAACCAGCAATACTATTTAATATAGATATCGAACAAAGTTCTTATACTTGTACAAGGCATACAAAACACCACGCAATATTTGACCGTGATATCACGGATGAATAGCAGTTAGTATGAAGCGTTTTTGGGCGAGTTCATATTTGTGATTTTAAAATTTGTGATATAATCTCGAGTTCTTTTTATACAAGCGGAGTAATTGTTTTAACAATGTTTCTATAATTGAGTGATGCACCAATATCAACCCAAACAAAAAAAAAGCCATCATGCCTATTGAGCTTTAATTAAAATAAAATAATATTTTGAAAATTAAATGAATTGCATCAAGTTTTATCACGCTTGGATCCTGTGTGAAACTCAAAATCACAATCAACGTCCTTCATAATTTAAATGCCTATTAAGTCCATAAAAATTAAATGGTACAATATTTTGCAACCAGAACTGTATATGATAATTTCTAGATTGCTAATGAGGTGGCAGAATAATTTCACGTAAATTCATTATATAATATACGAGTATAAGCCATCGGACGGCGCAGCCTGCTAAAGTAGATATATATATTATATTATATCTATTTTTATGTGAACATTTATGTCAAATTGTATAAGGCGAAAATCCATAGGTGAATTGACATTACAGGTGAATAAGCCTGAGAAGCCTATGTGAAAGTGAATTTCGAATTGTGTATTGCAGTGTTTAAATTGAAAGTGAAACAGTTTAACAACTTATTGAAAGTTTTAAGGGAAAGGATACCCTTACTGCCGCCAAACAAAAATGGCCCTCCCGGCCATAAACAGGAAACTAACACAAAGGCTCCTCAAGCTGAGCAGGTGCAAACTAAGGCAGATCGTGGCGGTCATGACAGGCCACGGCCCCTTTAACAAGCATCTCCAAAATCTAGGCATCACGGACAGTCCACTGTGCAGAGCATGCCTAGAAACCGAGGAAACAGCCGCCCACATTCTGATGGAATGCTCTGGTGTGTCATCATACCGGTCAGAACACCTCGGTCAGCCTGAAGCACTCCGGGACGTCTTCAGCAGGCTGAAGGGTCTGCTGGGCTTCCTGGACGAGCTGGGCTGGCAATAAACAACATCTTCAAGGATAGCATGGGCAGCCCACCTCACGCAAAATAGGCGCTTAGTCGTCGAGTTGCGGGAAACGGCCCATTCAAACTAACTAACTAACTACTAACTACCCTTACTTTAATTAATGCTTTGTTTTGTGAAGGTTTCTTTGTTTAACAAAGTGCAAGCAGTAAATGTTATACCGTCGGAAGCATCGAAGATAATCCCAATATCCTTGATGGTGATCTTCAAAAGTCTTGAATCTTGGTGTAAAAGTTCCCCTTGCCCGTCGCTCATACCTACTGCCTAAGTTTTCCGGGAAAACTCTAAGTGAGAATGCAGAATATGAATCTTTAATGACAGATTCACTTCAATACGTTATTCGTTTTTTTAATAAAACTGGATTATTCAGGCTTTATAGTTATCACTTTTATTATTTCCTAAAAGTAAGTCATTTTATAATCAAATACAACTACAACAAAACAACTTTCTATCTAGACTTTAAGTAGAGGAGGGCGAAAAGTAACATTAAATCGACATAATAAACAGTTAAAGAACTAAAGAAGAAGAATTAAATATGCTTCAGCATTAGAAACCTTAATGCAATAACAATACGTATATTTTATTAAGCAAATCACGAATAGCCCTATGGAAATCACTTACACGTAATTATTGCGTCATGTCTGTCTTTAGTCTTTACTATAGCAGTATATATAGTTGATGCCCTACAGTTCAATCCAGTCGCTAATTGTCAATTGTGCGAAGATGTCTCAATTACCTTTATTCGTGTGTTTAGTGATTTTATGTAGTTCCATATCCGGACTTAAGCACTCAGGAAGATTAATCAATTATATAAATTATCATCAAAAATTATGGCGAGCCGGACGAAACTTTAACAACCACATGTCAGATGACTGCACAAAGAAGATGATGGGAACTGTAATTAACGAGGAAGAAGACGAGGATGTGTTGGACGAACCGCAGTTCCGTATTGGCGATAGCAAGTGTACTAGTCACCCGGACCATTTTGATGCAAGAATATTTTGGCCATACTGTGACTCTATCAGGAAGATAAGAGATCAAGGAGGATGCGGCAGCTGCTGGGCGATTGGAGTCGCTTCTGTCATGACAGATCGCATATGCACCCTGACAAATCTGGCTGAACAAACGCATTTTTCAGAAGAAGACATTCTAACGTGCTGTTCGGATTGCCTCATAGGCAAATCTTCAGTTTGTGATGCTGGCTCAGTGATACAAGCTTGGCTGTTTGTTAAAGACGTCGGTGTAGTTTCTGGTGGATTATTCAGGACAAAAGGAGGGTGCAAGTCGTATGAAATTAAGCCTTGCGGCCGTTTGGTAGGAGGTAAAATACCTCGTTGTTATACGGTATCCAAACAACCAAATTGCATCAAGTTGTGCACTTCAAATGTTGATATAGATTACAATGCTGATAAGAAACGCTTCAGTAAAGTTTACTATGTCAACGATGACCCTATGTGTGAAATAAAAACATATGGACCTATAGTTGCTTCGATGAATGTATATACTGATTTTGTATACTATAAAAGCGGCATTTACCGCCATCTCGATATGGTGGATGGTAATGATTTCATTGGCAATCATACTGTTAAAATTATTGGATGGGGCGTGGATAACACGACTCAAACAAAGTATTGGATTGCTGCTAACTCGTGGGGTAAGAATTTTGGAGAAAGTGGTTTCTTCAAGATTGTTCGAGGTGAAAATCATTGTAATATTGAAAAATATATGACCGCTGGAATATTATAGTTTTTATCAACAAGGCAAATTGTAAATTGCTTGCCACGAGGTATTGGAATGACCTGTCATCGCCATTTAGGACCAGACAGACTGTTAGTTGCTTCAATCCTTGTCTTTTATAATTTTTCTAGTCTATACGTAGGAAATTAGTAACTTAAATGATTGTGTATTATCTATAGTTATCATTTCAATTAATTACCACCAAGTATTATAAAGTATTATTTGAACCTAGTTAAATGTAATAATAAAAAATATAATTTAGTGGCTTTGGAATATGTAATACACTTGTAAGTAACTTTACAAATAAAGTATTACATATTCTTGCTTTGCATTTAGGTATTATATAAATACTATCAAAATATCAATTTATCTATTATATTTTCATAAAATTTTTAACATGTGTTTCAACTTTCCTTATTATGTAATAACAAGTCTATGTATGTATGCCTATAAGTCTATTTCATGTAATTATGTCAATTATATAAATTGTAATCTGTGTTCGTGAGAATGGGTAACTATGGCAAATCCAAACTAAAATTCTACCTCGAACTTGATACTCTCTTCTTTAAATTTGTTAGTAGTATTCTTCTGTATCTAGAGTCACTGATTAAAACTCATATTAATTATATAATATTTTGAACTTTCGTGCAGCGTTTCATTATAATTACCCTTATAATGTTTTTCAACGGGACTCCTCGGAAAGCATTTACGAACATAAAACATAACCTACTAAACATAACATAAAAGACTAACATTACATTATTAGAATGTTATTTTCGAAAATTTCAGGGTAAAGTTATTAAATATGATTTAATTTAATCATTTATTTCGCAAATATGGGTAATACATAAAATTATTATACATTTATTATCTGGTGACACAATATTTTTGTCTATTCTTTAACGTGATTTACCCTCTCTGTCATAAGAAGCATAATAAATTAGGAGTGATGACGTTCTTATATCATCATCAGATGATATCATCATCATCATCATCAGCCCACATCAGTCCACTGCTGGACATATATTATGGAAGTAATAAGTACTACGTACAACTACTACGTCCATGATTATAACGGGCTACTTCATGGAAAAATTGTTCCAGATAGTCGACGGCATCAATATGTCGAAGATAACTTTCAAGATTAATGGGAAACAGTATGAAGGTAAGTTTATTAAAAAAAACCTACTAAATGTTAGATTGTTACATAATGTGATGTTAAGGCGCGTACTAGACTTCAACTTTTTTAAATTACAATAAATTTAATTGAATATTTTTGTGGTATTAGGTACTATTTCAATTTAGAACAGTCACAGACAATTTGAACAATATTATAAAAATAATTGACCAGTTATGTAAATTTAGCTTCCGAAGTTTATTTTTTCAAGTAACATTCAACCCTCATACCATTATTTCCTTAGAAAATAAATAAAAATACATTATGTTTTATGACACGCTATCCGGATCACGGTTAATAAGAGAGTACTAAAAAGTAGAGCATTTTTTCTATCGAATGTGGACCCTGAGAGCTTTTTATACATTTTGTGACATATTAGTTACTATTTAAATTGGATTTGACTCTATTTTATTAGGTATACAACTTGTATAAGACAAGTAAACCTTCGCAAGACAGTCTTGATAAATTAATAAAGGCATCTAATATGCAGGTACACTTCTAGCAAACAAGTTTCTGCGAATCAAGTATATTAATAAAGTATAGTACACTATATTATACTCGTTTCTTTAGCGAATTTTTCTTTGCCAATAGTGGACGGAAAATATGGGCCTGAAGTATCACTCAACGACTTCATCCGGACTGTGGCTGATCTGAAAGGTACTAAGGTCATGTGCCACGAGGGAGGGTGTGGCGCTTGTATTGTAGCTGTACGCGCCTCCTTACCACCAAGCTTTGAACTCAAGACTTTTTCCGTAAACTCTGTAAGTATAGTAGATACGTCTTGCTCGTCTGGCAATCATAGTGATAAAAAAAAATATTTACAATACAACAGCTAATTGTTGAAATCCTTATACTTTCAGTGCCTTGTGTCAGTGTTATCTTGTCATGGATGGGAAGTGTTGACGGTTGAAGGTATCGGAAACAAAACCACTGGCTACCATGAGATTCAAACACGCCTTGCTAAGTTCAATGGCACTCAATGTGGTTATTGTACACCAGGATGGGTAATGAATATGTACAGGTACCAGTACATTTTCTTTCGAAGATCATGTTTTATTGAGTGTTACTAAGGTTACAGCATGATGTCCTTGCTATAACGGTTCACATTGGTTGTAGTTATGGTTCCTTTCCCATCTAAGTATTTATTCACCATTATAATGAAAATAAAAGTTTAAACTCTTTAAAGCGTTTGTATGAATCCAAATTGAAGACGAATCTAACTCTAAAGATTTTAAAAATTATTGGTAATATTTTCAGCTTATACGAATCAAAAAATAAGAAATTAACTATGCAAGAAGTGGAGAACTCCTTCGCAAGCAACATTTGTAGATGCACGGGATACAGAACAATAGCAGATGCATTCAAAAGCTTTGCCGTAGACGTAAATGATCAACTAAAGGATAGACTAAACGATATAGAAGATCTATCCTTTTTTAAACGATGTGGTATTTCATGTAAAGTTAAGTGTTCTAAGAGCAAAGACAAAAGTGATTGTCAAAATCCCGACTCAGATTCACCTGAAAATGACTGGTGTGTTTTAGAAAAAGATAATAACAATGAAATGATAATAATAGATTGTGGTACACATAAATGGTACAAAGCTTATTCATTAAAACATGTTTTTGAGGCTATAGCTGGTTCTGCGGATTATAAGCTGATAGCTGGAAACACAGGACAAGGTTCTCATTTCCCAGTATAAATAGAACATAATATAAAAATTAGATGACTTATTAAAACTAACTCTTGTATTTTAACATTCTTTTAGGTGTTTATCATGTTACTGATTACCCTACTACAGTGATAGAAATATTTAATGTAGCTGATCTAAAGGGCTTTTCATTGGATGTTAACTTAATCCTTGGAGCTGGAATGCCGCTCTCGGAAATGATGGACTTATGTCTTAGTTTATCAAATTCAAACGAAGAATTTGGTTATTTGGAGCAATTTCATGAACACATGGATCTTGTAGCACATATTCCTGTAAGAAATGTAAGTTCTTTTTCCAACAATTAAAATTAAGTATGACTGTAATGAAATGTATAGCTCCAAATGTTATAAACCAACCTCCATTTTCAGATAGGCACAATTGGCGGAAACCTTTTCATACAGCATACTCACAACGATTTTCAATCAGATGTTTTTCTTCTCTTTGAAACAGTAGGTGCTATGTTAACCATAGGTAAGTAATAAAGTACCTACTAGGTATATCATTAAAGATTAAAATAAATTAAAATGAAATTCTTTAACTACTACTCATTTTTATGACTTATACGAGAATTTTTTTTTTACAGCTGAATCACCAAGTATAACAAATGTTATATCATTAACAGATTTCTTATCATTAGATATGAAAGGAAAAATCATAGTGAATGTTTTACTACCCCCACTGTCTCATTGCTGCTATTTGAAATCTTATAAGGTAACTAAATATTCAATTTATGTCAAAAAATCACATCAGCTGCCAAAAAACTCACACAGATAACGTTTATTAAATCAATATTTCAGGTAATGCCTCGAGCTCAGAATGCCCATGCTGTAGTGAACGCAGGCTTTTTATTCAAATTCAAACAGAATTCCAATCTACTCGATAAAGCGTCACTAGTTTTTGGTAGTATCAGCCCCAGTTTTGTTCATGCTTCTAAAACAGAAGCAATTTTAGCTGGAAAGGATCCATATACAGATGATACACTACAATTGGCCTTAAAGACACTGTACGAAGAAATAAAACCAGAAGAAATGCCGCCGGAGCCATCTGCAAGATACAGAAAAATGCTAGCTGTCTCTTTATTTTATAAGGTATTCGCTTTTGTTTACTGTTAGTATTAGTACATCAGTTAGTATCGAAACTTAACTTAGGAAGCTCATTTCGATAATCTTTAATTTTTATAAAATGAAAAACAGAGCAAAGCCTGTCCTTTTTCGTGTGACCAATCATTCATAGCTCTTAGATTTAGAATATTAGTGATACGAATATACAATAAATAGCTTTCCAGTAGTATTTTCATAATCAAAGGATGCTTTATATTATTTTCAGGCAATCCTGTATTTATGTCCAAATGACAAGTTAAATGGGAAATATCGTTCTGGTGGTGAAGCTATAAAGAGACACGTATCGCAAGGAACACAATCTTTCGACACCGATAATACTGTATGGCCTTTGAACCAACCACTTCCTAAACTAGAAGCTTTAGTGCAATGCGCCGGTGAAGGAACGTTTGCTAATGACCTTCCGACACAAGCGGATGAAGTTTTTGGGGCTTTTGTATGTGCAGATATCACGGCTGGTAGTGTTATTAATGGTTTTAATGCGAATGAAGCATTAGTAAGTACAGTTGATATTTCATCAATAAATTCTTACTGTTTACATTAATCAAAAATACATATAGCTTTCGTGAAGGTACATTATTTCACGCTAACTGTAAAGTAATATATAGTCTTATGTTTTTTTTTTTTTATGCGAGAGGCGGCAGACGAGCAAGTGTGATGTTATTTTGTGTTCTTAAATTTGTGATTTGTTTGCGCCAAATAAACCGATTTTCTTTCTCTCTTAAAAGCTTTATTGAAATATCTCCCAATAATAATACGTGCTATTTAAATTAATAAATAATTATAACTAATTTTCAGAAAATACCAGGAGTAACAGCTTTTTATACAGCCAAAGACATACCCGGCGATAATACATATACGCCTTTGAACGTCCCATTAATGGTAGACAAAGAAGAAATTTTATGCTCATCAAAAGTAAAATATTATGGGGAACCAGCTGGGATAATAGTAGCAGATAAAGAAAAAACCGCAAGAAAGGCTGCTAAATTAGTCAAAATATTGTATTCATTTGTAAATACAGATAAACCTTTACTGACAGTAGCAGATGTACTGAAATCTCCACAAAAAGAACAAAGGGTTACTAATAACAGTACAGTTGAGCCAACTGAAATAGGAAACAACGTGAAATGCATAATTTATGGAGACTATGATGTTGGACCTCAGCATCATTTTTATATAGAGCCTCAAACTTGTGTTGCAAAACAAACTGAAAATGGAATGGAGGTTTATACATCAAGTCAGTGGCTTGATTTACCAAACGTTGCTATTGCTCAATGTCTAAATGTTCCAGTAAATAGGTGATTATATTTATCTTTTTAACTTCACGCGAGCGCTTTCATTCTAGAGAACTAATTTTGGATATCAATTTATTAGCTAATTTAACCCAACATAACGCAAACACGTCCTGTGACCTGACCTATTCGCTATACCTACACACTCACTTAATATTTCATTTTTATTTTCGTTTTGATTTATAGCTCCCTTCGGAATGATTCATACCTTGATTTTCCTTAAGTAATCCTTAGTAACAATTACCCAGTCTTTCGTTCTACGTAATTTAATATACCTATTTAAAGATTGGTTCTCAGTTTCTTGAAAATAGTTTCCGTGAACAATAACCCTTTCTTAAT
This sequence comes from Conogethes punctiferalis, assembly GCA_031163375.1. Lineage (NCBI taxonomy): Eukaryota > Metazoa > Arthropoda > Insecta > Lepidoptera > Crambidae > Conogethes > Conogethes punctiferalis. Next base: position 13,147,821 of record CM062088.1, read on the forward strand.
ATAAATACAATTAAATATTTATCGTTAGTTTGAATATAGTCTCAAATTAATTATAATTTTTCAGCATAAATATTATTGTACGTCGAGTTGGCGGTGGTTACGGTGGCAAAATTTCTCGTTCTTCTCTAGTAGCATGCAGCTGTGCTTTAGTGACGCATTTACAGGGAAAAACGTGCAGATTCATCTTGCCTTTGGAAAATTGCTTAAAAATAATCGGTAAACGTTTGCCAACTACCAGCAATTTTGAGGTCAGTGTTATAACTTTGAATTCTACACATCTTCTCTACATACTTATTATAAAACAAAGTCGCTTTTCTGTCTATCTGTCCTTATGTATGCTTACATCTTTAAAATTAGGCAACGGATTTTGATGCAGTTTGTTAAATAGATACACTGTTTCAAGTTACAGGTTATCAAGAATAATACTCGCTTAATATAGCAAAAAAAAAACACTGATAATTTACTAGGTTTCTAATTTGATTTAGTGAGCTACTCGAAGTGTAGCAAGAGCGAATCGCTAGTTTATCAACAAACAATAAAGAATTTTACTTATTATTATTCATCAATAACTCAATTTGATAAATAAGCGTTTATTGTGTTCATACTAACGATATTATAATATAGCTAATTAAAAAATCTAAGATTTAATATTTTAGATCGCAGTTAACAATGAAGGTGAAATTCAATACTTGAAACAAAAATTTTACCAAGATAATGGTTGCACATCAAATGAAACTATAAGTCCGCTTACGATAACACATTTTAAGAATTGTTACAATACTAAACGATGGTATATTGAAGCGAATAGCGTTTTGACTGATACGCCATCTAACACTTGGTGTAGAGCTCCTTGTAAGTATTACAACTTTTTTAAATAATCTTAAAACCCAACAGAGACAACCTTCGGAAGATTTGAGTTTTAAAACAATTCGACTTTCTTAATTTCCTCATTATTAGATCAACTTCCTCACATTAATTACATACAGGTTACAAATAATTTTGAACATACAACAAAAAAGTGTCGTATAATTTTGTAAATATGTATATTATATAATATTATCATTACTGAAAAATATTTTTTACTGAGCTAAATAAGACTAAAAAATAATTACAGCTTCAACTGAAGGTGTTGCTATGGTAGAAAATATTATGGAACGTATTGCCTACAATACTGGAAAAGATCCTCTTGATGTAAGAGCAATAAATATGGCTAAAGAAAATAACCCAGTTCCTGAATTAATAGATCAACTAAAGAAGGACTCCAATTATGATAATAGACTTAAAGAAATTTCTGACTTTAACAAAGCCAACCGCTGGAGGAAGAGAGCATTAAAATTAATACCAATGGCATACGACTTATTTTACATCGGCCCATACAACTCTCTTGTGTCTATATTCCATGCGGATGGTTCTGTTGCTGTTACTCATGGTGGTATAGAAATGGGTCAAGGACTTAACACAAAAGTAGCACAAGTTTGTGCTTATACTCTTGGGATACCTTTAGAGAAAATCAGTATAAAGCCTAGTTCCAATTTTACGTCACCAAATTCAATGGCAACGGGTGCTAGCGTTGGTAGTGAATGTGTTTCGTTTGCTACTATGAAAGCGTGTGAAATAATATTAGAGAGGCTCAAACCAATAAGAGAGAAAATCGATCAACCTACGTGGGAAAAAGTTGTTAAAGAAGCATTCAAATCGGGAGTAGAACTGCAAGCTTCCTACATGTATTCAAAAGGAGAAGTCAAGCCATATGATATTTACGGAGTAGTAGCTATGGAAGTGGAATTAGATATTTTAAGTGGAAATCATGATATAAGGCGGGTAGATTTGCTTGAAGATGTAGGAAGAAGTTTGAATCCAGAAATCGACATAGGACAGGTAATAAAATACTTTGATTGTGATGTTTTCTCATAGACTTAAGTGTTAACGCCACGAGATTTTTGGAACCAGTAAATAATCTTTCTATGGACATTGGCGTAAAAACTTTACCAATAATAAGTAGTAGTTTTAAAATAAATATAGAAACAACCCAGAAGTCCGTCGTAGAAATTATTTAAAGAATTTTGGTTTTTACGTCTGGTCTCTTAGTTCTTTCCATGGAAGTATTAAGTACTACGTACAAGGTTATTTTAAGACTGCATTTGAAAATTAACTTGCTTTTATTAAATAGTATTAGTAGGTACGAGTACAAAAGTTCGTAAAAACCACTAAGTAAAGCCTAAGATAAAAACATCTTTAACCAAATTGTATAATTATGTTGTTCTTTTTTTTTGTAGTAGCTCGACATAATGACTTCCTTACGCCCAAAGAAGCCCAAGTCGCTGTGACAACGGGCAAGTAACTGATCAGTTACCTGTCAGTTACCTGTTCTTATTGTTGTTACTCAGTTCACATAGGTACATCTTTGTAAGTGCCATTTTACTGAGTTCGAATCTCGTACAAAAAGTACCTACATCTACTTTTTTTCTACTGAATTGCATGAATACTAATAAGTATGTTCTCAATTCATACAAAGTTTATAAATATAGTTAGCTTTCTAGATATTTGTACTTTAAACAAATGCTTACTTGACTTTAACAGATTGAAGGAGCATTTATCATGGGAATCGGTTACTGGACATCAGAAAAGAATATCTATGACCCAAAAGATGGCAGAGTACTAACGGATCGAACCTGGACTTACAAGCCGCCTGGAATAAAAGATATCCCGGCCGATTTTAGAGTTTACTTTAAAAGGAATTCCAGAAATCCTTATGGAGTGTTACAATCTAAAGGTAAGAGTATTTTGCCTCCTTATACTTAAAAAATTGTCAACAGCTCCACTTTCATTGATCACAATCTACTACAAATAATATCTAAGTTAAATAATAATTGTTAACATTTATTTATTAGGATCTCCAACATAAGACACACACATATTATTTTAATAGGATACATAAAACGATATGAAAACCGTTTTTGTATGCCCTCTAGTCTTTTCCTGTAAACGTCGTAGTGGGGATTCCATACTGGGCTTCCATACTGAAGTATAGGCCGTACTAATGCTGTGAAAAGCCTTATTTTGGTTTCAGACTGCTTAAAATCCCTACTATTACGCACGACAAAACCAAGTGTTTTGAAGGCTTTTCGTACTAATTGCAAAATGTGTACCTATGTCGAGTTTAATTTTACTGTCCACTTTTTGTTACGGTTCACAATCTTTCAACAGTTTGCAATCTCGCAACTAAGGGAAAAGATTTGATACGAATGTTGGAACTAAGAAAGGATATCTACATTTAAACTATTCTGCACTATAATATTTTAAAGAGGAAAGATTTGAAGTTTTGTATACATGTAACGAATAAACTCAAAAATACAGGACCGATTTTAATAATTCTTTTTTTTATGAGAAAGCTATCAATAAGTAACATAGGCTATATTTAGTTTAAAAATGTTTACCTGAAACACCCGAAACGAAGCGAGGACGGGTCGCTAGTGATCAATACAACCCCCAAGATAAAATAGGGGATGAAACTTTATTCTGTGTGGACGAAGTCGCTGGCACAGCTAGTCAACTAATAAAGTGTTCATTGTTGCAGCGTCTGGTGAGCCATCACTGTGTATGGCGGTTGTTATAACCCATGCCCTAAGGGAAGCTGTGAGAGCCGCTAGATTGGACGCAGGGTACGAAGACCAGTGGGTGGAAATAAGTATGCATTTATCTGATTCATCCACTTTCATCGTGGTATCTTTGAAACTCATTGCAAGGATCGTGACTAGCCTCTGACTAGTCCGGTGGTTCAATTGGTAGTGACCCCTGCCTGAATCAAGGTTCTATTTTCGCCTGAAACAAACATTATTGTGATAATCATGTTCCTTATCTGGGTGAGCGGTTACCGTAGCCTATGGGCGCCTGCAACAAACAGGAGTATCACACGCGCCCACCAAACCCGCAAAGTCGGGTCAATGTGTATCCCGTATGTTGTTGTCTTATGAGACATTTGTTTATATAGAAGCATTTGTTTATTTTCTTGCAAATTCATTGCGCTAATTTTTTTTATTACAGGAAATCCTTGCACAGTGGAAAATATCTTCACAGCGGTCGGACATAAATTAGAACATTTCAAGCTGAAGTGATATGTATTTAAAGATAAATATATTTTTATTTTTATAAACATGTGAGTAACATGTCAAATACATATTAATAAGTTCTGCTTGTTTTGCCTAGAAAGGCGTACAAATTTGAAATTGTGAACAATTAAATTTTTTACATTGCATTGTAGGTATATACGCTAATTTTAAGTGAATTGTGTGATGTGCAATAAATCTGTCTACCGAGTACCGAGTTTTAATACTAATTTATTTTCTATGCGTACAAAAAATACGTATGGCATTATATAGCAATCAATCATTATTGGGGGAGATAAAACAATAAATGTGGAGAGATAACAGAGAGATGCGCCAAATTTATATAATTATTAAGTGAATTGTGTGATGTGCAATAAATCTGTCTACCGAGTACCGAGTTTTAATACTAATTTATTTTCTATGCGTACAAAAAATACGTATGGCATTATATAGCAATCAATCATTATTGGGGGAGATAAAACAATAAATGTGGAGAGATAACAGAGAGATGCGCCAAATTTATATAATTACTAGCTGCTGCCCGCGGCTCTGCCCGCGTCAATATTCATAAAAAACATAGCCTATGTGTTAATCTGATTTACAAACTATATTCCTGTAAAGTTTCATTAAAATCCGTTCAGTAGTTTTTGCGTGAAAGTGGAACAAACATCCATCCATCTATCCAAACAAACTTTCGCGTTTAGAATATTAGTAAGAAGTAAGATGTAGACCAGTGTTGAGTTGGGTCAGTTGGGTGACTCGATGAGGTCGGCGTGCCGGGTGTTCGCTCCCGAACGCTTGAAGAAAATACAACTAGGATTGGTAATCCAGGGTGTATTTCTATATTTCCTACAGTAAGGAGGATCACCTCTTTACTAATAAGATAGGTGATCCGCATAGAGTGTCTAACGAGCGTAAAAGCACGAAGCTTCGAGCCTACATTGAATCCAGAAAATACATATAGAAGTCACGTCCACGGTTATCTCAAAGAGGCTGAAACCTACCATGTAGCGTAATCGAAAATCTATGGCAATACAGTATATAGTCCGAGAATCACAATGACACCACCATGTGCAGCGCCATCTCTTGCTGTATGGTGGGACTAATATAGATTTTCCGTTTTGTTCCTTGAGATAATGTGCATAGAGTTTGTACATATATGAGTTACTGCAATTATAAATTTAAATTGACTTCCCTTATGATGGCCGTTACCTAGAGCAAAAATATGTACCTATAAGTACTATTTTCAAAATTAATTACACGTAAATCCAGTAAGATGTTATTTCAATAGGGCTGCCACGACTGAATTCGCCGTCAAATACAATATTTTTTATATTACCATCGGCCCATGTAACTATTGTCCCCGTTCTACCATCCATATCGTAATGACACAGTTAACTCTATTAAAACTGCAATTTATCTTTGTACGTGTGATATTTTTACTTCCTATTGCCTATCCTTCATTTAGCGTAATTCTTGCTACGACCATTCATCACACGAAGATCATTATTCTCGCTATATCATTAGCTGTAATGACCTGCAATGTTTGGTTGACAAATCGTCAAATCCTGAATAAGCGCTAATCGCGTAAATTATGGTCGGATAGCCATCATAGTTATGGTTTTCCTATGGCCAGTTGGCTCTTAGTCGTCATAAAACTATGGTGTGTTGACAAATGAGTAGTTTGGTGATTTACTAAACAGGTGTGTTGGTGCTGGCCAGTGACAAGTTAAATTATAGGATTGTTTTTATCTTTCAAAGAAAAATCTAACATCATTACCTACATAGCTATTCGGCTTTGTAATGCTTTTCCCATTAATAAAAATATCACCACTAAAGAATTGTTCAAAAAAAGAATCCGTTTTTGAATTAAACAAATAGCTCTGCATATATATAAGAACTTGTTAATTTATGAAAAATGACAAACTTTTGATGTACTTAAAAATTTCATGTTATTTTCAAAAATTTCATGTTATTTTCAAAAATTTCGGTGTGAAGTTATTACACATTTATTATCAGTGATCTACCCCCTCTATCATAAGAAGGATAGTTTAGGTGCGATGACGTTCTTATAAAATATCTATGGCTGTTTTATAGAAAAATTGTTCCAGAAAGTCGACGGCAACAATATGTCGAAGATAACTTTCAAGATTAATGGGAAACAGTATGAAGGTAAATTTACTAAAAAAAACCACTTAGAATTAGGATTGTTACAAGAGATTTTAACGTGCGTACCAGACTTCATCGTTTAAATTATTATAAATTAAATTATTTTATTGAAAAATGGAATCATAAATTAGAACAATTTTATTATAAACTAAAATTGAGAAGTTAAATAAATTTAGATTCCGAAGTTTATTTTTTGTCAAATAACATTCAAGCATCATGTTACCATTAAGAAAATAAAGAAAAATACATTATATTTTATGATTCGCCACGGTTAATAAGGAAGTACTTATAGTAGAACATTTATTCCATCGAATGCGGTCCGCATTCGTTCGATGGAAGTATACATTGTGAGAGCTTAAAACAGTATACATTTTGTGACTCCTATAAGGCTACTAATACCTATGGAGTAACGCTTTTATCAATTAAATTTCTGCGAATCATAAGTTTCTCTCACAAATGTCATCTTTACCAATAGTGGACGGAAAATATGGACCTGAAGTATCACTCAACGACTTCATCCGGACTGTGGCTGATCTGAAAGGTACTAAGGCCATGTGCCACGAGGGAGGGTGTGGCGCTTGTATTGTAGCTGTACGCGCCTCCTTACCACCAAGCTTTGAACTCAAGACCTTTTCCGTTAACTCTGTAAGTATAGTAGATACGACTTTTTTATACTAGCTCGAAGATCTTGATCTTGTGCTGTGATTGAAACATGTTACACATAATTGGTGCAACAAGGAAACAAACATCCCGTTTAAAATGCCTATTACTATTTTACTTGCACAAATCCTTCACCTTAAGGTGTTCCCCGAACGCTACGACTTGTCCTTCTTCAAACGTGGTCTAAAGGAAGTTCTTTCCACACGGTAGGCAGCGGCTTAGCTGTGTCCTTTGCAGAGTCTATGATCAACATCAGATGGGTTGCTTACTCGTCTACCATTCATAGTAATAAAAAAAGTTTGATGTGCAGTACAGCAGCTTATTTTTGAATTTCTTATACTTTCAGTGCCTTGTGTCAGTGTTATCTTGTCATGGATGGGAAGTGTTGACGGTTGAAGGTATCGGGAACAAAACCATTGGCTACCATGAGATCCAAACTCGCCTTGCTAAGTTCAACGGCACTCAATGTGGTTATTGTACACCAGGATGGGTAATGAATATGTACAGGTACCAGTACATTTGGTTTTATTAGATCATTTTTATTAAGTTTTTACTGAGGTTACAGCATGATGTCCTAGCTAGATAATGGTTTATATTGGTTGTAGTTGTGGTTCCTTTCTGATCTGACTTTTTATTCACCATAATGAAAACTCTTTAAAGCGTTCGTATGAATCGAAATCGAAGACGTTTTATGCTAGCCTTTTAAAAATGTTGAAAATGATCTTTGTCAAAGTCGTAATAACTGGTAATATTTTCAGCCTGTACGAATCAAAAAATAAGAAACTAACTATGCAAGAAGTGGAGAACTCCTTCGCAAGCAACATTTGTAGATGCACGGGATACAGAACGATAGCAGATGCATTCAAAAGCTTTGCCGTAGACGTAAATGACCAACTAAAGGATAAACTAAACGATATAGAAGATCTATCCTTTTTTAAACGATGTGGTGTTTCATGTAAAGTTAAGTGTTCTAAGAGCAAAGACAAAAATCATTGCCAAAAACCCGACTCAGATTCACCTGAACATGATTGGTGTGTTTTAGAAAAAGATAATAACAATGAAATGATTATAATCGATTGTGGGACACATAAATGGTACAAAGCTTATTCATTAAAACATGTATTTGAGGCTATAGCTGGTTCTACAGATTATAAACTGATAGCTGGAAATACAGGACAAGGTACTCATTTCCCAATGTATGATGTATTCCGTAAAAATAGAACATAATATAATAAATATGATGGCATAATAAAACTAACTTTTCATTTTACAAATATTCTTTTAGGTGTATATCATGTTACTGATTACCCTACTACAGTGATAGATATTTTTAATGTAGCTGATCTAAAGGGATTTTCGTGGGATGTTAACTTAATCATTGGAGCTGGTATGCCACTTTCCGAAATGATGGATTTATGTCTAAGTTTATCAAATTCAAACGAAGAATTTGGTTATTTGAAGCAATTTCATGAACACATGGATCTTGTAGCACATATTCCTGTAAGAAATGTAAGTTCTTTTTTCAATAATTAAAATTAGGTATGACTGTAATGAAATGTATAAGCTCCAAATGTCATAAACCAACGTCCATATTTTCAGATAGGCACAATTGGCGGAAACCTTTTTATGAAGCATACTAACAACGATTTTCAATCAGATGTTTTTCTTCTCTTTGAAACAGTAGGTGCTATATTAACCATAGGTAAGTAGATACTATAATTAAAATGTAAATCTATAACTACTCTTAGTATTCTCAAGTTTTATACGAGACAAAATTCTTTACAGCTGAATCACCAAGTAAAACAAATGTTATATCATTAACAGATTTCTTAACATTAGATATGAAAGGAAAAATCATAGTGAATGTTTTACTACCCCCACTGTCCCACTGCTGCTCTTTTAAATCGTATAAGGTAACCACAATACTTTTAAATTTATGTATCTAAAAAATTGGATCTGCTTCCAAAAAATTTACACAGATGACATTTATTAAATTAATATTTCAGATAATGCCACGCTCTCAGAATGCTCATGCTGTAGTGAATGCGGGATTTTTATTCAAATTCAAACAGAATTCCAATCTACTCGATAAAGCGTCACTAGTTTTTGGTAGTATCAGCCCCAGTTTTGTTCATGCTTCTAAAACAGAAGCAATTTTAGCTGGAAAAGATCCATATACTGATGATACACTACAATTGGCCTTAAAGACACTGTACGAAGAAATAAAGCCCGAAGAAATGCCGCCAGAGCCATCTGCAGGATACAGAAAAATGCTAGCTGTTACTTTATTTTATAAGGTTTTCGCTTTTGTTTACTGTTAGTACTATTAGTGGATAAGTTAGTATTGAAACTTAACTTACAAAATTCATTTCGGAAACCTTACATTTTCATACAAAGAAAAACAGAGCAAATCCTTTCCTTTTTCGTGTGACCAATCATTCATACTCTCATATTTAGAATATAATTAGCGATACTTGATCACAGATTCATCATCTAATTTCAGGCAATCCTGTACTTATGTCCAAATGAGAAGCTAAATGAGAAATATCGGTCTGGTGGTGAAGCTATAAAGAGACACGTATCGCAAGGAACACAATCTTTCGACACCGATAATGCTGTATGGCCTTTGAACCAACCACTTCCTAAACTGGAAGCTTTAGTGCAATGCGCGGGTGAAGGAACATTTGCCAATGATCTTCCGACACAGGTGGATGAAGTATTTGGGGCTTTCGTATGTGCAGATGTTACGGCTGGTAGTATTATTAGTGGTTTTAATGCGGATGAAGCATTAGTAAGTACAGTTGATATTTCATCAATAAATTCTTACTGTTTACATTAATCAAAAATACATATAGCTTTCGTGAAGGTACATTATTTCACGCTAACTGTAAATATGGTCTTATGTTATTGTGTTGTTGAATTTTTGATTTGTTTGCACCAAATATAAACCTATTTTCTTTCTTTCTTAAAAGTTTTATTGAAATATCTCCCAATAATAATACGTGCTATTTAAATTTATAAATAATTTTCAGAAAACACCAGGAGTAACAGCTTTTTATACAGCCAAAGATATACCCGGCGATAATACATATACGCCTTTGAACGTCCCATTAATGGTAGACAAAGAAGAAATTTTATGCTCATCAAAAGTAAAATATTATGGGGAACCAGCTGGGATAATAGTAGCAGATAAAGAAAAAACCGCAAGAAAGGCTGCTAAATTAGTCAAAATATTGTATTCATTTGTAAATACAGATAAACCTTTACTGACAGTAGCAGATGTACTGAAATCTCCACAAAAAGAACAAAGGGTTACTAATAACAGTACAGTTGAGCCAACTGAAATAGGAAACAACGTGAAATGCATAATTTATGGAGACTATGATGTTGGACCTCAGCATCATTTTTATATAGAGCCTCAAACTTGTGTTGCAAAACAAACTGAAAATGGAATGGAGGTTTATACATCAAGTCAGTGGCTTGATTTACCAAACGTTGCTATTGCTCAATGTCTAAATGTTCCAGTAAATAGGTAATTATATTTATCTTTTTATCTTCATGCGAGCGCTTTCAATCATTCTAGAAAACTTATTTTGTATAACAATTTATTAGTTAATTTAACCCAACATAACGCAAACACCTCCTGTGTCATTTTTATTTTGATTTATAGCTCCCTTCGGAATGATTCATATCTTAATCTTCCTATACTACAATTATTAATAAATATTAACTATAATAAATAGTTAGACATGTATTCCTCACAGTCTTTCGTTCTACGTAATTCAACATACCTATTCGAAAATTGGTTCTCAGTTCCTTGAAAATAGCTTCCGGGAACAATAACCCTTACTTAATTTAAGTTGTATATTTATCGTTAATTTAAATACATTCTCAAATTAATTATAATTTTTCAGCATAAATATTATTGTACGTCGAGTAGGCGGTGGTTACGGTGGCAAAATTTCTCGTCCTTCCTTAATAGCATGCGGCTGTGCTTTAGTGACGCATTTACAGGGAAAAACGTGCAGATTCATCTTGCCTTTGGAAAATTGCTTAAAAATAATCGGTAAACGTTTGCCAACTACCAGCAATTTTGAGGTCAGTGTTATAACTTTGAATTCTATTTATCTTCGCTATAGGTATAGTATAGAACAAAGTCGCTTTAAATAATAAAAAAACAATAAAAATTTATACAGTTTTTATACAGTATTTCAAGTGGAAAGTTTATGTGTATAATATAGTAGAAAACACTGAAAATAATTTAAGAGGTTTCAAACGTGATGTCTACCCGAAGCGAAGCGAGAGCGAGTCGTTAGTTTATCAACAAACAATTATTAAGAATTTTGAAAAAATTTTTTTTATCAATACTTCAAGATGATAATTAAGCGTTTATTTGTGTTTACACTAACGATATTGTAAGGTTTTATGTTTATGATTAACTTTAAACATTTTTTTAATGTTTTAGGTCGCAGTTAACAATGAAGGTGAAATTCAATACTTGAAACAAAAATTTTACCAAGATAATGGTTGCACATCAAATGAAACCATAAGTCCGATTACAATAACACATTTTAAGAATTGTTACAATACTAAACGATGGTATATTGAAGCGAATAGCGTTTTGACTGATACGCCATCCAACACTTGGTGTAGAGCTCCTTGTAAGTATTACGAAAGTTTATAATAAAGAGTATTATAATTTTAAAACGATTAAGTTTTGAAATGATTCGACTACCTTAAATTCCCCACATTGTGTAATGAATGTTATTGTTAGATCAATTTCCTCATTGATTGTGTAATGACTAATGACACTCAAGTATGTTATAAAGTACTAATGTGCAAAATGTAAGCAAAATAGTTTTACTATCCTATTTCCTGGTAATATCTATTTTTGAACACACGATAAATTAGTGTCAGTTTTGTAAATATGACATAGTATTTTCATTAATTACCTGAAAATATTTTTATTGAGATAAACAACACTAATAAAACAATTATTACAGCTTCAACTGAAGGTGTTGCTATGGTAGAAAATATTATGGAACGTATTGCCTACAATACTGGAAAAGATCCTCTTGATGTAAGAGCAATAAATATGGCTAAAGAAAATAACCCAGTTCCTGAATTAATAGATCAACTAAAGAAGGACTCGAATTACGATAATAGACTTAAGGAAATTTCTGACTTTAACAAAGCCAACCGCTGGAGGAAGAGAGCATTAAAATTGATTCCAATGACATACGACTTATTTTACATCGGCCCATACAACTCCCTAGTGTCTATATTTCATGCAGATGGTTCTGTTGCTGTTACTCATGGCGGGATAGAAATGGGACAGGGAATCAACACAAAAGTAGCACAAGTTTGTGCTTACACACTGGGGATACCTTTGGAGAAAGTCAGCATAAAGCCTAGTTCCAATTTTACATCACCAAATTCAATAGCAACGGGTGCTAGTATTGGTAGTGAATGTGTTTCATTTGCTACTATGAAAGCGTGTGAAATAATATTAGAGAGGCTCAAACCAATAATGGAGAAAATAGACCAACCTTCGTGGGAAACAGTTGTTAAAGAAGCATTCAAATCAGGAGTAGAACTGCAAGCTTCCTACCTGTACGATACTACGAAAGGAGAAGTCAAGCCATATGATATTTACGGAGTAGTAGCTATGGAAGTGGAGTTAGATATTTTAAGTGGAAATCATGATATAAGACGGGTAGATTTACTTGAAGATGTGGGAAGAAGTTTAAGTCCAGAAATCGACATAGGACAGGTAATAAAATACTTTGATTGTTATGTTTTCTCATGAAAATACATAGTAGGTGCTACCGACATGATAGTTTTGGAACCGGTAAATCTCTCTGTGGACTGAGGTCTCAACCAGGTATTCGTAAAAAGCGTTTTCGATAGTAGTAGAAGACATAATAGAGATTTATGAAAAGATCCAGGAGTCGGTCGTAGAAATTATTTTAAAAATTAAGTTTTACGTTAGGTCCCTTAGTTCTTTCAAACTGTATTTCAAAAATTACTTGCTTTTATTTAACAATTTTAATAAGTACAAAGTTTGTAAAGACTTATTCTAAGCCACTAGGTTAAGTGTAAGGTATTAAACGCCTTAAACCAATTAGTTTTTGTTATTCTTAATGTTATCACTCAGTTCACTTAAGTACTTCTTTGTAAGTGACATTTACTAAATCGGGATACTTGAGTTAGAATCTCGTCCTAAAAATAATTATTATTCTATAGAAGTTTTATAAATACTGTTAGTTTGCTCTTACGATCTTCGTACTTTTAACAAATGCTTACTTGAATTTGGCAGATTGAAGGAGCATTTATCATGGGAATCGGTTACTGGACTTCAGAAAAGAATATCTATGACCCAAAAGATGGCAGAGTACTAACGGATCGAACCTGGACTTACAAGCCGCCTGGAATAAAAGATATCCCGGCCGATTTTAGAGTTTACTTTAAAAGGAATTCTAGAAATCCTTATGGTGTGTTACAATCTAAAGGTAAGAGTATTTTGCCTCCTTATTTTTAACATACATCATAGGTAAACAAAAAATAGATTTGACCTCATATCCAAACAGTGGCAACAACGATTTTCCTCAACTAAAAATAAATAATACGGATGTATTATGCGTGAAATTTATACGCTGACCCATGTTTTGTCAAACAGTACATGTAAAAAGGAATAAAACACCGTTCGTAGGTATGAACTTTTGTAAGTACAAGATTATGTTAGTGTTGTCATCATTTTCGTAGTATTGACATCATTTTGTTCTTCTTTTCTCGAACTCGGTACCCGAATCATTATGAATAGCTTTCAACTGTACCTACCTTATAATATTAGTACTGCATTGCATAGTAGCTACAACTAACAAAATAGATACCTACATAGATATTCTTTATAGAGAGATCTACGAGTGATTCAAAAGGTAGGTGTATATGTATACTATCGATACGAAGTGAGGTGGGTCGCTAGTGTTTGTATATAGGGATTTGTATACTTGTTTAGTGTTTGTATACTTGTAGGTAGATGAGTAAATTAGCATAGTTATGCTATGCAGTGTACCTATTCGGGAAGTAGTTTACGGTAGCTAGCACAATTCGTAAGACCTAACAACTGTCTCGGGTACCGCTGCAGATACCGAATAGTGATTAATAACTAATATTATTGTTTTGCTCAGCTGCAAGACTGACTGGATGCTTTAGTGTGGTCGATAGTCGACTATTTGTAGTATCACGATAGCTGACGTCATATTAATAAATAAATAAACAATCCAAGACATGCCACGCTGGGCCACACAGTGACACAGCACCGTCTAGCCCCAAACTAAGCAGAAGCTTGTGCTATGGGTATTAGACAACTGATAAACTTACTTAAATACTTTTTTTTGTAAATAAATACATATTATACATAGTAACACCCTATCGAGAGTATCGATAAGTCAGAACCAACCTGAAGAAATATTGTTCGTCACGAATAATAAACTGTCAATAGTTATATACTGGCTCGATGGCTCATTTGGTAGTGACCTCTGCCCTCTGAGCCAAGGGTCATGGGTTGGATTCCCGCACAATACAAACATTTGTGTTCATGAACATGTCTGTTTGTATTGGCCTGGGTGTTTTCTGTGTATAATATGTATTTATTTACAAAAAAAATGTATCTGAGTAAGTTTATCAGTTGTCTAGTACCCATAATACAAGCTTCGGCTTAGTTTGGGGCTAGATGGCGCTGAGTGGCCCAGCGTGGCATGTCTTGAGTTATAATCTCTTCCACGCGGATGAAGTCGCGGGCACAGCTAGTAAACTAATAAAGTGTTCATTGTTACAGCATCTGGTGAGCCATCACTGTGTATGGCGGTTGTTATAACCCATGCCCTAAGGGAAGCTGTGAGAGCCGCTAGATTGGACGCAGGGTACGAAGACCAGTGGGTGGAAATAAGTAAGCATTAACCTGAATCTTTGAAACTCATTGCAAGGATGTTGACTGACCCCTCTGACTGGTCCGGTGGTTCAATTGGTAGTGAGCCCTGCCTTCTGAACCAAGGGGCGTGGGTTCTTTTCCCGCCTAAAACGAAGATTTTTGCGATGAATCATGTTCCTTAAGACGTCACCGCAGCCTATGGACGCCTGCAACACCTCGGATAGGAGTGGGCTCACCCTTTTTTTTTTTTTTTTTTTATTAAACATTTTACTATGATGTTACATATTGCAATTATGAAGTCACATATTAAAATTTTAAAATGAAGGAAATATAGATTTTATAACCTGCGAATGGATACAGGTAGGTATAATAGGTTAGTTATGCGTTATTTATATTCTTAAGGTTTGATACTATATGGGTCACCAGTTGTACGAATGATTCGGTGGCCTCTTGACTTTTAAGCTGTTCTATTAATTTGAAGGGTACTAATTTTCTATTGTCACAAATGGTAAAATATCTCTCGCGTTGATATTCAAATATGGAACATTTATTTAAGAGGTGCTCTATATCTTGGACTGATACACTGTCACACGGGCATAGGCTATTGTCACAGATCTTGAATCTTTCAAGATACGCCTTGTGATACCCGTGGCCGGTTAAAAACTGCGTTAGCTCGAATGTGATTTCGACGTACTCGGACCACTCCCATGACTCCCCCTTAAAGGGGGGAGCCTGTTGGGGTCTGTCCTGAACAGGCCACGTCGGTGATGTCTTGGTGTACAAGGACCCTCGTCGATACCACCTTTAAGGCGCACGACGAAGGGGCCGGGGTTTTTAGTGGGAATTTCCTGCCTCACTTCCATCTTCGAGGCGGAGTGAGTCCCACATACCCCGCTGCTCCCCGAAGCAGCGGGAATGCCTAAATGCATTTTCCCCGGTAACACAAAAAAGGGGTATCACACTCGCGTTACCCACCCCAATCCCCTAAAATCGGGTCAATGTGTAACTTATATGTATTATATGTCATTGTTATCACATTGAAGCATTTGTAAAATTCATTGTGCTAATATTTTTTCTTACAGAAAATCCTTGCACAGTGGAAAATATCTTCACAGCGGTCGGACATAAATTAGAACATTTCAAGCTGAAGTAATATTTATTTAAGTAGATTAAAAACATGTGTTATCATCTTATCATAAATTTAAATCAATACAATTACTATTAAAGTTTTGTTACTGCTTATGTAATATGTTTAGTTATGAAGTAAGAAAGGTACAGGCTAGTTTTAAGTCAACTGTATGGTGTGTAATAAAGCATATATCTATCTATGTATTCTGTTTAAAATGTATGTATGACGTTAAATAGTAGGTACCGAGTTATAATACTATTTAATTTTCTATGCTCGTGAGAGTACCTACTAAAGACAGAATAAAAAAAAACGTATGGCATTATGCTAGAGTAGTCAACCATTAGGTATTGGGAGCGATACAATCCACAAGTTAGTACAAAACCTGTCTAAACAGTGTAAATATCTTTCCGAAACTTAGGTATATCCTTTCATAATTCTATCAAAAAACTAACACACGCGTAAAATATGATATCGCAAAAGGCAACGGGAGTACTGTTCGATGATGAATGTCTTCCGAAACAACGTACCGCTTTGGCGATCTGCCAATTCGTTGTAGGCCATTCTTGTAAGCGACCCGTTAACGAATAGTTCGATCATAGTGTTAAACCACGGAACCACGTAAGTATACGAAATATATGAAATGCGGCAGAGTCCATCCATACCATTTGGAAACCTTTCTTTCAAGAACTGTTCGGCTCCAACAGTCGTCCTTTCCACGTACGTGTAAGCTCTGGAATGAGGTCCCAGCCGCGGTGGTTCCCGATCGCTATGACCTGTCCTTCTTCAAACGTGGTCTAAAGAGAACTCTTTCCTCACGGTAGGCAGCGGCTTAGCTGTGCCCCTGGCACTGCAGAGTCTATGAGCGGCGGTAACCGTTTAACATCAGTTTTTTTAATAGTGGTTCGACATGATGGCTTCCCTACGCCTGGTGGAAAGCGAAAGAGAAGCCCAAGTCGCTGTGACAACGGGCAAGTAACTGGTCAGTTACCTGTCAGTTGCCACCGCCATGCCAGCCCAACCCTAACCCCCCACGAGCTCCGGAAACCCAACTCACCGGCAGAAACGCAACCCGGAGGTCATTTGACTGCGGTATTCTACTTATAGGGTGGAGGTCCTTCCCCGGACGGGCGGCTCAATTCGAGCGAAAATTCGCTATGCCCTACCTCTCTTGGATGGGCCACTTGCTCGTCTGCCACCCACAATAATAAAAATGATATGATGAAAGCGTTTCTTTAAGCTGAATGTGCGTGTGGTTTCCAGGCTTAGAATAGGAACACTCCATATCATCCCGTAGGTGTCGTGGAACTCACGTGGAAGCCGACTAAGGGAATATCAGGATACGGGCAGCAGCGTTTACCTGGTATATAACCTACTGCCAATAGTGGTGACTAAGGAAATTCTCCTAAATGATAAATGTCATTGTCGGTGACGGGCAACAGCGTCACCGGAGCGAGAAGCTACGGCCTACATTTCGGTCAAAATTAGAACATTTTGCGAGGCATCGAGACGATCTCGAAACTTTGATAATGGACTTAGAAGGAGGTACTTTTACGTCAGGTGGTGTCATTCGCTTGGGAAAAGAACGTAGGTATAATGCCTATATTTTCGCTTGCAAATTCTTTCAGGATTATGTATTGGTAATACTCGGGCTCGGAGCGAAAAGATGATAGGCCGCTCCCTCACCTACCCGTGGTGCTGAATAACAAACGAGGCTCTGGAAACCGACTGGTGGCGGTATAACCATCACAATTGAAGGTGTAGCTAAATACCACAGGCCGATGACGAGCAGCAGCTCGTCAAATAAATAGTATGTAGTCGGCAAATAAATAGTAAATAGTAAAAAATAAAACCCTTATGAAAACTCTGCAACCCAAATTCGTACTTATTAATAAATGTTTTCATGAGTCTCATTATATCCGTTCATACATTATACATAGCCCAATTCTTAACTTTAAATAAACAATCATTGTTTTCAGAGTGTTAATGCTTAACCTATCCCAATATTATTGCAGGATCTGTTTTGAGTTGAACAAACGTAGGTACCTACTTAATAAGTAATTACGTTTGCAGTTAAAAAGCTCAACGCTTGACAAAATTAATTGGAATAATTCAAAATAATTGAACATTCATGGAGCACCCGACTGGTGGGGTTATAACCATCACCGAATACCACAGGCCGATGACAGGTAGCAGCGTCACCGGAGTGTGTAGCTACGACCTGCGATTGCTAACCTGCCCAGCATAGCAATTATGGGTAAAGCCTGCAGGTGTTTGCCCAAAGTGGTACAGTGGACAACTGGAGTGGCTTATGATGATGAAAGTTCATTTTAGGCATATATCAAATTTTAGCCATGATCTAAATACGGTTTAGGCAAAAATGAAGTGCCTACAATGTTTAACGCATAGTGTAAACCCTTATAAAATATGTTAAAGTTATCTCAATGAGCAATTTGAAGGTACAGATTTAAAAAAATTAAGAAAAAGTATTTTTAACATTTTTTTTTCTTTTTGATTTCTCTCTTTCTTGAAATATTAATCTTTCTAGCTACTTTAAAATAATATTCCATCTAATATAAACACAAACTCTTACTACTTACTTTGTAGAACAACCCTATTAAAAACTTCAAACATGAAATATTAATCACAGATAACACAACTCAACCCTTTGTTGTCCAAGAAATTGACTACTTGGTTCAAAAGTCCCATATAAAATGCAAAGTAGATTTGTAGGTGTCTTATAAAAATATATAATTAGGCCGTCGTAGTGCCATATATATTGGAAAGTACTTTTTATTTGAAACGAAATGTCATGAATAATTCACGACCCGCTTTAATGTGTAGCAACCATAGGTTCTTTGTAATGTCTGATGCATGTAAAATAATTTATGTAATGTTACATTACCTACTGCAAAAATAGGGTGTTTTGTAGATGAAAAGGAATAAGGATCTTCATATATTTTTAGGTAAATACCTAAATAAATAACTACCTAAGTAAATAAGGGAGCGCCCTGACATCATTTCACTACAAACCACCCTTACCTGCCCGTGGTGCATTCAGCCGAATAGCAAACCAGGTTCTAGCAACCTACTGGTGGCTATAGAACTATCACAATTGCAGGTGTAGCTAAATACCATAGGACGAAGGCAGCAGCGGGACTTGCCCAAGGCGGGTTGCGCTGGCGGTGTCATAGCAGCACGGGTCTCCTAGGACCCATAATATACAACAACCCTAATTCGTTTGCCAAAGGAGTTTTATTCATTGCCTACCTCCTCAGCATCTTGAGAGAGATGCTCTCCAGTTTCGAGAGTGGCGTGAGCCCCACATACCCCGCCGTTCTCCCAAATGGCCGGGAAGCGCAAATGCATTTTCTTTGGTATAATAAAAAAGGCGCTGGTAGTTCGAAAACTTGCACTGAGTAGGTATATGAATATCTTCCAATCCCATCCATATTTTACTGTACGTGTGATAAATATCAAGTTTTATCTTTATTAACCCTCGAAACGCTACATAAAATGCATTTAAATAACCTTGCATACTTATCCAGCCATTTCCATGTTAAAACGCCGCAAAAGCAACTGATAAGTCAGCAAATTTGTTACAACTCCGCTACGGAGTGGCGCGATACAGCGCAATTATGACTAATATTCAGCATTCCGCCTCGAATTTACCGCCAGACAGTGTGCAAAATAAGTCTTTATTGCTCAACTAGCCTTTTTCAGAGACCGGATATTAGCAATTTTTTTACAAGCTTTTATTTAACTTGCAATATCTCTGTCTCTTGCAACTCAATTTTAAGGCACTTGTCCGCAAGCGACTGAGTTAAAATTTGGTATGCACGAACGACGAACTGAAATAAAAGCTTGTTTTTAAAATAGTTTTTTTAACAAATGATTATTAATGATGGAAACCAGCTGATCGTGGTTTTTTTTCTATTCAAAATGAGTTTGCTCGTGCCTGCGATTCGCCTGATGGTAAGCGATATCATGGTCTATGATGGAACGCGCTCACCCAACAAAAACCGGTTCACTCTCGCCTTGAACATCGGAAGATTATATCTCTCGGGGAACAAGGGCTCCTTGCAAAGAGTCCCAAACATAACTTTAAATAACTCTACATTGAGCCGAAAACCACTAGACCTAGACAGGCTTATCCAAAGTGTCTTTTAAAATTAAATTCTGACAGCTATCCATCAATACAGTCTGAAGTCACTTCCATAATAAAGACACTCCATAATAAATTCTAGGGCAATTTCATGGCATTTCGATTAGTGACGTATAGAGAACCAGTGTATCATTCAAGAGGCGTTACCGGTACACTCGCAGGGAGTAATAGATGTAGATGGCAATTTAATAAAACCTTCTTTATAAATAAATCACTACATAGTACCTACAAAACAAACTCGCTTTTGTTTCTGTCTGTCTTTAAAACTACGCAAGGATTTTGATGAAGTTTTTTAAAAGATAGAGGGATTCAGGGATACATAACATAAATAAAATAAGTAGGGTCATGGAGGCAACAGTGACTCACTTTTTTTCAAAAGCTTAAAAAAATTGATATCGCTTTAATATTGGCCTAAAATTTGCTGACATTTTAGATACACTATTAAACTGTAACTGAGCACTCATGAATCTTCATTATTTACTACTTATGTCAAAGTAGGAACCTAAAACAAAAAAATGATAATTGAGCCACTGTGGACAACTAGGTGTACACACTGACTCACTGCCGTCGTACACAGTGGCTCTAGTGGTACACACTGACTCGGCAATATTTATAAGAAAAGAAAACGCCCATTTCTAAGTTATTAGTAGTTCTTTTTATTACAAATAATAACAAAACTGTTACAGGCTTCTTTTACTTTCTTTGGCGGTCAATCCGTAAAATAAAAGAGCACAATGCGAAAAATAGTTTTTAAGTTCAATCTCTTGGCTATCGGAGAATATTTTATTGACCGAATAGTTAGGTTCGAACTCAGAGGGTAACAATTCATCAAGTGACTCACAGTTCTTGGTCTTCCAATAATACCTTTTAAGTATAGCAAGCGGTACATTAACTCTTATTGATGCTTTTCTTATAGATTCTCCCGCACTTATAAACTGCAAGCCTCCTTTAATTTTTTTATGTGGAATGTTCCCTATTTTTCTCTCGGTTTTTTTCCGTGACATCCTATAAATAAAATAACAAAAATCGATATTAGTTCAAAAAATATTGAATTCCTATAAGTTACAAAAGTATTAAAATTGGGAAGGTACACAGTGGCTCATGAGCAACTGTGTACCTTTAAAAATTGAGTCACTGTGTACTTCTACGCCATTTTGAAAATATTTGATCAAAAGAACCAAGATGTACAACAAATAAGTTAAAATATGGGTTAAAGGCAATTGATACAAGACCTACTATCCGATAAATATCGTGGCTATTATCTATAGCAACAAACCAAGGTATGAAAACAATCGAAACTCACCTTAAAATGTAATTTTGTGGGCGCGAAAACAAAAAACACTCCCTCACACTTCCGCACGGCGCTCGACCCGCGAGCAATCAGGATTAAACGCGCTCGGGTACAGAGACCTTCAAATCGGTAAAACAGACAAATAGCTATTGCTATCCCTTCAGGTCGACAGGTGACTGAGCCACTGTAGTCGACCGAGTCACTGTTGCCTCCATGACCCTACATATATGCAATAATAGGTACTACGTACATTATAATAATACAATCAGACGGAAACATCAACTAAAGCATATATATATGTTGTAGTATATAATACAAATCATACAATTAATTCGTATTATACAATACTGCCTTAGCATAATCCACCGGCCAACGACATATTCCACTGAAAAACATCCCGTAAAATGCATCAGGGTTATCTAAGTGCAATACATTTTCGTCCATCTATTCGTCCAATTTATAGGTATCGATATTAAGACTGAGGCAGCAATACGGCTGGCTTGTTTGCCCAAGCGGTATGTTTGTTTGGCCAACTACCAAATGTTAGATCGGAATAGATGCGCTGAAGCCCGTATTGTCAATTTAATTTTGCATCGAACGCTCGATTTCGCCGTTTACGATTTGGCTTCCTAAATTTTATTTTCTTTGTTGGTATCCTCTTGGCATTTTGTAACTCAATATGATGTCGTAAACGGTATGATTTTATGATTTACATTTTAATAGTTGGAAATGTCAACGTGCTTATCCTAGGCTGCATCTTTGCTTTACATCAGTTTACTTAATAAGTAATAGTCATAATAAAAAAATTACAAAGACAGAGAGTTGCCATTACATGAGTATCATGTTTCTTCAAATACATATTAAATATCTTTCGCCAGTTAACATAATCAAACAAATGGGGGTCAAGCTGTAATGGGTAGCCATTTATTCATAAATCTACTCTCTGCATGACCTAAAGGTTTACTGGTAGAGAATGTTCCTACAATTACGTTCACCTTTTTACCGCAATAAGGTTTTAATTGGTAATTGTATACTTATATAAAAAAAAATTAACGTAACCGAATTTTATAGACAAATCTTAAAAATGATACTATTACGCACCAATTCAATCACTAACAATTTCAATTAAAAGTTGATTCCCAAAAAATTGTCACCATTTGACATAAAAAGAATTCCCCTATCTGACCGTCTTATCCTTTCAAGACGTTTCCGCCTGCCACTGTACTTCATAACGCCCTCAAATTAAAGCAATGCATTGGCGGCAAGTACTCGACTGACTGTCTTGGCGGAAACACTGCTACGTTGATGTACGTATTTAATTTAACACTATTAAATTCCCATGCACTTGATGCACTACATCATTATCATCATCATCATTAGCCTATCCCTATCCACTGCTGGACATAGGCCGGTCCAATGAGGGTTTGCTGAAATAAGAAATGCACCAGATACGTAGCAGGTCCAACTTTAACGTAACTGGTTCATTTTGAAATGGCACTGACATTTACGTACCAACTGACGAAACACATGATAGCTGGACCGCAGGCTACATAACTCCATCTAACGGATATTTCATTTTAAAACCACTTGCCACTTGGGCAAACATCTGGAGGATTATACCCATAATCTCCACACTGACAGGCGGGCTGGCGATCGCAGGGCGTAGCCTCTCGTTCCGGTGACAATGCTGCCCGTTAGGGCAGCATTGTCACGGTGACCCGTTTTGTGGTATTTAGCTACACCTTCACTAGTGATGGTAATACCGCCACCAGTCGGTTGCCAGCGCCTCGTTTGTTATTCGGCAGGATGCACCACGGGCAGGTGAGGGTGGCTTGGAGCGAAAATATGATTGACCGCTCCCTTACATCCCAGACACATTATCCTTATCTCTCGGGAAATAAGGATTTTATCTCATCATCATCATCACCTGAAGACATCCACTGCTGGACATAGGCGTCTCCCAGTGACATTTATCATTTGTGGAGATTTGCGATAGTCACCACGCTTTGCAAGCGGATTGGTGATCGCAGTAGATTTTATATGTACCCAGGTAAACGCTGCTGCCCGTTTTCTGATATTTCCTTAGTCGTCTGTACGACACCCACGAAATGAGATGTGGTGACCCATTCTAAATCCTGGAGCCATACACATTTTATTTCAACATCTAAAATTTGCAGACTCTATACACTCCAACGTCATTAAAACTCTTTTTGTTAAATACCAAGAACTTTCATGAAATAGATTTTATAGTAAACTCTCTACATTGGTAAGTAGTTTTCAATATCTCAACTTAACAATGCGAAATTATGTTTCGTTGATTACCAAATTTTGATATTATTTATTGAAGTTACTATTGGGCAAGCTCGACGATTAGTCATCAAAGTACATTTTTAAACTCTCTATTTAAAAAAAAACCTACCAATTACAACGAAATTATAGTTGATCACGTTTTTATTTAATTAGGCTATAATGAGCAAGGCTCCACACCAAAATTCTACTCAGAATTATACCAAAATAATTATTTTCTTTTACAATTACTGTGAAATAATTACATTACTACAGTCTAATTTAGTGCATTTACCTAAATTATTTTGAACAAGAAGGGGTAAGGTGTAATAAAGTGTGTCTAATTTTGATCTAGTAGGTAGCTACTTTTACGTTAAAAGTGACTAACTCAGATTGCTACAGAGCCGTACTTTTTTTTTATAATAGCTCGACATAATGGCTTCCCTACGCCTGATGGAAAGCGAAAGAGAAGCCCAAGTCGCTGTGACAACTGGCAAGTAACTGGTTAGTTACCTGTCAGTTGCCACTGCCATGCCGGCCCAACCCTTACCCCCCCACGAGCTCCGGAGACCCTACTCACCAGTAGAAACACGACCCGGAGGTCATTTGGCTGCGGTATTCTATAGGGTGGAGGTCCTTCCCCGGACGGGCAGCTCAATTTGAGCGAAGATTCGCTATGCCCTACCTCTCTTAAACTAAACAAAATCTATTCACCTACTTGAAAACAGTAATTTCCTTTATTTATATTCTTGTGGGGGATTGCCTATTGCGAATTCAGAAGAATGTAACATAACATACATTGCTCTGATCCCAAAGTAAGTATCTGGAGCTCTTGTGTAATGGGTACCAAAACAACGAAGGTACCACAATACAAACACCCAGACACGGGACAAACATAAATGATCATCACAATGTTTGTCCTGAGTGGGAATAGAATCCACGACCACATGTTAGTAAGCAGAGGTCACTACCAAATGAACTTATTATTATCATGCATAGGTATAGCAATTAAGTTACTATTCAGTAGTTAAGGATGTGTATGATTGATGAGTAATTTAAAAATCAATTGGAAGCCTTAGACGTGGCCTAGCTTGCACCAGCCCATGTGAACTGCACAGCTTGGATGCGTCTGTGTAAGGACGTTCGATATACTTTGTCGATAAAGTCTTTTAAATCATACATTTTTTTCGTGGCGAATCCCTTCGGGCCTTCAGTGCCTGCAACGGGGATACAGACAGATACCGGTGCACAGTGTCGAGTTAACCCCACGGTGACCCACCATCCCCACCTAGCCCAGGGAAGTCTGGATCCCCAAGTAGAGACGCTATCATTGCTCCCCCAGTACGGTGGCATGCGTCTCTCCACTCACCTAAAACGAAACGAGCGTATTTAAAAGGCCGGCAGCGACCCCAGAACGCGATTTGGGTGTCCATGGGCGGTGTCGATTGCTTACCATTAGGCATCACATATGCTCGTCTGCCGCCTCTTGCATTAAAAAAACCCTATCGCACGGTGAATATAGAAAAAAAAATTATACATTATACTAGGTACTAGGTACAGACGAATTAAGAACCTTCACCTTTTTCGAACTCGGTTAAAAAACTTTAGGAACGTCACCTTAAAATAGATACATAATAATAAGATGAACCACTTCTCAAAAATTAACTTAAAGTTCTAACGATACGTCAAAACGGTCTTTAACGGTAGATCTATAACCGCGGCCTTCCAATACCACCAGGAGGGATGAACGTTTCTCCCACCTGATAAAGTGTCCCGGACGTACCTAAGTAATAATTAAGTGAACTTCAAGGTCAGTTATCGATATCGATATTCTAATTAGAGGTACACCACTATAATACGTGGCAACCTTTACGCTATTTCCATCGATTCCAGTAATGAGTGGCCACGACTGTGACCCAAACCGCCAATTAACGATTATCATTTATTTATAAATGCACAAATATGCACTGCGAATCTACTTGCTAGTAATCTTTAATTATTATCTACTAAAGTTCTTCCATCATCATCATCATCAGCCTATCGCAGTCCACTGCTGGACATAGGCCTCTTCAGTTATTCGCCACTTAGATCAAACATCTGGAGGCTGTACCCATAATCGCCACGCTGGGCAGGCGGGTTGGCGATCACAACGCGTGCAACGCCGCTGGCACAGCTAGTAGTAATATACGACAATACTTTTAGAATAAATAAGGCTACAGGAACGCTACATTAGGTCTCTTGAAAAATTACATACTTATTACGTTTACCGGGACTTTTAAATAATTACGTAAAAAATTCGCAAATCTATTTACACACACTACATTTAACATCTTTACATGACGTGACGCGACAGTGACGATCAAAAGAATTTCAAGATCAAAGAAATCCGTTTTTAGAAAAATAATGTTGAATATCACCATTTAATTTCCTTTGTAATTACCGTTAAAGTGACTCGCCCAGTCTCGGATGAGACATAAGAACTCACGATTGGACAGTACTTATTATCGACTTAATGTTTTATGTCCCCTGAATGGGGCAGAGGGCGTCCATAGTTCGTCACCATCCCGAGCGGTCTTGAGCTTCGCGCTTCACTCTGTTCCAGGCCATTCCTATCTCCTTCGCTTCTGCAGTGACCGTACGCAACATAAAGTCTGTACAGCTATACGAATATGAAACATTGAAGATTTGAAGGTCACGAAAGACATCTCGCGTCCGCTCCAAGTCTTCATTCATCATCATCAGCCACGTCCACTGCTGGACATAGGCCTCTACCAATGCTCGCCACTTCGATCGGTCCCGGGCCTCTCGCATCCAGCACTTGCCAGCCGTCCTGCGCAAATCGTCACTCCACCTGGCCTGAGGGCGTCCTACACTACGTTTGCCGAGACGCGGTCTCCACTCCAGAACTCGTTTACCCCAATGGTTATCGGTTCTGCGGCTGATGTGGCCAGCTCACTGCCACTTCAGCTTACTGATCCGGTGAGCTATGTCGGTAACTTTGGTTCTCTGCCGGATCACCTCATTTAGGATCCGACCTCGCAGTCTTCATTAACAGCTGTTTTCACCCTCGGTATCTACTGGCTTGAGAAAATCTCCTAGGCAGATCTGTGGGAACGCTTCGGTTAGGCTCCAGTCGACCAGAAGATAAGCCGCAAGTGGAACTGGATCCGTCATACGCTCTAAAAGGACCCTAACCACATACAGAGGCAAGCCCTAGAAAGGAATGCCCAAGGAAAGCGAAAAGGCTGCCCTAAGCAACCTGGCGTCGGACGGTCGCTGCAGATCCTGTTATCATCATTATCAGCCTCTATCAATCCTCTGCTGGACATAACCCTCTCCGAATGATCGCCACTTTGATCGATCCTGGGCTTCTCGCATCCAGCACTTGCCAGCCGATCTGCTCAAATCGTCACCTCACCTGGCCTGAGGGCGTCCTGCACAACGTTTTAAAGTGTCTACAAAATTAGAAGTAATGCTAATATTTTTCACCCCAAGCTTATAATTATGGGTATTATCATGATCTAATAGTGAACTAATAGTAGTTCATTATTTGATAAACCTAATGAGTTTCGACACTTAGAAAGACATTTTATGAAAGTGATTAATGAAAATAACTTCATGAAAGTGTCATCAATTTATTCTAATAGCACACGCAAGCAATATTACTAGATCATAGATGCTTTAATATCGTAGTACTTTTGCACACTCGTTCATTATGTAATTTTCATCATTATTATCATCATAGGCCTCTACAGTTGTTTGCCACCTAGGACAAACCTCCGGAGAGAACACCCATAATCGCCACGCTGGGCAGGCGGGTTGGCGATTGCAGGGCGTAGCTTCTCGCTCCGGTGACGCTGCTGCCCGTCATCGGACGGAATAAACAAAAATATTTTTGCACAACTAAAACTTTTTTTAAACTATTTTGCGGTGTTCACATAAACATAGATTATTGTGTCCCGGAATGTGTTAACATGTTTTGGCGAATAAATTAGTATGCTACTCCCGAAGGGACAACAAATTTGAATGCTCCATAAAAACTCGAACATGACCGCCTACTTTGTAATTGTACCTACCTTATGCAATATGCCTGTAATACGTTTTCCTGTAAAATGTTTATTCATTGTGCAATAAATAATGTTTATGTGGTTTTCGGATTTAGAATACGACACTAGAGGTAGGGTATAGAGAATCTTCTGTGGAATACTATTATGTATGTATTATTGTATGTATTTATATTTATTAGCTAGCATCAATTCCGTTTCTGTTGATAGCTCACCTCACCCTTTATTTTTCACCTATCCTCTACCCTAAGGTTGTCTGGAAGAAATCGCTTTTAGCGATAAGGCCGCCTAAATTGTGCAACAAGTGTCTGTAATACCTAGTTTTTAAGTCAATTGTATGGTGCGCAATAAAGAATATCTATCTATCTATACCATAGCTAAATGACTTTCGAGACGCGTTGTGTCTGTCGTTGAGTAGAGTTTTCGGAGGTCTTTGGGTGAGTGCTGCATCAGCCGGGAGAGTAGGCAACGTGCGGATGATGCCCCTATTTTGTGTTACCGGGGTAAATGCATTTAGGCATTCCCGCTGCTTGGGGTAGCAGCGGGGTATGTGGGACTCACCCCGCCTCGAAGATGGAAGTGAGGCAGGAAATAACCACTAAAAAAACCCCGGCCCCTTCGTTTTGCGCTTTAAAGGTCGTGTCCAGGGTCCTATGTATATGTCCACCTAGACATCACCGAGGCGGACCCGTGTGATGCCCCTGGTGTTGCAGGCGTCCATAGGCTGCGGTAACCACTTGACATCAGGCTGGCCGTAGGCTTTTGTGCCACTTTTGTTGTAAGAATAAAAAAAAAACAAAAAACTATTTCAAAAAAAATACCAAGATGGTCCATTAGACCGCGGTTCCCGAACAGGTTCACTTAGCTCATCGGAAATACTTCCACGTTTCGTGGTCATTTTCTCGAAACAGATGGCAGTTATTGTACCCATACAGCTCTTGCTGAAGTGGTGCTTGCTATGATGATTTAAAAAAAATATTTAGCAAGGATATTCAAGATTTTTTTTCTTTTCTTTCAGAGAAACAAGATAACTTCAACCTTCCAAGATGCAGCTGCCAAAACATCTGAAGATCGGCATCGGGACCTTCTGTGCGGGGATATTCGGGGTCATCTTCGGCTGGGTTCTCTTCCCCACGATCTTGAAGAGCCAGTTAAAGAAGGTTTCTCATTCATCATCATCAGCCAATGGCAGTCTACTGCTGGAGATAGGCCTGTCCAGTTGTTCGTTACTTTGGGCAAACACCTGGAGGCTTTACCCATAATCGCCACGCTTGGTAGGCGGTTTGGCGATCGCAGGGCCTAGCTTCTCGCTCCGGTGACGCTGTTGACCGTCATCGGCCTGTGGAATTTAGCTACATACTCTTTTAATCGTTGTGTTTTTTCCGCCATCCTTCGGTTGACAGAGCATTTGTTGTTCAGCAGGATTTCAGGGTCATGTGAACGTAGCTTTGTGTGGAATGATGATGGGCCTTACATCCCCGTATGTTGTTGTGGTGATCTTTGCTTTACATTTGTTTTATGTGCTTCTTTTGAACCTCCTGTCCTTTTCCTCTTTCCTTCAGTTCTGTACATGAGTTATATATTATTTGTGGTAGGTACTTTCGTAATTCTGAAAATCATAAGCTCTCAAGCTACTTACTTTGGTATTGGAGGAATTTATATGTTGTCTGAAGTCCATTTATTAAAAAAAAGGTATTATCCAATGTTTTTAATACTTAAAACTAATTGTCCATTACGTTGCTCATCCATTTAATTAACTACGCTAAAGTCATTATTCATCCTTATTAAGTTTCTGTGACTTAAGTTACGCCCAGTACAATAGCTACCTCCGTCTTAATTACTTAATATTTGTTTTCCTCTTTCGTACTAAAAAAGTGGTATTAAGAAACATGCAATTTTAAAGACAATTGCCGTGAGACATGACAAATGGAACGGACAGCTAATGTTTCATTTTTTATTCCGTTTTGTATTCAGTACATGATAAAAGGTTTCAATAAAAATATTGGCCTTCCGACATTACCGCCTATCAAAATCTGTATTATTATAGCGTGGCCTTCTTTTCCTTAGATTGTAAGTGAGACGTCTGATACTAAATTACATGGTGAAAACATAAGCAAGTGTTTATAGCGTGACCTCTCAAAATAAGGGGGTAGCATAAGGCTGCGGTTTCACTGAGGTGGAGCAGAGCGGAGCGGAGACGATCTGTGCCGTAATTCACTGAAAATTGAAATGAAACGCAAACCGTGTGAAACATGGCTTGAAATTCAACATCCGCATAAATTTTCAGTCTTTCCGAACAGCTACGACTTGAGAACCTTCAAGAAACGAGTGTATTCCTATTTAAAAGGCCGGCAGCGATCTCAGAACTCTATGTGTGTTGATGGACACCCCATGGGCGGTGTTGACTGCTTACCAACGCATCACACTTCGTCTGCCGGCTCTTGCATAAAAAAAGTTCAAGCCATTGGTGTCATGTGAATTCTGGCTACCGACTGGTGGCGGTATAACCTTTGGCCTCCACACATTTGACCAAAGTGGCGAACAACTTGAGAGACCTATGTCAAGTAGTAGACTGCGATATGATTGCATATGATTTGTGAATCGCCGCTCATCTCGCCTCCTCTCTGTCTCAGTGTAACCGCATCCTATATACTTACCTGCCGGTCCCGTTTTTACCCTTTGTGTACGGAATTCTACATAAGAACAACGAGACAATATTCTGACATTTTCATGCAGCTTCAAATTGTAGCGGTGGCAATTGAACCCCTGACCCATGTGCCTCGGTTGTGTTAATTAACCGACAAAGAAAATCAATCTCAAGATAGAAAGAAAATAATGTGCTTGTACATAAGTTATTAATGTCACCTTCAACGATTTGATTAAACTTAAATAAAGTTAAATTGCAAGCCTGATTTATCATCATCATCATCAGCCTCTAACAGTCCACTGCTGGACATAGGCCTCTCCCATTGTTAGCCACTTTGATCGATCTGGGCTTCTCGCATCCAGCACTTGCCAGCCGTTCTACGCAAATCGTCACTCCATTTGGCTTAAGGGCGTCCAATACGTTTGCCGAGAATCTGTATACACTCCAGAACTCGTTTACCCCAGTCCTGCTATAACTGACAGTTTTTTTGTATTGTTAGCACATAATTCACAGAGATAACGAGTGTTGCTTGTTAAATAAACGCTGATTTATGTGATAGGACAAAAATATCGGGTTTAACGAAAAATCCACACCATCCATGGGATTAATAATGCTGTTAAAAGTGATAAATTATGGTTCGAATTTATTGTAGTGGCAATTTTAACACAATCACGATGGTACTCGGAATTCGGATGTGGGACCTCTTGACCGGACTGGTGGCGGTATAACCATCACGATTGTAGGCGTAGCTAGGAACTACAGGCTTATGACAGGCGGCAGCGTCACCGGTGCTAGAAGCTACGTTCTGCGATCGCCAACCGTCTGCCCAGCGTGGCGATTATGGGTAAATCAGTTATTTGCCTAAAATGGCGAACAGCTGGAGAGACCTAATGTCCAGCAGTGGACTACGATAGGCTGACCATGATGATCACTTGTTGGTTCCTAAGTGGTACTTGCTACCACTTTCTTTTCCCGGGGCAGATCTTTGGAATTTCAGCGTCGACCACAGGAGGTAGAAGGTAGCCACGAGTCTTTAAACGACGACATCTGCCTTCTGAAATAATGAGATAGCGCACCGTCCTCTCGAGGTGTACCGCCCACGTTGGGAACAGGGCTACCGCGCTGTAGGGGTTGCGTCGATTCCCATCCCGACCATCTCAGACAGAACGCTTCTAGCAGACCACAGTCGGGCTTAGTGGATATTCTTCGCTAGATGGGCGTGAACCCCACATTAAACACAGGTGTCCCGTACCCAGGGCCCTGGTGTATGTGTAAATTCATTCCCGACTAAAAAAAAACTTCACGACAGAATTTGAAGACATAACCTTTTATTAAAATCAAGGCATCGACGTAATCGATATCCCGCATTACAAGGTAGCTTCCATCATCATTACCAGGCGCAATAGTAGCTACTAACACGCGAGTTTCATATTAGAAACGGTCGATGTAACGTTAAATGATTGGTTAATTTGACAAATAGCAAATTGATCAAATTGATACATCAATAGGCTATTATGGCTAAAAATTATAATAAGTCCTTTTTTTAGCTTATTCAAAAATAAAAGACACGTATTTTTTTATTTGTAAATTAGACTAAAAATAACAAAGTTATAGCCCGTTGAAATTACGCGTGACGTCACTCGGTGAGGCATTTTTACGGGAACGAGTGACGTCAAAGACTCCCACTCCTAACTTTTGATGCCTTGTATCTTTGCTATTGTTTATTTGAATGAAAAAAGGAAAAATACGTGTCTTTTATTTTTGAATAAGCTGAAAGACGGACTAATTACAATTTTTAGCCATAATAGCCTATTAATAATATTTGTATATGTTAAGGAAATTGGGGTATAAGGAAGCGACCAATCACCTTTACGCTCCAAGCCACCTGTCCGTGATGCATCCTACGAGGCTCTAGCAAGCCTCCAGATGTTTGCCTACAGCGAACGGCTGGAGAGGCCTATGTCCAGCAGAGGACTGGAATAGACTCATAATGATAGGAGTTAGCAGCCATTATGGAAGCAAGACTGCGTTAAACAGAACCGTCTTTTCCCAGGAAATGGCGTTGTCCAAGAAGACGGATGTGCGAGCGATGTGGGAGAAGATTCCTTTTGCTCTGGAGTTCAAGATTTATCTCTTCAATTACACCAATGCTGAGGAGGTGCAGAAGGGAGCTGTGCCGATAGTCAAGGAGGTTGGACCGTATCACTTTGAGTAAGAACGTTTGAACTTGATTACACGAGTAAGGCTAATCGTATAGGGATGCGGCCGTATGCTTCGGTGCCACCCGAGTCCCTGCAAGTCGCTGCCCACTGGCGAAACAGAGGGGTTTAGTGGGTATGCCCTCCCCGTCTGGGACATGTGAGTCCCACTTACCACGTATTCCCCCCTCGGAGACGGAGAGATGGCTAATGTGAAATGCATTAGTGACCGTTACGCCTCTACATAGAAAAACCGGCCAAGTGCGAGTCGGACTCGCGCACGTAGGGTTCCGTACCATTGATTGAATGAAAAAATTAGGTAATTTGATTTATGACGTTTAAAAAAAACTACTGTCTAGATTTCATTCAAACCAAATTTCGTTAGTAGTTTTTATAGTAATACACATTATATATTTTTTTCAGTTTTATCATGCCCATATTTTAGAAGTTACGGGGGGGGGGGGGGGGGGGGGGGGGACACACATTTTACCACTTTGGAAGAGTCTCTCGCACAAACTATTCAGTTTACAAAAAAATTTTGTTAGAAACCTCAACATCATTTTCAAATACCTATCCGTAGATACCCCACACGTATAGATTTGATGAAAAAAAAAATTTGAGTTTCAGTTCTATGTATGGGGAACCCCAAAAAATTTGGATTTTTTTCTGATTTTATTTTCACATCTTAATGCGGTTTACAGAATACATCTACGTACCAAATTTCAGTAATGTAGCTCTTATAGTTTCGGAATAAACTGGCTGTGACATACGGACGGACAGACAGACAGACAGACAGACAGACATGACGAATCTATAAGGGTCCCGTTTTTGCCATTTTGGCTACGGAACCCTAAAAAAGGATATGCTCAATGCATGTTATTGAATATAGGATGTAAGGAAACGACCCATCATCTTTTCGCTCCAAGCCATCCTCATCTGCATATAGTGCATCCTGTTGAATAACCCACGAGGCTTTGGCACCCGACTTGGGGCGGTATAACCACCACGTTTGAAGGCATAGGCTAAATACCAGTGGCCGATGACGAAACCTCCAGGTGTTTGCTCAAAGTGGCGAACAACTGGAGGGATCAATGTCCAGCAGTGGACTGCGATAGGCTGATGATGATGATGCCACTGACGCACTCATGTGTGGCACGCGTTGTATTTGCTATGATTGCGACACCATGATTTAGCTTCATAGTAAACTAGCAGTGCTCGCGACTTCGTCCGCGTGGAATAGTTATTTTTCCCCGTTTTTTTTTTACATTTCCCATTATTTCTTCGCTCCTAATAGTTGCAGCGTGATGTTATATAGCCTATAGCCTTCCTCGATAAATGGTCTATTCAACACAAAAAGAATTTTTCAATTCGGACCAGTAGTTCCTGAGATTAGCGCGTTCAAACAAACAAACAAACAAACTCTTCAGCTTTATAATATTAGTTAAGATAAACAAACATGACGGAGCATTCCAGTGATTCACAGAAGCTTAGGGAAATACGTTCGAGAACGGGTTTGTAGGGAACGTCCAAGAATCGACTACTGTGCATGAGTTAACTTTCTGCAGACGTGAATTCCTACTTTGTCTATGTGCATTTTTCCTGTATTGTACTAATTTAACCATAATTGCGTAATGCTGCTCAATCTTGGCAGTAAAAACATGTAAAGTTATGTCAATGTCATGTCAAAATAAACTAATCACGTAAGGCTTATTATCACCGTTCAAATTTCTAATCGTCCGAAACAAACTCGGATTATAGTGGCTCGACATAATGGCTTCCCTACGCCTGATGGAAAGCGAAAGAGAAGCCCAAGTCGCTGTGACAACGGGCAAGTAACCGGTCAGTTACCTGTCAGTTGCCACCGCCATGCCGGCCCAACCCTAACCCCCCACGAGCTCCGGAAACCCTATTCACCGGCAGAAACACGACCCAGAGGTCATTTGACTGCGGTATTCTATAGGGTGGAGGTCCTTCCCCGGACGGGCGGCTCAATTCGAGCGAAGATTCGCTATGCCCTACCTCTCTCGGATTTTCGTAAAGCTCCTGAACACGGCTCTGTTGATTAAGAAATTTATTCTTACCTACCTAGTAACCCGCTATCTCTCCGCTTCGGTACTATACTTAAAAAACCTCCCTCTTTAATCACTCTATCTATGAAATCGCATCAAAATCCTTTGCGTAGTTTTAAAGATATACGAGTATCCATACCTATGTATGAACGGTCAGACACGAAAAGCTACTTTGTTTTATATTATGTACTTAGTGATGATTTCAATCATCCGGTTTTTTTTATAAAAAGAGCGTTCCGGATGACTTCACTCTACCTGCTGGTAAGCGGTCGTGAGGCCCAAATGTTAGGTCGACAGGCACGCTAGGGCAAACCCACCGCACCTGTCGCCCTCACCCTGAAGGCCAATTTGAGATGCCCGAGGATTGTAAGAGGAAGGAAACACATGCGCTGGAAGGGCATTCTATGACTTAATGGCACGGGTCAGGAACGAGGAACTAAACCTCTTGGTGCGCCCCACTAATTTGTCTGTATGGTATGCGGATGACAACGGTCTTTTGCAATTGTTACGACACATAGGTATATGCGATACGTCTTACTGTTGAACCTGGTATCTGATGCTTTTGTTCCTAAGAAAACCTCATTATTATTAGTCATTGCTAGTTGTAAACATGGCTTGGTCCTGTTAAGTAATGTGACTTTTGACTTACCGCACTGAGTAATCGCTAAGGTCAGTAGCATTGCACGGTTGTGCAATGTAAATAAACAAATACCTAAATGAGTCAGGCAATAACAGGTTTGTGTTTGTTTGTTTGTTGTTATTTTCAAAGTACTTACGATACTTCGCGGAACCTAAGAATGGGTATTTCAGAAGTTCCTGAATATGTGAATCATGAACATTACTACAGAAGTTTCTCTTGTTTTTTATTATTGTTATTATTTACTAGCAAACCCGGCGAACTCCGTTTCGCCACCAGATGGCTGTAAAAATTTTTTTCCTTAATTTTCTTTGCTATAAACCTCACGGAGCCCGAGACCTTTCTAACGAATGCAAAACCGTGGAAATCGGTTCGTGCGTTCTGGAGTTATAGCGTCAGGGAGGAAAACCCGACTTATTTTTATATAGTAGATTACATCTCTGTGGCGACGATAAGGTCATTTAATAATGAGGTACCGTTTTCTATCTAGTGAATGGAAGGAGAAAGTGGAGGTAGAAGATCATGAAGAGGACGACACAATCACTTATAAGAAACGGGACTATTTCTACTTCAGGCCGGACCTGTCCGGCCCAGGACTGACAGGACACGAGACCATTGTCATGCCACATCTACTCATGTTGGTAAGTTATCAATATTATTAAGAGAGGTGGGGCATAGCGAATCTTCGCTCGAATTGAGCTGCCCGTCCGGGGAAGGACCTCCACCCTATAGAATACCGCAGCCAAATGACCTCCGGGTCGTGTTTCTGCTGGTGAGTAGGGTCTCCGGAGCTCGTGGGGGGTTAGGGTTGGGCCGGCATGGCAGTGGCAACTGACAGGTAACTAATCAGCTACTTGCCAGTTGTCACAGCGACTTGGGCTTCTCTTTCGCTTTCCATCAGGCGTAGGGAAGCCATTATGTCGAGCTACTATAAAAAAAATCCTTCTTGTTCAAAAAAAGATTTCTAATCCTTGTCGCGTCGTTGAATGTGAAGTTCGTTGCGAGTGGGTGTGCTTCTTCCTTCTTTTGATATGGGATCCTTTCAACGGGTCTGCATGGCGGTGGCAAGTGACAGGTGACTGGCCGGTTACTTACCCGTTGTCGCAAAGATTTTGGCTTCTCTTTATTATCTTTTAACCAATCAGGGATATTCACGCAGGCAAAGCCGTTGCCTAGTAATTAAGTGAAGTTAATAAAATTGATGAATATTTACATGGAATAAAATTTGGTCTAGCCTGGTACAGAATGTTTGTTTACCTCATTCGCTGGTACAGATAGGTATAGAGTATATCATATTAATTAAAATTAATAGGTATTAAGTAGGGCAAACGTAGTGTAGGATGCTCTAAGGCGTGTTGATTGACGATTTGCACAGGATTGCTCACAAGTGCTGGATCCGTGAAGCCCGAGATAGATAGATAGATATTCTTTATTGCACAAAATAAAAAACATTTACAGAGAAGGCATATACTCGTACATACAACTAGTGGTACAATTTAGGTTATGATGATGATTCAGTCAACTGCTGGACATAGGCCTCTCCTAATGTTCGCCACACTAATGATGATGATGATTAATATTACCTGTGCTTTTCCAAACTTAAATATCCAGATCTAGCCTTAATCGTGGTTAAACCCGTGGGCTTTCACTGTGTGGAATTAAACACAGAGATAAAAGCTTTCTGCGTTAAATTCCATTTCAACGTAAAGTCTTTCACAACTAGAATGCAGTTTTAAATTAAACTGAAGCGCCCGTGAAGGGGGTGACGTAAATGGGAGCAGTAACATGCACATGTGCCAATATTGTGTAGCTGTGTCCGCGTCTGTCCGGATTTGCCTCCGAAGCGGAAACATTCTCATGCAAATGAAAACATTGGCTGTTCGGATCTCTGAGAATTAGTATTAGAAATAGGTTGATATGCTCTTTTCGATTAAGGCACAGATTTAGATATACATTATCACCTACAATCTGAAATACTGCTCTGATAAAGGTCATCTGATTGAAAGTGATCACTTCACCCCTGTGTAAGGGTTGACTTTACACATTGCAACACCAGGAGAGTCACTGGTGCGTTGCCGGCCTTCGAGAAATTTGTAGGCTGGCTCATTGAAAGCCCCTAAGTCAAATAAAAAATAATATTAAAATTTGTTGATTTTACGATTGCAGGATAAATTAACTCTTTGAACGACGACGGTAGAACTAATTGTGGAACGCGCTCACATAACAAAAATCGATTCATTTTGAAAATCTGAAGCTTATACCGATCGGGAAACAAGGACCATCGATATTTTCTTTTCTTTCCAGGGCATAGCTACTGTAGTGAACAGAGACAAACCTGCTATGCTGAACATGCTGGGCAAGGCTTTCAACGGCATCTTCGACGACCCCCCAGACATCTTTATGAGAGCAAAAGTCCTAGATATTCTATTCAATGGGGTCATGATCAACTGCCAGAGAATGGATTTCGCACCAAAAGCTGTGTGCACCGCTCTGAAGAAGGAAGCTACTAACGGCCTATCTATAGAAGCCAACAACCAGTATAGGTTGTCC
The DNA here is from genome assembly GCA_031163375.1 of Conogethes punctiferalis. NCBI lineage: Eukaryota > Metazoa > Arthropoda > Insecta > Lepidoptera > Crambidae > Conogethes > Conogethes punctiferalis. Next base: position 13,185,722 of record CM062088.1, read on the forward strand.
TTATTTGGGATGGTAAGTGTTCACCATCAGCCTGATAAGGGAGGTAGGGCATAGCGAATCTTCGCTCGAATTGAGCCTCTCGTCCGGGGAAGGACCCCCACCCTATAGAATACCGCAGCCAAATGACCTCCGGGTCGTGTTTCTGCCCGTGAGTAGGGTTTCCAGAGCTCGCGGGGGTTAGGCTTTGGCCGACATGGCGGTGGCAATAGACAGGTAACTGACCAGTTACTTGCCTGTTGTCACAGCGATTGAGCTTTTATTTCGCTTTCCAGCAGGCGTAGGGAAGCCATTATGTTGAGCTACTATAAGAAAAATAAGCCTATTGCAGTCCACTACTGGACAAAGGCCTCTCAAGTTGTTCGTCACTTTGGGTAAACAATCATTTCAATCATTTTAATCATTTAGATTTCTGTTATAGTCCCGGTTCCTTTAAAAAGCTAGTCATAGACTCTCTCCAGTCATTAGGATAACGTCGTATGTGTATCGTTATCTTTATCCATAAAGTTTTAAATTATATAAGCAAAAAGAATTGATTGTAACTTACACTATTTTTTTTTATACTTTAATCGGTGGATAACGCTGTTGGTTGTACATTTAATTCATAAGTTTAATTAGTATTTATCATAATAAGTATATAATGTATAACTGTTTGTTATTCCTAATAAATAAAATAAAATAAACATCTGGAGGTTTCATCCATATGACGGGTAACAGCGTCACCGGAGCTACGCCCTACTATCGTCAACCAGTCTGCCCAGCGAGGCGATTTTATGGATAAAGCCTCCAGACATTTGACCAAAATGGCGAGGAACTGAAGAGGCCTATGTCCGGCAGTGGATTGCAATAGGGTGATGATGATGATGAAGGTGATGATGATGATGGTGATGATAGCATCAGGTCTCCATACGGCTTGCTGATAATATCAATTCCTCTTCAGCGCAACGGCACAATCGACCCTCACGTGGTTACAGTGAAGAGAGGAATCAAGAACGTAATGGATGTAGGCAAAGTAGTTGCCATTGATGGGAAAACCGAACAGGACGTATGGACGGACAAATGCAACGAGTACGAAGGAACGGACGGGACGGTCTTCCCGCCTTTCCTGACAGAGAAGGACAATCTGGAATCTTTTTCTGGAGATCTGTGCAGGTAAAGAATGTTATAGTAGTAAACGACTGTGTCTATATGGTCTCCGGATTTAGAATAGAACCACCCCATCTCATCCCTTGGGTGGAGCTCTCTATCACCTTCTTTTTGTCGTTCTATCCAACTGTCTTTTAATTTTCGTCCCATTTGACTTGTCTATCGTAAATTTAACCCAAATAAATCATATTGAAATTGGAATAAATTTATCGTCTGTCGTATCTCCGTGTGGTAGTAGAAGTCGACCAAGGGAATATCAGGAAACGGGCAGCAGCGTTTACCTGCGTACAAATACAACCTACTGCGGCCACCAACCCGCCTGCCAAGACAAGGTGGTTAGTCACCTTGGATCAGTTGTTACAAACTCTTGACTGTACCACGGGTGGTTAGTTTGGAACTAACTGGTTGGTCTGTATGTCTAGAGCATACATTATATGATCATAATATCACATTCTTATTGTACTCCAGGTCTTTCAAACCCTGGTACCAGAAGAAGACCTCATACAACGGCATCAAGACCAACCGTTACGTCGCGAACATCGGCGACTTTGCACATGAACCGGACAAGCAGTGCTACTGTGACAGCCCTGACACGTGCCCTCCGAAAGGCCTCATGGACCTCACAAAATGTATGAAGGTAAATCTTGCCTGGTTTCTCATACAAAAGTGGCTTTTACCGCATTATTAGTGTTTATAACGCAAGTTTAAATTTCTTTATTCAAAATGAGTTTGCGCTTGACTGCGATTCGCCTGATGGTAAGCGATATCTGGATCCTATCGAGTGTTTTCTGGATGCCCGGATGCAAGAAGTTGCAAAACACATTAACTCGCGCCTCGCGGCCCGAGTTCGTTTCGGTATGTCAAGACCGTGGTCAAGCAAGACCCATCGCCCTATCTGTTTATGCGAGCAGAGGAACATAGAGTGTTCCCATGTTTTCATACATATTCATGCATATAAATATTCCCTAATTCCCTAACTATAACTTAACCTTTTTGTTAATTACCGAACATGTTTAATACTGGTATTATCATCATTAGTCCGTATCAGTCCTCTGCTGGGCATAGGCCTCTCCTAATGTTTGATCGATTCTGGGCTTCGTGCATCCAGAATTTGCCAGCCGTCCCGCGCAAATCGTCACTCCACCTGGCCTGAGGGCGTCCTACATTATGTTTGCCCTTACGCGGTCTCCACTCTATACTTACTGTTAATTATTTAACCTACCCTATATTACTAATTTTAGAAATAGGACTATTTCAAGCGTTTCTCGCTTAGTGAAGTTATAAATTGCATCTTGCATACAAGGCCAGAAATAATAAGCTTTGCATGCGTAGGCAGCAACCCTGCAATGGTACTAAGTTATTTTGCTTGACATCGTAGATTGCGGTAAGACCAAAATAGAACATAATTACTATTCACGAGTCAAGCATGAAGGAATTAGTGCTTATAGCATTAGATATTGGTGACACCTATGTTTACAAGCGTTACTTATCTGGACATGACCTCTCCAGTTGTTCGCCAGTAAGGGGAAATATCTGGAGAATATACCTACCCATAATCGCCACACTGGGCAGGCGGGTTGGCGATCAAAGGACATAGCTTCTCGCTCCGGTAACGCTGCTGCCCGTCATCGGTCTGTCGTATTTAGCTCCAGTGATCCAGTAGGTTGCCAGCGCCTCGTTTGTTATTCGGCAGGATGCACCACGGGCAGGTGAGGTTGGCTTGAAGCGAAAAGATGATAGGCAGCTCCCTTACATCCCTGTTGGTCTAACCTGTCCCAACTGGGACTCGCCACTTTAAGCAAACGCCTGGAGGCTTTACTCAAAATTACCATGCTGCGCAGGCGGGTTGGCCATTGCAGGGCGTAGCTACTCACTCTGGTGACGCTGCCGCCCATCCTCTGTGGTCGATGGAGCATTAATGTGCGCAAAATACCTGGCGAGTGCTGGATGCAAGAAGCCCAAGATTGATTAAAGTGGCAATTAAAGAAGCCTATGTCCAGCAGTGGATTGTGAAAGGCTGATAATATTTACTATGGAGTTTCTTTTTATAGGCACCTATGTTCGCGTCTCTGCCACACTTTTTGGACTGCGACCCAGAGCTGCTGAAGAACGTAAAAGGGCTGAGTCCAGATGTAAATGAGCATGGAATTGAAATCGATTTTGAACCGGTAAGTTACCGACTACTCTTTAGAGTAGTCTTTAACTTTTAGAAGAATCTGGGCATAATTAGAGTAATGGGCCCCTATGTTTTTGACAGAACACTGTTTCAATAGATTTGACAGAACACTGTTTCAATCACGTTTCAATAGATCTGACAGGAACTAAGGACTTTGTATTTGATTTGAGTGGCGCCCTATCGGTCGCAGGGCCCGGGGCATTTCTCCAAAGTGCCCACTGGGAAAGAGGGGTCCTACCTTCCTAAGGCTGCGCAGTTGAACTTGCTTCTCTCACTAGTTGTCCAGACGCGCTACCCAACGTTGCCAAGGACCAATTTTGAAAGCTTCAATTTTTGTAACTTTAAGTTTAGTTGAATAAATTGCTTAGGATTTCCTATAAAAAATTCAAAAATAGAACCCTTATAGAATAACTCGTGCGTCTGTCTGTTTTAGCCAATTATCCGAATCTCGAATTATACCTTAATTAAGTTAAATTAATGTAATACATAGAATTCTTCTATGCTGTGTCCATTGACATTTATTGTAAAGCTGCCACCAAAAGTTACAGTCTGATCTTGCAACCTGATGTAAACGTATTATCATATATCTTTTCAGATTTCTGGAACCCCAATGGTTGCAAGGCAGAGAGTTCAATTCAACATGCTTCTCTTAAAGGCTGAAAAGTTAGATCTTGTCAAAGATTTACCCAATACCATTGCACCATTGTTTTGGATAGAAGAGGTATGTTGATAGATACATTCTTTATACACATCATACAGTTTTTCAGCACCACATACATTGCTCCGAACCCAAAGTAAGTAGCTTATGCACGTCTATTATAAGTAACGAACAAACTACTAAAAATATACACTATGTTCAAAGAAGGATCTCAATGTGTATTTTCTATGAAGCAAATAAAGATTTTTAAGTCTATTCTAAAATATAAATAGACTTTTCTTGGAGTAAATTATAGTAATCATGCTCATGATATTTGAGTATTAGTATTATCTAAAATTTCACTAAAGAAATATCCCTAAAGTGAAATTATAATTTTAAGGATATTTATAGATAATAACCTAGGGAAATTAGAAATTAATACCTAAAATGCTTTGAAATTTTGAGGGGAATATTAGGAAAACTTTGTTCAAAGTGCGAACAACCATTTATTCCCAATGGTTCAAGTTGAATAAACGTCAAGTTCTTATTCCTAAAGTATTTTTAGATCATGTAGGTACTTAAAGTTCACGTCGACAATAATGTAAATGATTCATACAATTTCCCCTCCTCGGAAACTTTTCCATGATAAATTTGTTGGTGCCAAAATTAGACCATTCAAATGGGATTCCAAAAATTGTTTTTGAGTTTATAAAGCGCTATGTGTGTGTGTGTGTGTGTATAATATATGCATATGATACATACATTATAGTATTGCACCCGAGCAAATCAGGGCGAGACACTAGGTAGCTTAAGTATAAAATTGGAATCGTACCTATAATGAATCACAGCGTTGATCGCGGTTACTGACTGTGACCAGTGACTCATATTATTATGTATAGTAAAACAAGTAGTAAGTTGTTATAACTTTGATGTAATGTTCATCATCATCATCAACCTTTCGCTTTCCACTGCTGGACATAGGCCTCTCCAATTGTTGGCCACTTTCATCGATATTGGGCCTCTCGCATAGGTACAGCACTTGCCAGCCATCTTACGCAAATCGTAACTCCACCTTGCCTGAGAGCCTACACGGTCTAAGATCCCGCCATACAAAGACCTTCACCCAGATTGTCAGCCCTGGACCTTCCACTGCTGAGCTTTGGCCTCCTGTAATTCGCGCCACATTTCTCCATCCCGTTCTTCCACCATCCAGCAAATCATACCCTGGACCAAAATTTGATCGGCAACCAATATGCATTATATTTATTGACATATTTAGTTACATATAAATAAAATAAGTTTCATCCAATAAACGTCTGGGTTAAGGTCGTTATAATATGGCGGGATCCTCTACTGCAAAATATCCTCGATACGTCGAGTATTACTGCGACATTTAATTTGCTGTAATTTAACCATATGAAGAAAAATACAAATCGCAGCCAGTTGCGAAGTAAATTGTAAGTTACTAATATAGAACCATGAAAAGACCTCGATCGCATACTGAAAAATGTATATGCAAGCGATAATAGGCTTTATAACCTTGACCTACGAAAAAATAAAGGAAAAAATGTGATGCGCATAACGTGAAAGGGTGTGTGGGAATCACACCATACGTTCGGCTTTGAACTATAATGAGACTTGACTCCGTGGGTACTCCCTACTTCGTAATAGAAACGTATTCGTTTTTATTGAAAGATAACAATCCCAATATCTTTCTATCATTATTGATTGTAACAAATCTAACAATTTGTTAGAATCCTTTATGCTTGCCCTGTTATTGTAGATCAAATTAGGTTTGACTCATGTCCCGATTTCCAATTGAGTAGAAATTATATGCATATTGCGTACAATATGTAAATCAGTTGACAATATTACGGTACTTATGTAAAACAATGTAATGTAATTTGATTAAAATACTTATGAAACCGTTTGACTACCATCTTACCTGATATAAATCAACGATACATCTTAGGATGGAGCAAATCATCATCATCAGCCTATCACAGTCCACTGTGTGTGTGATGAATATGATATATCCGGATGATAGGCTATGTCCAGACATAGGTTTCTCCAGTGGGCCGCCATTTTGGGCAAACGCCTGGAGGCTTTACCCATAAAATCGCCACACTGGCCAGGCCGGTCGGTGTAGGCCGATCGCAGGGTGTATTTCATCGCTCCATTAGGGGTGAGAGCCTTCTGCTCCCCCAACAGTCCATTGATGATACAAGGTATCATCGTAGTCATTTAGAAAAAAAAATCATCGCTCCGATGATACTGTTGCCTATACCGCCACCAATGGGTTGTCAGATGATGTTATTGGGCAGGATGGCTTAGAACGAATAGATTATTGGTCGCTCCCGACATCTACATCCCAAAGCAAATCCAAATACTAATATTATAAATGGGAAAGTGTATCTGTCTGTCTGTCTGTACGTTTAAGTGGAGATAGTTGAAGGAATGGAGAGTTAACATAGGCTACTTTTTGCCCCATTCTAACCCCCCACTTCCCTAAAAAAGGGGGGGTGGAAGTTTGTATGAAGCATTCACCCGAATTTAACGCGAGCGAAACCGCGGCAAAGCTAGTCAGAAAATAAATAATCTTCCTTTTAAATTTCAGGGTCTGGCACTAAACAAGACTTTCGTGAAAATGCTGAAGAACCAGCTGTTCATACCGAAGAGGGTCGTTGGAGTAGTGCGGTGGCTGCTAGTAGCTGTGGGGTTCGTGGGACTGTTGGGGTCCCTAATGTACCATTTTAAGGGTAAGACACTTATTTCTTTTTAATTAAACAAATAATTACGAAAATTTTGCAGACGGTTTTACGCGATGTAACATATTATGAAGAATACAACATTCTGAAAGAATAAGTGCAATTCACTTAATTTTACGATAAAACTTACCGTTTAGTTTAGAAAAATGTAAAAAAAAGATATTTGCCACACCTTGAAAAAATTGTTTGATCGATGGGTATTTTTGCCAACATTCATGCCAATTTTGAGCTTGCGAATTAATGTTACCTTAACTACCTAACCTTATGGAAGTAATAAGTACTACGAATATAGTATAGTATAATATAAACCTTAAATGTCTATTTTGACCGGGCTATTTATGAAACTAAGGTAAAAAGGGATGGTCATATTTCAATTGGAAGAAATCTTCCTAGAAGAAAATCAGTTTGTTTCAAATCTTTTCCTTGCCGTGGGGCCGGATGGCAACTAGCAATTTTCCGCCGTTTAGTTTGTATCTAAATTACGAGCCTGATATAGCGCTGCAGACAGGAATTAATTTTGAGTCTCATATCATCATCATCATTAAACCCCTAGCTGTCATGATCAGCCTATCGTAGTCCACAGCTGGACATCGCCGTCTCCAGTTTTTCGCCTATATGGGCAAACAGGTAAAGGCTTTACCTATAATCGCCCGAAAAAAACGGGCAGCAGCTAGTGTTATAATATTTTACTCAAAATTTTTCCATACATGTAAAATTCTATTTAACAAGTGGATATTTATCAACCAGATCCCCAAAGTACATTCCCAACACGCCCGTATTTCACCAACGAAAAATCCTTTTCCCCACCTACAACCATAATTTATTCCCTCAATAAACAGTGTCAAACCCGTCTACACCTCAATTGCATCTAAAATGCATCGGATGTCGGTATTTGCGTAAAATATGTATAAAGCTCTCTGACTAACACTGCACAGTGTGGCACTGTGGCCAGTCGTGCGTGAAGGCAGCGACGCGATATGCAAGCATAGGTACCCACTGTGCACCACATGTTACGCCAAAATTTTTATTTTGGTGTAGAAAACTTTTACAATATTTGAATTTTATGGATATCCACGTTATTATTAGATATTTATTTGAGAATAAATTGTGTCACAATTTGGCTGATAGTAGCTTAAAGTAGTACCTTCCTTATGTTGTAACTACAAGAAAATATAATAAAAAAATAAAAAATAGGCAACTATGGCTAAAAATTGTAATTAGTCTTTTATCTTATTCAAAAATAAAAGACACGTATTTTTCCTTTTTTTCATTCAAATAAACAATAGCAAAGATACAAGGCATCAAAAGTTAGGCGTGGTAGCCTTTGACGTCACTCGCTCCCGTAAAATGCCTCACCGAGTGACGTCACGCGTAACTTCAACGGGCTATAACTTTGTAATTTTTAGTCTAATTTACAAATAAAAAAATACGTGTGATTTATTTTTGAATAAGCTAAAAGACGGACTAATTACAATTTTTAGCCTTAATAGCCTATTACAGACACACATATAATATAGTTACGGCGCGGCGTGAGCTAATAGGTACTTAACTTTATGTAAATAATGAAAATATAAGGGACCAGTCCAATATACAATAAATAAGTAGGTATAATATTATGATAACATTTTATTATCACGAAACATGTACTTGTTACTAGCTCATAAGAGAAAACTATTTCTTCTATATTCGTACGGGAAATTCGATACTGCGTCATAAGAAAATTTCCTATAAAGAAAAGCGCGAATCTTCCTTGTTTCATTTATTATTCTGATCAATTAAGCATGAAAATTAGCGCAAGTTGTCTCGGGTAGGGGCGCGTTTAATTATTGAATGATTCATGAGTAGGTATCAAAGGGTATCATTCTTACGGGAGCGGTAGGCATCTTATATCAGAATCTCAACAGCTGATCTCTATCTCATCATATACATAGGCTGACTGGCTCGGTAGCTCAATTGTTCACTATCAATTTCTGTTCAGTGGTATTCAACCCTGCCTCTAACAGAGTGGTCATGAGTTCGATCCCCGCACAGGGCAAAAAGACAAGGCAACATTACAATATTTTTCTATTACAAAAAAAATGTATATAAAGTAACAATAGCTAGAACAGTAGGATTTGGTCATAGGTGGTAGAGTAGTCGACTGGTTCAATTGCTAGTGACCCCTGCCTTCTGAAGAAGAGTGGATTCGATTCCCACTCGGGACAAACATTCGTGCGATAAACATTTGTGTTTGTTCCGTGTCTGGGTGTTTTTATTTGTATTTAAGTATATATTTGTGGTACCTTCGTAGTACTGATACCCATAACACAAGAGCTTACTTTGGGATCTAGTATATATATATATATTTTTTATAAAAAAAAAGATATTATATTTTTCAGTGGAATATTATGAGAGTGAAGGAAATAGAGTGTGCACCAGTGTTGCAACCAAATATATATGCACTATAATACCATATGCATTGGATTGGTTTTCGTGACCAGAATTTGGTCTCGAGTCTACTCGTGGAATGTCCTCGTTTTTGTTGTATGGGAGCCCCCCTTAGATATTTATATTGTTTTGTTTTTCGTATTTGTTGAGTAGCAACGAAAATATTATAATTTGTGAAAATTTTAACTGTCTAACTAACGTGGTTTCCACGCAAAATAGGCGCACAGTCGTCAAGTTGCGGAAAACGGCCCGATAAAACTAACTAAAAACTAACGTGGTTCTTGAGATGCAGATTGATGAGATGACAGATAGACGATGGACGGGCGGTGGAACGGACAGCGAACTCTAAAAACAAGTAGGAGTCACTGTCATCATCATCAACAGCCTATTGCAGTCCACTGCTGGACATAGGCCACTTCAGTTGTTTGCCGATTAGGGCACACATCTGGAGGATATACGCATAATCGCCACGCCACGTTGGGCAGGCGGGTTGAGGATCTCAGGGCGTAGCTTCTCGCTCCGGTGACGCTGTTGCCCGTCATCAGTCTATGGTATTTAGCCACGTCTTCTATTGTGACGGTTATACCGCCACCAGTCGGTTGTCAGCGCCTCGTTTGTTGTTCGGCAGGATGCACCACGGGCAGGTGAGGTTGGCTTGGAGCGAAAAGATGATAGGCGGCTTACATCTCTCACTACAATCACTGTCATACTGTCCACCAACTCATGAATTGTATGATTACTTGGAGCAATCATACAATTCATTTCCATATTGAACAGTGTCAAAATGGCTGCCTCCCACGTTGTCATCCAAAATGCATCGATAGCCAACATTTGCGTAAAGTATGTATAAAGGTACAAGTTGGTAGCGGGCGACAAGAGGCGGGATGTAAGGGATCGACTCATCATCTTTTCACTCCAAGCTCCAACTCTTACTTGCCCCTGGTGCATCCTGCCGAATAACAAACGAGGCACTGGCAACCGACTAGTGGAGGTATAATCATCACAATTGAAGGTTTAGTTAAACCACAGGCCGACGGACAGCAGCTTCACCGGAGCGAGGAGCTACGCCCTTCGATCGCCAACCCGCCTGCCCAGGTTGGTGATTATGGGGAAATCTGCCAAGTTTTTGGATGAGATGGCGAACATCTGGAGAGGCCTATGTCCAGTAGTGGACTTAGATAGGCTGATGGTGATGATGACATGGGCTGGTCATGTCTGCCGCAGAGCTGACAATAGGTGGAGCAGACGAATCTTGGAGTGGACACCGCGTTTAGGCAAACGTAGTGTAGGACGCCCCGCAACCCGCTGGCCGGATGACCTTAGAAGAACTGCTGGCAGTTGCTGGATGGGGGAAGCCCGAGATAGAGAAATGTGACGTGAATTAAAGGAGGCCTACGTTCAGCAGTGGACGGACTAAGGCTGTTGATTTGATTGATTGATGATGACATAGAAACCAGGGGTCGCTGCGATACATCGTCCGCTGCTGTTTCATGTTACCCGCTACCAACTTGTACCTTAAGGCTCTCAAGCTACAATATGTGGATGCATCGCTCGTGGTGTATTAGGGCCAGTTATTTATAGACTACGTCGCCACTAATCGCATTGAGGCATCCTCGTAGGCATATCGGATGCGACTTATAACTACCTGAAAGGTTTTACTGGGATGTAGTTCATGTACCAGTATATATAGTGACAGGTGACAGTATAATTATGTCTGTGTAGTTAGGACTAGCGTTGCTGAAATAACGATAATTTAACAATCGATAGTTTTCATCTGAATCATCATTATCAGCCAATTGCAGTCCACTGCTGGACATAGCCCTCTGGCCTCTTTAGTTATTCGCCCATAATCGCCACGCTGGGCAGGCTGGTTGGCGATCGCAGGGCGTAGCTTCTCGCTCCGTTGACGCTGTTGCCGTCAAAGGTCTGGTATTTATCTACGCCTTCAATTCGATTGTGATGGTTATACTGCCACCAGTCGGTTGCCAGCGTCTCGTTTGTTATTCGGCAGAATGCACCACGGGCAGGTGGTGCGTGCCCTTACATCCCATCTGAATAAGAAGATCATATTATGGATACGACTATCGATAATATCGAATTGCTAGGTTCTGACCTACTGATACTATACTACGGGATGTAAGGGAGCATCCTATCATCTTTTCGCTCCAAGCCAACCTCACCTGCCCGTGGTGCATTCTGCCGAATAGCAAACGAGGCGCTGGTAACCGACTGGTGGCGGTATAACCATCACAATTAATTAAAGGCTTAGCTAAATACCACAGACCGATGACGGGCAGCAGCGCCAACCCGCCTGCCCAGCGTGGCGATCATGGGTATATCCTCCAGATATTTGCCCTAAGTGGCGAACAACTGGAGAGGCCTGTGTCCAGCAGTGGACTGCAATAGGCTGATGATAATGATGACCTACTGATACGAGTAGGTATATCGTCAACTATAGATCGTTCCACGTTACTGCCCCGTGCCATTAAGTCATGAAATGCGGTTCATGCTTTTTTTTTTTTTATAGTGGCTCGACATAATGGCTTCCCTACACCTGATGGAAAGCGAAAGAGAAGCCCAAGTCGCTGTGACAACGGGCAAGTAACTGGTCAGTTACCTGTCAGTTGCCACTGCCATGCCGGCCCAACCCTAACCCCCCACGAGCTCCGGAAACCCTACTCACCGGCAGAAACACGACCCAGAGGTCATTTGACTGCGGTATTCTATAGGGTGGAGGTCCTTCCCCGGACGGGCGGCTCAATTCGAGCGAAGATTCGCTATGCCCTACCTCTCTTAATAAAATGTGTTTCCTTCCTCTTACAATCCTGGTTTCTTTAGGCGGGGCGTGAAACGCCATCTCAGTGGGCCTTCAGGGTAAATGCGACAGGCGCGGTACGGTAGGTAGAGGGTAATGAATAAATGCGTCGTTCCTCTTTTTTTCCTCTTTTTTTTATAATGCAACTAACAGCTAGCTCACGACTTCGTCCGCGTGGAATAGTTATTTTTTACCCAATTTGTTTACATTTTCCGTTATTTCTTCGCTCCTAATAGTTGCAACGTGATGTTATATAAAATAAATAAATAAATAAAATATAAAATAAAATAGTTTATTTCTGCAAATAGATTCACTAGTAATACTTTTGCACGTCAAACTTTTTTCCTACCAGCACTTCGACGTGTAGCCTGCTGAGAAGAAGTGCCGCAACAAACTCAACAGTTAGCCTTGTTTAAAATATATAATACAATACAATAATATCGTTTTAAAAAGCGCAAGCGAGCAGACTATCATGTCCATGTAATATTGTCATCCATATAATCTTGTACTTTATAATAACCTTTTGACATTAAAATGGACTTAATGCGAGATTTAAATCTATGTATAGGTAGATCAACAATATTTTGCGGTATTTTGTTAAACATTTTTACACTTTGTCCTATGAACGAGTTACCAGTTTTACGAAGCCTGAGATTGGAAACAGCAAGTTTGCTCTTATTTCTAGTATTGAACTGGTGAAGATCTGAGTTTTTACTATATAAATGTATATTCTTACGTACAACCATAATGCAGTCAAATATGTACTGTGATGCCACAGTTAGGATATTAATTTCTTTAAATAATTCTCTAAGTGAATCGCGAGATTTAAGTCCATATATAGAACGGATCGCCCTCTTCTGTAATACAAAAATAGTTTGTATGTCAGAAGCTGATCCCCATAGGAGAAAACCATATGACATACACTATGGAAGTAACTAAAATAAACAAGTCTGGCTGTTTCAATATCAGTGAGTTGCCTAATTTTTTTAACTGCATATGCAGCTGAACTGAGTCTTCCTGCCAGGGCTCCTATATGAGGAGCCCATTGTAACTTGGAGTCCACAGTAATCCCTAAAAAGGTCGTAGACTCAACAAGCTCAATGTGTTCACCATTCATAATTATATTAGTATTTACTTGCCTCACATTAGGCATCGTGAATTTAATACATTTTGTTTTATTAGAATTTAAAAGTAAATTATTTGTGTTAAACCAATGCAATACCTGCGAGAGAGCATTATTTACTTCGTCAGATACTTGCTTATGTCTGTTAGTTTTAAAAATTAGAGAAGTGTCATCCGCAAACAATACCGTCTCACATAAGCCTTCAGCAAAATAAGGAAGGTCATTTATATATATTAAAAACAGCAATGGTCCCAATATAGAGCCCTGGGGCACTCCCATACGTAGTAGGGCGCCAGAAGAATCAATTCCGTTAATAACAACTTTTTGAATTCTGTCAGTTAGATAGGACTCTAACAAACTTAAAGCAACATTCGAGACGCCATAATGCCGCAACTTCAGAAGTAAGATTTCATGATTAACGCAATCGAATGCCTTAGATAAATCACAGAAAACACCTACTGCATCCTGCTTATTTTCCCAAGCACCAAATATATGTTTCATCAGCGCCACTCCTGCATCAGTAGTGGACTTACCTTTTGTAAAACCTAAAGCCTTCCTCGATAAATGGTCTAATCAACACAATGAATTTTTAAATTCGGACCAGTAGTTCCTGAGATTAGCGCGTTCAAACAAACAAACTCTTCAGCTTTATAATATTACTAGCAGTGGTCGCGACTTAGTCCGTGTGGAATAGTTATTTTTTTCCCATTTTTTTTTTACATTTTCCATTATTTCTTCGCTCATAATAGTTACAGCGTGATGTTATATAGCCTATAGCCTTCCTCGATAAATGGTCTATTCAACACAAAAAGAATTTTTCAATTCGGACCAGTAGTTCCTGAGATTAGCGCGTTCAAACAAACAAACAAACAAACTCTTCAGCTTTATAGTATTAGTTAAGATTAAGATAAGTAAAAAATAATTAAAAATAAGTAAAATAAGTATAGATGTCACCATTGCATTATAAAAAAGAGTTACCAGCAGTTAGAACCAGTTACCAAAGTTAAAAATATGTAAATTTTCGATAAAATGCCAAACCTATAAACAAGTGGAGTCAGCTGCAGTCAAGTATGAAACTGCATTGCCAAAACGGTCAGTTAATTATTATGTACCTGTTAAATCTATATCAGATCCATCGAACACGTTTTATTCAGTGGAAGCTTTTACCGAAATGAGACTCTATTTCTAGGTAATATTGAGCTCATGTTACTTTGACTAGCATATCGAACACCGCTTTCGGTATGCAGTTTTCAACTGGATGCACTTTATACTTGCAGATTTTGCTTGCTTTTCGTGGAGCGGTCACATACGAACTTTATCGTATGTGATCGGTTACAGGAATAATGCAATGGTTTGAACATGCGAAAATATTGTGACCTTACATCTCTGATCTGTCTTTTTACATCCATAGTTTCCTTATGGAAACTTTTTATTCTTTCTTCAAGTGTGAAGACGATTTATCCGTTATACAAGTATTTTATTTAAACAATATTGCAGCATAAGTTAATCTTATATATCTACAGCTATGTTTGGTTTTGATATACTTTTATGCGAAACATACCTAGCTGCATTTTGTGACATGTTCTTGAACAATTAAACTCTTGAGTTCAGGTCAGGCCACGTCAGGTCTTTTAGGTAAATCAACCTTAAAAATACTCCCTTTGTATATCATGAATAGAGTTGACATAATTAAAATATTAGATTTTTCTTTCGATTGCCACTAAGTGGAAATTGAGTCCATGTACTGTACTATAATAAAAAAAGATAATAAAATAAAAGCATACGCAGCTACTTTCTCAACCACGATTTTACATTGCATACAAATCGGACGCGTTTCGTAACTATAATTTCCTTCATCACTGATATCGCAATTCTATAAGAAGATTGCAATCGAGCTTTTAAAGTTTTACCGCGGATCAAACAGTCTACCTACTTTCTTTTACTTTAGATAATTACCTTAACTGCTGAACGAGGAAAATCCTTAGTAAGACTGCTTAACTTTCAATCGGTGGTTACAGGTTTTAGCGGAACTGGGTCATTCCTTGCTAGATGCAATTTGGGATCTGGCAAAGCATTTATTGTATTTGTATAAGTGCATTTTCTGATATATTTTTATAGTAGCTTAATAATGGCCTTCAGTCGCTGGATGGACAGCCGACAGAGAGGCCCAAGTCAGACAAGTAGCCTAATCAATCATTGTCTGTTGCCACTGGCATGCTGGTCTTAGAATTATTCTGGCTATAAACCGACTGATCCCGCAACGTGATCGAAGTCACTTCCGAGTATTCGAAAGCGTGAGGTATTCGTAATGTCAAATTACATAGGTTCTGTGGGTTAGACGAGTTATTTCTGAAAATAAAATAATTTTGTGCAATTTCGGCATCACTGGCATTAATTTTGGAAAATATGAGACACGACTCAATGATTGTCTGCGCTTTAAAAGCGGAGCTGAGAAAATGAAGTGTAAAGTTTAGCGGTCTGAAAGTTCACTGGTTTGTTTATTAACCGTTAACAAACAGTTTTGCCTTTCGGAAACTTATGTCCTTCTTCTCTTAACAAACAAACAGTCATCGCATGCATAAAACAAACCTTAACAGCTATGCCCAAAGACCTCACTATACAGTGGCGCCCTCTGATGATTACAAAAAAGGTAGTCCTCATTAACAAAATTCTTTAATTCCAGGCAACATAGCTGGTTTTGCCCTCGCCCCAAACTCGGCTACGGTCACCAAGGTGAATCCTGAAAACGTGCAGCAGACCCAGCCTAAAGACATCAGCGTCATCGGGGAGCCTCAGAACCCCCCCAAAGTGGACATGTAATCCTCGATCAGGCGACTGCTGGCCTTCTACGTGGCTTGGAGTCGCCGGTACGGCATAAACGGCTTGCCCGGACCGTTCTGGGTTCAGACTTTTCGTTATGTTGCTAGGCGAGTTAGGAGGAACGCACGATAGTTATGTTGTATCATAGACTCACCCGTTGTCCTAGGTTGCCGACAAATGCGCCGATGCGATGCGATGCGACGCGACGCGACGCGTAAATATCAAGTAGTATTTGTAAGAAATAGTGGCCTACGTTGTAATGTCGCGTCAGTCAGTGTGCGATGAAGTTATAGGTCGCATTACGTCGCGTTGCTTCGCGTTGCATCGCGTTGCTTCGCGTTGCTGCGCGTTGCTTCGCGTTGCAACGCGTTGCTTCGTGTTGCTTCGCGTCGTTACTTGTCGCATCCCACGACAATGCGTTATATCCTAGTTTTGTGTGCTTATCCACTGAAATCTCAATTCACTTCTTTATTAAAATATTTGCGATATTTTTTGAGATGGTAATAACAAATTAATGTTATAAAATCTTCTCCTTTCTTTCTTGTTACAATATAGTGATTAATAGTATAATAGTGTTGCCACTCGACAGTTCACTATCGATAGTTCAGCGAAACAATTGGTATCGATATTCCATCTTATGGTATCGATATAGGCGATACTCACGATCGTTCACGAAAGTGTAGATAGAATCGAAGCTCAATATTGACAGTAAGTAGAAAAGAATATTATCGAGGTGAAGTATTTGTCCTGCAACGCTATTTAATACAGTTTACTTGCTAGTATATAGACGTTTTAATTTTTCCAGCAATATGTAGATTTTACTAGTCACGCTTATGTAACTGAAAATTTATCAAATAGATTAGGCTGGTGTTTGAATGTGGATCTTACCTAAAAAGACAGGGTATTGATCATCTTAAAAAGCTTTATTTTTGCTTTTTTCTTTTAGAAAATGTGTGAACTTTGAAGAATCTTTTAATTTCAAACAAACTAATCGTCGTTTAAAGATAATAGCAGGTAACCTTTCTTTCTGCATTTTGATTATTAATTTACACAAAGACAAATAAGCAATTTTAATAACTCAATATAATGTATAAATTGCACCTTCAGGTTTCTGGCTGATTTCATTCAATTATACGTATTTTTAGGGATCTAATATAAGGTTGCTATAACAATAGGATATTTGTATTGTAGTATGACTATTCTTAATATAACTGACAGTAAGAAAATAATAGTTTTTAAGATAGACAAGATTAAGTCGAAAATTCCTTGGGTTTTAAGATTGATTAATTTAAAACATTGAAGCCCGATAATTTTCTTTGATTAATCTTATTATTTACTTATTTATAAGACCTGAAATGTATCTACATAAATGTAAGCTAAATACAATTAAATAAAACCTAATCTCGGTTTATTGTACAATCTTTACCCCAAACCGACAAAGTAATATGGCTTAAGTAGTAAAACAATTGCAACTAAAAATATTTCTTTATTTATTAAACTTAATATCACCATATACATTTAAAATTAAATACCTACAGTCCTACCGTGAGCAATAGTTTGTCCAACATTCCATACTTCACTACACCTATCTTACTATAATATTTACAAGCAAAATCACTTTTCACAATTTGTATCTCGGTGAATCTCTTCTGGTAACTCAAATGGTAACTTACAATTATATTTTGGTAACTTTACAAATCCTTCTTCACTATCCCCGCCTGATCTATTAAGATTTTCGACCTTTTCAAGAGGCATTCAGACTTATCCATCAGTTGCTTCTTTTGTACGTAGTTCACTAATTTCGTGAACGCAAACCGCGTAATGTACGAGAATGTTGCGAACATTGAACAAAGTATCAGAGTCACTAATACAATGACATCTATCATGTAATACTGTATGAAGTTCAGGTCTTTAGCTGGTGACTGCAAATGGTAAGCGCCTTTATGTCTTATTACATATTCTGTCCAATAGATGGCTCTTTCAAGAGGGGTTTCCTTCTGATCTCTTAAGAGGACTTGTCGTTTTTTAACTTCTGATTTGTATTTGGGCTCGTTAACGATTTCCATGATGGCTTTGTATAGTTTGTCTGAAGTGAGGTGTTGAAGTTCAAGTTTCTTTGCGTAGCCATCCACTTCGGCTTTGGCTGCGTTAGCGTCGTGGTCGCAGAAGACCGGAATGGAGACGATGGGTACACCATGGTATACTGTCTCGAACATGCTGAGAAGACCGCCGTGAGTGATGAACGCTTTTATCTTTGGGTGACCTGGAAAAGTAGAAGTAGCAATTATTAATTTCATACCAAACGTTTACGAAATTGGAGAAGCCTGTGTCAAACAGTGGAATGCGAAAGACTGATGATGATCATTTCCAAAATAAAACACTGTCCTGTCCACCGTTGTTTACGTATTTAGAATATTACCACCCCATCTCATCTCGTGGGTGGCGTAAAAGACGTCTAAAGGAATAACAACGGGCAGCAGCTTTTATCCAGATAAAATGTAGCAATCATAAAACGCTAGCAATCCGACGTAAATTGTACCTAGGTACAAATAAAACCAGTAAAAGTAAATAAATGCGGTCACCAACCCGCTTGATACGCGGTGGGTTATTATTATTAAGTACTAAGGCAAATCCCAAGTGACAATTCATTTGTCCAGCAGTGGAAAATTGCAGTTGATAAAAAAATCGACTCAGTTACAAGATCAAACAGTGTTTAGCCAGAGAGCTACCTCACAGGCTAGCATAGCGGTAGCCCCTGTCAAGTGACTGATTTAGTTGCTTGTCCATTGCCGTAGCAACTTTTGGCTTCTCTATCACATTCCATCAGACAACAGGAGGCTTACCGTGCTACTATAAAAATAAAAAAGCAAGCAATCCGACGTGAAGAAATTTGGATACAAAGACGAACGATCAGGCGCTCTGGACAAATAGCTTAACAAGTTTTCCGATGCACGGAGAATATTTCTTACACATTTTATATACCTAGTACGTAGGCGTATAATATCAAGTAGTGCATGAGAATTTCTAGGATTTATTGAGTCTATTTATCAACACGTAGGCGACAGGATGTGCTGAACACTATAAATTGAATGCAGAATATTTTATTTCTAAGGCTAGGAGTTTCTTGTCAAGAGTCCATCAAATGCTTCAGAAAATGTAAAACATTTGAAAACAAATGTACTTACATACTGTTTTATTGACATTTATTTTATACTTAGAAGATATTCGTTTTTTTAGAAAATATGTCTCAGAATATCAACTTCAAACAAATCTTAATCCAATAAAAAGACTTCCATTAACGAATTAGGAATCTAATTTTGTGAATTCGATGAATCGCAAAGAGGACCCGAACTAACGGTAGATGTTTAGCATTACATAAGTTTTCTAACTTAGAAAAAAAAATATTCCCATCTAGACGAATACCAGTGATTACGTAGAATACTGAAGTTTATCTGCTTCCTGAGATTCCATAAAACTTTGATATTAATTACATTGTGAATCCACCAAGGTTTATCAAATGAAATATTATGGTACCTAACTAACTTATCCGTGTGATTACCAGATTTAGTATCACGCCATCTCATCCTGTGGGTGTCGTAGAAGAAGAAGACGACTAAGGGAATATCAGGAAACTGCGATAGGCTGATGATGATGATGATGTTCTACCTACCCAGCAAATCCTGCTGCGGCAGCCATTTGTACAGTCTCACGTTTGACGGCACATCAGTCATGTTCTGGTCGGCATCCTGCTTCCAAAGCACCCGGTGGGGCAACCTGCCCAGCGCCTCCACGAACAAGCGGTGAGCAGAGAGAGGCATGCTCGAGGTCCGAACTGATGACCCCATGGACACGTACACGAAACCAGCCTCGCCTGCTCCTGAGATCCATTCTTCGATGTCCTGAAAAAAGAATCATGTATGTTTTTACATATGAATTAAGTATAAGTATGTTATGTACGGGATGTAAGGGAGCGGTCTATCATTTCGCTCCAAGCCAACCTCACCTGCCCGTGGTGCATCCTGCTGAATAACAAACGAGGCGCTGGCAACCGGCTGTTGGCAGTACAGCCATCACAATTGAAGGCGTAGCCAAATACCACAGATCGATTACCGGCAGCAGCGTCATCGGAGTGAGAAGCTACGCCCTGCGATCGCCAACCCGCCCGCCCAGCTTGGCGATTCTGGGAATATTTTCCAGATGTTTGCCCTAAGTGGCGAACAACTGAAGAGGCCTATGTTTCAGCAGTGGACCGGAGGAGACCGGAAACCGTCACGTTTGTGAAGTAATTCTCAGGTTGCGTGAAATCGACTAACAACTGCAATCTTTCAATATGTGGGTATGCACATACAAAGATTCCAGTTGTTACAAAATGAAATCTATGCATCTTGAGAAGGCATGCATTACATGCCATTGCATAAAGGATTTCGTATGTGAATCTCACACGAGTGTAATGTGTTTTCATTCTAAAACAGAAATATGTATGTCGTTTACTCGTCGATAGTCCTTTGCATAAGAATTCGATTCAATCTGCACGAGCAGACAATTTTTCTTGAGGTCTGCTCATGTCGGTGAAGTAATTGGCTCCATTTACTAACCGTCCCTATATCTTTTTGCGTTTTATGTTCTGCAAACGATATGACATACTGGCTTTTTTCATCTACGCAATTAAAATTTAGATTGTATAGGTCTAACATGCTGAATAACGAACGACGCTCTGGTAACAGACTGGTGGCGGTATACCTAACCATCGCGATTGAAGGCGTAGCTGAATACCACAGGCCGATGACGGGCATCAGCGTCAACGGAACGAGGAGCTACGCCCTGCGATCTCCAACCCGAATGACATCGTGGAGATTATGGTATAATCTCGTGTTTGCCCCAAGTGGCGAATACCTGGAGGGCCTACGTTCAGCAGTAGGCCGCGATAGGCTGATGATGATGATAGGTCTAACGTAGTTAATAGTAATTATTACTAGGTTTCTCTGTCATGAAATTTTACTCAGTAGCTGTTCCGATGATGGGCGTCGGGCGAAATTTCAAGAAGTCGATTTACGACACCCACGAAAAGAAATACAACTTTTTTTTAAACAGTATGGGTTAGCGCTTTACTGCAATTTACCTGATGGTAAGCGATGTCACAGTCTACGATGGAGCGCGCTCAGGAACTACTCATGTTTACCTATCATGTATAAATAAACGAAATAAAATGTTTCAGAAACAAATGGTTTCTCGCTTGGAATTCGGATTGTAAATATTCTCACTAAGTTAAATGGTCCCTCTCAAGCATAAGGCTACACGTTTAATCTAAGCAAGGGCATTGCTAATTAAAGTACATTGGTTATCCGCACTAATGACTCCGGTAAATTCTGAACACGGTCCCCGGCAGGAGAAAGTGCTTTCTTGCTTTGTAGTCAGGTCTCTATTCCACTGGGAACATCCCTATTGGAAAACACGGAACTGTCTTTGATATACATATTTCTTTCGTGTAACAATGGTGGATGGTGTTTTTTTATTAGGACTGCTTGAAGGCTTGATTTGCCTGATGCTGATGCAAAGGTTTATACCTATTTGATTGGCTATTTGACTGGCTCGGTGGCTCAATTAGTGCCTCAAGTGACCTCTGCCTTCTGAGCCAAGGATCGTGGGCCCACACATTACAAACATTTGTGGGCATGAACATGTCTGTTTGTATTGGTCTGGGTGTTTTCGATGTAATAATATGTATTTATTTACAAAAAAAATGTATCTAGATAAGTAGGTAAGTTTATCAGTTGTCTAGTACCCATAGTACAAGCTTCGGCTTAGTTTGGGGCTAGATGGCGCTGTGTGGCCCAGCGTGGTATGTCTTGGGTTATTTATTTTATTTATTTCACGAATAAACTGTACCGGTAAAACATCACACATATTATTAGTTCAG
This sequence comes from Conogethes punctiferalis, assembly GCA_031163375.1. Lineage (NCBI taxonomy): Eukaryota > Metazoa > Arthropoda > Insecta > Lepidoptera > Crambidae > Conogethes > Conogethes punctiferalis. The sequence continues at coordinate 13,207,548 of CM062088.1, forward strand.
GATCAGATGGATGACGTCTTGGGTTATTCATTTATTTATCATTTATTGATACATAAATTTTGTTTTGTTTTTGCCATTTATACTAAACAAAGCTGAATGAACGAAGGAATCAGTTTCAAAAGTATATGACAAAGAAACTTCCACTTATGGCCATTGGATTGTACCAACTGACTTTTGCTGGTTACTGCTGTGGCGGTGCGAAAAATATAAAATATGTACTTATCACAGTATTAATATCCAAACAGACCAACCCACCCACTGCTTTGGTTCAAGAAACATATAAGTATCAAACGAGGAAATGTCTCATTTTAGGATCAGTCGATTTTAAGTAATATCTTACAGGTCGGCATGGATGGCAAATGACAAGTGGGTGATTTGGTTACTGGTCCTTAGTCGCAAGCACTTCAGGCACAATGCTGTGTCATAATTAAAAAAAGACATAGCATTAAATAGCGTCTAAGTGAGATAAGATTCTAGCATACGAAAGTTTCTTAACCGTACGTACAAGTTTATACTATCGTCCTTTACATCTAACATATTATGTTCTACAAGAGCCCGGCTTGCTATCAGAAATTTGCATCAATCTCAAAACATCTGGATACTTTTCTGATTGTCTAGTTAATACGAATATAGGAACGTGCTAAGTAACAAGTCACATAGTATTAACATTACTTTGTAATAAAACCCCAATATTTCCTATACAGTTCGTACTTAAAACCCTAAAATAAATTTAAAACTCTCATGGTCTTGTGATTTCCTAAAAAGATTTCGTTCAAATATCAGAAAACGATTGTCTCCCTTCCTTAAAATAAATGACCGATTCACTGATACATTTTGATAGTCTGGTTGGCGACACTTAACAATAATCGGAGTTCAAGGTTACGCCGAAGAGAATTCTGGCATCGAAATTGTTCAATTTGTTTTCAACAAACGAGATTGCGGAGGTTTTCGTGTCTGAATATGCGACGATCTCGGGGCAACGATTGAGTCCATTTAGCGGATGAACTTTTCTGAATTGATTTGGGTCTAGTACAGTGGACGACCCCGTTTGAAACAGTTCAATTTGCTTTGGTACTTTTTCAGTTTCATTGGATACAATCCAGGATTTCAATCAATCAAACGGCAGTGGGACTTCAACCGAACGGAGAGCTGATGTGATCTGAGGGCACGGTCGTGCCCTCGCCAAGACGAGCCAAGCGAAGCGCAAGGGCACCTATCTTTTCTCGAAAGGTTTCGCCGTTTTTTTGAACCCTCATAACTTTGGTTTGAATTATGCTAAATAGTTAAAATTTTCAAAATAGAATGCCATCAGTACACTTATTAAACATACAAAGTTTGAATATCGTAGCTTTGATACTTTGGTTTTTATTAACATGTAAAAACCTCCGATTTCGTCACTGACTGACTGACTGACTGACTGACTCACTGATCATCAAAATTATAGGGTACTTCCTGAAGTCTTAGAAAGCTGAAATTTGGTATGTAAGCTGCTATTAGTATACAAACAAAAGAAAAATTATAAAAGTTTAAACTTTACCCCCCCCCAACCCCTAAAATTAGGGGATGGCAGTTTGTATGAAACAAAATATTCTTAAGGTGGTTCCTAAAGGTCTACAAAGCTGAAATTTGGTCTATAAGACGATATTAGCAAATACACAAGAGAAAAATTATAAAACTTTAATCTTTACCCCCGACCCCTAACATTAAGGGGTGGCAATTTGTACGAAACATAAAATTCTTGAAGTCTTAGAAAGCTGAAATTTGATATGTAAGCTGCTATTAGTATACAAGCTAGAGGAAAAATATAAAACTTTAAACTTTACGCCCCCGACCCTAAAAATTAGGGGATGGCAATTTGTATGAAACAAAAAATTCTTAAGGTGCTTCCTGAAGTTCTAGGAAGCTGAAATTTGGTATACGAGTATAAGCTGCTATTAGCAAACAAACAAGAGAAAAAATATAAAACATCTTTGCCCCCCAACACCTAAAATTAGGGGTTGGCAATTTTTCATGAAACATAAAATTCTTAGGGTACTTCCTGAAGTCTTAGAAAGCTGAAACTTGGTATGTAAGCTGATATTAGTATACAAGCTAGAGGAAAATTCTAAAACTTTAAACTTTACCACCCCAACCCCTAAAATTAGTCCGTTTTTTATCAGTTGTCGTATTTATTTAATTTTTATTGCTCAAAGAAAGTACAAATGGCGGACTTAATGCCGTGTGGCATTCTCTAACAGTCAACCATATGGTGAGCCAGAAAACTATAACATCGTCATCATCATGATGATGATGAAAGTACAAATGGCGGACTTAATGCCATGTGGCATTCTATACCAGTCAACCATTGGGCGAGCCAGAAAACTAACATCGTCATCATCATCATCATCATGATGAAAATACAAATGGTGGCCTTAGTGCCGTGTGGCATTTTCTTCCAGTCCATAATTATATTAACTAATATACAAGTTTCAATCATCGGTTATCGGTCCCGACATCCGACAAATGTGAACAGCGCCATTCATATTCATAGGCGAGGCGATTTTTTTCCGGGCATAGAGGGCTGGCAAAACACCCGACATTTCTTGTCGGGCCCGGCAAGAAATCGGATTCAAACAAGTGTGAATATGACCCGACACCCGACAAATGGGAACGGGCTGTAAATATCACAGGCCGATGACGGGCAGCAGCGTCACCGGAGGGAGAAGCTACGTCCTGCGATCGCCAACCCGCCTGCTCAGAGTGGCGATTATAAGTAAAGAGGCCTATGTCGAGCAGTGAACTGCTATAGGCTGATGATGATGATGAACTGACTGCGTACTATATAATATATATTTATTCAGTGAATAATTACTAAAAAATAGGGAGAATAAGTAAAAATACAATACTGCAATAAACAAGCAACCTACAAAAGAGGTGAAATCCCCCCAAAAACATTTTCATGTAAAATGTAGCCAAGACGAGGGCGAGACCACATTGCGTGCACTGTCAAAAAGTTATCAGATGTCATGAAGGGGCCAAGCTGACTACAACTCCTACACGCCCCCAATTATTCTACAATCACAAACTTAACATCTTTGCCAAAATATGTGGCTTGGCCGTTGAGCTTTTGTAAGAACTATTGTGGAAACGGAAAAAAATTACCCTCATTATTATGCGAAACGGCCATCCACATATTTTGGCAAAGATGTTAAGTTTGTGATTGTAGAATAATTGGGGGCGTGTAGGAGTTGTAGTCAGCTTGGCCCCTTCATGACATCTGATAACTTTTTGACAGTGCACGCAATGTGGTCTCGCCCTCGTCTTGGCTACATTTTACATGAAAATGTTTTTGGGGGTATCTTTTTCACCGCGCATGTGGTCCCTAAATTTAAAAAACTTGCAACTTCAGAGAATTTTTTGTTATTCGAGAAATAATAATGTTCCGATGTTCAAGGCGGTGTGAATCGGTTTTTGCTGGGTGAACGCATGTCATAGTAGACTATAATATGGCTTAACATTAGGCGAATTGCAGTCAAGCTCAAACCTTTTCGAATAAAAATCTGCGGATCTATTTAATCGATCTGATTCTTATATCGGGTTGTGAAAATAAGATTACAATCGCTATCTATAGTAAACAAAGACAAAGCATCAAAACTATAGCTGAAGACATTTTAGTTTTTGAACAAATGTCGAAAGATATGTATAAAGATTAGCCCAGAATAGAAGGTGTGGCTCTTTATTTATATAATCCCAGAAAAGAAACCAGACCACGAAAAAAATAAAAAAAATAGCAAAAGCGCCAGATTCTGAATTTTGTGTCATATATAGTGCATTTGTGCAGATCTTCCCAATGGAGTTCGGAAATTGAAAACATTCATTGTAATAGCAAAATATAATGTCGACGCAATTGCCAAAGGCATTCCCGTTGCATTACTAGAATTGCAAAATGCAAAACCTCTTTCGCTCCAATAAATCCTTTATGGCTTTCGGTAAGTTCACATGTGGCTCTTTGAGGCTAAATCATTTATACTGCGCCCGTTGCTTACCACTTTTACCCAAAAGCATTAGTTCGAATTCTACATTTTTGGATTTAACGTTGAATTTTCATTCTTCAACCCTATTGGGAGTTAATCATTTGGAAAAAGTTATATTGAAATCAACAGCTTGGCACTAGACGCTAGTTACGATATCCAACGCAAAATATGTAAAATGGTTTGACGAAGGCGAGCTCAAAAATGTTAAATTATTTTTAAAATCATTGATCAGACAATTCCAATTCTGAATCCTCTCCCGGAGCGCACAAGTACCTAATGTTGAAAACGAAGGTAAGGGAACGACCTATCATCTTTTTCCTCCAAGCCACCCTCACCTGTGGTGCATCCTGCCGAATAATAAAAAATGTTAATAAAAAATGGTATACTCGTACTCACTGGATTCAACCGCTTCGCTTCCTTGCAATGAATGCACGCCACCTCAGCGACATTAGGCAAAAACGGCCTTGGGTACGACACCGAATAATGGCCGTTCTGAAGAATAAAGCTGACATTCTTCGTCATATCGTACACATGCGGAATTTGCGGTCCGAAATGCCTCCTCAGAACGCCTTGTAAAATCATCATGGTGAATGCGTGGGCCGCATTTGCTGTGATGTGCCAGAAGGCGTTGATGGCTCGTTCGACGATGCTCATGTTATCGGTGAAGCCTTTGGAGAAGAAGGGGGTAACGGAGAAGGGGGTGGGGCTGCCAGAGTTGCTGAACGCGTTGGTGTAGAAGCCGACGGTGTTGATGAAGATAAAAGGGAGCTTCAGGCGGTAGACGACGCCCATGGCGCATTCGGGGTACGCGCCGTCGAGGACGATGAGATCGTAGTTCCTTCCTGAGCGCAGGAAGGATCGCGTCTCGATGTCACTGTAGAAAGCGTCGCAAGCCTGGAATTAAAAAAAAATATAGCGTTATAAAGGTGAAAATAAAGGATTTATAACCCTATAAAGCCTTAGAACAGTAAGGTAAGGTCATAAGGTAAGAATTCGCATTAGTTGACCGGAGATAGTTGAGAAAGCCCAACACAAACCTATAGGTACCTGTCGTTATAAGAGATACAAAAATATGTTTTCTTAATTAATAAAATTGCTGGTGAACTATGTAAATATATATAATTCAAAGGTGACTGACAAAGTAATCTATCAACGCACAACCCAAACCATTTGACGGATTGGGCTGAAATTTGGCATGCAAGTAGATGTTATGACGTAGACCTAAGAAAAGATTTCTACCCAATTCTACCCCCAAGGGGATAAAATAGGGGATGAAACTCTATTCCACGCGGATATAATAATTCATATAAAATCAATAGCATGTTGTTGTAATCATGAAAAAATATTCATAAACAAATTCGGGTTAGATATTCCATTGTAGGTAATTAAAACCACATTTTGATGCTTGCCAATTCCGTTTATGCAAATTTACAATTGATTTTATCGGATCATATTATTCACTATTTGTTAGGAACCCACTTATTTATAAGCGTGAAGAATAATCCTCGGACCAGCCCACATCGACACCCAACCTTTTACCTCATATCCGTATCGCAGTATATCAGCTGGGGGGAGGGGCTCCTCTCCTCTCATGCGCGCCCCCACCAGGTCCCAGGACATGTAGTTGCGCACGTAGGACACCAGACCCTCAGGAGCTATCTCCTCCAGACCTTCGATGTGGAAGTCGGGCGGGAATGCGCTGAAGAATGTGATGTTGTGACCTCTGGAACCAAAGTAAAGATATTGGGATTAAGGACAGGCAGGATAATACATTTTTTAATTAGATTTAGGAAGCGGTCTAATTTTATGAAAGGATGACATAGAGCTGTTGTGATATGACTTAGGCGATTTCAGTGATTCACGACACTGTTTTTTTTTATAGTAGCTCGACGTAATGGCTTCCCTACGCCTGATGGAAAGCGAAAGAGAATCCCAAGTCGCTGTGACAACTGGCAAGTAACTGGTTATTTACCTGTCAGTTGCCACTGCCATACCGGCCCAACCCTAACCCACGAGCTCCGGAGACCCTAATCACCAGCAGAAACACGACCCGCCACCCGCCACGCCCGGCTGGCGACTACCATGCACCTGTGAAGGTTACAGTCCAACATGGCGGTGACAGGACTACTGGCAAAAGATTGCTTTGGTTACTTATTCGTTGCCGCATCAATTTGGGATTCTCTTTCCATCTGGCAACGGAAGGCAACCATCATCATCATCATGATGATGGAAGGCAACTATGCTGTTCAACGATAAAAAAAACTCATTTGTTACTTCTAACCTTCTGATCATGCCTCTAGCTAGTTCCCAGAATGGCATCTTGTGAGACTTGGTGCCGCCGAGTGTGATCATCAGGATATCGCTCCCACAGACTGACGCAGCCAACAGGATCGGAAGACAGAAGATGGGCCATCTTGACCCAATCTGTGAAGATTAAAAAAAATATTAGATACGATTGTAAGTACCTACATGTTTGTATAGAACCTTATTTTTTTTAGTGGCTACGCCTGGTGGAAAGCGAAAGTGACGCCCAAGTCGCTGTGACAACGGGCTAGTAACTGGTCAGTTACCTGTCAGTTGCCACCGCCATGCCGGCCTAACCCTAACCTAAAAATATGTTTGCAATCTGTGTTTTAGTGACTGGCTCGGTGGCTCAATTGGTAGTGACCTCTGCCTTCTGATCCAAGGGTCGTGGGTTCGATCCCCACATATTAGAAACATTTGTGTGCATGAACATGTCTGTTTGTATTGGTCTGGGTGTTTTCTATGTATAATATGTATTTATTTACAAAAAAAATGTATCTAAGTATGTTTATCAGTTGTCTAGTAGGTACCCATAGTACAAGCTTCGGCATAGTTTGGAGCTAGATGGTGCTGTGTGGCCCAGCGTGGCATGTCTTGGGTTATTTATTTATTTATGCGTGTATCAAACCCACGACCACTGTTTCAGAGGCGGCGATGCCTACCACTGATCCGATCTGGTCCTCAATTGCTTGTTCAATATTAAACCAATCTCACTGGCAGCTAATCAGGAATGGTTCAGCTCAGTATTAATATTCATCAAGGCATGGTTTAATAATCATCCTTCCTTGTCATTACGTATTTATGGGACAAGTGACGTGGATATGTAATTACTAATTACATCTATTGTTGACAAGTGGTAGGTAAGACGCGGCTTGTGATTATGTTGACAATCAATTAATTAGAATATTAAACAGTCACTATGTAAATCATCATCATCATCATCATCATCATCATCAGCCCACATCAGTCCACTGCTGGACATAGGCCTCTCCCAATACTCGCCACTTCGATCGATCCCGGGCCTCTCGCATCCAGCTCTTGCCAGCCGTCCTGCGCAAATCGTCACTCCTACTTTAAGAGAGGTAGGGCATAGCGAATCTTCGCTCGAGTTGAGCCGCCCGTCCGGGGAAGGACCTCCACCCTATAGAATACCGCAGTCAAATGACCTCTGAGTCGTGTTTCTGCCGGTGAGTGGGGTTTCCGGAGCTCGTGGGGGGTTGGGGTTGGGCCGGCATGGCGGTGGCAACTGACAGGTAACTGACCGGTTGCTTGCCCGTTGTCACAGCGACTTGGGCTTCTCTTTCGCTTTCCATCGGGCGTAGGGAAGCCATTATGTCGAGCCACTATAAAAAAAAAAAAAAAAAAAAAAAACTCCACCTGGTCTGAGGGCGTCCTACACTACGTTTGCCGAGACGCGGTCTCCACTCCAGAACTCGTTTACCCCAACGGTTATCCTACCTGTGTGACTTTGATGATTAGAGGTGAAGATGTTTAATTAAATCAAAGTCTCGCACAGCACGTTTCGCCTCTACTTTTATAGTACGAACGGCCAAACTATGGAACTCTTTGCCAGGCTCCTTGTTCCCCGAGACGTACAATCTTCCGATGTTCAAGGCGAGAGTGAACCGGTATTTGATGGGTGAGCGCGCTCCATCGTAGAATGTGATATCGCTTACCATCAGGTGAATTGCAGTCAAGCGCAAACCCATATTATATAAAAAAGTCGTAAGAAATCATCATCATCAGCCTGCAGGCATCATAGACCTCCCCTAATGACAAATGTCATTTGTAGTACTCCTGCCTTCTGAATCAAGGTTCAGTTCCCATCCGGGACAAACATTCGTGTGATGAACATTTAATTTTGTATTTGTTCCGTGTCTGGGTGTTTATATTTGTAGGTATATATTAGAGAGATTACTATTGAGTATGAATGTGGAAGGATATAGAGGAAGAGGAAGATCGAAAAGGAATTGGATGGACTGTGTAAGAAATGAAGGCGTGTCAAGGGTGTGAGTGTGGAGATGACAGCTATAAGCTGGAGAGTGGAAGAACAAAACATGTTGACCCCACTTAGAGTGGGATAAGGGCAGGAGAATGGTGATGTATTATATCATCGTAGCTACTTAAGTGTCTTTCTTTACATGAAGTTTCATTCATAAAACTTAGAAATCATTGTAATCATAGTAGCGACAAAGACCACGCCTTCACTATCACTAAACGAAGTTAATATTATTATGAGAAAGCTATCAAGTTAATTAGTAACAGTACTAACAGCCTTTGAGGCTTTATTTATTTCCACAATAGCACTGTTTGCTGTTAAAACAAGATCGTTTGTGAAATTTTAATGAACGATATTTCATGTTGAATTTTGGTTAATGCTATATAGAGGCTAGACATTACAATGTTGTAAGTCGATCCAGATCGACGAATTAGGTACAAGTATACGTTAAAGTAACAATACGTTAAGGTAAATCTTGAAATGCCATTATTTTGTACGTACTAGATAAAGTAGTATATCTATCGCCCAGTCTTGTAGTGGATGCAAGCAAGTAACACTTAAATCCGAAAGGTAGCAGGGATGAATAGCACATTTAGCTTTACAAAGAACACCGAGTTGGTATTAGTCGATTTATCATAATTCGATTCCTAGCACTTCCTAAACTTAGCTATGTAATCATCACACCGCTTTATTGTACCGCGTAGTAATAAAAAATGCACTACAGCGCTTAATAAACAAACAAAACATGTAGCTAATTAAATCCTTCCTATACAATACGAGTTCTCCTGATGGTGGTCTGCCCAAAAACGGAACGGTTTTATGTTCGTCTGTCCTAGAACTACGCAGGACATTTAAATGTTAATCGAAATTGTTTACGAACAGACAGACGGGCTATTGTCGTGGTAGAGACCTAGTTCTATGAAAATTGTTTTAGTAGGAATTGACAAGCTGTCATTAGCGCGTAAAAGCTATTTGCGATTATAATTAAGCAATTAATTATCGTTTGAACGTTTGTACTTAGAATTGACTGATATTTAATGATTAACTCATTTAATCATGATTATCCGTAACAGCCTTAATAGAATTTGTAAAGGGTATCCTTCTTTTGGTCCCCGCCTGCGGTACTTGCCATCAATATTTATGGGGTTTCGATCCCCACAAAGTATAAACTTTGTGTGCATGTACGTACATGTCTGTTTGTATTGGTCTGGGTGTATTGTATAGTTATACTACCTACACATTGTGATGTAGATTCTAGGTATTTTCTACTATAATACTTATATGTATGTATTCCTTTTATCAAGTATTTCAAGAACATTTACTCCATATTAAAATTATAACGAAATCTCAAACTTATCATCACGATAATTTATCATGAACAAAATCAGCTGTGAGATAATCGCCATCCATTAATTATTACATGATTTATCGTTCAACTCGCAAGCTTTTTGGTGCTAAAAAAATTTCACCACCTGTATCGACTCCTCAAAAGGCTTGACGACTTTACATGTTCTGTCATGTATGATATTTATAAAAAAAAGTGCAATCTCAATGCAACATCAGGGTCGGACCTCGAGGTCAGTCAAAAGTTCCGTAAACTAAAAAAAGGCGACAGATTAATGAGACAAGCTATTATGAAAGGACTTAAGGTAATATTTTTGCGGAAAGGTTGGGTTGTGTACCTACATATCGATATCATGACCACATCATTTCGTGACTTCGATTATGTAATCGATTTGAGTGCCTCGATGGTCTATCCGAGTTGGTTGGTCGCAAATGCCACTTGACAGCTCAAAGGTTTTTTTTTATCGTGGCTCGACATAATGCTTCCCTACGCCTGATGGAAAGCGAAAGAGAAGCCCAAGTCGCTGTGACAACGGACAAGTAACTAGTCAGTTACCTGTCAGTTGCCACCGCCATGCCGGCACAACCCTAACCCGGCACTAGCTGCGGAAACCCTACTCACCGGCAGAAACATGACCCGGAGGTCATTTGGCTGCGGTATTCGATAGGATGGAGGTCCTTCCCCGGACGGGCGGCTCAATTCGCTATGAATGCCCTACCCCTCATAAAAGGTCCCGGGTTTCAATCCTGGCTCGGACGCACGGTAACCATCTGGGTTTTTTTGGTTAAGAAATTACTCAGTAGCAGTTCCCGACTCCTTGTGCACAATAATATCACCTGGCTTTTGGCTAATTTCCTTGGAGTTTTAGTCGCTGTGGATGCTATGGAATGGCTATGCTCGGCGTTTCTCTGCGGCATCGGATCCGCAATGAGGTGATCCGGCAGAGAACCAAAGTCACCGACATAGCTCACTGGATTAATAAGCTGTGGGCTGGGCACATCAGCCGCAGAACCGATAACCGTTGGGTTCGAGTTCTGGAGTAGAGATCGCGCGATTCACGCAGGACGGCTGGCAAGTGCTGGATGCGAGAAGCCTAGGATCGATCAAAGTGGCGAACATTGGAACAGGTGTATGTCCAATTGTCCAGCAGTGGACTGATATAGGCTGATGATGATGATGATTGATGAAAAGTATTATTTAGACAGTCGGTGCATTTAGGTATGAAAAAATGTATTTATATTTGCTAATGAATATTCAGATATTTTAACATTTTTAATAGGTATGTCAAAAAATCAATCCCTTTAGGTAAAATTCTGACATTTCCATGACACTTTATGTAGAGCACCTAAATAACAAACCTATCTCATTCTCTACATTTCAAACCTATCTCGTAACGTTCCAAAGTCCATTTATAAGTAGGGGAAATACGGACAAAATGACATATACGGACAAAATGACATAGGTGCCTTATTTCTAAATTGGCGGGTTTTGGTGACGTCTCTGGCACTGCATCACGTGACGGTAGGCATATTTACAATACTGTCAAATTTTGAGCACCATTCCATCAGTCGCGGCGCGGTAAAGAGTCAAAATGTGTTTCGTGCCTACAAAAATTTATTTTACAGATGGTTTTTTCTTTTTTTCTGGTGAGTTATTTGTTGTTATTTGTAAAGATTTCTATTGAAATCGATGAATCATGACAGTATCCAACGATTTCAATTAACATTATTGCAATTATTACGTTGTTTCATGGAATTTAGATTTTTATCCGTTTTTGTTTACTTTTGGACAAAATGACATACTTACACGATGGCCAAAATGACATGGTATGTCATTTTGTCCGTAAAGTTTCTCTCTATTAACGTTCGATTTTGTTTTTAGGTGCTATGCCGCGAAACTACGAAAGAAAAACTAATCGGCCATCTTGGAGCCAAGAATAAGGCTATTGAAGCATGGAAGGAAAATAAAATGATGGGATGGGATGGGAATTGGCTGCTGAAACATTTGGTATTTCTCAAGCGACACTTAGAAGACATGCACTCAAAAAGAACAAAACCTTGGACTGTAGGTAACTCTAAAGGATTGGAAAGAACCAAGAAAAGATTTTTAACTGAAATTGAGCGAGATTTAGTAGAAAACGCGACTTTTTGGTTTGACTCGTACATTACTTCAAGAGCTTGCTTTTGAACTAGCCGAAAAAAATGATTTCGATCACACTTTCAACAAGGATAAGAAACGTGCTGGACAAGAATGGCTTGAAGGTTTTCTGAAAAGAAATAAGGATATTTTTTCTTTAAATTTTAGTATGTCATTATGTCCTTACCTTGTATGTCATTTTGTCCGTACTATACGGACAAAATGGTTTTTGTGATTGCTTACATTTTTTCTTAATATATATTTTATTATAGGCCCTACTTAATTTAAAGACTGTATTACTGGTAGTTAATGAACCAAAGATGAATAAAAACTAATTGTTCTGATTATAATTACGTTAAATAAATAAATATGATCAAAAAACAAAACACCATGTCATTTTGTACGTACTTCCCCTACGAAACAATTCACAAAACAAAGTCGATTTGAGGATTTTGAATGAACTTGACAATGATCCATCCAAGTACATACCTACATTTTTTACGTGAAAATGTAAGTGTATTGCTCTTTAACTGACCCACATGTTTCAATAATTGAATAACTGGACAAACTTGATGTGTCAAAAATATATTATTACGTACATAAAAAGCTTATTGCTTAATTTAATTCACCAGAAGTGTCGAGCTGAAAAACCGATACTTGAAAATGGTACGTACAAAAGTTTACATAACTTTCGTATGCCTTATACGATTATGCTCAACAACATTTTTTATAGTATTGAAAGAGAGTGGGCCTCTCTTTCGCTGCAGAAACTGGCAAGTAACCATATAATAATGCCTGGCTCGGTGGCTCAATTGGTAGTGACTCCTGCCTTCTGAACCATGTACCATGGGTTCGATCTCCATCCGACACATTCGTGTGATGAACATTTTTGCTTGATCCGTGTCTGGATGTTTATAGGTATCTGTTTTTAAGTATATATTTGTGGTGCCTTCGTTGTTCTGATACCCATAACACAAGTGCTTAAGCTACTTACTTTGAGATCGGAGCAATGTATGTGATGTTGTCTAATACCTACTTAAAAAAAATCCCTTCGATTTTTTTTCGATGGTTGGATTGTTGAATCAACACGACCGGAGAAAGATCTGGCGCAAGACCAAACGGCTTAACGTGCTTTGAGATGCACAGAAGTGGGTCACCGCCAACCTGGGTCTGGGGATGCAACTGAGAATATTTTTTATGGTTTCTGATGGCAGACGAGCAAGTAGCCTTTCTTATGTGGAACAGTAACCACCGCCCATGGACATCAGCAAAGCCAGGAGCACAGCAATGCCGCTACCTACCGCAAGGAAAGAGCTCTCTTTAAACCACGTTTGAATTAGGACATGTCGTAGCGATCAGGAAACACAGCGGCAGCACGTGGGAGGTCGTTCCAGAGTTTGCAAGTGCGTGTTAGAAATGAACGCTAGAAGTGAACGGTTCTGGAGGTAATTGTTTCCAGGTGGTACGGATGGACCGTACCGCGGCGGTGCGAAGCGCTATAGTTTTGACTGGCTCATATGGTAGTGACCTCTGCCCTCAGAGCCAAGGGGCGTGGATTCAATTCCCGCTCAGCACAAACATTTGTGTTCATGAACATGTCTGTTTGTATTGGTCTGGGCGTTTACTATGTACCATATGTATTTATTTACAAAAAAAAGTATCTAAGTAAGTTTATCAGTTTTCTAGCACCCATAGTACAAGCTTCGGCTTAGTTTGGGGTTAGATGGCTATGTATGGCCCAGCGTAGCGTGTATTGGGTTATTTAAAATGGTGGATGGTAATTTCATTACCTACTATTTTTTTCAGGTAGGCGCCACTAGGTAAAGGAGGCAGTCATTTACCATAAAGCTACCTTCAAAGTTCAGGCCCTTCCTATTCACGCAAAAAAAGGGATCTAGACACAATCGCGCACAAACATGCGAAAATTGTTTGATCAAAAACACGTTCAGGTATTTTAACATAGAGCCTGATATTTGAACACCAAACAAATGAGATTTTTGCACATGAGAAACAAGTTTTGAGCTGAATTACAACTTTTTAAGTTTGCGCAAATAACCAATATTGGTTCGAGGGTCATTAATTAACTAAATATTTGATCCAGTTCAGATATTTAGAAATCCGTTGTCTAGATCTGGAGCCTTAGTGCACACAGTATTATCAACAACATTAGACAACATATAACAGAATTTATAGACGGATACATACATACACGTCGTCTTATTTTGCATCGGGGGTCAAAATTATTGCAAAAAGACACATTGTGAGTGAGTATCAATAGGGTTATCTATTGAATGATGATGATTGATTTTATTATTATCTAAATTCAATCATCATCAGCTTATTGCAGTCGCTGGACATAAGCCTCGCCAGTTGTTCGCCAGTTAGGGTAAAAATCTGGAGGATAATATACTCATAATGGCCACCCTGGGCAGGCGGGTTGGCGATTGCAGAGCGTAGCTTCTCGGTCCGGTGACGCTGCTGCCCGTCATCGGCCTGTGGTAATTAGCTACGCCTTCAATTGTGATTTGTGTGTCGGAGGCCAAGACCCACTTCGGATCGCAGAGCGAAGTTCAATTGTGATGGTTATACCGCCGCCGGACTGTTGCCAGCGCCTCGTTTGTTATTCGGCAGGATGCATCACGGGCATGTGAGGTTGACTTGGGGCAAAAAGATGATAGACCGCTCCCTTACATCTCTAAGCTAAATTGAATATTAACATAAAATATTAATAAATAACAGTTTTCTAAACAAATGATTCAAAAGCGCGTGGGAGACAGAGACAGTCACCCACAGAGTCGGACTACAAACCCTTACCAGTAATTATAATGCTAAACAGTTTCTGCTTTTGACAGCTCTATTGAACAAATATAATATTTATCTAAAAAGATTTTTTCTTAACATAATAGGTCGAGCCTGGTTGCTTAACCGCTAGAGGACCCAAATTGTTTTTGTTTTGTATTTCCAATTAATCGTTTGTAATTGTTTACTTTACTTTATCATAGCTTTTGCCCTTGTGTGCCCAAAAATATTGGAAGTAGTAGGTAGAAGCGCCGAAAGGCGCTGCTGCGCTAGTGACGGTGAGTGCTAATGAGAATGGAGAGGCTTTTTTTTTGTTTCACCGGGGAGAAATGCAGTTTACGCATACCCGGTGCCCGGGGGGACAGCAGGTTATGTGTACTTTCAATAGAACAGAATAGCATAGAAAATGTTGTGCGCCATCCATTTATTTTTCGTCGTTGGTTCTTTTACGCATACACCAGGGCCTTAGGTCCTAGGTACTAGATATCTGAGTTATTTGGGGCTACTACTTTCTAGCGGAGAATACATACATAGAAAACACCCAGACCAATACAAACAGACATGTTTATGCACACAAATGCTTGTAATGTGTGGGGATCGAACCCACGACCCACGAGATAAATATTTTTTGTTGCACAAAATACAAACATTTATAGACAAGGTATTACAGACAACTCGCACCCTCCGGCGAATAAAGCGGTTATTGCAGAATTGCTATTTTTCAGGAGAAGCAAAAAACCGAAATCGGTGAATATCTCTGAAACTATAACTTTCAAATAAATGCTTTTAACTTTAATTGAAAGTAGATTTTTGATTGTACATAATATTTAAAAACTAAATTAATTTAATGGGAAATTCATAGATAAAACCTCAAAAATATGTAATACCGCATAACAATATTATTGTTTTTGTCGTAGGGTGACATTACCACTTTATTCGCGGCAGCCTTCTATCAAAACTGCCCGCGCAACGAGGCATAGCGACAGTATTCGTTAGTTTTTGGTGTCTATTCTATTGTGAGTAATAACTTCTTACCACTTTATTCGTGTGAAATTAAAAATAGGTTTATATTGTAAGCGTTGAATTCGCGGATCATTCTACGTAAACCATTACTGTAACAAGTGAATGCAACAACATTAAAAATATAGTTGTTATTGCTACATTTGTGTTTTTTTTTAATTTTATTTTTAAATTAACATAAAAAAAATATGAATTACAACTAAATTAACTCTCCTTAAGTCTAATTCCTATCAAAATCAGGTTTTTAAGCTATGCTTAGACCACAGCACATCGAAATACTTTACGGGGTTTGGGTCATTTTGGAGTCGTTTTAAATTTTGGTGGCCACTGACGGAAGTTATAATGTTCGAAAGAGGAATTCTATCGGATTTTAACGAAACTTGGTACAACTATTCTTCATACTCCTGGGCAGGTTATAGTATACTTTTTATCACGCTACAATCAATAGGAGCAGAGCAGTAAAGGGAAGTGTTGGGAAAACGGGGGAAATTTTTACCTGTATGTTTGAATGCACATCACGCTAAAACTACTGCATAGAAATAAATGCGGTTTTTACCAATGCATTGTTAGAGGTCTAAGTTAAAATTTAAGTACCATTTTATGAAGTCTATTATTTTTAAAACGCGATATCCACGCGTGGGACGCCGCTGGCACAGCTAGTCATTAATAAAAACTACAATTAAGTTGTTTCTGGTTAAATAAGATAAATATAACCACCCAGTCTTGTCTTACCAATGCTTCAAAACCCTGAAAAAGTAATCATCATCATGAGTCCACAGCTGGACATAGGGCTCTCCAAATGTTGGCCACTTTGATCGATCCTCGGCGTCTCGCACCCAGCCAGCGCACTTGCAAGCCGGCCTGCGCAAATCGTCACTCCACCTGGCCTGAGGGCGTCCTACACTACGTTTGCTGAGACGCGGTCTCACTCCCGAACTCGTTTACCTCAACGGTTATTGATTCTGCGGCTGATGTTGCTTGCCCGATGCCCCTTCAATTTATTAAATCGGTGAGCTGTGGATAACTTCGGTTCTCTGCCAGATCACCACATTTCGAATAAGACAGAGAGACCCGAGCAAAGCCCTTTCCATATGATTGCTGAACGATCTTTAGCTTGTAGACTAGCCGTACCGTAAGTGTCCACATTTTAGCTCCGTATGTCATAACCGGTAGAACGCACTGATTAAAGACTTTCGTCTTCAGGAACTATGGGATCGACCATCTGAAGCCTGACTATTCCTAATTACCTCGTCCTCAAAGCTGGTTCCACCTAACTGCAATGTCTGCCCGAGGTATACCTACATATTTGTGAACAACTTTGAGTTCCGGTAGAGCATGTTCATTGAACATGACCTAGGTTTTGTCCAAGTTTATCCGTACGCCGATGCGCGCACAGGAGTCAGTCAGTTCATTCAGTATTTCTTGTAGGTCTTGCAGCGATTCTGCCATTATGACTATGCTGTTTATGTTGATGACAGGTCCTTTCCAGTTCAGCGTTTTGAACACATCCTCCATTACATTAGTGAACAACTTGATCCCATACCTAGATGCAACGGTATAGGCCTTGTATACTAATTCTGTAATTGGATGCACATAGTGGCGGCTTCATAGATCACTGTTACTGTCTCAACACTGCATGTATGGATGCCAATCTATGTGGCATCGCTGCAGTGACTCCAGAATAGACCAGATTTCAACCGAAGTCAAAGACTTTCTCATAATCCACGAATGCAAGATACCTACAGGGCTGATTATACTCTTCTGTCTTCTGTACAGCACTGTGTGGATGTGGTCTATGGTGTCGTATCCACTCCGAAACCCATCATGTTTCGGCGGTTGGAATTTGTCAAGTATTCGCACAAAACGGTTTGTGATCACATTTGAAAACAGCTTATAGACAAGGCTTAGAAGGGAAATAGGCCTGTTTCGACTCCCTTTATGAAGAACAGGACAAGCACACTCCTTAGCCACGCGTCCGGAGTTCTCCATTCAAGCGTTAAAAAGTTTTGGAGCTCCCTCAGTACGGGTTTATCTTCTGCTTTTACAAGCTTTGTTGTGACGCCATCCTCTCCAGGGGCTTTTCCATCTTTAAGCTGCCCAAGAGCGATCTCGATTTTGTCGATGCTGAATTCTGGCAAGTCTTTGGTAAAATGGCGTGTTAATGTGGCCATAGTATCCTCATTTTCGGGTCAGATTTATGCGAAGCGTATAACCAGCCGTAGAAGTCTTCCACCTCCAAAAGAACTACCGGCTTGGAAAAAAAGTAATAAGTAATGTAGTCAATCAACAGCCTTGCTTCGTCCATTATTGAACGTAGGCCTCCTATAATTTGCGCCACAATTCTTTATCCCGGGCGTGTTTCTGTTCAGCCAATGCCAGCAGTTCTTTTAAGGTTATCAGCCCATGGATTGCGGGGCGTCCTAAATCGTGTGCTCCACCTATTGTTGGTTTTGCGGCAGATATGGCCAGCCCACTGCCACGTATTATGTTCGTTTCGTTTCCTATTTATTTATTTGCAAACATTTTTTAAGCTAACAGAAATTCTCCAAAGCGCAATAAGTTTCAAAGGCAATTACATATCAATTAGTTAGTATACAATTAGGTAATGCAATAAATTATTGGATCAATAAAATTTCAAATAGGTAGGTAGGTACATCATACGAAAAAATCTATTTTGTTTAAATCATGGTCAAGTCAAAAGTTAGACAATAAAATAAATAATAATAATCCATCATAATTAACAATAATTAATACAGAACATGTTACTCTATTAAAATAAAATAAAATAAAATGTCAAATAATGTCATATCAAATCAAATAAATGTCCATCCGTTGCATTCTCATTCAAAATAATCCAAAATTTATAAAAGAGATGTTGTAAGGTGTCAGCAAATAAATCGACCTCATAGTGCCAATCTTTCAACAGGATAAGCATTGGTCTTTCCACAGCGCGTTGAGGGACTAAAAAACTTGTGGAATAGTCTTCGCGTAAGTGTCCACATTTCGGAACGTATGTTAAGATGACTTTTGATCCTTATAATGATCCTTTCAAATGAAAATAAAACCCTATGTTTTTCCAGAATTGAGCACATTCGATTCCTGAGTGTGGCAAACGAATTTTCGAAAACAATTTAGATAATGCAGTTATTTTTCTTTTTAAAAAAGAAATATTTTTTTTTGTCACAAATGCTCTAGCTCAAATATTAAGAGTACTTTTCCTTCAGGCGTTGTCCTAAAATTGAAATCTTCGCTCCAATATTACTTACAGAAAATCTTATTTCATTAATATGTTAGTTAAGGATAGTGCTACACAATATAAAAATGAACGATGGCGGCTAAAAAAACGACGCCAATGTCCATACAAAATGACCCAAACTCCTTCGGACATTGAAATAAAATTTTTACTAGATAGTGTTAAAGAAGTGTATGGGAATGTATGGGAGCGACCCATCATCTTTTCGCTCCAAGCCAAGCCCACCTGCCCGTGGTGCATCCTGCCGAATGACGAACGAGGCGCTGGCAACCGACTGGTGGCGGTATAACCATCACAATTGAAGGGGTAGCTAAATGCTACGGCCCGATGACGGGTGGCAGCGTCAACGGAGCGAGAAGCTACGCCCTGCGATCGTCAACCCGCCTGCCCAGCGTGGCGATTATGGGTATATCCTCCAGATGTTGGCCCTGAGTGGCGAACCACTGGAGAGGCATATGTCCAGCAGTGGACTGCGATAGGCTGATGATGATGATGAGTGTATGGCTATGTGTATGAAAGTAAAAACGTAATGTTTCTTTTTATTGCAATACGTACAAATAACGTATTAATTTTCGAACGCAATATTTTAATACTGCATTAAGAAATTGAATTTAATGCAGTAATATATTATTACGACTTTATAATAATTATTTTATAACAAGAAGAATAGCATAACTTCAATTTGCGATTCACCCGTTTACAAACCTGAGTAGTAACAACCTATTACAGCGTACGCGCCGTAAATTTTTCACCCGAATAAAGTGGTAATATCGAATACTGATTTTGCACTTGGGAGGACTATCCCGAATAATGTCGCATTGAATCAATGCGGACTAGACTAGTGAAGTTTTGTACGGTAATATTTGATTTCTACTTTATTCTCGTCTAATATCTTCACATTATGTTTCGTAGAAAAAAGTGGTTGTGTAGTATAATTCTAATAATATTGCATTTAAAAATATGAAAAAAATTCGGGCGATGGGTTAGGTCACATAGAGGCCAAAAATCAAAAAACATTAAAAAAGTGGTAATCGTCGATAACCGCTTTATTCGCCGGGGGGTGCGATTACTAGTGGTACAATTTCAAAACAGTATCTGATGTGACAAATGAGAAGTCCAAACCAATATAAAAGAGTTGCCTATGTTTAATGTTTCCTATATTAACCTGACCTGGAATCGAAATAAAATTAGAATTATCCGCACTCAGGTGTAACCAAGTATAGACAAAGCCCAAAATAGGGTCGTCAATATCTATTAATACTCTGACAATTCCTATGTAATTTACCAAAGGGACAGTAGCATGTAGTCTGATGTTGCCTTGCTCCGATCTTAGACAATATCAATTAGGCTAAGAGAGGTTAATTAATTGTCAAATGGAATGGTATTGCCAATTAATCAGGCTAATCTTCGTGTGACGTGTGTTTAATTCAGATTAGAAGTGACGTGTGTTTATAGTTCATTCGCGTTAAGAAAATAGTGACTGACAGGTCACTGACAGGCCACTAGCCAATTAAAACGCTAGAAATTAAATTTATTTTCTTAACGCGAATGAACTATAGTTCAGATTAAAAGAAATTCACTCTATAGTGACCACGATGTATGTAAAGTTTGTGTTTTGATTGATTTATTGGTATACTCGTACTAACTTCTTTCTGCGACATCGTCCCCATTTATTTACTGTAGGTATATTGCATGAAATGGTACATAAGGAAAACTTCATACAGGAAGGAAAGATGCAGAAGGAATAATAATACATTATTACTAATTACCTATCATCTTTTCGCTCCAAGCCACCCTCACCTGCCCGCCTGCATCGTGCTGAATAACAAACGAAGCCATGGAAACCGAATGGTGGCGGTAAAACCATCACGAGTAAAGGCGTAGCTAAATATCACAGGCTGATGACGGGCAGCAGCGTCACCGGAGCCAGGAGCTACGCCCTGCAATTGCGCGCCTGCCCTCCTGCCTGGCCAGAGTGGGAATTATGGGTAAAACTTTCAACTGTTGGTCCAAACAACTGGAGAGGCCTATGTCCAGCAGTGGACTGAGATAAATGATAGAGTGATTTTATGTGAATCTGATCTGAGTATCAAGTTCTGACAGGCATTTTAAAGTCATCTCAGCTTGACAGACACCTACCCTTTTACATAATATCGTGCTTTTGTTCACAATGACTGGTTTTCAAGGCTCGATCGTCGTCTTTTCTAAAATTCTCCAATTTTCTACGTAATTTTCTTCATTATTGTAAAAATGTCCTTTACCAAGAGCGTCTGTGAGTTTATTTTTGCGTAACAACTTCTGGCAACTTCCTACAACACGGTTACGTGACGATCGTTACCTCATATCAGGTTTCCAAAGCAACGGCTTCTATTTACTTAACCCTACAACCTTATAATAATAAACAGACCACCACCCTTTAGAATACCGCAGCCAAATGACCTCCGGGTCGTGTTTCTACTGGTGAGTAGGTTTTCCGAAGCTCGGAGCCGGAGCGGATTTTAGGGTTGGGCCACTGACAGGTAACTAACCCGTTTCTTGCCTGTTGTCAAGAAACTGGTTAGTTACCTGTTAGTCTGCTTCTCTTTCGTTTTCCATCAGGCGTAGGGAAGCCATTATGTCGAGTTACTATAAGGGTAAGCACTGCCACCGGTTGAGAAGTTGGCTCTTACGATACCTACCCATGAAAAGAGATTAGGTGGTCATTTTGATTCTTAGTCGTCCCGTAACGGCAACTCGTCTCGTTAAGCGAGGCCTCAGTCCTACGTTTCTTAGTAAGTATGTACGAATACGCTTTTACAAGTTATACATATACTTATGTAATGAAACCGTAATCTAACTATCTTAAATGTATATAATTCAAGGTGAGTCGACTGACTGACATAGTGATCTATCAACGCACAGCCCAAACCACTGGACGGATCGGGCTGAATCTTGGCATGCAGGTAGATGTTATGACGTAGGCATCCGCTAAGAAAGGATTTTGATCAATTCTACCCCCAAGGGGATGAAACTCTACTCCACACAAACGAAGTCGCGGGCACAGCTACTATTATATCTTGACTGAAACTTGGATGTAAGGGAGCGGCCTATCATCTTTTCGCTTCAAGTCAACCTCACCTGCCCGTGGTGCATCCTGCCGAATAACAAACGAGGCGCTGACAACCGACTGGTGGCGGTATAACCATCACAATTGGAGGCGTAGCTAAATACCACAGACCGATGACGGGCAGCAGCGTCACCGGAGCGAGAAGCTACGCTCTGCGATCGCCAGCCCGCCTGCCCAGCGTGGCGATTATAGGTATATCCTCCAGATGTTTGCCCTAAGTGGCGAACAACTGGAGAGGCCTATGTCCAGCAGTGGACTGCGCTAGGCTGATGATGATGATGATGAAACTTGGATGACACACTCCCGGGTGTCTAGATATTTGTCATGTCCACTCGTATTAATCTATCAATGTCAATTTAATCTAGGATCATCTGGATCTAAAGTTAGATGCCTATCTAAGTTTAGAATACGAGTTAAATTGGTGTTGTAGAACGGGTTTGAAACTAATTTCAACTGAATCGTATTTCAAACTAAGCTTGCATCGTACGGACCAAATAATAAATAAGGAAATTCACCAGAAATTCCACAATAATATTATGTAAACAACAATTTCGCTAACTATTGCATTGCTAATATAATTATTATATTAAAGTTGTATAATTTTCTAATCTTCACTGACTTTACGACGGTTTCGGGATTCACAATAGGACAGTTTTAACGCGCATCACGCGTAAACTACTGCATGGAGTTGAATGCAGTTTTCACCAATGTATTGCTAGAGGTCTAATTTAAAATTTAGGTACTTAGGTATTTTATGGGAGTCCGTTATTTTTGTAACCCGATATCCACGCGAGGGACGCCGCTGGCACAGCTAGTTAGTCATATTTTATCAATCTATCAACAAACAACAAAATCACATAAAATCGACGTTGACGAAAATTAGCCGATTTTCAACAATTTAATTGATATATTAGAACACGGGAGGGACAAATGAGAGAGATTTATGGGGCAAAAATACGCGATCCGTTCAACGAACGATCGTTTTCGTTTTCTGTAGTAGGGCCCCTGGTCCGCGCTACTTTTTAGGGTTCCGTAGCCAAAATGGCAAAAACGAGACCCTTATAGATTCGTCATGTCTGTCTAACTGTCTGTCTGTCCGTCCGTATGTCACAGCCAGTTTATTCCGAAACTATAAGAGCTACATTATTGAAATTTGGTACGTAGATGTATTCTATAAACCGCATTAAGATGTAAAAATAAAATCAGAAAAAAAGCCAAAATTTTTTGGGTTCCCCATACATAGAACTGAAAGTCAAAAATTTTTTTTTCATCAAACCTATACGTGTGGGGTATCTATGGATAGGTATTTGAAAATGATATTGAGGTTTCTAACATCTTTTTTTTCTCAGATGTATAGTTTGCGCGAGAGACTCTTCCAAAGTGGTAAAATGTGTCGCCCCCCCCCCCCCCCCTCCGTAACTTCTAAAAAATGGGCATTATAAAACTGAAAAAAATATATGATGTGTATTACTATGTAAACTACTAAAGAAATTTGGTTTGAATGAAATCTAGACAGTAGTTTTTTTTTAAATATCATAAATCGAATTACCTAATTTTTTTCATTCAATCAGTGGTACGGAACCCTGCTTGCGCGAGTCCGACTCGCACTTGGCCGGTTTTTCGTGAAGGGTTAAGTATAGGAGCTTCTACGACGCGGAACTGAAAATCGTACATACATCATTTCTCCATTCTGCATGTCTAATGGGTTCAAGTATAGACATGTCTTGAAGCGAGCTGGAGTGCCAATACATGGCATAATGTATCAGTGGCGGCATCTCGAGGGAGGGCGAGAGTGCACGTCACTCACTCCGATGACTCAGGTTTGTGCCTAGAGGGTTAGCATAACAGTGGAGTGAACTTCAGTGAGGCTTGTCGTAGCTTTAAGTAATTGTATAGGCAGAAATAAGTAATAGTTAAGCTACTTATCATGCCGTTCATCTCGATAGGATACCTTCCGGACGGCAGCAATTTTAATTTGTAGTTGACGATTCATGTGTGTGTTTTCAGTCTAAAATCCGGATTTTTATAATAATAATGATAAAAAAAATAAACCCAAGACATGCCACGTTGGGCCACACAGCGCCACCTAGCCCCAAACTAAGCCGAAGCTTGTACTATGGGTACTAGAAAACTGATAAACTTACTAAGATATATATATTTTTTTGTAAATAAATACATATTATACCTACATAGAAAACACCCAGACCAATACAAACAGACATGTTCATGAACACAAATGTTTGTAATGTGTGGGAATCGAACCCACAAAATAGAAATTGTGTGTAGAAAGAAGCAGGTAATAAACCTTTTCTTTACACAACAAATTACAATGAAAGATTGATTTGATTTTCAAACAAACCAAACGACAAACTAATAAATATATCGTTTCATGTTTACAATGACATCTTTCGCTTCTTCAGGTCTTTTGTAGTGTACACTTTTCACGATCGCTCGTCATACCTATTAGAGTGTGTTATATAAAAATACCCCTAATGCTAAAAAACTAATTATAACCAAACATAATGCATTATCTGATGATAATGCATTATGATTGGTTATAATTAGTTTTTATATTTTATATAGGCTGATGCCTATTGCAGTCCACTGTTGGACATAGGCCTCTCCAGTTCTTCGCCACTTAGGGCAAACATCTGGAGGAAATACCCATAATCTGGGCAAGGGGGTTGGCGATCGCAGGGCGTAGGTTCTCGCTCCGGTGACGGCAAACCTAATGCATTATAATCTAAAATAATATTATAATTACAAACATTTGTTCGTTACAGAAGTTTGCCTTGGGAGAGATAACAATATCTACGAACTTTACGTTACCGTCTCTGTATACTGTAAACTGAACCTACCTAATAACTCCTAGACAACATTTTCGCAACTATATCCTCGGAGAGCCTAAGGGATGTAAACATTAAGGTCAATATTGGTCAAAGACCCAAAAAAATAAACATCGAAACGGGTGAAACTTTCATAGAAATTTACATAGATAAATGTACTATGTAAAAATCAGTACAAATAAATAGTAAAGTAAATCAGTTACTTTGCAAATATGGGTTAAACTCAAGGTGAGGAATAACGAATCTTCTCTCGAATTGAGCCGCCCGTCCAGGGAAGGACCTCCAACTTAAAGAATACCGCAGCCAAATGACCTCCGGGTCGTGTTTCTGCCAGTGAGTAGGGTTTCCGGAGCTCGTGGGGATCAGGGTTGGGCCGGCATGGCAACCGACAGGTAACTGACCAATTACTTGAACGATGTCACCGCGACTTCTCTTTCGCTTTCCATCAGGCGTTGGGAAGCCATTATGTCGGCCCAAAAAAAGCGAATACAAGTGTGTGTCCATCAGTTTGTACAAACCACTTGGTCTTACGCTAAGGATTACCCTTGCAACCACGTATACAAGAAACAAGCGAACAATAATAAATGTCCAGCAGTGGACTGTTAGAAGCTGATGATCATAAACTTTCTTGACTAAATTTCAAGAGTCATAAAATAGTAACAGAAGATTCTATAGTACACAATAGAGTGCAAAACAACAGCAACACTCCTTGTTCCTTCATTCTCATAATCCGAAGACATTTCAAGAAAATAAGACGTAGACCCCACGAATAGATGTTTTGGGGGTCAATTACATTATAATTAGTCCGTATTTTAGATCATAATAATGTATTGGACAGGTATTTTTTCTTTTTTTCATTCAAATAAAAAATAGCAATGATACAAGGCATCAAAAGTTAGGAGTGGGAGTCTTGACGTCACTCCGTCCCGTAAAAATGCCATATCGCGTCACGCGTAATTTCAACTTTGTAATTTTTAACCGACTTCGAAAAAAGGAGGAGGTTCTCAATTCGTCTGTATGTATAATATTTTTTTTTTTTTTATGTATGTTCACCGATATTTCCGTCAATTATGGATGGATTTCAAAAATTTTTCGACAGTTCGACAGAGGACACTTCCGAGGTGGTCCCATTATCACCAAGTCAGGATCTGATGATGGGATCCTGGAGAAATTGAGGGCAACAACCGAAAATTGTATGCTCATATGGTGCTTTTGTTATGTAATCATATTTTACTCAGGTATATGCTTCCGGGCGTCAACATCTGGTGCTGATGATGAAGCCACAGAACTCCTAAACGGTTAGGAGTTAGGGGACAGTACTGACATTGGTCGATATTAAACTAGGTAGTTATGCAGGGCTAATAGGTCAGGTGATTTGGTAAGTGATATGCTTGATTCTAGATCGCAAAGTCTTCACTTGACTTGAAGCAAAATTTTTCATTCCTAAGTAAAACTCTTAAGGACATTAATTAGGCTTTACTCAAGGTCACAGCACATCAACGCAACTAAAAATAGTGAAATAAAATTATTTTAAAAAAAAAAATTAAACCGACTTCAAAAAAAACACAAACGACTAAAACTAAAAAGCGATAAATAACGTAAGTAATTCTATCCTTAATACATAATTATTTAAATATTACAATTATCACTTATTTTTGAAGTCGGTGCCAGCTCTCGGTACCTAACGTAGACTGTTGTTGTATGACGCGCGCGGCCGGCAAATCCACACGACAATATACATTTATTTGTGTGGCTGGCACCGACTTCAAAAATAAGTGATAATTGTAATATTTAAATAATTATGTATTAAGGATAGAATTACTTATTTATTTATTTATTCAATCTTTATTGCACAAATGAAATATAGTGTACAAAAGGCGGACTTAATGCCGCATAGGCATTCTCTACCAGTCAACCATTGGGCTAAGCAGAAATGGATGTAGGTAGCGTGCTGCAAAGTTGGATAAAAATAAAATTAAACAGTGATAAAAATACTTAAATAGATATATAGATATTATAAAGTACATATAATAAAAATAGATTACTTACGTTATTTATCGCTTTTTAGTTTTAGTCGTTTGTGTTTTTTTTGAAGTCGGTTTAATTTTTTTTTAAAAAATAATTAGTCTAATTTACAAATGCTCGTGGGGGGTTAGGGTTGGGCCAGCATGGCGGTGGCAACTGACAAGTAACTGACCAGTTACTTGCCCGTTGTCACAGCGACTTGGGCTTCTCTTTCGCTTTCCATCAGGCGTAGGGAAGCCATTATGTCGAGCCACTATAAAAAAAAATACGTGTAAATTTTATTTTTGAATAAGCTTAGGATTTAGGATTAATTACATTTTTTAAATCAACAAGCGTTAGCATTCTTATTACCCACGAGTAACAGTGGTCTTACGTGAATTTAACAAGAAACCACTAAATACATAGCAGTCAATATAATTAATCGTTATATCCAATCCAAATCAATCTGACCTCATGTGCTAGACAGAAATAAGCATATCGTTTTAACAGAAAGGTAAGCCGGCCCTGTTTATAGACAGGCAAAAAGCTCAAGGAAAGGCAGGTTTATGTATGTGTATAATAATAATAAACACTTTTATTTCTGTCTGTTATATAAAGGCCACCCGGATATGTGTTTTTAATAATATGTGATTGCAAGGAAATGCAAACTGTTCAGTATGTGACCCACTTTAGCGAATATATTAAAAAGTATATCTCTTTGGCGATTACTATCAGCTTACGAGCTTAAAATTGCCAAAAAGTTCGTATAAATATAATATAATTTATAGTTCGAAGTACTGGTATTAAAGTAAAGACTTGCTTGATGAATCATTTGGTAGTGGCCTCTGCCTCAAGAACCAAGGGTGGGTTCGATTCCCAACCGGGATAAACATTCATTTAATGGACAATTATGTTTGTTCCGTGTCCGAGTGCTCGTATTTGTATTTATGTAAGTATTTATTTATGGTACCTTCGTTGTTCTGAATTCTGATACCCATTGCTTAAGCTACTTACTTCGGGATCGGAACAATGTAGGTATGTGTATGTAAAACAAATATACTCGTATAGAGTAGTATATTTATTTTACTTTTGTTGTTCTGATACCCAAAACAACTGCTCAAGCAAGCTGGGACGGTTTCCAGCGCCTCGTTTGTTATTCCCATTGGTAAGTGTGTGTTTTGGGTATCAGAACAACCCATCGGTATGGGTATAACAACGTAGCAAATATAACCATCACAGTTGAAGACGTAGCTAAATACCACAGGCCGATGACGGGCAGCAGCGTCACCATAGCGAAAAGCTTCGCTCTGCAATTGCCCACCCGCCTGCCCAGAGTGGCGATTGGTATATCCTCCAGTTGTTTGCCCTAAGTGGTGATCAACTGAAGAGGCCTATGTCCAGCGATGGACTGCAATAAGCCGATGATGATGGTAAAGTGGGTGTACTTATTGTAATGAAATATCTACCACATCCATACTTATGCAAACAGCTCCCTTCTAGTTTTATCAAACACTTAATATCGCCGCAAACATGCCGCCATTCTACATTTGTCATTTTGATTGGATTAAGCGACGTATTTGTACGTTAAATTCGGCGAATAAATTGCATAACGACCCTGAAACTGCCACATTAAGATTAGCTTTCGGGGATTTATCGCGCTTTGGACAATTTATTGCTATTTGATCTATCTAGTGGTAAGTATTTTAAATATACTGTTGTACGTTGGATTCTGTTTTACCCTACGGTTTGACTACGGCTACTGTTTATGGTTACAGTAACTTTTTTATGGGGTAAGAACTAAGAACTTATATCATAGACATAATCTTCGCTCGAATTGAGCCGCCCGTCCGGGGAAGGACCTCCACCCTATAGAATACCGCAGCCAAATGTCCGGGTCGTGTTTCTGCCGGTGAGTAGGGTTTCCGGAGCTCGCTATTTCTTCGTTTCAATCCAAATTTTAAAATTGATGACAGTTTGTGTTCAGAAAACTATTCACTTAAATTGACTCAATGATAGTTTGCTGTTGATTCAGAGTTGAAATAAAATCTTCAAGTGCTTTTCATCATTATCATCAGTGGCGAACAACTGGAGAGGCATAAGTCCAGCAGTGCCTGCTATAGGCTGATGATGGTGATAAAGAAAATAATTTCAGCAATAAATAGGTGATTCTAGTACCATTAAAGTAAGTAAACTCCAAAATAGCGAACAACTGGAGAAGCCTATGTCCAGCAGTGGACTGCAATTAGGCTGATGATAGTGATGAAGAAAATAATTTTAGCAATCAATGGGTGATTCTAGTTCTATTCAAGTAAGTAAACAATGGTTTCAGATGGAGCCATTGAATATTTTATTATGTATTGTGTTTACGCTAAAGAAAATAATTGAAACTATTAATAGGCGACCCAATAGGTAACTAAGGGTTCATTAGTTGATTGTGGGACTGCCTCTATCGGGGTCATTGACCCGATTGTAAGCAATTTCTTATACAAATTCCTACGCACATGATCTCGTATAAGTATAAGCTCGTGCGCACACCAAATACTTCTTATTTTGAGACTTCATATAACATTTTCGAAATTTTTTCATTAAACATGCTGTATTTAACTGGCAAAAAGCATAATTTTTTAGAGTTCCTCACATCGGCGTAATTTTCTTCTTTGTCTCTCCCAGTGATTGATTTTAAAGCAACTTTGTGATCCTAAAAATGGCTCATTCGTCCGTGTACACCTCTCTAAGGGACCAGCTACACTATTCAATGTAGGTATAGGAATGACGTCTTATAAAAATCTTACCAGGATATCTTGCGGAGCCATCAAAAACCAAACACCTGGATTCACAACCTGTACATTTGATGTACAGGTCGTGATTGGAAACAATTATCATTATCACCATAATAATTATTATCACAGTCCACGCAAACGAAGCCGCATTTTTACAGACTTAAAAAGGAGGAGGTTCTAAATTCGCCAGATTTGTTTGTTTGTTTATTTGTTACACATACCTACCTATATCCCGAGATTTTTTTAAATATCAGACAACATCACTTATTTGTGAATTACATAATTTTGCACAGAATTGTGAACCGATTTAAAAAAAATCTTTTTTTGTTCGAAACCTACTTCCCATTGTCACGATATTAAAGTCGGTATTTTTTTTGCTAAAAAATGTCGTTATATTGTTTATGTTTATTGTAGAGATGCAAGCCTGTGTGTGTATAGAGATGTGTGTCATTCGTGTTACGTGACGCGGACATGCGGTTAGTGTATTAGCGGGTATGTAGGCAGAATTTATCGGCCTATCGCGGGCCGGCACGAGATGTGAGAACTAGCGTTTGTGCAATATCTTAACTAATATTATAAAGCTGAAGAGTTTGTTGTTTGTTTGAACGCGCTAATCTCAGGAACTACCGGTCCGAATTGAAAAATTCTTTTTGTGTTAAATAGACCATTTATCGAGGAAGGCTTTAGGCTATATAACATCACGCTGCAACTATAAGGAGCGAAGAAATAATGGAAAATGTAAAAAAAAAACGGGGAAAAAATAACTATTCCACGCGGACGAAGTCGCGAGCACAGCTAGTAATAAATAAATATTCATCATGAGCCTATTGCATTCCACTGCTGTACACAGGCCTCTCCGGTTGTTCGCCACTTGGGCAAACATTTGGAGGATATACCCATAATCACCACTCTGGGCAGGTGGGTTGGCGATCGCCGGGCGTAGCATCTCGCTTGCGGAGTTGCGGCTACGCTGTGTCCGGCCAGGCATCGGTCTGCGGTCTTTACCTACGCCTTCAATCATGATGGTTATACCGCCACCAGTCGGTTGCCAGCACCTTTCAATTTTCTTTCAATTTTTCTTTCAATCTTCTTACTATAGTTCATTCGCGTTAAGAAAATAGTGACTCATCACCGACTGCCGACCGCCTAGCCAATTAAAACGCTAGAAATTATAATTCTAGCGTTTTAATATAAGTGTAGGTACAGTGCAGGTGTTATGACAATGTATGAACTTATGACTTAGTCACCTTTTGGGTATTGCAAATAGGTGCGAGGACAGCAATTCTTAAACTAATTAAACTTAATTAATATAATTGTTTGTTATTCAGCAGGATGCTCCACGGGCAATGTGAGGGTTGGCTGGGAGGGAAAAGGATGGAAGGAGGTCGGCTTCCTTTAATTCCCTCCATAGTTCAGCAGTGGACAGATCAAAGCTGATTGATTTGATTGAAACAAACATACAGGATGTTACTTCTACGGTGTCAAGCCGGCGCGAGCTGACAGTAGGGTGCCATACCTATCGATTTTTTTTTAATCAGGCAACATCACACACATTGCTCCGATCCCAAACTAAGTAGCTTAAGCACTTGTGTAATGAGTATCAGAACAACGAAGGTACCACAAATAAATACTTAAATACAAATATAAACACCCAGACACGGAACAAACACAAGTGTTCATCACACGAATGTTTGTCCCGGGTGGGAATCGAACCCACGACCCTTGGTTCAGAAGGCAGGGGTCACTACTAATTGAGCCATCGAGCCAGTCAACCCCCATGTATGTTCTACGAATTTTTGAAGTTTATTGTAAAGCGTAAGTCATAAACGACTATTCTCATCGTTTATGACTTACGCTCGTCATACAAAAGAAAGGCAAATAATGCGTATACGCATTCCGCGTAATATTGCCTTTCCTCACAACAAATAGCGCAATTTGCGTGTGGCGTAAGCGCACTCGAGATCGCAGGCGTGAGCAAATGTACTATTGTAATTGGAGGAAGTTGTGTCATACACTTAGAAAAAAAAGAAGAAAATTTAGTTTTTTTATTTTCTTCTTCTGATTTCAACGGAAAGTTAAAATAAACGTCTATGATACGTTTATTTTAAAATTGGAGTAGGTTTTTTTTCTTGCGTTCGTCAGCAACGTCGTATATAGTGTCTTTGCATAAACAAGTTAAACGAACGTTGCTCATCAAATACTCTCTATAATAAAATAAAAAACTGTATCATTAACAAAGTCAGAACAGGATAGC
Source organism: Conogethes punctiferalis (assembly GCA_031163375.1). Lineage (NCBI taxonomy): Eukaryota > Metazoa > Arthropoda > Insecta > Lepidoptera > Crambidae > Conogethes > Conogethes punctiferalis. Next base: position 13,239,407 of record CM062088.1, read on the forward strand.
AATTCTCACTCACTACACCGTAGGCAATTTTAATTTTTACCGAACATAGGTAACTATAATGTTCACATCGATAGAGCTAAGATATTGATAAGATTACTCCATCTGGTAAATCAATTAGCGGATTGGCAGGCTTTTATAAGGGCAGAGTCTGAATTACACGAGATTTTTTAAGGCAGGAGGCAAAACGTCCTAGAGGCAGACCACAATTGCGGTGGAAGGACGACATTCAGAAAATAGCAGGGAAGAACTGGATGAAAGTAGCGCAAGACCGTGACAGATGGCGCACGCTGAAGGAGGCCTACACCACACTGGTTGAGGATGGCTAAGAAAGCGTTGTCATCCGCATACCATCCAGACGATGGTGGCGCGCACCAATAGGTTTAGTTCCTCGTTCTTGCCCCGTGCCATTAAGTCATGGAATGCCCTTCCAGCTCATGTGTTTCCTTCCTCTTACAATCCTGGGTTCTTTAGGCGGAGCGTGAAACGGCATCTCAGTGGGCCTTCAGGGTGAGGGTGACAAGCGCAATGGGTTTGTTCTATTGTGCCTGTCGACCTAACTTTTGGACCTCACGACCGCTTACCATCAGGTGGAGTGAGGTCATCCTGAAAGCTTTTCTTATAAAAAAAAAATAAAAAAGAAAAGAAGAAGAAGAGGACATAATCTAGATTTACAAAAGCAATTTTTTATGTAAAAATTTTATGTTTTAGGCAGTAATATATTTAACATAAATCTCTATTGTAATAGCAAGAACGTAAAATTTAAGTCTACACATAAAGGCGAAAAGGGTGCGAAAGTCAAACTCATATATTCAACTTAATACACGATAAGTTCCTCTTAAAGCCTTTTGCTATCCGAATATTGTGACCCTTAGAATAAATCGGGGTTTGCCAGACACTTAATACCTACTTACTAACTTCTTGTAAGTACATACTGTTCTGTTAGGTACCTGTAGGTAATGTGAATTGAATGATCATATTTAACCAAAACTGGCGTAATCAAGGCGCAAACTAGTATTCGAGTTATTATTTTTCATACAACTAGCTTAACAAATTTTTCATACAACTACCATAACAAAGTCTTTGTGGGTTGTTACACTTGACCCTATTCTCCTTGCTACTGCAATAGAGTACTGAGCCTGTTTAATAACTTTCAAATCAGATAAGGTAACTCATGATCAGGTGTAAGTTTATCCAGGCCTCGCGCAAAAAGGAGTCTTTTTTTATAGTAGCTCAACATAATGGCTTCTCTACGCCTGATGGAAAGTGAAAGAGAAGCCCAAGTCGCTGTGACAACGGGCAAGTAACTGGTCAGTTGCCACCGCCATGCCGGCCAAACCCTAACCCCCCACGAGCTCCGTAAACCCTACTCACCGGCAGAAACACGACCCAGAGGTCATTTCACTACGGTATTCTATAGTCTTTGCCCTCTCGGACCAGGAGAGCCGGCTGCTCGTCATCTGTAGCCAGTCAGGGCAGGCCACATAGTACAATCATGTGCTACCTGAATCCCTGCAAGTTGCTGCCCACTTGCGGCACAGGCGGGCTTAGTGGGCATCCCCTGCACTATGAGAAGTTAACCCACGACATTCCACAACATGCCACGCTGGGCCACACAGCGCCACCTAGCCCCAAACTAAGCCGAAGCTTGTACTATGGGTACCTACTAGACAACTGATAAACTTACTTAGATACATTTTTTTTTGTAAATAAATAGGTACATATTATACATAGAAAACACCCAGACCAATACAAACAGACATGTTCATGAACACAAATGTTTGTACTGTGCGGGAATCGAACCCACGACCCTTGGCTCAGAGGGCAGAGGTCACTACCAAATGAGCCACCGAGCCTGTCTAAGTTAGAGTCCCACACACCACGATGACTCTCCCCGGATTCGGCTTACAGGTGCCTAATGCATTCTCCTCTTTAAAAAGAAACACATACCTACCTACCTATACAAAAGTGCTACTTATAACAACACACAAAGCCATTCTATCCTTGGCACTTACCTGTCGTTACGTGACCAATCACCACCTAAGCCTTTCATTAAGCACTTGGTTGTGTAAATGACAATTCCTGCTCAGCCAATCGTTGACTCATTAAATGCCGTGAAAGCACTAAATTACTGACGAGCAGTACTTGAAGCATTGCATTATTACAGTGAATGTATGGTAAATATTGTTCAATGCTCAGTTGGTTTAGTAGAACACTAAATTTTAAAGAGAGGTAGGGCATAGCGAGTCTTCGCTCGAATTGAGCTGCCCGTCCGGGGAAGGACCTCAACCCTATAGGGTTCTATAGAACACCGCAGCCAAATGACCTCCGGGTCGTGTTTCTGCCGGTGAGTAGGGTTTCCGGAGCTCGTGGGGGTTTAGGGTTGGGCCGGCATGGCAGTGGCAAATTACGGGTAACTGACCAGTTACTTGCCAGTTGTCACAGTGACTTGGCCTTCTCTTTTGTTTTCTATTTTATCAGGCGTAGGGAAGATATTATGTCGAGCTACTATAAAAAAAATGTGTTTCTAAGTCGCTTGATTAACAACGCTTGACTTTAAGGCTTGATTTGATTTATCCATGAGCTCGTAAATCAGGTTAAGCCTAGAGCGAATGCGCTTACTTACTAAGTAATAAAGTAAACTACCTTTTGGGCGGTAGTCTTGCGAATCTATATTATAATTTATATTATAAGATTATCTAAAAATCTATGTATAATAATGCTTTCGCTGATTCCCTTTCGCTGTATCTTTTGATCCCATCCCTTAGAAGTTTGATTTTTTCACAGCTCTAAGGACGATAGACGTGTCTTGATGACATGTATTTGATATGAATTTCAGATGGATACCTACACGCATTCCTGAGAAAAAGGTCATGACAGACGAGTAAAGGACTGAAAACAAAGGGATCCTGTTAAGGTTCCATTTTTCCTTATAAATTACGGAACACTAACAATATGGACATTTTGTAATTTCTTTTGAATCTTTGACTCCTAGCTCACTATCAGACAAGCCGTGGACGGTGCATTAGAAGCATTTCAATTGTAAGGGCTTATAACATTTACTAAACATACTCAAAGTTGCGAACAATCAGAGAGGCCTAAGTCCAGCTGTGGACTGCGATAATATGCTGATCGTAAAACACATATTTTCTGAAACTTGTTTGTAGATAATTATGTTAAAGTACATAACTATAACTATATAGGTACTTTAAAATCAATCTCAATTTATTGTAGTAAAATATATCAATATTAGGCAAAGGTTTAAACGAGTTTTTAAATTATGGGAAACCATTTTCTACCACAATAGTTTAGCAAATATATGCTAAATTATACCACAGGTGGCTAATTCGTAAAGTACAATGAAAGCCCATCATAAAAACATGTTTTACAAAGTCGTTTTTTCACTTAATAAGTAAAAAATTAATTCAATGTTTATGACCAAGTCAATTGATTCCATTTTATCGCTATCACCATATGTAATAAAACTAATAATTTATTGGTTAACACGAAGATGGTGGTAATAAAGATACAAATGATACATTGGAATCATTTAAATTGTCATTATTGTACACGTGTTGTGTTTGAGGCAGATAAGGAATTTGATTTGAAACCAATATGAAGTTTTATTACCTACTCGAAGTATATTTCAATACTTAATTCTCTATTAAGTAAATGATAATGATACAACTGGGATATAAGGGAGCGACCTATAATCTTTTCGCTTCAAGCCAACCTCACCTGCCCGTGGTGCATCGCGCCGAATAACAAACGAGGCGCTGGCAACCGAAAGGTGGCGGTATAACCATCAAAATTGAAGGCGTAACTAAACACCACAGGGCAGAAGCGTCACCTGAGCGAAAAGCTATGCCCTACAATCGCCAACCCGCCTGCCCAGTGTGGCGATTATGGGTATATCCTCCAGATGTGCCTAAGTGGCGAACAACTGGAGAGGCCTATGTCTAGCAGTGGACTGCGATAGGCTGATGATGATGATGATGTAGATATGACTGGTGCGGTGGCTTATATGGAAGTGACCTCAGTCTTCTGAATCGAGGGTTGTGGGTTCGATCCCCAACTAAGACCAACTTTTATGACGTGAAAAGTATTTGTTCTACTTAGTATGTCTGGATGTTTAATATAATTTGTATTACAAATAGGTATACCTACTTATACTATTCATGGCATTTTGTGGGCTACATAGTCGAATACAGTGGATTCAAATGGCTCACGGTTGTCACATAAACAACTAACGGTTAATTAACTCCGCGAGTAATTAAGTTAAACGCACGTATTATGTACCAACTCACTAACCAACTCCATGTTTGAACGTTAACTTCTAATGTAGATAAATGAAAGCTTAGGTTCAGTACAAACTAGTAAGTAATCGGTGATTTTAGAACTTTTTGGGTTTTGACAAAAATGATAAAATTCATATTATTACGAATATAATTAATTACCTTTAATTAAATTTCGTTCATAATTATAAAATAAAACAAACACCGAATAAAAAACATGATTGTACGTAAAATAAACAATTGTACTCGGTCCGAAAATAACTTTAGTTATCCGTGACAACAAAATGTAAAAAAGTTGCATAAAGAATGTTTCCGCCCGGGATCGAACCGGGGACCTTGTGCGTGTGAAGCACACGTGATAACCGCTACACTACGGAAACGCTGTTCAGTTGACGCGAAATTATTGAATAGATATTGTTGCTAAATAGATGTAAGTTATATAAAGTTCATTGTAGGTCGATTGCATGTGCAAATAAATAAATAAACAGTTATTTGTCGTTGACCGAATTTACCAATGTTAATAAACAAATGTTCACATACAAAACGTAAATAGAACCAAAAATAAAATCCATTATGTAATGCGATCCCGATTACTTATCGGTGTCAGATTGTGTCAAAAGTAAACTACGAGAAGACCATAACCACGTGGAATGTCAAAGCTCTAATTTTAGTTTTAAATAATTCTAGACAAGTTAATAAAACTTTTTAAAGCGTAGCCTACCTATATCTTTGAGTTCCCTAAGGCAAACTACGTTGAACAATCTAGGCTTGTAAAATTTAGGATTCAAGCCGATTGTAGCTAACAATAATATTTACAACAACACCACACATTTGCATGACACAACATATTTAACATACTTTCATGTTTAGTTACGTTATTCTGCCTAACAAACACAGTGATGTAATTTTCAGATCAGCATTTCAATAGTAGTAGTTGGGTCCCGACTATGGGGTCAGTTCTCAGTGGCCTTGACACCTGTTCGATGACCATAACCGGTTTTGGGACTATAAGTCACGTGTAGGCCGTGTGACCACATTATTATGTAAATAATCAGGACGTAACTCAATTTGCATGCGTCCGCTAGTTAGCAACGGAAAGTACGAAAAAACCGGTAAACTCCTCTAGAGTACCTACATTGTCTTAGGTACCTATTGTTTTTTTTTTTCATAAGATAAGCTTACAGGATGACCTCACTCCACCTGATGGTAAGCGGTCGTGAGGTCCAAAAGTTAGGTCGAGAGGCAAAATAGAACTAACCCATTGCGCCTATCGCCCTCACCCTGACTGAAGGCCCACTGAGAAAGACGCACGCCCCACCTAAAGAACACAGAATTGTAAGAGGAAGGAAGAGCTGGAAGGGCATTCCATGGCTTAATGGTATGGGGCAAGAACGAAGAACTAATAAACCTCTTAGTGCGCGCCACCATCGTCTGGAACGTCGTATTTTGTACTTGCCTACCTAGTAGCTTGATAATTGGTGTTTTCAGAAAATGGGACACTATTACAACTAAGACTTGTATTAAGGATAGAACCGTACATCATCATCATCGTCATCAGCCTATCGCAGTCCACTGCTGAACACAGGCCTCTCCAGTTGTTCGCCACTTTGGACAAACACCCGGTGGATCTGCCCTTAATTGCCACGCTGGGCAGGCGGGTTGGCGATCGTAAGTCATAGCTCATAGACAGCGCAGTTAACAAACCATCCCGTTCACTAGTGAACTGGCCCGAATCCCGAGAGCTCATTTGGTAGTGACCTCTGCCTTCTGAGCTAAGAATCGTGGTTTCGAATTTCGATCCCCCACAATTGAAACATTTGCGTGCATAAACGTGTTTGTTTGTATTGGTCTGGGTGTTTTCTATGTATATATTTACAAAAAAAAGTATCTAAGTAAGTTTATCAGTTGTCTACCCACCCGTACAAGCATCGGCCTAGTTTGGGGTTAGATGGCGATATGTGGCCCAGGGTAGCATGTCTTAGGTTATAAAAAAAGCTATTATGTGCCGAATGCATTGTGAATTTGTGAATAACCCCCCGCAGCTTTCGAATTCAATTCGTTAATAAAAATGGTATTTTATAAGCTCTAAGCATAAACACTAAACAGCACAAAATGACCGACCACAAACCGCCAAAAGGTCCTAAAGACAATAATGGCTACTCGTTAAATTACGCACATAGTCATTAGACATTTTTACGGCATTTCTACGGTCGTAATTTCGCGTGTGGGAAACGGAATACACGAACGCTGGGACCATTGTTTAGAGCTTGTCGTTAACGCCATATACAAGTACCTACTCGTACAAATGCATTGTATTTCGTGTTAGAAGCAAGTATAAAATGCAGTTACTTAAGTGAGTATATAAATAAATATTAGCAAGACATACCTCACTGGGCCACACCACAGATTAATAAATAGTTACGCCACACAGCGCCCGTCTAGTCCCAAACTAAGCCGAAGTTTGTATATGGATACTAGACAATTGATAAACTTACATTATATTATACTTTAATTCTCGAGATACAGGTTTACTCCTAGTTCGATGGCAGGTTCCTGATCGAAGGCTGAGATAGTTTTATCTTGTTGTTATGTTGCCTCTGTACCAATATTAACTAAGAAGCATTGATTAATAAAGATTTTTATTATTATTATTTTATTATAATTAATAATGTACTTTAAGTAGGTACATATATCTAATATACAGGATTATGATTGCACTTTCTATGTAGGTATGTTTAAATGTAGCGCTCACTATCCATAAAGCAGGTACAATATCTATCTTGATAGGTAGGTATCTAGATCTTAATGATTGATGCTAATGCCTTCGCAAACTTTTTAAGAACAACACTATTCTGAAAGTGGGGCACGATCTATCGTAGAAAAAGGTAAACTTTATATTTCAATCTCAGAGCAAAAAGAGAAATACCTAGTGCAAGTGAATTTATATTTACCTATTATCTTCTACATTAAGCTTCTTTTTCGATTTCCAAAAAGGAAGCAAGAAGTAGTAATTGTTGCGTCGTTTGCAAACCTATCAATCTTGGCCATCCTTCCGGTTTGCCTTGCCAATCAAAACATTCAGCGTAAACGATTCCTAACTACCAGCCAGGGGCGCTCCATCTTTCTCCACGCACATAAACTAAAAGATAGCTTATCCAAACTCGTTTCAGACCCTCTGATAGCGATAGACCACCACGCTCAAACCCACGAGCGACCGTGACCGAAGTAACAGTGAGAGTAAAAAATGCTTGCGCGCATTGGCGCGCGAGCTCAAACACTTTCGCCAATTGCTTAACTTCCGAACTGAGCACGCAAGCTAATCTCCCCCTTAACACCTAACACTAAGAGCTCATTCTGCTCCACCCTATTGTACTCCAACATCTTCTATTGCTCATCTGAAACTGAACTTTAGCGTTGTTGCAATAGGTCTCGGTTTGAATTAATGGGGAAATGTGTTATGTAACCGATCCAGTTGTCCGCCAATCTTATATTAAAATTATTATGCTATGATACTCAAGTTATATGTGATTACATCACGCGGCGCCTTAGGGTCAGACGAAGTCTTTCGCTGGCTTCGGTAGCAATTACAATAATTTATTGCGTACATTTATTAACCCTTCATTAGTAACAAGCCAGACAAATGCTTATTATTTAAAAATTTGCAAAGCTTTACAAAGTATTTAATTTAAAGCATCTGAAAACCACCGAGGTTTATACTAATACTGTGTAATTTTCACAACTAAATATATGTTGATATACTGATCTATTTACTAATAAGCTAAGCAAACGTAAAGCTAAATAGCAGCGCAGACGGCACACTTTTTGTGCGATAGAGTCTGCGTCTGAGACATCTAAAAAGAGCGTCTAGGTCTGCCGACAGAATATTCGAAGATGTGCGTCGTAAGCGTTGAGTCTGTGAAATATCCGCGACAGATTTTTGCGTGTCGTGTGCGTTACTGCATAATATAATTGCAAAAAAGTGGGTCACGGATAGTCTGTCGTCTGCGCTGCCCCTAAATTAATAACTTCGATATCAGAAACCGAGCAGCAGCGTTTACCTGGGTACTAAAAAAAAATCTACTTACTACGGAACCCTACTACCCTTGGAAGGCAAGCTTGGTGAATATTGTCATTTAGCGGACCAAATGACAATATTAATTGGAATAGGCCCAACAGTGAACATACATACATATCAAATTTCATCATCATCATCAGGCTGATGATGATGATAGTGACTGGATGTTGCATCCGGGTGTTGTGAAAGGCTTCATACTTAACATAGCCGCCATACATCTAACAATACAAGGGAATAAGTGGTTTTCGTGGCGAATACTCTTCAAAGAAACTAAAAAGTTCCTTAGGTATTTTTGGATGCGTCACCTCAACAATGATTCACTGATTTACAATGAATCAATGAGTTTTGCTACAACGAATCAGGTTATAGCGATATTACATTCATTTGAATATAATTGTTAATGATATCATGATAACAAAACAATGGCTTTTACTTGGAATATGAATTTCATTAAACGTAAACTGCCCAAGAGGGATATTTCCCCAATAAAATTACATTTAGGGACAAGGATATACAATCGAGGAAAATATGCGTTTAATTTTATAAAGAGAACGAAGCAAACTTTTTATTAGCAATAAGAGTAAAAGACATAATACCTACTGTCATAATAACTACGTAATATTATAATCAGTAAATGCAAAGGGGTGTTTGGATGTATGTATGTTACTCTTTCACGCGATACCTACTGAACGAATTAAAATGAATCTTTATGGTAACACAGCTGATACATCAGATGAACACATAGGCTACAATATATACTCATATTATAACATAGAGATGTGCACGCGGGGAAAGCCGCAGGCTACAACTAGTCGTAAAATAAATAAACGAATATCAGACACCATCGACCCGATCCCAAAATAAGTGGATAGCTTACACACGAGGGTACAACAAACATTCAACTTAAATACAATATTAACCTTCAAACACAGAACGAACACAAATGTTGATCACGTGAATGTTTGTGCCGGGTTCGATCCTCCCTTGGTTCAGAACTTGGAGGAAACTTATTGTTATCTTAATCTTTATCTTAACTAATATTATTATAAAGCTGAAGAGTTTGTTTGTTTGTTTGTTTGAACGCGCTAATCTCAGGAACTACTGGTCCGAATTGAAAAATTTTGAGTTGAATAGACCATTTATCGAGGAAGGCTTTAGGCTATATAACATCACGCTGCAACTATAAGGAGCGAAGAAATAATGGAAAATGTAAAAAAAAAACGGAGAAAAAATAACTATTCCACGCGGACGAAGTCGCGAGCACAGCTAGTGAATGATATAATGTAATGCGTGAAGTTACGAATATATGTACATATTATTATTATTATTTATTGAATGAAACTCGTGACGTGTGTTGTTATGCATAGTGTAAGTAATACCATTGAAATGATTTCGTTAGGTAGGCTGCCGTTTAAAACTAGTAAATAGATACAGCATGGTTATAAATATAATGTTGCAGGCGTTCATGGATTGCAATAACCCGTTACCACAAGACGGACCGGCAGTCATTTTGTCAAAAAAAAATTAATAATTTGACATTTATCACAAAAAACGTAGGTACTCTTGCCTCGGAAATCCATTAATTATGATGAATGTAGAAAACAACCTTGGACCATAAATTAAAACGATATTCAAACGGAATGTGATTGTAAAAGTAATTTGCAAGCGACCAACACGTGGGTAACTGGTTTTATATTACCCAAATTAAAATAAGTATGACTTTGGATGAATCCTTTTTCTTTCAATTAATTTTTCAAGGTTATGATAGATTTGCCTAAGATAATACTCTAGTTGAGATAATACCTAATACCCTAGTTGTATGATTAAAATTGAGTCACGTTTTCATTTAATATTGGTGGATATTACTCAAGAAAAAAAAATTAAACCGACTTCAAAAAAAACACAAACGACCAAAACTAAAAAGCGATAAATAACGTAAGTAATTCTATCCTTAATACATAATTATTTAAATATTACAGTTATCACTTATTTTTGAAGTCGGTGCCAGCCTCTAGGTACCTAACGTAGACTGTTGTTGTATGACGCGCGCGGCCGGCAAATCCCCACGACAATATAGATATGTACATTTATTTGTTTGGCTGGCACCGACTTCAAAAATAAGTGATAACTGTAATATTTAAATAATTATGTATTAAGGATAGAATTACTTACGTTATTTATCGCTTTTTAGTTTTGGTCGTTTGTGTTTTTTTTGAAGTCGGTTTAATTTTTTTTTAAAAATAATTTTATTTCTCTATTTTTAGTTGCGTTAATGTGCTGTGACCTTGAATAAGGGCTAATTAATGTCCTTAAGAGTTTTACTTAGGAATGAAAAATTTTGTTTTAAGTCAAGTGAAGACTTTGCGATCTAGAATCAAGCAAATCACTTACCAAATCATCTGCCCTATTAGCCCTGCATAAGTACATACTACTACCTAGTTTCTATCGACCGATGTCAGTACTGTTCCCTAACTCCTAACCGTTAAGGAGTTCTGTGGCTTCATCATCAGCACCAGATGTTGACGCCCGGAAGCATATACCTGAGTAGAATATGATAACGTAACAAAAACACCATATGAGCATACAATTTTCGGTTGTTGCCCTCAATTTCTCCAGGATCCCATCATCAGATCCTGACTTGGTGATAATGGGACCACCTCGGAAGTGTCCTCTGGCGAACAAAAAAAAAATTTTTGAAATCCATCCATAATTGACGGAATAATCGGTGAACAAACATAAAAAAAAAAAAATATTATACATAGAGACGAATTGAGAACCTCCTCCTTTTTTCGAAGTCGGTTAAAAATAAATAAATAACTACTTACTTAATACAACAAGTTTTCCACTTCGTTCCTAACTTAAGCATAAGCTTTTGTCGCTAACGGCTTTATGCGCGAACTCGGAAGAAACTTATGATTATGAGTGATATAATGGGAAAAGTTACGACATATATATTATCATTTACAGAATAAAGCGCGAAGACGTGTGTTGTTATGCATAATTTGGGCAATAACATGGAAATGACTGCGTCACTGTCTTGTATCTATGATTACGCAGAGTAAAGCTTATAGGGATGTATGGGAGCGACCTACGATCCTTTCGCTCTGAGCCACCCTTACCTGCCCGTGGTGCATCATGTTAAATAACAAACGAGGCTCTGGCAACCGAATGGTGGCGGGTCAACCATCACAATTGAAGTCGTAGATCAATACCACAGGCCGATGGCGGGCAGCAGCGTCACAGGCGCGAGAAGCTACGCCCTGCGATCGCCAACCGGCCTGCCCAGCGTGGCGAATGGGACATATCCTCCAGATGTTTGCCCTAAGCGGTGCACAACCAGAGAGGCCTATCATATATATTACATCCAGCAGTGGACTGCAATAGGCTGATGATGATGATGATTGCGTTACTGTCCTGTACTGTACCTACGATATGCAAAATGTATCTACCTACGATTATGCAGAGTAAAGCTTGTAGCAACAGATCATGATCATACATCAATATAGGTACTTTTATCAATAGCCGCAGAATTTCATAAGGCTTTATACAGCGTCTAATATCGCGATTATTGATAAACGTGATATTGTTACCTTTGTTGTCTGGAACAACCTTGAGCCTGTTGCAATCCAATCGAAAAGTTAGGCTATACTTATGGTAGTTGTAATAATTTTGTGTTCACATCCAATATTACGTTTACTCTACGCTGTCGGCGTATGTTGTCATTCCAATAGCGACAGACTGACAGTTCAATAAACTTTACAGAAACCTATTTTGTTTCTTATTCGGAATAGCCAACATGTATCAAATTGTTTGATACAATATTGACGTTGCTTCATCCGCCTTTTTTTATGAGAAGACCTTTCAGGATGACCTCACTCCACCTGATGATAAGCGGTGATGACGTCCAAATGCTAGGTCGACAGGCATAATAGGATAATCCCATCGCGCCTGTCGCCCTCACCCTGAAGGCTGAAACAACCACTGAGATGCCGTTTCGCGCCTTGATATTGGCACAGACAATAGGGATGTTTCCAGAGTCAAAACAATTACATTTTATCTAATCCGTATAGATTATAAAAATATATTGAACACGTATTTTACCTTTTTCCATTTAAAAACAAGAAATAACAAAAACACAAGGCATCTAAATGTAGAACTGATGGGACAAAAGACTTTGACGTCACTCAGTGGCGGAAAAACTCACTCTTTTACGTCACGCGTAAATTTAACGGGCTATATCTTTGTCACTTTTGGTCTAATTTACAATTGAAAAAAATACGTGTCTTTTATTTTTGAACAATCTAAAAGACTGACTAATTACATTTTTTTACAGCAACAGGCCTATTAAAGTTTTGGCACGCCATAAGTTCTCCGTGTGTTTCCCGGATTAAAGATAGCACCATTCCATCTTATCCCGTGGGTGTCGTAAAAGACGACTAAGGGAATATCAGGAAACGGGCCGCTGCGATTTCATGTGTACAAATAAGACCTACTGCGGACACCAACCCGCCTGCCAAGTGTGGTAACTAAGGAAAATCCCCCAAATGACAATTGTCAATGGGGGAGGCTTTTGTCCAGCAGTGACAGTTGTCTGTAACTTGGCAAAAGAGGTCCGCCTGTCCGTGGAAGGAATTCCATCCTATAGAATACCGCAGCCAAATGACCTCTGGGTCGTGTTACTGCCGGTTAGTAGGGTTTCCGGAGCTCGTGGGGGGTTAGGGTTGGGCCGGCATGGCGCGGAAAGAGAGCGTGAGGCCGCGGTAGACGCGCCTGCTCTACGCCGCCCCCGGCCCGGGCGTCGCCGGAGGGCATACAACGCATCGTATGCCCTCTGAGCCTCTCCTTCGAGCCCCGAGTGGTGAGTGCGGGGGCGCGATCCACTCATAGGGGCGTAACGGTGTGGTGGGTGCAACCACACCGTTGCACGAGGTCCGCCTGGGGAGCACCCTATTGCTCCCCGGAAGCCGGGGGTAGGGGTATTTGCCCTCCCCGGACCAGGAGTGCTGGCCGCTTGTCATCTGCGGCTGGCCAGGGCATGCAGGGATGCGGCGGTATGCTTCGGCGTTGCCCGTGTCCTTGCAACTTGCTGCCCACTGGCGACACAGGGGGGTTTAGTGGGTATACCCTCCCATTTCGGGAGGTGTGAGTCCCACACACCATGTCACCTCCCCCCGGATGTGGCATGACGGTGCCTAATGCATTCCCCTCTAAAAAAAAAAAAAAATGGGCCGGCATGGCGGTGGCAACTGACAGCTGACTGACCAGTAGCTTGCCCGATGTCACAGCGATTTGAGCTTCTCTTTCGATTTCCATCAGGCGTAGGGAAAGCCGAGCTACTATAAAAAAAGACGAACGATTTTACAGTAACAAAATGTAGTTTTCGGTACCGAAAACATTTCCGAGATGTACTATGGCTAGAATAGGCCTCACATCATTTACGATGCGGCTTTAGAATTGATGACTGTCGTTCCCCGTAGATCCAATAATTACAACATTCCCTCTACTAACTGTTAACTGCTATTTGGAACTTAGGTTGTGTCTAATAAGACAAATCACTTTAAGATTATTTTGCTAACTATTTTAAACCATTTAGGATGTCATCAGTTAGGTAAGTTTCCTTCCTTTAATTCGGCATTTTGTGACATTATCTCTTCAGCAATGGGACAGCATAGATAGATAGATAGAAACTCTTTATTGCACAAAAACACAGACATTACAGAAAAACACATTACAAACAAAAACAAAGTACAATTAAGGCGGTCTTATCTCGTGTAGCATAGGTTGATGAAGAAAAAAAATTAAATATAGTATCTATTTATTTATTTATTTTCAGAAGTAACGCGTTACATACTGTGTTGGTTTCATTCCTACTTTGTATCAACGATCTCTGCTCATTAAGTCTGACCTAATGGGCTGCCACGATTCGCATTTAATCTTAAGATAAGTATGCTTGCGTCTGTATAGTAGGTAATCCTTTAAATTCCAAGATCCGATACAGTTTTCAGGGTCAAAATAATATGATTATTTTTAATCCTTATTTTAATTTATAAGAAAAATATCGGACTTGTAGTTTCTTCTTCTTTTGATTGAACAAAAAATAACAAAGATACAAGACATCAAAATTTAGAAGTGGGAGTCTTTCACGTCATCCCGTGCGAAAACATGCGTGACGTACGTGTAACTTTAACGGCCTATATCTTTGTCATTTTTGGTCTAATTTACAAATGAAAAAATACGTGGTTCATATTCTCAAACAATCTAAAAAACGGACTAATTACATTTTTCTTGGAACATTACAAGGTTACTAAGAAGGCACTTGCCAAATTTTCTCTCAAACGTTGTTGACGATTTTCCTCTACACAAATATGCTCTTGTATCCTTGAAACATCATTCAAAACAAGCTTGTCTGTTATTGGCGGTACTTCGCAGTTAAATCTCATAATTATTGGTTTATTATTATGAAGTCACAATGGGTACTTACGACCTCTTTAAGACGACGGAATATCACTTTTCATTCCTTCTAGGGTAGGCCTTAATGGTCGATTATGCGGAAGAGAATAAAAGTGTTTTCGTCTGGTGAGCCGATTTCGTATGACGTATGAGTACGGTAGTACGGACGTAAGAACTAAAGGAACCTTTTAAATTGTTGAAGGGACCTTGGTGAAGGTTGCTCATGTGGGGCTAATAAATACACTGGAAGTGAGAAAGAAGTAATGTTATACGAGTAATAAGTCTTAATGAGACAATTCCCAAAGAAGATGTGTGAATAAAAAGAATTTCGAATAGTGGGTTTTTATACTACACATGGGAATACTAAGGTTAAACCTATCTTTCAATTTACGATAACGCGATGGGAAGATAGAACATAATAATATAATCCACGACAGCGCTGTCTTACAAAATATTTATTTATTTGTTTAATTGCACAAGGAAAGTACAAAAGGCGGTCTTAATGCCGTGTGGCATTCTCTACCAGTCAACCATTGGGCGAAATTTAGGAGTGGAGGTATTTGTAGTCACTCAGTGCGAAAAAGCGCCCACTCTCTGAAGTTACGAGTAATTTTAACGGGTATAGCCCCTCTTTGTCGTTTTCGGTCCTATTTACAAATGAAAAAATGCGTGTCTTTTATTTTTAAACAATTTAAAAGAGGGACTAATTGCATTTTTTTCGGTAACAAGCCCATAAGAACAATTAATATTACAAATGACGACCAAATTACCATGATTTACACAGCAGTTTAACAGACTAGAACCACTCTTATCAACTGGGACAGGTGGCAACTTTAGATGGAATTTTTGTAGTAACGTAACGATATTACAAAATAGACGTGCAATATTTAACATTGCTTAGCAAGAGCAATAAAGCTATTTAATGTGTAATTGCAGTGTCAGTTATTAAAGTTATGACAACAGTAATTAAATTCCTTAATCAGAAGTAGGTGTAAATCTACAATTAAATAAACTTATCTACAGTTCTACACTAAGCACCAATATTAAACATTTTAAACATGACTGATGGCAATTATAAGTTAATTGGTGCTAACATTTATGGAGTATTTTTATTTTGTCGGGGTTTCAAGGCCGTAGTTAGGGTTATTTATACGAGTATGATGGGCAGGCTCTAGTCTATATTTAAGACATGCTTGGATACCTCAGGGCAGGTGAAGTGACAATTTGTGCAAGACGAGTGGCAGGTGCTGATGCGAGAAGCCTAGGAGATCCTAGGCTTCTAGATTTTGATAGATATAATCCTACTAATATTATAAACGCGAAAGTTTGTTTGGATAGATGGATGGATGTTTGTTCCACTTTCACGCAAAAACTACTGAACGGATTTTAATTAAACTTTACAGGAATATAGTTTGTTCATCAGATTTACACATAGGCTATGTTTTATACGAATATTCACGCGGGCAGAGCCGCGAGCAGCAACTAATATAAATATAAATATCAGACAACATCACATACATTGCTCCGATCCCAAAGTAAGTAGCTTAAGCACTTGTGTTATGGGTATCAGAACAACGAAGGTACCACAAATAAATACTTAAATACAAATATTAACACCCAGACACGGAACAAACACAAGTGTTCATCACACGAATGTTTGTCCCGGGTGGGAATCGAACCCACGACTCTCGAATCAGAAGGCAGGGGTCACTACCAATTGAGCCACCGAGCCTGCCAAAGTGGCGAATCAGAAATCAGATATCAAAGTGGCGAACATTGGGAGAAGGCGCTTCTCGCTCCTATGCCGATGCTGCCGTTATCATCTGTGGTATTTAGCTACGCCTTCAATCGTGATGGTTATACCGCCACCAGGCGGTTGCTAGAGCCTCATTTGTTATTCGGCAGAATGCGCCACGGGCAGGTGAGGGTGGCTTGGAGCGAAAAGATGATGTGTCGCTCCCTTACCCCCTTTTGGCCTTTGGGCCCATTACGATGGAAAATTACATAAAAGGTAATTGATCTGTTCTTGTCCACTGTACCATAGCTGGACCATTGCAGTACATTGACCTACTTTACCATGATGAGGTAGGTCCAATGTCTAGTATTCTAGACTGTCATTTGGAAATAGTTTCGATACTGAGTCAAATTGATTGAGTATTTCGTAACCTCTGCTTTCGAGACATTTGCCGTATAATTTGCTATTGTGGAAATTCCGCAGAATGCATAGTTTATGTAATTATTCAACACGCAACTGAGTGTTTAGTATCATGCGGTTTAGTTGAGAGCATTTATCTTATTAGTTTCATGACCATGCCATCCTAATCCGGGATAAGATCAAAGCTTTCGAAACCCAAAGAGTTCAAGAGAGGCCTACCTCTCCATATGCCCTAGCATAGCGAATCTTAGATCTTAGACCTCCACCCTATAGAATACCGCAGTCAAATGACCTCTGGGTCGTGTTTCTGCCGGTGAGTAGGGTTTCCGGAGCTCGTGGGGGGTTAGGGTTGGGCGGGCATGGCGGTGGCAACTGACAGGTAACTGACCAGTTACTTGCCCGTTGTGACAGCGACTTGGGCTTCTCTTTCGCTTTCCATCAGGCGTAGGGAAGCCATTATGTTGAGCCACTGTAAAAAAAAAACCCTTCGGAAATCTGGGATTCACTCTACCTCTATGGCTGCTATGGCTCGAAATATAACAGCCTTATTATTATGATGCGGTTGAAGAATTTATGGTATTTCACCGCACAGTCACCGGGGCGAGGAGCTACGCCCTGCGATCGTCAACCCGCCTGTCCGGTGGCGATTATGGATAAAGCTTCAAGATGTTTGCCCTAAGTGGCGAACAACTGAAGATGCCCATCTCCAGCAATGGACTGCGAATGATGATGATAAAGACTTTGAGATTATGTGAAGCCGATTAAAAAGTAAGAAGGTTGCTTAAATAAAAGCCTTCATCACAATTCAAATAAGGGTTCGTTCTGTAACGATAACGACCTTTCCCTTGCTGCAGAAGGCAAGGGGTCACTACTAAATGAGCCACCGGGCCAACTAGTAAGTAGGTAAATAAATAAAAAAATTAGCAAAAAAATATGGGACTTAAAGTTAACACTGTTTAACTCTGACGCCTAAACTGGGAATGGGTATAGCTTACCCTAAGTGTTGCGGAGGTCTGATGGCAGTCGCTCTGTGTAAAAGCTTAGCCCTCGCCAAATCTCTCAGTTTAGGAAGCCGACCCTGAGACAGTCGGGAAAAAGGCTAGGATGATGAAAGTTAACACTGTTAAAAATAACTAAGTCATACTTATTCGAAAGAGTATAACAAAATTGTCTTGATTTTTTTATATGTATCTACATAGTAACACAACATAGTTACCTTCCCAAGCCATATGGAAAGCTAAAGTGAAGCCCAAGTCACTGTGGCAACGGACAAGTAACCAATTTTACGAACTTAGTGTGAAACAACCGCATGCAAAGTGATCGATCACCATTGTGAATATTTTAGCTACAGCGGGGATCAAGCGGGGCTTAACATAAGTGTTATTGATGCGTATTCCCCGTTAGAGGGGAACGTATTTTTTTTATCCAACTACAGTCGACAACGTTAAAGCTTGAATAATGCATGACCTAGTTAGGTCATCCATCTTTTTTAGTTACCAATAACATCTAAATAGGGCATTCGACTATGCAAAATCAAACTTGCTTGTTATCTCATAGTTACCAGAAAGAAACCATAAATTATGACTAATATGAAAACTGGCAACTCTCACATTTTTTGTTTAATGAGATTAATGAGACGACAAAGACCTGCAACGGTAATCGGGAGTCTATCTTGAAAGCGTAAATTTCATTCAAAAACATTCTACATAAAATATTTTTCAAGCTGGGATTCGAATCCGGAACCTCGTGATCCTTAGGATACTTGCTACCCAAAATAACAACAACACCTTCCTTACTTAATTGAATCCCGGCACTCAATCAAAAAGTTTGTAACTAAGTTTGATAACAACAATCAAAGTACTTAAATCAAAATTTAACTGCCTAATTATGAAATTGTACCGGCAACGGTTTTCAATTTAAATACAGATGAAACCTGATTAGCTAAAATATTAGCATACCCATCGTAACATTTGCTACATTTATTACAAACAAGTTACAATTTCATAACCTCAGTTCTACCTGTTTAGGAATTTCGTGAATGTAAAAGACTGGTAATCAATGTCATACGTTCTCTGCCAAACATTTTGTGCAATAATAAAAGTACATAGAAAAATATATACGTAAATAAATGAAGTAGGTGTGCTGAAACTGAGACAATTGATTGTGTGAACCAATAAGGAATATGAATCTTAACTAATATTATAAAGCTGAAGAGTTTGTTTGTTTGAACGCGCTAATCTCAAGAACTACTGGTTCGAATTGAAAAATTCTTTTTGTGTTGAATAGACCATTTATCGAGGAAAGCTTTAGGCTATATAACATCACGATGCAACTATTAGAAGCAAAGAAATAATGGAAAATGTAAAAAAAAAACGGGGAAAAAATAACTATTCCACGCGGACGAAGTCGCGAACACAGCTAGTCAAACATAATTATGTTCTTGAAATTGCTAATTTATCGTAAAATAGACAAAAAACAGAACAGTGTAAACGTAATCAAAATTGGCTGAAGAATGGACGAGATACGTTCGTTTAAAGGCAAAATATTTATCCGTTTTATGCAAAACATATTTTTCTATCGATGTTGTCCGAAAAATACACAGTGTTTTGGGGTTGAAAGCCCAATTTAGTTGTTGATGTCTAGATCTTTTATTTAACACACAATAGGCTGATCGCACGATAAAAGCAGGATAAAATTTATTCACCAAGCACATTTAATGTGCTTGGTAGTTTCCTTGTTGGAGCAAGAATTATCTGAATGCATTGGAATGTATTCAGATAATTCGTGCTGTGTAGTAGGCCAACAACTCTGAATTCCTTTTTTGGCTCAACCCGGGGTTTTACCCTAGGACCTCGTTTGTTTTTTACACCAATTGTATCATAATATTGTTATACATTTCCAACTAAACCATAACCAACGGATTTAAATTAACAAAGTGAAGCTCAGAAATTAGATGAACATGTATGTTACTATTACTATTAATATTATGTCGTATATCACTGCTATTATGAACAAAAAAATATATAGCAACATTGATATGAAACTTACCATTTTCAGCGTGTGATCCGAACACGATAAGTTGCGATAAAAAAACGAAACCAATCACACCACACACTGCACTTAACACCACAAGCGACCACGAGTTCTACCACTGCACTGCTTCTCAGCAACCACGGACGCTGCAAACAAAAAATACTATTAGTGAAAGTGATTTGATATAACGCTTGAGCCAGGCGCCATAACGTCGAAACCGTTTCGGCAACATTATATAACTTTGGCAAAATGATTATTATTCTCGTTTTTTTTAGATAGGAAGAAGGCAATCTGGTGATGGACATAGATAATGACACTGTTCACTGTTGATATTACGCAAAATTTCAGGCACTATCATAGGAACTATAGATGAATTCTCAGTATCTTGTGTTGGCTCTAATAACTTATACTTTACAGCATCTTCTCTTAATGGTTTCATATGTTTTAAAGGTATACACAAAATATACACCTGTGATATCAAGAAACGCTAAGTTCATTTGTGGACCTTCGTTATTCTGATAACCTTAACATAATTGCTTAAGGTAATTTTTGGGATCTGAGCAATGTATAGACATTGCTCAGATCCCAAAATTTTGCCTTATCCTATGATGATATATGGCATTTGTTTATTTGTAAAATTCGTCACTCGAATCATCCACTTTCAATGCATTTTATCATTCTTCACACAATCTATCCATTTTTTTGAAGACCTCATCCTTTCCACCCGATTTTCAGTTTCAAAGATACAATCTAGGTCATCTTATTCAGTTAAAAGGTTTTTTTTTACAAATTTGTTTTTGAGTTCCTTTATTAAGTGCCAAGGCACCTGTGTCAGAGGGTATTAGTGCAATAGAATGTGTGATAAACACAAGCGTGTCTGTATATTCACTCTCGCAACAAAATAGGATGCTTAAGATTGAAGAGAGATTAGGGGTAGGTAAGACCTGTTGCATCTAGTATTTATTGCTTTAGTAACTTCTATTCTATAGGCACATAACCACTACTTTCCATTAAAAATTTAGGTTTAGAAATAATTCTTCCAGCTAGATAGATAGTTAGCTAGATATCACATAAGTAACATGAGTTAGGTCACAAAAGGATTTATCAAGAGCAGGTTGTGTAGCAAACTAGTATGTAGTATGATAATCCCTTCCATTCTACATTTCTGAAAAAAATCCTTTAATATATTTTGACTTTCTTGAATTGATGATGTTAATGATATCAGCTTTAAGTATTCATTCTGAACCAAAATTTTTATGGCTTTGTTTGCCACACCCATTGGTCCATGCTAATTTTTGGTCAGTTCATTGAACTGTCATGCTAATGACTATATTTCCTACCAAGTTTACAAGTGACGGTTCGTTAAGTCTCTTTATTTACTTTGCAAGGTGACGAATGTTCATGCTCATTAACTTTTATTTATAGAGACAAAAGACACATAACTGGCGAAGAATTTAAGCTATAAACACTAGTTTTAACGTTTCTCTATTGTGTAAAATCATGACTTATTCTACACTCCGTGTTCACTATGATCTTAATTATTATTATTGACACAAAACCTAACCTGTAAATTCAAATAAGTATAATGGTTCCTGCGATACAGACCTCGAGTCTAGTGCAGCGGCCGCTGATAACTTTCAAAGGTTCGTGTAGTAGTTAATTCACTTTTTATTTTAATTAAGACCGTATGTTTTTGTAAATGGAACGATTGTATTACTGGAAATAAACATTAATCTAAAAAGCGGCACAAAGCTTATGTTTATAAACATTGTTTAAGAAACACTTAGATACTTATATAAAGAGATGCTTTGGAAAGTTCAGGAAGGTTCTCAGTGGTATAAAAAAACAGCAAACTTCATCAATTATCACTCGATATTGGCAGAAATGGACTTCTCAAAAAGTCTTTAAATGAAAAAATCTATCGAAAATTCTTCGGATATCAAATATACATATTGGGATTCTGCTAAGTCGAATTTACTTAGTATGACAAATATTAATGGTAGATTATTCTGTCACGATTCCAAAACAGCCAGTGAAAGTCATGGAAAGATTGATTATGCTATGTCTGTAGTAGACAGACGCAAAAACATAAATCCAGTTTGAAACCACAATACGTCTTGTAAATTCAGAACTACAATAAATATAAGCTAAGAAAGCATGACAATCAATCAATGTTTTTCATTATTCCTAGTTTTAATCCGTTCGAATCCAGTTTACAATAAACAAAGTTGTGAAACTATTTTAAACCACCAAGATGGGCAAATAAACCTACGGCCTGATATTAAGCGGTTACCGCAGACTATGTACGCCTGCAACACCAGGGGTATCACACATGCGTTGCTCACCCTACCCCCCGGCTGCCGATGCAGTACTCACCCCATGAACTCCGAAAACCCTACTCACTAGAAACTGGACCTACAGTATAACTTTCTGTTCAATACCTTACGTTGCTGACAAAACCACCAAAACTGGCGGAAGTTGAATTTAATCCGTGCGATGACGGATTAAGTATACAAATCAACGCCAGTTCGTAAGTCCACTAAGAAACTTCTTGAGATTTCAGATTCTCAGTCAATGGTAGAGTTTACCCGTCTGGCAAAACAGTTGTAAAATAAGTTCGTTCGCGTTTCGGAATCAGTGAAGCCAGAGCTATCTTAGACCAACGACAGACGTGACCGAATTCGTTACTTGTCCGTTGTCTCAGCGACTTGTGCTTCCGCTCTCCACCAGGCAAGGAAAAACCACTGTGCCATAAGTTTCAGCGCAGTCAAAGGCTTTAAGGGAAATCCTACCTAGAGACCCATAAAAATTCCGAAGAAAGATTAATAAAGACTAGCGACCCGGCCCGGCTTCGCACGGGTTCAATACTCATTTTTCCCGCTAACTCCCGTTCTCTTGGGAATTTCGGGAAATCCTTTCTTAGTGCACCTCTACGGTACTTAATCTACGTCCTTTCCAAATTTCAAGTGCCTACATGTAGCCGTTTAGGCTGTGCGTTGATATGTCAGTCAGTCAGTGTCTCCTTTTAAATATAGATAATAATATCCCTATAAAGATTTGTTATTAAACAGACCCATATATTAATTCACAGCAGATTTTCAAAGGCTGTGGAATCCTTCAACTTCACTTCGTCCCAGCTAAGTTATAAGCTGCCGCGTAATTTTAATGGAAGGAATTTTACCAAGCCAATAAAACAAGAACGGCCAAGGATATTTGCGCAGGACTGTCGAGATGACCTCCCTTTTCTACTTTTCTCGCAAACCTGTACTCGATGGCGTAATAATCGATTTTATATATTGATACTGGTTCATCGATGTATCACGTTGCAATCGTAGTCCAATTTGTGATAATGTTGTAACGACGGTAGTTGCGTACTTTTAAAGTTTAATTGAAAGTTTGTATAGATAACACTTTTTTTAAACTTAAGAAACTAGTCGGTTATTGCTTTTCAAGTGAGAAAGCTTATAAAAGTAGTGCCAATATTTTATCATTGTGTGTTTCAGAAGCGTAGCGTGCCTCGGCGAGGCCCCGTATAAAAAAATGTTGGGGGCCCTAAGGAAGGAAAAGATTTGTCACAAAATTTTGAAAGTTTTTATTAGTTTTTGGGGTCCCGTATAATTGATACGCCAGATACGGCCGTAGCAACGCCCCCTTGTGACATTCCTGCAAAAGGGATTCTAAGTGAAACTAAGCAGTTTTATTGAAAGAAGTACACTATTCTTTGCATGGTCTGACAAGCGCTTGGCCGGTTTTTACCAGTTAGAAAAGAAAACAAAGATTGTATTTTAAGAAGTAATGAAGATTTACATGCCTACACGCCAGCGCGAAAAAGTTAAAATGTATTATTAAATTATATACCTAGATGTTTCTCTACATAAAAATTCATTACACTCACTTTCAGGCGGTCTCTAGAATTTAGAAAGTGTAAAAATACATTTCAAAGCAAATAAAACAGTTGCCTAGTTCTACCTAACTTTGTTTTTGTGAAACTGACGCGGCTTAAAAGTGAAAAACAAAGAAGAGCACTATTAAAAATCGGTCGCCAACAGAGTTGCGAATACCTATATAATAAAATGGACCAATTTTAATGTTTTAATGAAATCCTTCACAGTTTTAATTTATAGGATGTCGTAGAAAGGACTAAGAGAATATAGGAAAACGAGCAGCGCCGTTAACCTGGATACCAATAAAACCTACTGCGGTTAACTCTTCGATAGGTCCAATGTCTTCGATAGGTCTTGGTGGTAAATAAATGGACAGTAATTTTGATAGGCACTGGTTTATTGTAATCCCGAAGATACAGCTGACGAACATGGCGATACAATATTGAGGGCGGTTGGAGGCTCCCGATCAAGATTGGTGCGCGGTAGCCGTCTGGATGTAAGGGAGCGGCCTATCATCTTAGGCTCGATAAGGATTGGTGCGCAGGGAAGCCGTTGGATGTAAGGGAGCGGCTATATCTTTTCGCTCCAAGCCAACTACTGCGTGAATAGACCATCACAATTGAAGGCGTAGCTAATAAATACTAAGACCGGTGACGGGCAGCAGCGCTCCAGGAGCAGAAGCTACGCCCTGCGATCCGCAACCCGCCTGCCCAGCGTGGCGATTATGGGTATATCCTCCAGAGTTTGCTCTAAGTGCAACAACTGGAGAGGCCTATGTCCAGTAGTGACTGTAATAGGCTGATGATGATGAAGGATGATGATGATGAGCCGTCTGGGATGTAGTGAGTGGTGTAGGGACGACTGTACTGTACTCGTCGTCCAAGCGTGGTGGTGACTAAGGCAAGCCCTCAAGTGACAATTGTCATTAGGAAGGCATAATATCTCCAGCAGTGGTCGTATGCAAGCTGATGATGAAGACAGTATAAACATTTGTGTGTATGATCATCATCATCAACATATCTATGTGTCTGGGTGTTTGCTATGCATATCTAATATTGTATATTTTTACAATATTTAGCAAAGCTTCGGCTTAGTTTGGACTAGCATAACATTATCATAAGACCATTATTATACTACCTAATTCTGTGCAAATAAATGTTTGAGTTTAGTAGATTTCGCTGTGTTGTCCAGCATGGCATGTCTTGGGCTGTTTATTTATTTAACGACCTTAGTCTATCACCATAATTATTACCTAGCTAATGTCTGTATTTTTAATGTCAAGGCATTTCATTCACAGATAGGCTTACTTAGGACTTAGGTACTCTTATATTGTACAGTGTCCGCAAATTCTCGCGTGATAAAACAATAGAGCCTTGAAGTTACCTAATTGCTAGGTTTCTTCTGATTGTATCTAATACTGGGAACATATTAAATTTTAAATCCGACTTTATTGATATTTGTGCGTATAAATTACATGCTTAATAAACAAACCATAAAATTGCGTGCGTCTGATGTGTTCTTTGCCGTAATGAGATGTTGTTTCTTCCTGTGTTATGAACAATCTTGAATCAAGAATAGTACCTTCCTCATACCTACCCCTTAAATTGTGTACAGGTAGTGACTAGATAATTATGTTTTTATAATATTATGAACTAGCTGTGCCCGCGGCTTCGCCCGCTTTCTTGTAGTTATAGTTGTAGTAGTTGCATGTTCAGTAGCCTATGTTACTCTCCATCCAAATAAAAGACAAACATACAGACAGACACACTTTCCCATTAATTTATAATATTATTACTAGGATGGATTATTGTTATTTGTTTTTATTTTTTATCCAGTTGTATTTACATGTTTGAATTATTTGTTGATACATTAAACATGAAATTTTTTTCTACACTTTACATTTCAACATATTTTCCTGTTCCTGACTCTTGAAATTTTGATCAAGCTTGTGCCAATACCTACATTTAATTGCTATTACATTAATGGCTTCATTGATCAGTAAAGGCTTTTAACCTACAGGTAGGTACAAATAATTTTTTTACATGTGATGTACGTAAATGATACTAATATGGTATTAAAATTACCGTTAATTTCATGGGTAGGTATTTACACCGCTTCAAAAAGGATCTACAGAGCTGCGCCCTGCGGTATGGGGCTTAGGATACTAATGAGGTAGCGTATCTCATACCCAGGGCCCTGGATCATCTTCTTCTTCTCCTTCTATCTTCTTTCTATTTTCTATTATTATTATTATTATTTATTATTATATAATAAAAATGTAACGAATCGCTGTCTGTACATGGAAGATATATGTGAAAAAATATTATGGGAGGCCTTTATTAATGCAATAGTACCCAAAACAATGATTTTTGGAATTTTTGTCTGTTTGTCTGTATGTTTGTGCACGCTAATCTCAGAAACCGCGTATCCGATTAAGATGCGGTTTTCATTAATATATTTCTGGACGCTTCCCTTAACATTTAGTGTTTGTTTCATGTTAATCGGTCCATAAATAAAAAAGTTACGCCGATTTAACTAATAACGTTGAGCCTGCTGTACGTTTGCGCGGGTATGTAAAGCGCGCCGAGATCTGCGCCGCGTCGCTGCCAGCTGCCAGGCACTGGGGGTCATTAAAATCACTACCCAAGAAACTATTCCACGCGGACGAAGTCGCGGGCACAGCTAGTACTACTTACGCGTAAAAGAGCTCCTATCAAAAAACATTAAAGGACCCACAGAGCTCCTGTAAGCATTACATCACAGTAACTTTATAAAAGCACAATTTCATTAAGTTTCAGTTCACTTACTGGTATTCTAAAGTCAACGAGTCATAAACTTTCTGGACACTTAAGTACCTTCTCTCACTCACAGTAAATTACTTGGAGCTCAGTTTCAGCATAGGTATAAAACATCCTAACGTTATTGTCAGCTCATATAAGGGTATTTAATTAAATGAACATTCAACTTGACACTTAGGTACTTGAGACTTTAAGTGCGGTACTGACACTAACTATAATAGATTGGAACTGCCTTAACTGTTGTATCTATTTTTATCAAACGTATTAGGGTGTCTTTTCGTCAAAGAAACTTTGGGAACTTTTGAGATCTCAATACCTATTGGTGTCAAAAGGAAATATTTTGAAAAAATCCTTGTGGTTTCCGGATTTAGAAATGTGCCGCCCCATCTCATTTCGTACGTGTCGTAGAATATGACTAAGGGAAAATCAGGAAATCAGCAGCAGAGTTTACATGGGTATTAATGAAACCTGCGGTCACCAACCCAAATGCAAGTCGTACCATATGACAATTATCCCTTGCGGAGGAGGAAATGGGCTATGTCCAGCAATATGCTGATGATGAATATGTGTAAAACCTCCAAGCCAACCTCACCTGCCCATGGTGCATCCTGCCAAATAACAAACAAGGCGCTGGCAACCGACTGTTGGCGGCATAACCATCACAATTGAAGGTGTAGGTAGTTAAATGCCACAGACGACGGGCAGTGTATGGGTATATTCTCCAGATGTTTGCTTAAAGTGGCGAACATCTGGAGAGGCCTATGTCCAGCAGTGGACTGCAATAGACTGATGATGATGATAAGTATGTGTATGTAAAAGGAAAAATAATATGTGGTTCTACCACAGAAAACTGGCAAGTTGTTGTGAAAAAGTGGCCAAGTGGAAGTTAACTAACCTGACAATAACATCGGATCTTGCTCGTTATTACATAAGCTGTGCTCGCGACTTCGTCCGCGTGGGATAGTTATTTTTTCCCCTTTTTTTTACATTTTCAGCGTGATGTTATATAGCCTAAAGCCTTCCTCGATAAATGGTCTATTCAACACAAAAATAATTTTTCAATTCGGACCAGTAGTTCCTGAGATTAGCGCGTTCAAACAAACAAACAAACAAACAAACTCTTCAGCTTTATAATATTAGTTAAGATTAACATAAAAGAAAAATGCTAATTCAGCCGCGACTATTATGTTAATTAGCACTATTTAAATCTTAATTTTGAATAAGCTTATACTGATTCTGCAGTTACATAACTTACGACATAAATGATATAATACTTAACGGGGAGATTCTACTTACAAAACAATATGGAGGTTTACGCAATTTGCAAGTCTTGTCAAGGATCTCGCCGTAGTCGCCGTGTCGTACCCATCTGATGGCTATAAAATACACACCGTGAATTTATTAGACAAGAGACATCGGCGGCATAAATACTTAACATGATTTACGAAGCGCGAAAAACACCCGTACCTATTCACAAACAATACTTAAATAAATAACCCAAGACATGCCACGCTGGGGCACACATCGCCATCTAGCCCCAAACTAAGCCGAAGCTTGTACTATGAGTGCTACTAGACAACTGATAAACTTACTTAGATACTCTTTTTTAGGGTTCCGTAGCCAAAATGGCAAAAACGGGACCCTTATAGATTCGTCATGTCGGTCTGTCTGTCTGTCTGTCTGTCTGTCCGTCCGTATGTCACAGCCAATTTATTCCGAAACTATAAGAGCTACATTATTGAAATTTAAATAAATAAATAAATAAAATAAGATTTATTGTCTGCTTACAACATCTCTATCTAGCCAGTAGTTTTTTTTTAAACGTCATAAATCAAATTACCTAATTTTTTCATTTAATTAACTCCAATATAATAAAACGTAAAGAAAAACATTTATTTAGCTGTATAGTGGTACGGAACCCTACGTGCGAGAGTCCGACTCGCACTTGGCCGGTTTTTTGTTCCAAGCCATCCTCACCTGCCCGTGGTGCATCCTGCCGAACAACAAACGAGGCTCTGGCAAACCGACTGGTGGCGGTATAGCCATCACGGTAGAAGGCGTAGCTAAATACCACAGACCGATGACGGGCAGCAGCGTCACCGGAACAAGAAGCTACGCCCTGCGATCGCCAACCCGTCTGCCCAGCGTGGCGATCATGGGTATATTCTCCAGATGATTGCCCTACGTGGTGAACAACTGGAGAGGCCTATGTCCAGCAGTGGACTGCAATAGGCTGATGATGATGATTATAATGTAGGTATGACCCGTCTGATATTAAACGGTTACCACTGCTCATTTAGTCTCCAATGCAGCACAGGGGCGCGGCTGTAGTCTACCGTGAGGAAAGAACTCTCAGGCCACGTTAAAGGAACGACAAGTCATAGCGACGAGAAAAAAAGCGACTAGAAGCTCATTTCAGTTCACAAACAGTTTCAAAACGATCGATGTCATAATGCCGTTGGTCTATCGTAAGATTAACCTTATTATGTTCAAGTAGGTTTAAAAAAACAAAAGCCTACCATCGCATTCGTCGTGAGACAAATCGAATCTCGAATCAGCATCAAAAAATTTCGTCGTTCATTCTCTTATCTAGAAATGATTTAATGAGAAGTCCCATTGCTCTAATACACTTTCAAACGAGAATACGCAAGTATATCACAAGTCCAAGTGGCCACATATCAAACCAGTTCTGACGCTCACTCCACTCCACTACCCTACAAAATGCAGGAAACTTAGAACTGGTTTGATGGTTGCGCAACTGTTATGGTGTATCGGCTGGTTCTTTGCTTACTATAGCCACTATATGGGAAACTTTATGCTGAATGAAGGGCAGAGGTGAACACCTATATCCTCATTTAAGAGAGGTAGGGCATAGCGAATCTTTGCTCGAATTGAGCTGCCCGGACTTCCACCCTATAGAATACCGCAGCCAAATGACCTCCGGGTCGTGTTTCTGCTGGTGAGTAGGGTTTCCGGAGCTCGTGGGGGTTAGGGTTGGGCCGGCATGGCAGTGGAAACTGACAGGTAACTGACCAGTTACTTGCCAGTTGTCACAGCGACTTGGGCTTCTCTTTCACTTTCCATCAGGCGTAGGGAAGCCATTATGTCGAGCTACTATAAAAAAAGCCTGCAAATGTTTGCCCTAAGCGGTGGACACCTGGAGAGACCTATGTCCAGCAGTGGACTGCAATAGGCTGATGATGATCCTTCTTTAACGTGGCCTAAAGAGAGTTCTTTCCTCTCGGTAGCTCGGCTTAGCTGTGTCCCTGGTACTACAGAATCTATGAGCGGAGGTAACCGTTAACATCAGATGGGCCGCTTGCTGTTCTGCCTTCAATAATAAAAACACCAAAGAGGCGATACCCTCAATCACGTGACAACCCTCACATTACGCCAAGCGATCCGTCTCTTACATCGTAACAGTTACAAAATGAGTTATTTTATGTAATAGGAGAAAAGCTATATCCTGTATAGTAATTAAGTAAGATGCTTTATACGATTTAGTTGAACTAACAACCTCATTTGCTCGCTAACTCAAACATAGTTGTTTAGCCTAACGTGCCAGTAATTTCTGGAACTTGCCTCCGTTCCGAACCACGCAAGCTTCACTTAGACTAACGCTAATGTAGGGACGTCAAGAGGGCTTATAATTTATTTACTAACTATATAACTACGTTACTAGGTTGGTAGTACATTAATTTTCTAGTTAAATTCGACGCGTAAAGGAATACCAAATAGTAAAAGTTTCTAAGTAGGTAAAACTGGAGTGTGTGAGTGGGATGTAAGGGAGCGGCCTATCACCTTTTCGCTCCAAGCCATCCTCACCTGCCCGTGGTGCATCCTGCCGAACAACAAACGAGGCTCTGGCAAACCGATTGGTGGCGGTATAACCATCACGATAGAAGGCGTAGCTAAATATCACAGGCCGATGACGGGCAGCAGCGTCACCGGAACAAGAAGCTACGCCCTGCGATCGCCAACCCGCCTGCCCAGCGTGGCGATTATGGGTATATCCTCCAGAGGTTTGCCCTAGGTGGCCAGCAGTGGACTGCAATAGGCTGATGATGATGATGAAAACTGGAGTGACTAAGGTAAACGATGCTGCCCGTTTCCTGATATTCCTTTAGTCGTCTTCTACAGCAACCACGGGATGAGATGGGTTAGTCCATTCTAAGTCCGGAATCTAGACATTAGGATTATCTATACTTATAATAAATCTGTAGGAAATTTCTTGTACAGAACTGACCATTCTGTACAAGAAATATTTTTTCAAAATAACTATCACGGGGTGACTAGTGATCGATACTGATGCCAAAAATGCAATCAGTAAAATTTTTATCTGTCTGTCTGTATGTTCGTTATAGAAAAAGAAACTACTGGACGGACTTTGACGAAACTTGGTACAATTATTCTTCATACTCCTGGGCAGGTCATGGTATACTTTTGATCACGCTAAAACCAATAGGAGCAAAGCAGTGAATGGAAATGTGGGGAAAACGGTAGAAATTTTTATCTGTACGTTTGAACGCGCGTCACGTGAAAACTACTGCATGGATTTGAATGTGGTTTTCACCAATGTATTGCTAGAGGTCTAACTTAAAATTTAAGCACCATTTTATGAAAGTCCGTTATTTTTTTAACCACGCGGGCGACGCCGCCGGCACAGTTAGTATTTAAATAAATAATTAAATAATTCACAGCCACCAACTGGTTTCAAATTAAGGTTTTCCCTTGTATTATGAATACTAGTCATGATTAGTTTTACTGGGGGATTCTCCCATAATACCCAAATCTGAGACAATTTAATTTAAAAAAGACTAATTTCCTGAATTGACCCGCTCAGGAATCGAGCCCGGAATCTTCCGATCGTTCACCTTAAGTTTAACGCTCAAACCATTGCGCCACTAAGACGGACAATGTATATGTACCAAAGTATAAATTCGCGCTCTGTTTAATTACTGAAGTATCCCGCTACTTGATAAATAAAGAAATCACTGCGCAGACACGATAAAATTTAATTTTAGTAATTAACCCACAAGAGGCTCAGTGCCACTAAAATAGCCTGGGTGACTTATTCTAAAAGTATATAGGTACGTATCAAATAGCTAAGTAGATACACTTAATTATAAATGAATATACATTTTTAGAATTTCATGATAATGAAAGTTTCGCTAAGTGCCTATTACAAAATCTTTAGTACTCACTAGCTGAATGTTAATAACTAAATTATTTTTATACATAAAAATTAAACAACAACCAATTGTACCTATATAGTGCCTATATTTCAATTAGTCACTTTAGGTGTCCGGAAATCTGTGTGGTTTCTGGATAAAGTCCTGTTATGACACCCCTTTTCATCCCCATCTCATGCCGTGGGTGTCGTAGGAGACGACTAAGGGAATAGCAGGAAACAGGCAGGAGCGTTTACCTGGGTACTAACAAAACCTACTGCGGTCACCAACCCGCCTGCCAACCGTGGTAACTAGAAAATCCCCCAAATGATATTTGTCATTGGGGGAGACCTATGTCCAGCAGTGGACGTCTGCAGGCAGATGATAATGACTATTTCAATTACACTACAAAACTACATTAAAAAGATTCAATGTTCGTTTGTTTGATAGATTTGTACAGGAATAAAGTTGTAGTGAGTAATAATCTTAGTTTTTAACAAAGTATCTCCCATTCTTTGTTATTTTCTAATACGAACTTCCGACTATAACTCTGAGTGTTTTGAGTGGTTGCCAACGGAGAAACAAAGGAACAAAGTTGCAAAACTATTAAAGAAAACTCGAGCCAATTTATGAAAGTTCCTTTTCTTTCGAGTTTAAAATGATCTTTCGCTGATCCAGACCACTGCGGTTGAACAAAAACATAGTTAATATGCGCGACGTCTTATGATTAAATGGCTATTAACTTTTCTGTGAGACTTGCTTTGCGCAGTTTGAGAGTTTTATAAGTTTTATTTTTATCGAAATGTTCATAAAGTCCTGATTATTAGGTTCTGTTTTTTCAATCGTCAGGTAAAATTTAACAGACTGTGATTTGAAAACGAAAAAAAGATTTCTATGCCAGGGCGTCATTTCACAAAGTATTATCCTGAAGAGATCATCTTGACTTTTGTTATTAGTCTTCTCACCTTCTATCAGCCTGTTGAACTTATCAACCAGCCGACTTCTTGGTGTCTACGGAAGACCAGGTCGAGGTTTTTTACCAAGATGCCTCGGCTCATGCTGAGTAGACACCGTTTAGGATCAGGTGTAATTTAGTTTGTTTTTCTACTCCTTTGTTCATATTTTGTATGTGACTCTAATAAACGTATTTTTTTTTCCTTTTTTTTTCTTTCAATCAACTGAAAATTCAGAGAAATTCTCTCTTGACTATCATACAGCAAACGTGATTTTTAGCCATGTTTTTGTCCGATATTAAAATCAGCACCAAGTAAATGCTAAATCTAGTCAATGGAATCTTCATCCGACTCGCGCTTGGCCGGTTTTTTGTAATGTTTTCATTTTTTTTTTTTTTTTTTTTATAGTGGCTCGACATAATGGCTTCCCTACACCTGATGGAAAGCGAAAGAGAAGCCCAAGTCGCTGTGACAACGGGCAAGTAACTGGTCAGTTACTGGTAGTTATTTAATTTTGTCTTTCGCTTTTATTTATATAACATACCTACCTAAGTATTATTATTTGCCTCAAAACACATAACAAACACGCAACAATATACCATCCACGCTTTTGATCCGTCTAACCGTCCTATTACATAGCGTCGCGAAAGTCGCACGCGCATCATTGTTCTGTCATCGCTGCGTGATTCGCACTACTCGAAATAAATAAAAAAAATAAACGAAATGTAACGAGGTTGGGGTTATGAGCGTGTTAGATTAGAAAGCGCGTATGTAAATGTTTGTCTGTTGGCATAATGACCCTAAAGAGATCTATCGACGTGACGTTAGTTTGAAGAATCGGTACCTAATGAATATGTAAATAAAACAAATAAACGCGCCAGACACGCTTAAACTGTGGAACTGTTTACCGGAGTCCGTGTTCCCCGAAGGATATAATCTTCAGATTTTCAAGGCAAGAGTTAATCGGTTTTTGTTGGGTAAGCGCGCTTCATCCTAGGCTCCAACATCGCTTAACATCAAGCTAGTTGGGGTCAAGCGCAACCCATTCACTTATAAAAACAAAAAAAGACAATTACATCATACACCTGTGGGGATATTCATTAGATGTTCGGATGGATGGTTCATCCAAATATTTGAATGAACGATGCAGAATGTTTCCCTTCTGTATCGTTCATTTAAATATTCGTTCAAATTGTGCCTAAGTATACGCTCGTTTTACACGTTTGTTAAAACTGGCATGTATTGTTTTGCACTAAATAAACGGTTTTAAATAGGTATGTCTAAAGAGCAATGTTTATAGCCCATATTTGAATTTTTTATCTTTTTGTCGGGTGGGAGCAGTATAAAATATGTGCTATGACCTTAACTTATAGGTATTTGTACTTATTTTGTGCATTTCAACGTCATAAGTTATTGTACCTTACCACTTTAGTTGTTTTACAAATGCCACTAAGTAGGTATGTCATGTTTTTTTTGGGACATTATTGCTAAAACAAAATGTACCTAGCTAGTTTAATTTTGTTAACGTTAACGCAGATCCTATTACTTTTTGTGCCCATGTCATTGTAGTTGTAGGTAAATTAAGTAAATGTTATTTGAGTAAATTGAAAAGGAATTTAATCATACCTTTGAATCATGTTAATTTAATCTTCACCATTTGAGTACATATACAATTACCTACTTTAATGTCCTTGTTCCTATTAAAGTACATTTATTTATTAATAGTTAACTCTAACCGATGTGTTTTCAAATTTGAAATTCATTCATTCACACACCTTTGTAGAGATTCTAAGGTTGTGTCATTATCATCAGCCTATCGCTGAACATCAGTCGCTGAACAATGCTGAACAGCTCTTCAGTTGTTCGCCACTTTGGGCAAAGCGGTAGGTATAACCATCACAATTTAAGGCGTAGCTAAATACCACAGGCCGATGACGGGCGGCAGCATCACTACTTGACATCTGCGATCGCCAACCCGCCTGCCCATCGTGGCGATTCCATAATCGCATATACCCAGTACATAGTACCCATGTACTCCAGGTGTGTTTGCCCAAAGTGGCGAATAACTGGAGAAGCCTATGTCCAGCAGTGGACCGCGATAATAATGGTCTTCTTCTTCTTCTCGTGTCAATGGGAATCCAGATTGTATAGAACCCATTCAAAACTTTTCGATGATAATTATGATGGCTTGTAAACATACGTGTATGACTTATCATCATCAACTTGTGTCAGTCCACTGGTGGACATATGCCTCTCCTAATGTTCGCCACCTTCGATCGATTTTGAGCCTTTCGCATCCAGCACTTGCCAGCCGTCCCTGCGCAAATCGTCACTCCACCTGGCCTGAGGGCGTCCTACATCACACTTTCCGGGACGCGGTCTCCACTCCAGAACTTGTTTACCCCGGTTATCGATTCTGCAGCTAATATGGCCAGCGCCACTTAAGCTTACTAATCCAGTGAGCTATGTCGATGACTTTGGTTCTCTGCCCAATCACCTCGTTTCGGATTCGATCCCGCAGAGAAACGCGTGTTTCTGCCAGTGAGTAGGGTTTCCGGAGCTCGCGTGGGGTTAGGGTTGGGCCGGCATGGCGGTGGCAACTGACAGGTGACGAACCGTTCTCACAGCAACTTGGGCTTCTCTTTCGCCTCTCTCACCACAAAAATACGTCATGTTTCAACAATAGCTGTTCATAGTAAGTTACCCCGAAATTATTTCCTCTACATGTTTCGGCCTTCAACTGGAAAATGAGCACAAGCGCTACAAGAGAGCTACAAACAATATTTCGTATTGTCCGCTTCTCAGATATCCAATTTCAGAGTCTTTTAGAACCCGTTCTGGGAATTGAAACCTACGAAGTGAAAGGGTGAAGTGATAAAGACAACGTAATAAGCCTATCTGGACCAGCTGTTGTTCAACAACGATCATAATAATAAACGATATGGTTGAAGTGGGACAAACGGATAAATTGAACATTTATTTCTAACTTCGCCAGCGGCGTCTCACGCGTACTTATCGGGATTCAAAAATAACGAACTTCCATAAAATGGTTCCTAAATTTTCAATTAGACCTCTAGCAATACATTGGTGAAAACCGCATTCAATTGTACCATGTAGTAGTTTTTGTGTGATGCGCGGTCAAACATACAGATAAAAAAAGAATTGTTTTCTCAACACTTCCCATCACTGCTCTGCTCCTATTGATTGTATCGTGATGAAAAGTATACTACATATAACCTGCCCAGGCGTATGAAGAATAATCGTACCATGTTTCATTAAAATCCGTCCAGTAGTTTTTTTTTCTATAGCGAACATACAGACAGACAGACAAAAATTTTACCGATTTTATTTTTGGCATCAGTATCGATCCCTAATCACCCCCTGATAGTTATTTTGAAAATATATTTCATGTACAGAATTGACTTCTCTACAGATTTATTATAAGCATAGATATAGATAACGCCATATCAAGATGATGTCTTTTATAAAAATATTATATAGACTAAGAGAGGTAGGGCATAGCGAAAAGGTTTTATTATAGAGAGCATTCATAAAATTTAAATTACTTCCAGAAGTATCCGACCTAAGCAATGCTTGTACCCTGGATACCAATTACAATTCATCATCATCATCATCAGTAGCCTATAACACTCTACTAAAGTGAATGAACAGTCCAGTCCAATTACAATGCATCATCAGCCCTAATCAGTCCACTGCTGGACATAGGCCTCTCCTAATGTTCCTAATTACAATTATTTAACCTTAATTATTAAATAAGACGGTTTTTATAAGTCAAACTAAACTAGGAACTTGTTCGATACACAATTCATTCAAGTAATTCACCGACTGAGGTACGGGTAACTTTGAATTAAGTAGTCACTTGTGCTTCAGAGCTATTTACTTGGATAGCACAGGAATTGTCCCGTACAGAATGAACTGTGACAATAGCATGCTCCCGAAACTCCTCTGGAACTAATTCCCGGTACACAACTGTCTCGAAGCCCGCAATCCCCTGGGAAATGCACAAAGGGAATAACGGGACTTCAAGTCTTAGTGAACGTCAAAATGGCGGGATCAAGTCCGCAATTTAAAATTTATCACACTATAATGTTCGTGTCATATATGTATATTTGTGCCTTATACCAGACATTTGTACCTCTAAAGGTAAAGGTGAATATTAAGACTTAACTGCTATTGGTCCAGTTCGTATGGGGTTTATAAAATTGTCATGTTTCAAGCTACTAATTAATGCGAATGGAGTGTGCTTTTCACTATCTATACTTATAATAAACTAGCTGCCACAATCAATAGGAACAGATCAGTGAAGGGAAATATTGGGAAAACGGGAGAAATTTTTATCTGTATGTTTGAACACGCATCACGTAAAAACTACTGCATGAAATTGAATGCGGTTTTCGCCAATGTATTGCTAGAGGTCTAACTTAAAATTTAGGCATCATTTTATAGGAGTCCGTTATTTTTGGAACCCGATAACCATGCGTGCGACGCCGCTGGCTCAGCTAGTCTTAAGTAGGTACCCGAAACGAAGCTACTTAAGGCCGATCGCTAGTTTTATGGAACTTGGTCCCGCCATTTCGACTTACAATCACAAGTCTCAATATTATTGAAACGTCTAATGAAAACTTAATATTTCTTTTTCGTCTATATATAAGTATTGTATTCTTTATTTATTTATCTAATTTATGATTCCTATTGTTCCTCAATAAAGTTTTCCGACTGGAAACTTTATATGATAGATACAAATCTCATATCAAGGGAAGTTCGGAATGTAGAGCGGTCAAGATTTATTGAGCAGATGTACCAGTCCAGTTGATGCAAGATTTTTGCAATATCGTTGTTTTGAATGGTTTGTATGCTATGAATATAAAAGTACTTACTAGCTGTGCTCGCGACTTCGTCCGCGTG
The DNA here is from genome assembly GCA_031163375.1 of Conogethes punctiferalis. Classification (NCBI taxonomy): domain Eukaryota; kingdom Metazoa; phylum Arthropoda; class Insecta; order Lepidoptera; family Crambidae; genus Conogethes; species Conogethes punctiferalis. Next base: position 13,277,144 of record CM062088.1, read on the forward strand.
TAATAGTTATTTTTCCCCGTGATGTTATATAGCCTAAAGCCTTCCTCGATAAATGGTCTATTCAACACAAAAAGAATTTTTCCTGAGATTAGCGCGTTCAAACAAACAAACTCTTCAGCTTTATAATATTAGTATAGATTACTGAAAGTGTTGCAACCCTAGAATTTTTCACACATATACGAGTACATGTGAATTTTGAGACTGTCATTAACGCCGTTCAGCATTTCTTCCTTCACCATAAATCCCTACGCACGATGAAAAGCAAAAGAGGAGTCTGTCACTGCGACAACGGGCACACAAGTAACCGAAGTTAAAAAAAAGTCACATGTGAGTTGATTTCGGCACATAAGATACTTCTTCACGCCCCGTTTTAAGGCCCCCATATCAAAAAGGAGGATACACATTTTAATGAGTTCCACATTTTAACGACGCGGCAAAGATAGGAATTGCCTAACTTTTCGGTCTTGCGAATTTTCGTTTACTTTATTTATTAAAACGACATCCTAACTATTTCAAGGTACTATGCTATTATTTATCTTACTTCCACATTCGTCCATAGTCAAAAAACTCGTAAACCTAGCCAATATTTATTCACACTTATTTGGAAGCGGAACGTACAAAGAAATATATCCGTTGCCGAATTGTTTTGCAGGAATCTACTCGAAATAAACATATTGGATTCATGGAAAATGTAACTATATAAAAACTATTCCGTTCGTGGTTCATTGTAAATATCTTACATACCTTTATTTGGAACCTTCGTCAATATTAAGCCATTTTAAATGGCTTTTATTAGCTTACTTGTAACCCTTTGAACGCTTATATGCCGCGATATGACGATAACAATAGATTGCTGTCTATTGTTTGTAATTTCTCGGCGGGCAAAGGATTAAACACGTAATTAATGTTATATGTGAGCGAGGTCATGCTTTTCTTTGGTCCTAATTTTAATAATTTAAGTGGTGTAATTTAAATACATTTATTAGTTCCTTTTAAATTAAAATTTCTCCCTTTTTAGATGATAAATAGAGATGCAATGAATATTCGGCCACTATTCGATATCTGGCCTATTCGGTCATAATTTTACAGGGTGAACTCTACCACCGGCTCGTACGCCATTCAAGGGAATTTTCATTGAAAAAAAATCTAAATTGATCTCACCGGAACTTGAAAGATGCTTTTAGGTTTTGACGCTCTAACCATTGCTCCACCGAGGCTATCTGTTTCGAGTTGATGCGGAATGTATGACAAATTAAAACATAAAATTCTAGTTGTCCTGTCTCTGCCGTTCCTCAATATCTACGCTATGGTTTGGTGAAACACAGAGGTAGGGCATAGCGAATCTTCGCTCGTATTGAGCTGTCTGTCCGGGGAAGGACCACCGCCCTATAGACGACCGCAGCCAAATGACCTCCGGGTCGTGTTTCTGCCGGTGAGTAGGGTTTCCGGAGCTCGTGGGGGGTTAGGGTTGGGCCGGCATGGCGGTGGCAACTGACCAGTTACTTGTCCGTTGTCACAGCGACTTGGGCTTCTCTTTCGCTTTCCATCAGGCATAGAGAAGCCATTATGTCGAGCTACTACAAAAAAAAACGCAAAAATATTTATCTATTGGCAAGAACCAAGGGTAAGCCCTTGCTAAGGTTGCTTGCTTGGTAAGGGGCTTTAACGGGTCTTGATCGAATTTAACACTTATTTCTTATGTCAGTCTGTCAAAATAAAAAGGGACTAATTATTCGTCCAGCGAGTATCGTCATTGACCCCACCTTGGCCATGGGCCCGTAGCGTGCCAATATAAATACCAAGACCATCTTCGCTACTTGTTTTTGCGGACGACGATTATAATGAAATTAATTAAGGCTTCACTTTTATAAGTCAGGCATTAAATTACGTCAGCTGGTGGGAAGCCTCAGGGTTATATCTTTTTGAAGGTTTCGTCCGAATTATGTCCAATGGAGAGATTTTTGACGCTCTTATGAAGCTTGTGAGAAGTAGCAATGAAAAGCTAATTACTTATTTAACCACAAAGTGACATCACATATTACACGACAAACCTTAACACATTGTATTCATTATAATATTAATTAATCAGTAGTACCAAATGAGTTGAATGGCATCACCTCGCCCCTTCTAATTGATATCCTCTACCCAAAGGTTGTCTGGAAGAAACAGCTTACAGCAATAATAGCCATAAAATGTCTACTATACATTTTTAAGTCAATGAGTACTACCTTTTTTAACCGACTTTAAAAAAGAGGAGGTTCTCGAGTGATATTCGACTGATATTTTTTTACTACATATACTAAAAAAAATATTATACATAGAGACGAATTGAGAACCTCCTCCTTTTTTCGAAGTCGGTTAAAAATTCGTTACAAGTAGGTACAGGTTGTATTGTAGTAATTTCCGCTGAACATGTTAAGTATTTTAACAATCTCGTTACCGCAGCAGTTTACAGTGTTCAACGGAAATGTCCTGAAAGAGATTCCATTGTTCATTTCAAAATACAACCTTGTGATTTTTAATGTATTGGATATGTCACCGGAAAATAGCAAGAATCGTATGTTGATCAATTTCCTGGGTAGTTGATTAACTTTCGGAATATAACAAACGGTAGTTAAAATGTATTATTTAACGCAATGGATTTCAGTTAGTTGATCAACTTACGGCAGCCTGGCAGTCATTTAATAATTTACGATTTTGACACAAGTAAAATCGTCCTCAAATGGGCCAATCGTTGCTCAATGTACTATTTAACGGTGCACTATTACCCGTAACTTAATACACTGTTCCCTGATTGGTTGCCGGATAACGCCACGCGAGCCATTGAACCAATCAACGTTCACCTCACCTTCGTCGGATGATTTTACGGCAAGACCCCGTAAAATGATCAATTTACTAAAATACATACGTTAAATAATATATTTTAACTGCCGTGTATTATTTTCCGGAAGTTAATCAACTACCTAGGAAATTGATCAACGTACGATTCTTGCTATTTTCCGGTGACAGATATACATAGAAGAAACGATACGCTTTTTAACCGACTTCAAAAAAAGGAGGAGGTTCTAAATTCGACAATTTTTTCTTTATAATTCAGATGGGAAATATGGTTACTAATGGTTATTTCAAGAACAGATTAAGGGCTCTTTTCCATTACACGGTTGTTCAAACGTACGGTGTGTAAACCGTACGGTTGAAAAAACGTGCTAGCTTGTACATGATACGGCAAAATCACCGCGCGAGACATTTTTAAGTACTGGCTAGTAGCGCTTTTTACTCGGGCTGTGTAGGACGTGCTGCGTCATGAATTTTCTTACGAAAAAAAGATTATAGTTGCTTATTACATATATAGGAAAAAGAAAATAGAAATGTGGGCTGGAAATGAATAAATATTTCTTTCCAGGAATCATATTTAAGCCGCTTATTTTTATAATCGTCGATGGTCTTATTCCATATTACAGGCCTTTCTTGAATCAACGTAATTAATAATTCTTGATTTATGTTCATTTTATAATAAAATCGCGAAACAGCGTATATAAGCGGTCACGAATCCGTGCGTACATCCGGCACCGTCGACACATCCCGATAGACTGCCATATACAACACTGGTGAAAATCACGCCGTGCGTAGACGCGGCGCGCCGAGGGGCATTTGGCGCCACCGTGCGTGTCGACAAGCTCATATAGTGATCCATACCACACTGACGACCGTGCCTACACGCGGCGAATTAACCGTAGATTTTCACGGCGAGAAACCGTGTAATGGAAAAGAGGCCTAATTGTGCACTTTACCGTACACCAACGTCCTCCCGAGGTGTGCTGCGTGGTGAGATCTTCAGTCCTTCCCGGCACATTCCGAATGCCCTCAGATAGAACGCTCGTAGCGGACCACCGTTTGGGCTTAGTGGGTATTCTCCGCTAGATAGGAGGGAGCCCCACATGACCCAGGTGCCCTGTTGTATGGGGCATAAGAATAGGTACTAATGAGATAACCCTGCCTGCTTTCTTGCGCTCCGATCAACAACCCCGAGGAAGACGACGACACGTGTCTTCGAACACACAACACACGTGGTCCGTGACGTCGTACCGGGAGGGCACCACTACATCCTCCCGAGGTGTGCCGCCATCCGGCTGTGCGCCATGACGGCGCAATGCTACTGAGCTGAGGAGGGGTTGAGACGAATCCCGACGGGCATCCCGACCCTCGTCAGATGCGCGCTCGCAGCCGACACCCGTCAGCTTTAGTGGGTATCCTCCATTTTTAGGAGTGAGTCGCACATAACCCAGGTGTCCTGAGCCCAGGGCCCTGGGCCCCTACCACCAAAATCGAAAACGATCGTTCGTTGAACGGGTCGCGTACTTTTGCACCATAAATTCCTCCCATTTGTCCCTCCCGTTTTTAAATATATGAATTAAATGAACGAAATTCGACTTTGACAAATTTCACTTCGTATATTCGAACAGAGGATTCAGGTTCAACAAAGGATCGTTTTTGATTTTGGTGCCCTAGCGTATGCCTAGGTAATGGCATTCTTGACGAAAAAAAAGCTGTGTTATACCTACTGAACATTTTCATTAAAGCTCAGAAGTATTCGCTTGAATGTGTAACAAATATCTTTTCATCCATCCTATTTGGATACCTTTCGCATTTATAATATTAGTGGAATACGTATAAAATCGCAACATTGAGCAAGCAAAAGGAATAAAGTTATATCAAATATGCAAAATGCAATACGCTTTTTACAAAGTGCAAAGTTACCATCTGCAATATTGAAATACAAGTTAAAGTCGAGACGAAAGCAATATCCCCAGTTCAAAGAGATATTACTTATCATCCGGGGCTCTTTGTCCCTTTATCGGGGAATATTGAGACCAGCAATAATGGGAGGCGAGGCATCAGCGGTTCGGTGCCGGCGCAAATTACTTCGGCTGAAGTTTCAGGTTTCCCGCTTTTGTGGGAGACAATTGATTTGGTGCTTTGTTTTTTTTTTCGTAACGGGATAAGCACAATTCGCACAGAGTATAATTATTTGTGGTTATTTTAGACAGTCCTGCCTGAGCACATAAAGAAGTTGTACAGTTACCATCGTCAGTGGCAGAAGCACAAACCGGGCATAGCCAAAAAAAAAAGTTTTTACAGCGAAAGAGAAGCCCAAATCGCTGTGACAACGGGCAGGTTCCCGACCTGTCAATTGCCTCTGTTATGCCGGCCCGTAAGGTACAGAAGGCAATGATAAATCGAACTCAATAAGCCATCATCTCTTCTAATACAATGATTGTTTCACACTTTATTTATCTTTACTTGTATGAGTAACACACAAACTACGAGTACATATTATTTACCTACTTATAGGTACAACAAAATCTTGAAAGTTACTTTTAGCCTAGTTGTAATTGACGGTCTCCGTAGCGTATTGTGGAAGGTTCGCTTAGTCCGGAAGTTCCGGATTCGATACCCAAAAGACGCGGTTAATTGAATTTAGGAAACTAACTTATCTTAATTAGCTCGGGTCTAAATGTCCTAAGTGACGTTCTGAGCACACTCTTTATAGCGGATGGATCTAATCACATTTAGTTTTTTTTTATTTCTAGGAAAATATTTGTGTGAAAAATGTATGTAAGTCCTACTTACTCTACTCCTATACTTTTGTGAAAATACACATGTTACTTTAATAAATTGCACCCATGTGAAACCTGGGCGCGTCGCTAGTTAAATTAACTTGATAACCAAAAGTTCAAAGTTAATGATAAAACTTTTTTACTTACATATGTAAATCGAAGGTCCCTATTACGATTAAGTTTATTTCGTCAACACCCTAGAATATCAAGTTCCGACAACTAATTAAACTTGGCGTAGCCCTCTTGAGCAAGAAATGTCCTAACAAGCTAGGTAGTTTCTCGCTACTTTATTTAGGCAATCTAAGTTTCTAGTTTTTTCTATAATTATAATCTTGGGTAACCCTGGAAAGTGATTAGCGGAAAAATATACACCTTGTTTCATTTATCATTAAGACTTACAAATTAGGACATTGTAGAATAAGCTAAATTAAGTTGCGTAATTGTTTTTGCCATTTATCCAAATCAAATTCATTTATTTATGTTTACATTTTAAAACTCCTTCCACAAAAACGTTAACTTTTTTATACACCCAAAGAAACACTGCAAGAAAAACAAAACTTTGAAAATGGAACTCACAATTTCACAGCGCGCGAAATCCAATGCGTTCGAAATTCGAATTGATTCGAATCGGTAACCGTGCGCGTGCGCGGTGCGCGTTGCTTCGACTAATGGCGCCCTACCACTTCCTTCTCTTACCACTAGCCCGGTCCCATACTGGCTGGTGAGGTAACATGTGTTGGAAGACGGGGCCTAACTGACAGCGTGACGGATTTTTTTAAAACATTTTTTTTTTAATAACTTGTAATCTGTGTTTCTAATAAACTTTTTTTTCTGACTGTAAACATTTGACCAATTCATTCTGATCCGAAATTTCTATCCTATCTCATTTCCTCAATATCCATACGTTTCCCAACCTTTTCCTTGTCTTTTATAATTCTTATCCATTGAAAGCTTAGACCTTAATATATGAAAAAAATGTTAGGCATCAGTGTTTCAACGCGTAAAGAGGTCAAAGCTATTTTAAGACTTGCAGGAAATAATCAGAGCGTCCTATCCGATTTTACAACCAACGCAGGCCACTAGAAGTAGTGTGGCCATGTATCCTAATTTGTGCAGGACGTGCTGTGATTGGACGGGAAAATATAAATAAATAAATAATAATAAATAAAGCCTGCAAATGATGGGCATTTGCTGCTGGAAGCGGGTTAGTGACCGCATGAGGTTTTATTTGTACCTACTCAGGTAAATGCTGTGCCAGTTTCCTGGTATTACCTTGGTCATCTTCTAAGGATTATCTTCTTCTAGATGGGGTAGTGCTATTCTAATCCGGAATCCTCACGGGCAAGTATTTATTTAGAAAAAAGAGTATCACACTGCCGTCCTATCACTAAAAAGCCGTTAAGCCTCAAAAGTAAGTTTTGAGTAATCAGCAAAAAACGGGAATAATGTCATCTCTCTGAAAGTATCGTAGCTAGGATTAATATTTTTATACACATCTTTACTTTACATTTTCGTGTATCTTACTACATATTTATTTTTTGGATTAGTACTTTACATTTTTTGGAAATTCTATATACGTCCTTATAGTGAAGTATTATTTTTTTTTTTGATTATCATACTGCACTAAAAGGCCGTTAAGTACACCCTAACGGCTTTTTAGTCTAGGAATTTGTTGTGATTTACCCATTCTGTAATTTTTGTAAATAGTTATTAGAGATACTTATCAAAAAGGCCGTTATGGGATTTAACGGTTTTCTAGATAAGTAACCAACTCATTTAAAATTAAGCACTTCATGACTTAAAAGTAGTTATTAGCCCATAACGGCCTATTAGGTAAGGAATAACATGTGCTCATTCTTATTTAAGGATTATTACTTAGCTTAAAAGCAGTTACAATCACATCACCCTGTAATTAGCCACCTTTTAGGTAAGTATTTTTGGAAAATATATTTTAAAGTAAATACATTTATAAGCAATAATTTTAAAGAAAATCTAAATTTTTAAAGAAATTATCAATTATGTCTCAGGTAGAACAATGATTAATCAAATACAACGTAAGAACACAATTGTTACTAGGTGCATACAACTTTAAACGTAATAAAAGTTCTAAACTTTCTTAACTGTATCTCAAATGCTGTCTAGATGAATATCTTCAACATTTGAACACTTTGAGGTTGGAAATTTATATCGTGTTGTTCTATTCAATTCCCATGCGTATTTAAACATTATAGATAATGTATGTATTAAAAACAATTAGGATCACACTTTTAGATATTTTTAATTAATTGCGCTGAAACGATACGATCCAAAAAATATCAGTAATTGCCATACATTTAACAGACATCGATTCCGTATACATTTTTGGTCACTAGCGAAAGTTACCCTACCACTGCTGCTGAAACGGAGTAGGTATTGACTGGTCTTAGTTTTAGCCTGAATAATTCTGTTCTGACCCAGTTTTACCTCAAAACGATCAGCTATTACTAGGCTTTAACCAAGAGTAAGTGGCACTTAGTTCTAACCGGCTAAAACGCCTCACTTTGGGTTCTAGCTGTAACATATATCTACACTATAAAGGAGGTACAGAAGTGACTCGAACTCACGAATGGAAATGGACCGATTTCCGTCACGCTGGTCCAGTGCGCGTTGGCGGGTTTTCATCAGATCCTCGTTTATTATACAGCAGGGTGTACCATGTACAGACGAGGTTGACTTGATTGCCTAGTTGTTTTTTGAGCTCTTTACACCCCAACTTGGCTTTCGGGGTGGGTTCTCCACGATGAGATGACATTTACATGATAAAGCAACTAATGGAGAAATGTTGCGAGTTTAACCGGCCCCTGTGTTTCGCTTTCGTTTATTACGAAAAAACAATTCGAGAGTGTCGAGCAGTTGGCCGTGCACTCGCTTCATCGCTAAAATGTCGATACGAGAAAAGTCGACCGTCTCTGAGAGTTGTGGGGGCCAGCAGCTATGCAGGTCATGCATGAGCTTATCAGTCCCATATGAACCAAACGAGGAGTTCGGCAGGGAGACACTGTCTCACCAAATCACAAATGTTCTCAAGGATTAAAGTAGACTTTAGATTGGAATGAGATAAGTGTTAATATATATGAAAACCACCTGTCCCACCTGCGTTTTGCCAATGACATCATCGTTTTGGCTGAAACTCCTGTTGAACTTCAGATAGTGCTCTCTGAATTACACAGCGCTTCCCTTAAAGTAGACCTTAGGATGAATATGTCCAAGACAAAAGTAATGTCTAATCTTCCTACACCGAACTTGTACCGAATGTGATCGTCGCCGACGACCCTCTAGAGGTGGTCGATGAATACATTTACTTTAGACATAGACTATCCTTTGGTGTAGAGAATCAAGCGGCAAAGATTGCGAGAAGAGTTCAGCCGCCGCAGTACAGGGGCCGCACTCAGCAAGCTAGAGTCGTGTTCTAGTCCAAAATTCCACAATGCCTATAGACCAGGGCATTTAACTAATGTGTCATTCCTACCCTTACGTATGGTACTGAGACCGGGGCACTCACTGATGCACAAAACCAAGGTAGCAAAAGAGCTATGGCGCGCGATATGCTCGGCATTTGACTGCAAATTTGGGCGGAGATCTAGTGCAAGACCAGCCACCCAATGGTCGGATGACATAGCGACGGTGGTCAGAAAACATTGTAAAGTGAAAAGTGGCGGTTGAAATAAAAGTCATACCAGTAATGGTTAGATATGACTGACAATACTAAAATGATGAATGAGTACATCCCAACACTTACATAAATAAAAAAATAACGTTCATAATATTGTTATTATTATTTTTTAACAAATATTGTTATTATTTGTTGATGAATGTTATTTTTAAAAAGGCCTTAAGCGGTTAGGTTTGGTATACAAAGGCTGGTTTACGCAACTCGACGATTGAGCGCCTGTTCTGAGAGCTTAGAACTCGGCATGATCATACTCTAAACTTGATTTAGATAACTCTTGACAGTTTTTGATTACGTAAATATTATAGCCACGCACCACACGTTCACCCCTTGCGACTAGTTGCGCCAAAAGGCCATACAACGAGTTGACACAGGGTTCCACGCCTCGCGTTGTTAACGGCTTTTTAGCAAAGTAATGTGGTTTAAACGCTTTTTAATTTTGTACCAATGAAAAATAATTGAATATCGATACTTACCTTAAAGGAGGTTAAGGGCGCTTAACTGCCTTTTAGATAAACATTTAATGTTAACTTCCTTTTAGTCAAGTTTATAATACATTGTTCGTGATCATAATACAGAGTTAAAAGGCAGTCAAAATACTTTAACGACTTTATAGCTTAGTCGCATAACATAACTACCTTATAGTCAAGTATAAGCATAGTATTTTATTTCGTTTTCCGGCAGTTTAACGTCCTTAACTACTTTTAAGTTAAGGAACGTGGTCTAGCTGCTTTTAAGTTAAGGAATTTACAAAAAAGGTGTCACTTAGCGGCATACGTCCAACTCGTATCTCCTAAACTATAAATGATGGAAATATGTTTCTTATACAGAAAGATAGAGAATTTAAAATTAAGTACAGCTGACTTAAAAAGTCAAAATTGACCTCTTGTGGCTTAACGGCTTTTTAGTGATAGGACGGCAGCACAGTAATTTTATCGGTTGTCTAGTACCCAATACAAGCGTCGGCTTAGTTTGAGACAAGATGGCGCTGCGCTGTGTGGTCCAGCGTGGCATGTCTTGGGTTATTTATTTAATTTACACCCGTTTTTCAATTTCGTAAATAGAGGTGTTTCCAGGGCCAATAATTACAATATATTTAGTTTGTATTTTAGATTATAAAAATATATTGGACACGTATTTTTCCTATTTTCATTTAAACAAAAAATAACAAAGATACAAGGCATCAAAATATAGGAGTGGGGGTCTTTGACGTCACGTAATTTTAACGGGCTATATCTTTGTCACTTTTGGTCTAGTTAAAAAATGAAAAATAAATGTACATGTCTTTTATTTTTGAACAATCTAAATGACGGACTAATAACATTTATTACGGCAACAGGCCTATTGTGAAACAATGGCTCTACATTTTAGCCTCCAATTGTGGAATTTGATTTTGTACACTAAACTGACAGCGATAGATCACAAAGATTTAAGGGCCATACATTTTGGTGGGCCGATCTATCAATTTTATCGAGACTGATAGCCCACAGAGCGCTGATTGATTGGTTTTGAAATAGGCAAGGCTTTATACCTAGTAGACCTCTATTTTATTTTTCGCATCGCTAAATCAAACTTGCTTTATTATCTTGGTTTTGACGTAGTTCATGGGTCAGAGAATGCAGACCAACAAACCGATTAACTAAGGACTTTGAATTATTATTTATTGCCTAGTCACTTCCAAATCAGTTAGACGGCTCCACCTTATCCCTTATATTATCTGGTTGTCTTTTTATATAGGTATATCTACGAATACCAGATGATTACTACTATCTCTCAGAACATCCAAACCAATTTCAAGTTATATCTCGTGATCCACTTTATTACAATGTACCTAAACCAGGAAAATAGGTACTATGTAAGTATATCTTTGGGACTACCGCGCTTTAGGTAATCATACCTAACTATTGTTATTAATTAATCATAATGAGCTGGAAAGCCTCATTTAATTGGGACATGATAATTAATCATAACTCTTTTCACATTGTCAACAAGATTAACTTACAGAAGGTATGCATTCGAGTAGAAATTTAAACTTAGAAACTTGCACACCTACGTCCTACAGATGGAAAGTTTTAAAAAATGAGCTTCGATCTTAATAATAACATAAAAAACCCAACCCAAGACATGCCACGCTGAGCCACACATCGCCATCTAGCCCCAAACTAAGCCGAAGCTTGTACTGTGGGTAATATACAACTGATAAACTTACTTAAATACTTTTGTCAATAAATACATATTGAAACACCCAAACCAAATAGTTCATGGACATAAATGTTTGTACTGTGCAGGAATCGAACCCACGACCCTTGGCTCAGTAGGCAAGGCTACTACCAAATGAGCCATCGAGCCAGCCAAGTCAAACATAATCTTTATTTGCTAAAATTTTAAAAGAAGACTTCAAACTACGTAAGCACCTACCACAGCCCATCCCGGCTTCGTACGGGAGACTCATTTTTCTACACCTTCGGTTACATTGTTCAAATTTTACCAAGGATCCCTAATTTTTTCGAAATGAAATGTAGCCTATGTCAAATTCGAAGAATGTAGCATTCTATTGGTAAAAGAATTTTTTAAACCCAGTACTTTTTGAGCCTATTCATTACAAACATACGAAAATAGGTACAAATCTTAGGTAGGTTTATAATACTCGTATTAGTGTAGATATAGATTTAAAACGTGGCCACTGTAGTCCTGACATAATCCTGTAAAAACTTCTCGAATCGTAGCGCCATTACAGAACGGCGCCCGCGCTTTCATAAAAACTAACTGCTGAAGACGCACTATAAAAACGATTGGCGGTTAACTTTCTCGATAACACTCCTTTTTATTCTTATAAGGGACAAAATAGCCAATTACTTTCCACAAAAAGCTATCATGATGAGTAGATATTTAACGATATTCTTTTCCGCGTGTTTTTCAAGGTGTGGCGCAGGATTTAATATAAGTTTGGGAATAGAATTTACTGGAAAGGTAATGTGTTAGCAACAAGTCTAATTGGAGCCTGATGATTAGGATGATTAGGCAATTTTTTTATGGATGAGCCAAATAGCCCTCGCCAAATCTCTCAGTTTGGGAAGCCGACCCTGAGACAATCGGGAAAAAGGCTAAGATGATGATGTAGTGGCTCGACATAATGGCTTCCCAACGCCTGATGGAAAGCGAAAGAGAAGCCCAAGCCGCTGTGACAACTGGCAAGTAACTGGTCAGTTACCTGTCAGTCGCCACCGCCATGCCCCCCCCCCCCCCCCCCCATGAGCTCCGGAAACCCTACTCACCGGCAGAAACACGACCCAAAGGTCATTTGGCTGCGGTATTCTATAGGGTGGAGGTCCTTCCCCGGACGGGCGGCTCAATTCGAGCGAAGATTCACTATGCCCTACCTCTCTTCTAAATCTTAGTAAAAAAAATCATCCATACTACAATCAATAAGTTACAGCAAAATAATCGACGATCGAACGCTTTTGTTTTTGTTTCCAAAAATATTTTTTTTGAGGTTTCTGGGGAATAAAACACACTTCGCCCGAATGTCCGAGATTTTGTCGTGTTAAACTGTTTACCCGGCGTCGGCAATTTAGGTGATGGCACTGATGGTAGCCCTACCCATAGTAAGCCCGGATGCAACAAAGCCGGGATGGTTAGGGGAGAGTTGGCAATTACCGCGCCGTTGATAATTCCGCGCCCTAACATATTTTAAAAACTACACGTATTAAAGACCTAAACGACGATTATCCTGGTTGTACTAATGACGCCTACCCCCCCGATACCTCTCCCAGTTTCACCCGAGCAACCAAACACGGTACACATGCTTCTAAAGAAAATTGCAATTTCATCTATATTTTTCGTGGTATCTTCATTAAGAGGTAAGTTTTGTTTAAATTACAATACAGTTTTGTGTTTTGTTGTATTTTGAAGTTAAGATATAGCATAATATATATGCAAATCATTGCAATGCTTATCACAAGGTATCTCCTTATTTTAGATATTAGAAAACAAATCAGTCGAGTTTGACAATTTCGCGCCCAGGGCGCGATATTATCGATCTTAGGCGCGGAATTTTCGATTATGAAAGTTATAGATCTAGATTAATTTTATGATTCAGATGACTGATCCTGGCGTAAAAAAGAAGAAAAGTACTGGAATCCAGATGATACATATGAACGGGGCTTTAGAATCTGTGAGAAATGGAAGCAAAATAAAAACTGCAGTTCAAAACTAATGTTCCTGAATCTACTGTGAGAGATCAGTTAAAGTTAGAAGCAGATTCTGAATCCCTTATGGGAAGGAAAGCTACATTTCTACTTTATTAACGACTTCTGTGATTATCAGTAAGATAAGAAGTTGTATGTTGTTGACGACTGCTTACAACTAAAATGTAACCAAAGAGAATTTTTATAGCGAAATCTATCTATATCAAAAAAGAAAATGAAGTACAGATTCAAACTTAATATGTATCAGAAGTAACGTAAAGTGGACAACTATAAAAAACAACCTACGTTGTTATTATATGTATTTAAGGCTTTTAATATTTTTATTGTGTTCAATCAAAATTGTTTGAGACTACCCATCAGTCCGCTTATAAAGAAGTTCCTAAAATGTTTATTAAGTAAGTAACTTTTAAGTTTTTCTGGAAACATTTAAAAAATGGTATTCATTTCTTCCATTTCGTAAGCGAAAATTATATGTTTAAGTTACTTGAAGCCTTCAGTGAAATAAATGATGATTCTGATAATAAATATTTTTAGACTTCTTATTTAATATATCTTTCACCTAACGATACCTTCATTTTTTATGTATAGTGTACTTATAATATTTAAAAAAGTATTTAAAATTATTGGCACGGTTTTATCAACCGGGTCACGGTTTTATCAACACCGGGGCACGATATTTTCAGACCTGTTTGTTAATATCGCGTTTTCCCATTTTTCACAAAATTCTCAATATATCTAAAATTATTGCATAATTTTAAGTTAGAAAAGTACTAAAGTGTAGCTTAATAAATATCCTTCCTATAAATAGTAAGCAGTATATTGTAATTCAAACCAGAGCTTAGTTATGGCCGTCGGCCCTTAGGGGCTCGGTATTTGCCAACTCTCCCCTATACTCGTTCCATCAGTGTCTAATCTGAAGATTTTTCTTTTGATCAAGTTCTGAAAGAGGCTTTCATAGGCATCATAATTTTTATCCACTCGTGATTCCTAACTTACTAGATATTCAGTCAACGAAGTAACCTTGCCTACTGTACATATAACTTTACTAGGCCATGAATAGATGAGGGACTTTCGTATAAATCTGTCTACTTCTGTACGTGTGGAGATGCTTAACGATCTGTAATAAACAAGGTGTTCAGTACCATTCACTTACCTATTTGATTTTGTGAACACCACGAGTGAACACCAAATGACTTTTTCTTCAGGACATAACACAGGTACCTACTAACTCTAAAATTCTAAGACGACTGTTAGAATACATCTTTAAATCACTTAAACTCAATTTCCACTGAAGGAGCAGGAAACCGTGCTTCGAGAGCAGATCGATTGCGATAGTCTTCCGCCTACCTGAAGGTTGTATGTAAGAGATTGCTTATTAGCGATAAGACCGCCTACATAGTACAAGATGCCTGGAGAAAATTTTCCTGTTAAGGTAGGTATTGTTGTGCAATAAAGAATTTCTATATTTTTTTTTCCATCCGCCCTAGGTAGGTACCTGATACTAACTTGGGCAGCAACCTCAAATTCGACTACAGACCTGACTTAGATATATTTAAGTACTACTTAATTAACAGGTACTTACGTATTTATTTGTCCTTGCTCTCCATTTGAGTAGCCATTGGAGAGGTAATATTGCCTAACTCATAATTTACCGGTTAATTTCTTAAATAATTATACCCAAACATTACAAATATTATACCCTTGCAACCCCCCTTGCCTCCGCACCCTGGAGCTCTGTGCCAATATATATTTAAAACCAGTAGGTACCTAGATAATTTTAATAACAGGCTGTATAATTATCATCTATTCAACACTGCTTGTGTTGGCTATGTAATAAACTACATATTTTTTTCTTTTCATTTATATTGATATGTTTAAAATATGTTTTGCTATATCTTAACTAATATTATAAAGCTGAAGAGTTTGTTTGTTTGAACGCGCTAAGCTCAGGAACTACTAGTCCGAATTGAAAAAGTATTTTGTGTTGAATAGACTATTTATCGAGGAAGGCTTTAGGCTATATAACATCACGCTGCAACTATTAGGAGCGAAGAAATAATGGAAAATGTAAAAAGAACGGGGAAAAAATAACTATTCCACGCGGACGAAGTCGCGAGCACAGCTAGTAACAGAAATATATTCCTAGTATATTTTGCGAGTGGCGAGTTTTAGTATTTAATTACCTTTTCAAAATCTTATTAGGTACTTAGGTACACAATGTAGGTCTGTACGTAAAGTTGATATTCAAACGAAATAGTCTTAATAAAAACTTTATTAAACGAAATTTATAACTTCAATTAAACATAAAAGAATTAACTTCAAACAACCATCGTATAAATCGTTTATACTATCATTTATTTCCACCTCCAGATTAGGAACTATTTATTTATTTATCATACCTACTCAATCAACCTGTGATGTACTTACGTAACATATACAATATATTTTTGTCCATTACAAATTATCTAATAATTGACTAAAACTAAAAACTTATTTGGCCTTTCATAAACTGTAGTAGTTAGATAGCTACAACAAATCAATTAAAAACTATGTTAGATCAATAGGCTATTATGGCTAAAAATTGTATATAGGTAGTCCGTCTTTTAGCTTATTTAAAATAAAAGAGACGTATTTTTCCTTTTTTCATTCAAATAAACAATAGCAAAGATACAAGGCTTTAAAAGTTAGGAGTGGGAGTCTTTGACGTCACTCGCTCCCGTAAAAATGGCTCACCGAGTGACGTCACGCGTAATTTCAACGGGCTATAACTCTGTAATTTTTAGTCCAATTTACAAATAAAACAATACGTGTCTTTTATTTTTGAATAAGCTAAAAGACGGACTAATTACAATTTTTAGCCATAATAGCCTATTGATAAATAAATGCATTTAACCTTTTTCTATACTTTATAGGAAGTTATATATTTTTTTAATTTATATAATAGAAAATATAACATTGTCAGAAATGCATTAACGATATAAAAAAGTATAGGTATTTTTGGTAATCATCACAACATTGCTATACCCTACCTTACACCATTTACTTATTTTTGGGGCTTTTATCAACCCAAGCCAAGGGTTCCCAAACTTCTACGTACGAAAGATCGTGACCAATTAGCTACATTAGCTGGAGATTGCAAGTTAAAGTCCCGTATGCTTTCGTGCGCAAACTTTGGGAACCTTTCAACCATGCTGTCTTCTATATGTAACCCGGTAACATGTATATTTGGCCGGATATAGTTATGTACATGTAATATTATACCTGTCAACTATTATCCCTATACTACTGTACTGTGTATTGTACTAACTTCTTCATTACTAACATCCATACTACATTGCACATTCACATTCAGATCCATAGCTTGAGGCTTAACGGTTATATCTATTCCAGATTCCTTGGGGGCACCAGATGATTCCTGGTCCTTCTTCTCCACGGTCAGGGCTTGAAGGCGAGATGATATGAAGTGTTCAGATATGTGTTGACGCAGTTCGGACTTCAAGCGGAAACTCTCGGAGCAGTCACTGCATCTGGGGATTAAGAGTTGTAGGTTGAGGTTTGGTTTTTCAAAGACTTGGAGTCCTTGGCAAGTGACTCACTTATTTTTATTACACACTGAGCTTAGTGATAAAAAACAAAGTATCTAAGTAACTTTACCAGTTGTCTAGTACCCATAGTACAAGCTTAGGCTTAGTTTGGGGCTAAGTGGCTATGTGTGGCCCAGCATGGCATGTCTTGGGTTATTATTAGGGTTGCTATTCGTCCAGGTTACCCCGGATATGTCCTAGTTTGAAATGGATGATAAAATTCTGAAGTGTCCGGACACTTCAGAATTCCCCGGGGAAAAAACCATATTTCGCCCAAATATCCGGAATTTTTGTTGTGTTATCCGGCGCCGGCATTTTAGGTGACGGCAACCCTAGTTATTATAATTATTTTATTTTTGTTACTCACCTATAAAGCTTATCGCCCAAATGCGCCCGCCGGTGCTTTACCAAATCGTAGCTTTGTGTGAACGCACGTTCGCACATGTCACAGCGGTAAGGCTTTTCGCCCGTGTGGATGCGCTGGTGACGCTTCAAGTGGTCTTTGGTTGTGAACCTGATCAATATAAAGGAAATATATCAATCAAATATCATGGTCATTACATAAAATAGAGTAATTTATACAAAAAAATGGGTTTGTTCCGGCACAAGCGAAGTGCGTGAAGGTGCGCGAAGGTGACACAAAACCAACGATATTGTTTCATTAAAGGGGAACCTTATGTGTGACTAGCGACCCGCCCCGGCTTCGCACGGGTTCAATACTATTTTTTTCCGCTAACTCTCGTTCCCGTGGGAATTTCGGCAATTCTTTTCTTCGTGGACCTCTACGGTACCTAAGCTACGTCCCTTCCAAATTTAAATAGGTACCAGAACTTCTGGTATTTAGACGCTTCTGGTCCAGAAACGTATAGAATATGTGAGAAGTGGGAGAAATTTTAAGAAAATAAGTATCTTCTTATTCAATGTTACACAATCTTAAACTTCCTAGTTGGACATTCTGTGGCTAATCTCACTTTGGACCTTGAAAATCGAAATATATAAAACTCAAAGGTGACTGACTGACATAGTAATCTATCAACACACAGCCCAAACCACTGGACGGATCGGGCTGAAATTTGGCATGCAGGTACATGTTATGACGTAGGCATCCTCTAAGAAAGGATTTTGAACAATTCTACCCCCATGGGGGGCTATGTATGGAATATGGAATACCACGTGGATGCCCGCGCATAGCTAGTAATACATAAAATACGACTTACAAAGAACTTCTCACCTCATAGAGCATGTTTCACATTGATGAGGCTTGACGCCCTGATGACTTAGTTTGTGTTTGCTGAGCGAGCTGCCCTTGGTGAATGTCGCTCCGCATTCGTCGCAAGAGTGAGATCTTTCTCCGGTATGTGTGATATGGTGAGATTTCAGCTCCCCTGGAATTAAAAGTAAAATTTTGTCTTAAATCCATTTATTAGTACATTTACAGAAATGATCTACTGCCTCATTGTTCGCCTAGTGGTAGTAAGTTGGACCAAAAATTGTTATCAGGTTCTGTCAAGAAATTGCATCCGTAGCAACCCCGGAGTCAGTCAGTGTCTGATGAAAATTGTCCTGTAGGATCATAAGAGTGAAGGAAAAGAGGGGAAGAAGATGTTTGCACATACACTTGAGGACTTTAATCAGTGGCGTAACAATACCATACGAGGCCCGTGGCAAAGTCATCGAATTAGATAGATAGATAGATAAAAAATTTATTTGACACACATACACATCTATACTTATAATAAATCTGTAGAGAGGTCAATTCTGTACATAAAATATTTTTTCAAAATAACTATCAGGGGGTGATAAGTGATCGATACTGATACCAAAAATGCAATCAGTAAAATTTTTGTCTGTCTGTCTGTCTGTCTGTCTGTCTGTATGTTCGTTATAGAAAAAAAAACTACTGAACAGATTTTGACGAAACTTGGTACAATTATTCTTCATACTCCTGGGCAGGTTATAGGATACTTTTCATCACGCTACAATCAATAGGAGCGGAGCAGTGACGGGAAGTGTTGGGAAAACGCGAGAAATTTAAACCTGTATGTTTGAACGCGCATTACGCGAAAACTACTGCATAGAATTGAATGCGGTTTTCACCAATGTATTGCTAGAGGTCTAACTTAAAACTTAGGCACAAGGTATAGATGGGTATTATATGGAAGTCCGTTATTTTTGAAACCCGATATCCACGCGAGCGACGCCGCTGGCACAGCTAGTACAAAATATAAGTACATACAACAAACACAATTTGATGAGAATCAGGTGGGGCATGTGTGCTACAGCAATGCAAAATGGTGATGGCTCAGCGAGATGTTCACTCAACGAGCAAACCACTGGTTTTCAGCCATCACCAGTGGGGGGCTCGGGTCCCATGCAACAACACCTCACAAACAAGCATCTGAACATGTGAAGAATTTTCACTAAATGTGTAATAATAAATGCTGGGAGTTTGGATTCTCCTCTGACTGGGAGCCCCTTACGGCTGGGGGCCCGTGGCATTTTGCCGACATGCCACCCTGTAGTTATGCCACTGACTTTAATATCTCCTGCATACTTGGCTAGTCTCCTTGGGGGTTTGCCATTGTGACCAGCTTTCAGTCAAAAGAGTATGACTACCAATAAAAATAAAAGAGTGATTTACCTTTACTTACAAAGCTTCTCGGACATAACTGACACTCAAATAATTTAAGTCCTATATGTCTCTTTGTATGTTGGTTCAAGTTGGTACTGCAATCAAACTTCTTACCACAAATGGCACACATAAACAACTTCTCCTTCGTATGTACCTTCAAATGTGTATTCAATGTGGACATAAACGAAAATGACTTAGAACAGACAGGACACGTGTGAGGCTTAATTCCATAATGCTCATTTAAATGTTCCTTCAAAATTGCTTCAGAAATAAAGGACTTCGGGCAAACAGTACATTTGTAGGGACGATTTGTCTCATGACACAGTTCATGTCTCTTCAAATGGCTAATTTTTTTGAATACTTTCGAACATAGTGAGCAAGCTAATACTCTGTCTTTATCTTTGTGAACTCTCATGTGTGCAGACAGGGAATTTATAGATCTGAAGTTTGCTGAGCAAACATTACACTGTATACTTTGGTTTTCTTCCGTTTTCAACACAGTGAAGCCTTCTGAACGATCGTTATGTACATTCAGATGTTTGATAAGCTTGCTCTTATGGGGAAACATCTCAGGACAAAATTCACATCTGTTACAATTTCTTTTTATGCTTCGCTATATGCGATTCCAATTTTGACATTTTACGGAATGAAACATTGCAGATATCACATTTATATTTGACTTTGGAATGGGTTTTTGAATGGTTCTTAAGTTCAGTCTTAGTGTAAAATGCTTCTTGGCAAATTTTGCACATAAATTGAATGGGTTTCTTATAACCATTGCTTGTTTCATTAAAATACTCTTCTTTGACATCATTGTCATTGTAATCATGTTCTGCTAACTCAGAACAATCATTCAACTCAAAGTTATTTTCTATTTTAATTTCAATAGTCGATTTATTCTCGGTTAGGAGCTGATCCGAGTTCAATTCTGTAACATTTTGTTTCTGGTTTCTTAACTCTTGGTCTATTTTTTCGGCTTGTTTTCTGAAGTCGTGGAAACTGACAAGACAGTTGTAGCAACTACTACACAGCTTTTTTGGCAAAGAATCTTCTTGTTGTACCTGAAATTATAAATGTGTACTTTAGAGTATTATGTGTAAAATAGTGGGAGGGTTGGAATGTCCCAAAGGGTGAGCAAAGCGATTGGAACTTAGAAAATTTTTCACATAAAATTTAATAAGTCAAATCTTTCTTTTTTATCATTTAAACGTTAAATTAAACACTTCTTGCTCTTGGCATTTTCTCATTTAAACTTCAGGTTTAGCAGCAAAATGAACACTTTACAACACTCCAACCCGTGGAAGACAATACTATTTACAATTTCGTAACAAGTAAATGTCTATGATAATGTAATAATTATTTGGGAAATGTTTGGTCAGAGTGTAGTTTCTATTGTTTAGTTCTAGGTATCATAAAATTGATACAAAATTATGAGATGTATAAATATAAATAAAGATGAAAAACAAACACCATGTTATTGCCGTAGTTTCTGTACAATTACTGTAAACATATATTTTTTTTAATTACCTTTATTGACGTACATACTGATAAAATTTCTGCCACACTCGAATTGGTCTCAAGTCCAAATATATCATACATTTTAGTAGAAGAATCATTCAAACAAGTTCTACAGCAATTATCCACATTTTTATACTGTGAATTGGAAAACATTATCTAATAAAACACTCCCAAATATCGTACAACCAAGAATGAAAACAATTTCAGCTGTTTTCCATCTACACAATAAATGCTGGTCGTAAAATACTGTCACTGCCATCTCAATGTCAAATTATTTTACCGACTGATCTCGCAGATTTATTATCTGTGTTGACGTCAGATGTCGCGTGGTTGGATGGGTGTAAGCCGATGCCATTATAAACTTTTAAAAAACTAACTGTCAACGTCAAACGCCAGTTTCATTTTCATTCGTCGGATCGGAAAAAGTCGAGAAAAGTTCAACTTGTGTAATCGTCAAGTCTGTATTTTATTTCCAGTTTTTATTTTTATATTTACGAAACGAAGTGCGGCCGGTGAATTTACAAGATAATTTCGAGCGTAAGTTGTTTTTCAGTGAATAATTTACCTTTTAAGAATATAATTTTAAATAGGAAAAATATTTCGTATTTGTGATCTAGTCATAAAAATGCGTCGTAATCGTAAATCAAGTTTCCCACTTTAATACACGATTCAGGAAGTCGGTTTGCTATATTTTTACCCTACACTCTGACCGGCTCTTCTAATTTATTTATTCAGAAAGAAAAGTTCCAACTATGGTAGGTTACAGTTTCCGAAGTTATGTATTTTTTGCGACTGAAATATTTAAATGAAAAATAATTAAAAAACCATCCACTCATCCATTTCATTCGTTTATTTAAAAAACATATATAAATCTAGATAATATCAAGAAAATGAATAATTTATTAATTCAACTGATATTGCATTATCAAAGGTTTAGGTAATATAATAAATCCACATCTACTCCCCCACAAGAGAAATTGTAATAATCATTGCTAAAATTACTGTGTCTGTGTTATAAGAAGTCTCACAGCCCACTGTAAATACTTAAATTTCTTTTTATTATCACTATTACCTACTTGCAATGCAAGGCCGGCCAGGTTGTGTCTGTTGGTTGGCACTGTCAATAATTATTTCACTTTGTTATAAATATCAACAACTATTGTTGCTGATTTAAAGTTGTTACAAGAAAAACTTCAAAATGTTCATTAGTATGTTCTTTATTAATTTAAAAAAAATCTATGACAAAATTGTATATCTATGGGTAATTTAATTTTACCTATAAGTTAGTATGTTTTGTTATTAAAAATAATACAATTATTTGGTGGGTACCTCCTAGCTTTTAATCCTCAGATTAATATAATACTCAATTTAATTATAATCCATTTCAATGCATTTTCTACAAACAATTATTGCTCCTATGAATAAGCTCAAAAAATATATTTTATACAATTTGTCATCAGTTATAAAAAATTACAAAGTATAAAATGTTTATACATTTATTTTATTTTTAGTTTGAATAATATAATAAATTGTATTTAATACATTTTACATTTAAAACTTAACAAAATAAAATGATTTTATCAACCAGTTAGAGGGAAATTTTCAATGTCAGGCTACTGGATTGCTTTTCTTTTCATTATTGCAAATTAAAAAAAAAATTCTACAAATAAAGTCATAAGGAATAATCAAAATCCTGAGAAGTAACAAATGTTATTTTTTGGATGTGTTCCTTGGCCTGATTGTTTTAAAATATGTATCTGAAAATCACTAAGTAGAAGTAGTTTTGCCACTTGGTGGTATGAGATAAACCGGCCAAGTGTGAGTCGGACTCACACACATAGGGTTTCCATACCACTGTACAGCTAAATAATTCTTTATCTTTATTTTATACGTTAGAAACCTCAACATCATTTTAAAATACCTATCCACACATATAGGTTTGATGAAAAAGAAAATTTGAGTTTGTTTGATTTTTTTAAATTTTTAATGAGGTTTACAGAATACGCACCAAATTTTAATAATGTAGCTCTTATAGTTAGGGAATAAACTGGCTGTGACATACGGATGGACGTTTTTGCCATTTGGCTACGGAACCCTAAAAATATAGGTTTTTTGTATTAGTTCACTTGTTTTTTTTTTGTTCCTTTCCATCTGCCATTGGCTCTCGCAGCCATAATCAGATAGGTTCTCCAGTGGTAGGTTAGGTGATAGGTGACACTCCATTAAGTGTCATCCTAATATAATTTATAAAAATTTGGTTTAGGCCAGTTATTGTTAATCTCTCTGGTCCAATTGAAGTATCTGCCATCGTTTTAGGTGTGTTGTGTTATCCTCGTCTAATAGGCATCTAGCTAGCTCATTGATATGTCCCTAAAGTCTCCTCTTGTAGCGTTCGCAGCTTTTATTAACTACTTCCTTTACAGTGGGCATCTGTAGATATTCATGGATTTCCACGTTTCGCACAAACCACCCTGCACCTGAGATTGTGCGTCCCTACGCACAATCTCAGGTCATTGTTTTGGAATCTCTGTAGGATCTCTAAATTGGAATTACTAGCGGAACCCCACAATTCGATACCGTAAGTCCATACGGGTTTTATTATTGCTTTGTATGTCAGCAGTTTGTTGTTTAGTGATAGCTGTGACGTACGTCCCAATAGCCATGAAAAGTTTTTGAACAATATTGTCAGTTGCTTTTTCTTTGCCTTTATGTGATCAGCCCATGTAAGTCTTCAATCTAGATGTAACCCAAGGTACTTTACACAGTTACTTGTTGGCATTGGTTTTCCCTCCATGACGACAGGTGTACATTCTCCCTTTCTAAGAGCAAAGGTTACTTGTACCGATTTAGTCACGCTAGGCTTTATTCTCCATTTTTTGAGCCACTCGTCAATTTTGTTCAGTTGCACCTGCAATTCTTTAGATGCTTTGTCTGGGTCCTTGTCGCTAGCGAGGCATGCTGTATCGTCTGCATAAGTAGCTGTAGTTACATCTTGGGTATTTGGCAGATCTGCCGTATAAATGGCATACAGCACGGGTCCAAGCACTGAGCCTTGTGGCACGGAAGCAGCAATATCATATAGCCTGGAGTGCTCGTCCTCATATTTTACTTGAAACTTCCTTTGATATAAATAGGATTTCAAGATCATGTAAAATGAGTTGGGTAGAATGGTCTTTAGTTTAAACAGTTCACTTGTAAATACCAGACTCAGTATTAGCCTAGGTACCTTGCTACCATTACTACGAGTACCAACACAGTATGTCCCGGGTCCCGTATATTGTCGAATGACGTTGGACCGAAAAGTCGAAGTGGCGAAAAATTCAGCATGGAACCCTGGAGTCTGGTCTGGTCTTTATAGCGAATTCTACCAAGACGAATGACAATGATGTTTTTAATAAGAATGTACATATTAATATAACGGGGTATTTAATGCCATAGCTCGTAAGTTATACCAGCTTGCATAATGATGATGGTCAACTACGCTTATACCTGCAAAAAGTCCAGTATCCTAGTTTCTTACTAATCGCCATTCCATCAAATCCTTAGTTAGGTAGATCATTTGTATCCGCACTAGCCACTTGACGCCTAGTCTCGACCCCAATTACGCAAGAGATAGGGTTAGTTTGCCATTGAACCTCCTGATAAGCCTTGTAGAGGTCGCTATGACCTGTTTTGTGTATAGCAAATAGTCGCTTCAGTATCGTGCCGGCTGCCGTGGTGTGTGCACGTCGTTCGTATCTCGAATTTATTTGCCGATTTTTTTCTTCACTGGTAAGTTGACTTCTGTGCTGATTTTTTTTATATGCAGGTCACTTTCAATAGAAAGTTTTCAATATATTAAGTTGATGCGTAAATTATGTTGCGTAATATCATGGTATTGTCTTGACCTTCAATCATTACCAGACATAATTTTATTTTACATGTTATGTTATGTGTGTTTTCGGTGTCATTCTGACCATTTCTTTATTTTATATCAATGTTAGAGAAAGGTGTACGATGATTATAAATTAAAGTTAACAAAGACCTCAATTGAATAAAAGATATTATTGATGATATTACTTAAGAAAACTATTATTTATCTTTATTATAAACTACGTCTTTACAAATATGGTTTTATCCGATTCAGAATTATGTATTATCTGCCAGTCTTGTCTTATTTTATAAAGTTTATCGTAAGCAAGAACCAAAGTCCTAAACCGAAGGCGGATGATCAAAGGTCGTTTAAATGTAAACATTTACTTTGATCTAGGTTTGAATAACGCTAGTATCATACATATTTAGTTGATCTTAAAATACAGTTAGGCAATTAAAATTTAGTGGTTAAATTAAAGGCGGCATAGATGGGTAACAAATGTAACGAACCGGTAAGTTTTGTACCTACCTACGTTGATAACGAACTGTCTTGCGATGAGACGTAGATGTATGAATGTAGTACATAGTGTTTCTCCTACTAGATGTTACTTACCAATAGAAGTAATCGCACATATTCGCACAAGTAACCCGCTAGCTAGTTAATTAACCATCCTTCCTACTAATAATATAAATGCGAAAGTTTGTTTGGATGGATGGATGTGTGTTCCTCTTTCACGCATTAATTACTGAACGAATTTTAATGTAACTTTACAAATTTGTCTTAATCTTTCTTTTATCTATCTTAAATCTTTGAACTGGACTGTACTGAATTTTTACACTGTACTGTCTATTTTATTCAAAGATTTTAGTAATTACTCTTTTTCTATCCCTCGGTAAGGGGTTCAGAACAATAGATCGATCGTCAATGACATCCGTCGTTGAAGTCAGTTGGTCGACGTCGATCACTATGGAAGAAACTATCGGTCGTCGATCAGCGGTCAATTTATTACGGCCGTATTCACAAACGTTACTATGCGACGCGCGGACGCACAGTGCTCAAGATCCTATACGTTTTTGGGTACCCGTGCGTTCCCGCGACGCATAGTAACGTTTGTGAATACGGCCATTAGTCTGGTAACATCTAACAGAACTTATACTACTCACAAGAATAATCGCAAGGCGGTATAGGTGTGAGATTACCACAGAAATCCGTTTTTTTTTTAAATTAAAATATCACTCGCACAATGCTTTCTGCCTTACATTCCTTATACTCGTACGGCCACACTACAGAACTCTTTACCAGACTCTGTTCCCAAAGCAAATTTATTTTAGCACTTATAAAATGTTTAAAAATTGTTACAACAGAGCCAAATTTTTGATTTTATGCTAAAATTATCATTTTCATCAATTTTAAGTAAGTCCAATTTTAACATCGCATATGAAGATAGTACAATGTAACTTTATCGAACACTATTTACCACCCTTTTTTCGTTTGTTCAATATCATACCTTAAATAAAATTCATACATTTCTATCGCACGTTCATATAGTGCGCGTCCGGTTGTTCAACTTCGAAATGTAAGTTCGATAATCTGTTTAGCATACGCATATCAACAAACAGGTACGGGTTCAACGTACGGCATTGGCCCTCATTCGTGTTGCGAAACAATCGCTGTACAACCAAACGATCTCTTTCTATGGAATTATGGTTAAGTTGTCAAACCTTGGGACATGATGAGCCGCGGTGTTCGTTATTGCCCTAGATTACAATGATAAGATGTATTTTTCAATGCCTTCGGTGTCTCTGGCTATTCACGTGCAGTTTTGATTCGGATTCTTAAATTTTACCGTTCATTCAAAATTGACATTGGTTTAATACAAGTAATGTCAGATTTGAATTAACGTCGGGAATGTTATCACACTTTCATTCAAATTTATCATTAGTCTCATACATTGACAGATTTGAATAACTTTGGGAATGTTATCATCACGCTTTCATTAAATTTGACATTAATTTAGTACAAGTAATTTCAGATTTGAATAAACGTCAAGAATGTTTCATTAAAAAAATCGGAATTGATATAAACGGACACAATTTTCGCCTGCTTTTTTCAAACTTACTCTCGAAAACTTTCCAATGCGAACTATCAAATTCCTGAAAACGAATGTCAAACTCGAATGAACGTGCTAGAAATTTTTCAATCAGAGTCAAAAATAAATAATATTACTCGTAGTACATAATAAGCAGTTTATGGTGAGAGACCTACAGTGAGCTTAGTTAAATTGCTAATTAAACTATTCAACCTAAGACAAAAGCTATAGAACTTGCTTTCATTATTATTGGGCTTGTTCTTCATTATTTTCCTTGGACTATTACCTGCTGCCAAATTATTATTGTACAATGTTCTATTAAATTATCGTCAATATTAAACTTACATAAAGATAACTTGCATCACTTATCCGTAAATATTTTGGTCAGGTCATTACGGCTAAGTAAAACTCGTATAAGGCGCATGTTATGTTGCTCATGTAGGTTTCAAAACCACAGTCGAAACCAGTTTCACGGCATCTCTTAAAAACATGCCTCAAAGTTTATAAACTGATTTACCTGAACGATTTTTTGATCCTTGGCAAATGGTCAGATATTTCGTTGGAGGAATTTCTGTTTACATTTTTGTTGATATTATTGATATCCTTTAGCGAAAATAATAATTTAATGAGAATAATAAAAATATATAGGTAGATATTATCTTTATAATGTCGATGCGATAACGATGCAATGGTTCCGACATGATAAGAACAAGAATATGTAGGTACCGATGACAGATACTGTAGTCTCTCATGCATGATACTCTCGTGATAAATTGTGTAGACTGGCGTTAACTGCCACACAGAATAGGCAAAATTTATTTATTTACAGTATTTTTGATCCATCATTTTGGCCTTCTTATGGCCATCACCCATTAAGATAAGTAAAATGCCTGTAAAAGTACGTCTAATGTACGTGTTTACGTAAACGAGTTCATATATCGTGCAAACAACGCTCAGACAATTAAGGGAAACCTGTAAACCAACAATAGTGTTCGCGATTAAACATTTTCAATCAAGACACAATATGGCTGCTTATATCACTGCACGTGATGAAGGAGATTGGTACTTTGTTGGTTTTCAATTAATCTATACGAGTACGCTACAGAAATATATACGAATATGTAATGCAATGTGGAAGTCCTATCGAATTCATCCAAAAATCCATGTTTCATTTTCAGAAATAGGCACATTTTTTAGACTGCTTCATATATTTTTATAGTGTTTTCTTTTGGTGATCTTGAAAGCCATTTTGGACTACCAGCAAAGTCACTTTTGTGCTGTAAATATTGACAAACAACCAATATAGACACGTAAAACAATAACGTAGACGTATTGAAAAAAAAATACTGTGTTCTTTACAAACTAAACATAATATTTTAGTCACGTCACATGCTTTAATTGTCATACAGACGAGTACCATCTGTCGATTGTTCTTCGTTGTCTGATCCGTTTTTGAGTTTTTATTTGTATTCCATTACGAACCCAATTACTTATGCGACGGCTCTGGTCTCCGAATTCAAGGCCAATGACCATTTTGAAGGTTGAACCGAGACTTTACGCCGTAACTAATGCTTTTCTTTGTAGCATATTTGCTGTTTTGTAGACTATATGAACAGTCATGAATGACTCAGTAATGTAGCAGAAGTGTAATTTATGAAAATTGAAAAGATCGATTTGGTATACCCAGTTTTCTTGAGCTGCTTTTCAGCTTCCTAAACCATGAATTCTGTGAACTAAATTAACCAAAATTCTCTTTTTAAAATAAATATCAGACAACATCACATACATTGCTCTAATCCCAAAGTAAGTAGATTAAGCAGGCAAATTATTTTTAAAGCGGATATCGATTTGAAAAGGCAATAATTTATTTTAATTTTCAGTCCCGAAACTTGGCATACCTACATAATTATCACAACACTAGTGCACGTTTGTTTAGTATCTTTAGTGGGAAGAAATCATTATCGGCAATTTGAACTTATTCTCGACTAATAGTAGACATGGAGTGGCTAACGTAATGTGGTTTTTACTGGTACTGAATTTGGTTAGCAAATATGTATTTCCACAATTATTTATTCTTCTTTACACTTGCTCCTTTGGTCCACTTCATATGGTACTAGTGGCTAAAAAATTTGATACATAGTATGTGCAGTATGATCTCCACTGAGGTTATATTTGAAACTACATCATCATCAGCCTCCACAACAGCCAGCAGTCCACTGCTTAGGGTAGGACCGGCATAGCGGTGTCAACTGACAGGTGACTGACTGGTTACTTACATGTTGTTGCAGCGACTTACGCTCCTCTTTCGCTTTCCATCAGGCGCAGAGAAGTCATTATGTCGTGCTACTATAAAAAAAAAATGTTATCACCTATATTTGTGCGTGCAGCCGTGCTAGTGAGCTTTAGTCCATCTCCATAAGTAACGATATTGGATAGGTAGACAGTGTGCCAACTATATTTGCTCTGTGTGCAACTGTGTTTGCGCACAAACTTGTGCATTAGGTATAATCTCCCGCGTGAGCTTAGTCGCCGTGGAGATTAGCCGCAATAATGATACATTTGAACATTATCGTCAATTATTATCACATGGAATGACATGTTAATACACTGGAGATAACATTAGGAAGTTTTCACGTTCTCATTATAACGTATGTTGTTATCTCGTTTGAAGAAGCCTTTAATTGCTTGATACGTTATGTACATGATGAAAGAATTTTCATCATGAGAATAAACGTGTAAAAAGCAAATTTCCTTTCAGGAATTAAAAATTGAATTATACATGACTACGAAAAGTTTCTCAATTTGTGTTAACTTTCAGAAAACGATTGCTTCAGTGTCTTGTGCAAACCTTTTCGGGAGCTATGACAAAACGAGTATCTAAATTTTGCGAGAATAAAGGTTTAAGAATAAATTTAGATCTAACCGTTTGCCTCAGCTAAAGCAAGAATGACGTGTAAGCCTATTAACAAATAAATAGCAGACAAATCCCGTAAGTAGCTTAAACACTTGTGTTATGGACATATAGGAATCAACGAGTGTACTACAAACATACTATTAACACCCAGACAGCAGCTGTAATGACATGACATCCTCTTGAGGCTCAAAGTCTTTTTAAAATTCAAAACCCATTGATGTGTTACTGTGTCACGAACTCTAGGATTAGGATTCTATTCGTTGGAAAGAAAGACTAATATGTTTGTACAAAGTTTGCAAACAGTGCAGATACAAAACGCACACATAAGTATGTAAGATCTATGGGGCTAGGCGTTATATGTTTAAACAGTAGATAATGTATGTGTGTGTACATATCTACGTTCCCTCCACGTGTATCCGTCCCAATGCCATCCAGATCACTATTATAGGATGCAGTCTGCATCTCGTGTAGTGTTTCAATAAATTGTTCATTGTCCTTGAGTTATACATGTTGTATCTAACCGGCCTATGATATTATATCTAACTGCGTAGTAAGTACATTGTACTAAATTAGATAGTCTTAAAGTGTGTTGATATTCTCGGGATATTTTGACGATTTTATACTTTGTGTTATAATTAAATCTATGCTAATCTAGTTCTAACCGCTATACTTCGTTGTTTTAGCATTAAAAATTTGGGTATTCTAATATGCACGTTTGGTTAATTCTGTGGATTAATTCAAATGAACTAGTCGTTGCCAATAGTTTGCACTTGTGCACCATAAAAGACCTAAAGAAAAAGAGGTTGCAAACACGAACAGAACGATAAAATAGTTTGACATCACAAAAGAAAAAAAAAATGCAATACTATAATTTTAGAGTGAGTGTATCATATGTGGTTGCTGATTGTCACAACACGTCTTTCCACAAAGTTTCCATAACACTGCTTCTTTGGAGTCTGAAACGGTTCGCCAACAAACGATTGTTCCATGAACGTTTGACCAACAGAATCTTTCGCCCATTAACTTTTCGCCCAAAAGACATTTGGCCCATGAACTGTTCGCCAACAGAACGGTTCGTCAGTGAACGTTTGACCAACAGAATCTTTGGCCCATTAACTATTCGCCCAAAAGACATTTGGCCCATGAACTGTTCGCCAACAGAACGGTTCGTCAGTGAACGTTTGACCAACAGAATCTTTAGCCCATTAACTATTCGCCCAAAAGATATTTGGCCCATGAACTGTTCGCCAACAGAACGGTTCGTCAGTGAACGTCTGACCAACAGAATCTTTGGCCCATTAACTATTCGCCCAAAAGACATTTGACCCATCAACTGTTCGTCAACAGAATGGTACGCCAGTGAACGTTTGACCAACATAACCTATTGACATCAGCCTTATGCATAAGACGTTTAGCCTACTAAGAGCGGCCGTACACGGGCTACTTCGAGCAGTTGAGACCGACTGCTTCAAGCCGTGATCGCGTGGTGAACCATAGAAACGGTCGCGACTGCTCAAGCCGTCGTGTGTGTGTACGGCAGCGTATATGAATGACTAGTCCGCGCGGTCGCAGATGGATTTCAAACATTATTTTTTTGTTGGATAGAGGTCACTTCTGAGGTGGTCTCATTAACACCAGTCAGGTCAGGCTCTGATGATGGGCTCTAAGAGAAATTGAGGGCAACATCCGAAAATTGTATGCTTGTATGGTACTTTTGTGACGTAATCATAATTATTATCATCAGCCTATCGTAGTCCATGCTGAGCATAGGCCTCTCAAGTTTTTCGCCACTTTGGACAAACACCTAAGGATTTACCCATAATCGCCACGCTGGGCATACGGGTTGGCGATCGCAGGGCGTAGCTTGTGGTGTAAATACTCCTTTGTATTTTGGCTATTTTTTAACCTTTTTTTATGCAAGAGGCGGCAGACAAGCAAGTGTGATGCCTGATGGTAAGCAGTTGACACCGCCCATGCACATATCTCTATTCGAGTTTAGGGTCGCTGCCGGCCTTTTGAATATGAATACGATCGTTTCTTAAAGGTTCCCAAGTCGTAGCTGTTCGGAAAAACTGTCGCAGTATGTTGGTCAAACGTTCACTGGTGTATCATTCTGTTGGCGAACAGTTGATGGGTCAAATGTCTTTTGGGCGAATAGTTAATGGGCCAAAGATTCTGTTGGTCAGACGTTCACTGACGAACCGTTCTGTTGGCGAACAGTTCATGGGCCAAATATCTTTTGGGCGAATAGTTAATGGGCTAAAGATTCTGTTGGTCAAACGTTCACTGACGAACCGTTCTGTTGGCGTACAGTTCATGGGCCAAATGTCTTTTGGGCGAATAGTTAATGGGCCAAAGATTCTGTTGGTCAAACGTTCACTGACGAACCGTTCTGTTGGCGAACAGTTCATGGGCCAAATGTCTTTTGGGCGAAAAGTTAATGGGCGAAAGATTCTGTTGGTCAAACGTTCATGGAACAATCGTTTGTTGGCGAACCGTTTCAGACTCGCTTCTTTGCTTGCCAAATTTCTAAGGCTAAAAAAAGGTAAATATAGATTTTGTATATGTTAAAAATTTGCTCGTGACTGAACTGACGTTTTCATGCACATTAGCTGTCCTATTAGGTATACATTTCAGTGATCAGTAAACAACTTGTAGGCATATTATGTCAGCTGTATGGGTCATTCGTCTTCAGATTGACGTCACTATTAGTGTAAAACAAAGACAAAGATTGATTTCATAGTAACTACTTAGTTGAATGACATTTATTTACAGGCCATATTTTAAAACTAATTAAAATACTAATCAGCAGGGCTATTCACAATGCCTATTTCTGATTGGATTTGGAAACGTTGAATGAATGATGACATTTTTGACAAATTTGACATTCGTACTAGGCCTAATGTCAATTTTGAATGAATATACGAAAAAGTTTCAGATTCCGGGGGGAAATAAGCATTCTCAATAACCAACCGCGATTTTTTCAATCAATAAGAAATTTTGAAAAGCGATGTTTTTATACCTATGCGTCTGTAATTTTTTATTGAGAAAGAAAGCAGAATTTTCTGCAACTGAAACGTTTAAGTTGAAGTAAACTTTTTCTTAAAAATGGGTCTTAGATATCGTGAACAAGATACTTTCTTTGAATCATTTCGAACTATGTTTCTGTGGTAGTCAGCTATGGTTAGTTACCATAGTAGTCAAATACATTTGCACTACTTTACTGTATTCCCGCCACATCATATTATAAAAATGTAAAAACAATATTGTAAGCTCTTATCGTTGTACAATCTTATCTAACGCCATATCGTATACGTGAATGACCTGTAAAACCAACATTCGTATATGATTGAGACTTGCTAGCTAACGAGAAATTATGTTCACCGGTCATACGCATCGTAGGCTAAAGAAATCGATGTTCAGGCTCGTAAAACTATGTAATAAATGAACAGTGAACAGTAATTAATTACGTAAGAATGGGTGTGGAAATTAACCTTGTTCTAATTAACCTTTTATTTCCAAGGTATTGCGACCATGAGCATAGATGAATATTCGGAAAGTGAACATATTATACCCAGAAATGTTCTTAAGGCTCTCTAACAAAAATACATACTTTTGTCAGCAAAAAATGTTTACATGTCATAAGTTTCAGTAAAGATGAGTCTTCACCAAAGAAATTTGACAATCTGACTCAGAAAGTTGGGTAACAAAATGTTTCAACTCTTTTCTGATTGACTTGGCTTTGCTTTATAACTTCCATCGGGAAAGCGACTATAGTTCATTCGCGTTAAGAAAATAGTGACTGACTGACTGAATTAAAACGCTAGAAATTATAATTTCTAGCGTTCATCTTCGAAGATCTTCAAGAAAAGTAGCCAAGGGAAAAGCTAAAGAAAACCCCAAGCCGCTGCGACAGCGTACAAGTAACCAAATCAATCACTTGTTAGTTGCCATTAGGGCCAGCTGGGCGGGCTGTAAGTCGGAATCAGCCGATGTAGCCGGCTACATGTGTGAAGTTTCTTCACGGGTGTTTCGCCAACTTGCTGGAATCTCAAGAACTCCCTTAGAGCAGCCGTACACGGACCGCTTCAAGCAGTTGATAACCGACTGCTTCAAGCCCCAACCGCGTGGTGAACTATAGTCATTCATTGGCTGCCGTACACACGACCGCTCGAGCAGTCGCGACCGCTTCTATAGTTCACCGCTCAATCGCGGCTTAAAGCAGTCGGTTCTCAACTTCTTAAAGCAGTCTTTACGACACCCACGGGAAGAAATGGGACGATTATTTGTATTCAGTTCCGTCACCGCATGATTGGGAATACCCCGACAACGAAACAATGCGTCAAGCACGTGCGTTTCATGCGTTCACAAATCTATTGACAGGCTCGGTGGCTCATTTGGTAGTGACCTCTGCCCTCTGAGCCAAGGGTCGTGGGTTCGATTCCCGCACAGTACAAACATTTGTGTTCATGAACATGTCTGTTTGTATTGGTCTGGGTGTTTTCTATCTATAATATGTATTTATTTACAAAAAAAAAAAAATGTATCTAAGTAAGTTTATCAGTTGTCCTAGTACCCATAGTACAAGCTTCGGCTTAGTTTGGGGCTAGGTGGCGCTGTGTGGCCCAGTGTGGCATGTCTTGGGTTATTTATTTATTTATTTATTTATTTATTTTTAATATCAGACATGTACTGAATGGAGACATTAAATACATCACGAGTCGTAGTGTGGACGATACAGATTCTATTAAAGTTGTTTGCACGAGATTAGTACTAAGACTAGGTATGTTGTATAATAGCACCTAAAGGTGATGTGGACACATCGCAATGTCATTCCGGTCATTTCGGTTATTTGTACAATCATCCCGCGACGGATAGTAAATAATTAAAAAATGACTTACCTAAATGGCTGTTAATTTTTATGTTAATTATTACTTTTTGTAGATAAGAAAACACTCTGAAGAGTTTATTTTTAAATCTTTCGTGTCCACGTGTTAGCTCTATGTTTGCTTTGATGTTGCATTGTGGAAATAGGTTCTGAGTGCTGACTACCATATTTGATGAATGGACTTTCCTATTGCAAGCATTTATTATAATAATAATAATAATCTTTATTTGGTATAAAAACAATGTTACAAAAACAGATAAAGCGTTAACGCAGCCATCAGCGCCCACCTCTTGAAACGGACATTAATTTCGAATATAAATTAAAAAAAATATATACATTAAAAATTTTAACTACTTTAAATTACTACATTGTGTGTGTGTGTGTGTATGTGCGTTGTGTGTGTGTGTGTTTATGTGTGTGTGTGTATGTGTGTGTTGTGTGTGTGTATATATGTGTGTTTATCTTTTTATTATAATAACGACTCCACCACATCATAATCAAGCTTTAGAAGCCACTCGGTTAATAGAGTTTTACATTTATATGTATTAAGTGGATAAATATTTAATTTTTCATTGATTTTATTATAAAGGTGTGGTGCTAAGTAATTATAGTGATGTTTGACTAGACCATTTCTGGATTTAAGTAACCTTATTAATTAAAATTTATTATCTTTGACAATGGAGAATATGCATCCAAAATATTTTCGTGTATTTAGTAATTTTTCGTAACTTTAATAGCGCATATTTCGTGATTCAGGTCAGTACATGTATACCAGAGCCTTAAGATAATAAATCTAAGAAGGTCCCCTGCCTCAAAATGGTGGGGAGGCAGGGAATACCCACTAAAAGCTGCGCTCCATCCGTCAAACGCCCTGAGGCAGCATCAAAATCAATTTAAAAGCTACAAGTGCCAAGGTGATTGCTGTGAACTCGTGTTGACTTGTTTGTTATTTAACATATTTGGCACACTCGCAAAAGAAAAACATATGTGTGCATTACTTTCTACTGTATACAAATAGACTACTCGTCTTAAAAAGACTACCATCACATGATGCTCTTGTGTATCTTTTTGACTTTTGGCTTAAACTATGAGGGTTGAATGAAAAAGAAATCCAATAGATGCCACTACATATAAGGCAGGTTCAACTGTTACGTGATTGGTTTATTTTGTCATGGCACTGACATTTACATAGCAACTGACCAAGCATATGATGATAGCTGGACCTGCCACTGTGGTGCCATCTGGATATTTTTTTTCAGACAACGCTTATTGCGTTCGGAGACAATATTCTCGACCATACTGAGAGCCATACTGAGAGCTCTCGGAAAGCGTTTCGATGACATTTGTCAAATTTGAATAAACGACCGAGAAAGTTTCCGATCTCTCGTTTTCGAAAGATATCTTTCCGAACGCTTTCGTTAATAGCCCATAATCTTAAAAACAATTAAAACCTCCTTTTTTAAAATACAAATTAATTGAAATATTTACTCGTTGTTATTGGTCCTTGCACCTTACTTTTAATTTAATTCTATTCAGAACTACGAGGGCGTTTCGCTAAACATTTTCCTCGTTTACTATACGATGTTGTCGTTATTAGAGAAATACCATTGTCATTCTAGGCATTGCCACTGTGCCTAACGTGTACCTACTAGTTAGACTATTATCTCATCCCCAACACGCTTCGACGTTGCTGAGCGTGATACCTACCTCTTTAGTATCATTATAATATAATATGTATTCAAATATGCTAAATAGACAATTATTCTATTTTATTATAACTTACACTCAACGAAACACGTGTGAAGAGTTCGGTCTCGTTTAGTGGTCAATCGGTGTTAGAGCGGTCGTACACAGACTGCTTCAAGCAGTTAAGACCGACTGCTCGAGCAGTCGTGCGTACGTCAGCGGCTGAATGATTATAGTTCACCGCGCGGTCGCGGCTCTAAGCAGTCTTTCTCCTCTCAACTGCTACTTCTTGTATGGCCGTTCTGACAGCCAAAATAATCATACAGGCGAGCATGGCGGTGGCAACTGACAAGTGATTAATTTGGTTACTTTTCAGTTGCCGCAGCCAATCCTTCGCTTTACATCAGGCGAAGGGAGGCTACTATACCTACTGTGCTATTATATAAAAAAAATATCATCATCATCATTTCAACCCACATCTACCCACTGCTGAGTAATAGGCCTCTTCTTTCAACCGCCACTTTACACGGTCCCTCGCCAACCTCTTCCAATGTTTCCCGGCCACCGCCGCTATGTCTTCCGATCGGGTCTGCCCACAGATCGCCGACCAAGCCATACATAAAAAAATATATACAACGTTTTAATACAATATCAAAGAGATTTTTTAACTAATAAAACAATATATCTTTGTTCCAGATAAACCAAACCACGCCGAAAGCACTACTCGAAACGATTTCATAAAGAATCTAGTCATACATTTTGATATTTTTTACTAAAATGAAATAACCAACCAATAGTACCTTATCTTAAATTAAGTTAACTTAAGGATACATATCGTACTTATTACGTTTAAGTTAGTCAACTGAGGATAAAATGCAGATACTTAAGGCCCGTTTCGCCCTACGGGCGTCAGCGTCACAGTTCCAGACTTGGAGCACGGCCAGGAGTCGAACGGCCACCACAGTGAGTATAATTTGTATTATTGTCTAAATATAACGCTAATGGTTACAATCTAATGCTACGGTTACGCCAGACGGGAGAAGAGATAGATCGATATCCTTTACTGCACATCATACAATCGACTTCAAAATTAGGTAAGTATAATAGACATTCATTGTACAACTAACTGTTGCCTGCCTACACTCGCGTTAATCTATGTTTGTCACAGAAGTGTTTATTTTGATTATTGTCAAAAGTGGACTAAATTCTAAATTCGAATTAAATTCGAAGTGGACCTTTTGCGAAGTGGACCAAATGTAAAGTTGACCAAGTGGACCAAATGCGACAAATGTGTAGGTTTGTCACAGAATTGTTTTTATGATTATTGTCTAAAGTGAAGCAAATGTAAAATGGACATTTCGCAAAGTGAACTTTTTGCGAAATTGACGTTTCGAGAAGTGGACCAAATGCGAAATTAACGTTTTGAGAAGTAGACCAAATGCGAAATGGAGGTTTTGAGAAGTGGACAAAATGCGACGATACGACTTTTGTGATCGGAGCAATGTCAAATACATTGCTGTCAAATATGTTGCTATTTAATTATTTAATGAGCAGATTCCTAGAGAATACGATCGTGATAACAACAACAAAGAAAATATCTCGTCATTTTTTATCGTTCTCGCACAACCTTGCAACTTTTTTCTCTCAATAACATTTTAATGGCGTTACAAAAACGAACCGTCTTAATGATAAAAATTATTATCGATGCGATCACAATTGATTAGAAATAACCGATGTAATCCAATGTCTTATATTGTTATCAGTTGGTAATAACGTAAAGTTTAATAGCAGATCAAATTAGGCCTCTGTTAATTAGATGTACGGATATTTCAATCTTGCTAAGTTCTCCCTCAATTAAGTTTTTGGTCAGAAAAAAAATCGGTTGGACCAAGACATTAAGGGAGATGAAGAGTTTGACTACAAAGACCCCCCATTTGGCACACAATGCACCAAACACCCTGTATAATAACATTTTCCCTTCGCTTCAAAAAGAAAAGAGAAAGATTACATCAAAAAGAAAAAGATTACATAATAAATTGTTAAACCGCTCATCCCAAACATAATTGATTACGAGTATTATTGACCAAACTCTTAAAAAAATCACATTTGAATTAGGTAAATTAGAATATCATTATGTCTGAAACTGTTTAGCAGAAAATTAAGCTAAGTTCGTAAGTTCGCGCTTTGTTTATATCTAACGTCTGTATAGAGCCCAAGGTTACTCAAAGAGACTCAGTTTTAAGTTCAAATACCCTTGTGGATATTAAACTGAGTGTCTGTCTGCAGACGATCTAATCGCTTTGTATGTACACGTAAACGAAACAGTCACAGCATAGAAATTTGACAGTAACAGAAGTTTATTTATTATTAATAGGTCATTTTATTTAAATCGATTCTATTCTGTTTTGCACGGTACCGAGCTCAACATTTTAAGTAACTTTTGGCCAAAAACGAAATTTAGATTTTCCTGATCTGGGTTTTAACGACATATCTGTATTAACATCTTTATTTTCTCTATTTTTTTTATCATGGTTAACACTAAATTATGAAACCTGTGTTACATAAACTAATTTTGATGATGTTTGTGATTTGTATTATCGATTTACCGAACATGCCGTAAAGTGAAGATTACGAACTTTAATTGCTGTACCTTTTTAGGGCCTAAATTGATTTAACTTGCCTAGAATATCTTGTAAATTTGTAATACATATCTACATTAATTATACTATAAATTATTGGGTATTGATTTATTGAGTAAATATACTCATTAGTAAATTTATATGTACCCTTACTATAAATTACAGGGTTTATTCCTCTTACATAACGTACCGACTTCGTTTATAATCATATGTAATAATATCATACTCGTAATTAAATGTCAACGCCCGTCTTGGTATGTCATAGTGGCTCTTGTATTTGTGATGATAAGGCTATGATAATGCGAAAGATGTTACAGCGACTGATTCATTCGAAACGGACAGATACTAATAAAATAGTAATATAGTAATAACTATAATAATGAAGGAGTCACTGCCAATTACAACGCTCACTTGTCTAAATTCTTGTCTAACAGAAAAAAATAGTGTACACACAAGATTAAACCATCAAGTTAACAATACAATACAAATAGAACAATGATATTCAAGCGATAACGACAATTTTTATTAGCATACATTTTTACTACTATGTATGTTTAAAGCATTGTAATTAGTTAATTTAAAATGTACTTTTTTACATTTGGGAGTATGAACTTGTTTAATTTCTTTGGAGGTTAAATCGCTTTTTTATTGTGCTCTAATTATGGCACATTCGATTAATAGGGTTTATTATGAACTACTAATTTCAAGTTTCTACTGTGGTTGTATTTTAGTAAAAAATTATAAAAAGTTACTTGATATTCTTCTTGCATGAGAACACAATGCTTTAAAGTCACGCAAATGCATACAAAAATAAACTCATGCAGGCAGGTCAGTACTCTCTCCCGACTAAACTCTTGGGCGTATCTAATCCAATTTCAATTTTCTTCATTTCACAGGATACTCCAATCGCCTCTCTAAGCTCTTTCAACTTAATTGCTCTTTTTATTTTATTTTCAGGACTCAAAATCAGTGGAATACAAGCCAATCAGGAGTGTGTTGGTGGCCAACAGAGGCGAGATAGCAATCAGAGTGTTCCGAGCATGTACGGAGTTAGGGATCCGATCTGTCGCCATCTACAGCGAACAAGACAAACTTCAAATGCACAGGTATGGTAACAGAACATAATTTGAGACTCTTTCGGCTGACTGGCCTTCCTTCCTTGACTGGCTCGGTGGCTCAATTGTTAGTGACCTCTGCCTTCTGAGCCAAGGGTCGTGGGTTCGATCCCCACACATTACAAACATTTGTGTGCATGAACATTTGTATAATATGTTTTTGTTTACAAAAAAAAATGTATCTAAGTAAGTTTATCAGTTGTCTAGTACCCATAGTACAGCTTCGGCTTAGTTTGGGGCTAGATGGCGCTGTGTGGCCCAGCGTGGCATATCTTGGGTTATTTATTATTATTTATGTATTATTTCCTTTCCACTTTTATTTACCCTTTGTGTAGTGCGTTCGAAATGTATGAAATTCATATGACAGGAAAACTACCTACACAGTTTCTAGTAAAACTCAGCAGTGGGCTTCAATCAGTATAACTTACTGAAAACCTGGACTGTGCCTTGTATGTAGATTGCGGTTTAAATGCTGAGTGATGCCCTTACATGGTGTGGTGTTTGGTCTAATCGTCTTGTCTTCTGTGTTCAACACGAGTGATGGTATGCGTTTATTGTACCTGTAGGTATATTGTGATGTCCTGTACCATTTCTTATTTTTTATTTTTAACGGAATGATTTAGGTCCTACCTTGTTTATCAAACAAAACTTGTTTATCTTTGTAGGTAAATACTTTAACCCGGGCGGCGCTAGCGGTATCTTATCCAATCTTAAAGAAATAAGGCATTTAATGCAGATATATCACTTTTATCTCCAAAATAAGTAAATAATATCCACGGACTTCGTTTTCCACTTGTCATGTATTAAATTGGACGTAATCCCTTTTTGTGAATGTCCGCGTATTGTTATCTCAGATAACATTTACCTAATTTATTGGTATGCGGGTCTTGGGGTGTTATCACAAGAATGTGCATTATTTTTTATGTTAGTTTTGGTACAATGGTAGCTGGTTCGATACCCGCACAGTACATATTAGTGTGCATGACCATATCTGTTTGTATTGGTTTACTTTGTATAATATGTAATTACCTACTTATAAAAAAAAAGTATCTAAGTCATGGTTATCAGTTGTCTAGTACCCATAGTATAAGCTTTGGCTTACTTTGGGAGTAGATGGCGGTGTGTAACCCAGTGTGGCATGTTTTGATTTAATATAATGTTATTATTTCTATAGGTTGAGTTAGGCTATCTTTGACCCTCATGGGGGCGTAACGGTGACTACACAAATACTACGGGCAAATACCCCGGACCAGGAGTGCCGGCCGCTTGTCATCTGCGGCTGGCCAGGGCATGCAGGGTAGCGGCCGAATGCTTCGGCGCTACCCGTGTTCCTGCAACTTGCTGCCCACTGGCGACACAGGGAGGTTTAGTAGGTACGCCCTCTCATTTCGGGACGTATGAGTCCCACACACCATGTCGCCTCTCTCCGGAGGTGGCATGAAGGTGTCTGATGCATTCCCAACTAGAAAAAAGACTATCCTTGAGCGCCTAGTCTAGTAGTTGGAACTAGCACAATAAGTGTCTTGCTCTTGCTATAATTTAAATTCTTCTTTCTTTCTTTTGTTCACAGACAAAAGGCCGACGAGTCATACATCGTCGGCAAAGGCTTACCTCCAGTAGAAGCGTACCTGAGCATACCAGAGATCATCAGGGTAGCGAAGGAGAATGACGTCGATGCTGTCCACCCTGGTTATGGGTTGCTGTCTGAGAGGTAAGGATATCTCCCTCTTCTTCTTCAAGTGCCTCTCCAATCAATGAAGGATGATTGTCATCTCCGCATAGCTGTGTGTCCTGTCCTGCGCGAGTCGGAACAGTTGGGCAATCGTCGGTTCCTGCCCACTCCCTTGATGTTACGCAACCATGACTTTTTCTGTCGCCCAGCGCGTCTTTTTCCCTCTAAACTGTTTTTTTTTTGTAATTA
This sequence comes from Conogethes punctiferalis, assembly GCA_031163375.1. Classification (NCBI taxonomy): domain Eukaryota; kingdom Metazoa; phylum Arthropoda; class Insecta; order Lepidoptera; family Crambidae; genus Conogethes; species Conogethes punctiferalis. Next base: position 13,319,518 of record CM062088.1, read on the forward strand.
TTGCGATAGGCAGACGAGCGAGCGCCCATCGGATGTTCAACGGTTGCTGAGAGTATGTCAATAAATGATATATTTCATAATCAATCATTCATCAACGTATTCTACATTTCATCACGTATCAACTATTAAGTATGCCTTTAACAAATAAGATATGTAATCAAACAAACTTTAACATCTTATCAGTTGTTTAAGGAACATATCGGCATACAATTTCCAAAACACGGTCTGACGATTTCATAAGTTGTTATTACAAACTCTGATAAGATCCTGATGTCCGTCCTCATTCTGTTGTTGTGACGTTCATTTGAGGAAAATCTAAACAAAATCAATTAGTTCAATGAACTTATCTGTTAACGTGTTACATACAAATTGATTCACTTTGCATTTGAGCACAATATTCCACTGCCAAGCGTGGCGACTAAGGCATATTACTCCAAATGACAGTTGATGTTCCATTTTTAAATAAAAAAAATATGTTTATATTTTTAAATCTAAACATAAACTCCAAAATGGGTTATAAGTATAGGAAAGACTTGTAAGGTGATTTCTCTGTCCTTAAAAAATAAGCAGATGTCAGCTGATTACTTAGCTGCAGGGCAGTGACTTCCCATACCGCACACCGTCTGAATTACAATCAGCCATTTCGGACAAACAACGTTTTATAATTGATTTTACTATGAAGGCACATCGTTTTAACTGCAAACCCATTTAAAAGTAACGTTATATATGGAATATTGATTTATAACTATATACATATGTACTTATTATACTATCATCGTGCCGGAAAGAACCAGAAAGTCTAAAAGACATGGGCAACGGTCAATATAAGATCGAATCACACATTGATCTAATGGAAGTAAAACGATTCAATTCATCGCTCAATGTTTATGTCTCTCGTTGTATGGCCTAACTAGGCTCAATTGTTTGTATTCTCGGTGTGTTTATTAGAAGTATGATTGATAGCACTTTATTCTTGTGCATAGTTTTATATTTTTCCATTACTAAGGAGACTGTACTTGTGCGCACGAAAATAGTAAGAACAATGATTTGCTTCATTAAGTTTGTGAAATAGGCGCTCAGAAATTGCGTCATGGAAAACGCTTCGTTAACTAACGAAGTTTGTAAAATTTTCGGTAATAGGGTATTTCAGTAAAATGTTAACCCTCCCAATTCTTTGGAAAGCGTGAGGGGTGGGCACGACTGCCTTCCATCTCGAGATCGCGTTGATATGTCTAACGACAAAATATGTGACGCAGTCTCTTCATACATCAAATGCTGGCAATCCTGGCTGAAATTCCATCCACATCATCTCGATGGCTGGCGATCCTCGACTATACGTTTTATGAGGAACTTCTTGCCTCGCGCCTCGGTTTTGTGGAACCAACTTCCTGCGGCAGTCTTTCCGAACAGCTACGACTTGGGAACCTTCAAGAAACGAGCGTATTCATATTTAAAAGGCCGGCAGCGACCCTAAACTCGGTTAGAGCTGCGGGTGTCCATGGGCGGTGTCGACTGCTTACCATCAGGCATCACACTTGCTCGTCTGCCGCCTCTCGCATAAAAAAAAAAAATCCTCCACAGAAACTTTATAATACCATTTACTGTATGAAATATTTCTGTCTCTCAGGGCAGATTTCGCACAAGCAATCATCAATGCGGGACTCCGGTTCATCGGACCGTCTCCGTTTGTGGTTCAACAGATGGGTGACAAAGTCGCCGCCAGGAAAGCTGCCATTGATGCTAGTATGAAATTTTGTTATATTTAAACGTATTTTTTGTTGACGTTAGTTCTATCTTTACTAATTTATTCCATTTTACAGAGGTCCCAATTGTACCCGGCACCGATGGTCCAATTACTTCAAAGGAGGAGGCCCTTGAATTCTGCAAGCAACATGGACTTCCAGTTATATTCAAGGTATGAGAGTCTTGATTTTGGATTTTAGTGTACCGTTGGAGACTATATTTTCGTCCATATTTTATTAAGATTACACTTACACGATTAGGTATTACACTAGTCATTAAATTACTAATGTTATTACAAATATCATCTATACTTATAATAAATCTGTAGAGAAGTCAATTCTGTACATTGTATATATTTTCAAATTAACTATCAGGGGATGATTAGTGATCGATACTGATGCCAAAAATGCAATCAGTAAAATTTTTGTCTGTCTGTCTGTCTGTCTGTCTGTCTGTCTGTCTGTCTGTATGTTCCTTATAGAAACAAAAACTACTCAACGGATTTTAACGAAACTTGGTACAATTATTCTTCATACTCCTGGGCAGGTTATAGGGTACTTTTCATCACGCTACTATCAATAGGAGCAGAGCAGTGAAGGGAAATGTTAGGAAAACGGGAGAATTTTTTGGAACGCGCATCACTCATAAACTACTGCATGAAATTGAATACTGTTTTCACCAATGTATTGCTAGAGGTTTAACTTAAAACTTAGGCACTATGTATAGATAGGTATTTTATGGAAGTCCGTTATTTTTCAAACCCGATATCCACGCGTGCGACGCCGCTGGCACAGCTAGTTGAATATAAAAAGCGCTAAATCATAGTCTACTGTATAGTATGAAGATGCATTTTAGGTATACCTAAGGGCAGTATTTGAGGTCCTATTCTATAATTTTTTCCATGTAGTGCTTCATGTTGCAGTACTTTCTTATTAATTTTGGTTAAGCATTTGACCATAATCGCACCTGATGTTAGTGATGATGTGGCCTAGGGTGGAGCATGCTTACTTTGAAAAAGCCTCAACTCTAGCTTCTAGATAGGCGTCAAAGCTGGCAAAGAATTTCAGAACTTTTAAGCAATGACATTCTCGTCGTTGTATCTATTTGAATTATAACAATTGAATCGTCAATTGATGTTAGCTACATAGTACACATTACCCTTCTAGGCTGCATACGGCGGCGGTGGTCGCGGTATGAGAGTGGTGCGAGAGATGAGCGAAGTGGCATCGTCCTTCGAGCGTGCTTCCTCAGAAGCGTTGGGAGCGTTCGGCAACGGATCCATGTTCATCGAGAGATTCATCGAGCGGCCGAGGCATATTGAAGTACAGCTGTTGGGTAAGTTATAATAACGAAACAAACATCAATTATGTTGCTCCTAATTATTTTAAATTTCCTAGAAAATCAATAGATTTTTCAAACCTACAGATTTCAGATAAATAGGTTTTTCTTTAGATGATTAAAACCGTGGAGATAAATAGAACCATATGAGTGTAGTACCCACAGTACAAGCTTTGGCATAGTTTGGGACTAGATGGCGCTGTGAGGCCGAGCGTGGTATACGCCTTACTTATTATTATTTATTTATTTGGGTTGCTGTTGTGACAAACGTTCTTTGACAATTTCCTTGCAGGAGATAAGGCGGGCAATGTCGTTCACCTGTACGAGCGTGATTGCTCAGTGCAGAGGCGACATCAAAAGGTCGTGGAGATCGCTCCGGCACCCCAACTGGACCCTGAGGTTGGTATCAAAAGTTCATCATCATCAGCCTATCACACTGATTGACATCATCATCATCAGCCTGTGTCAGTCCACTGCTGGACATAGGCTTCTCCTAATGTTCGCCACCTTGTACGATTTTGGGCCTCTCGCCACCAACCCTTGCCAGCCAGGGATGTAAGGGAGCGACCCATCATCTTTTCGCTCCAAGCCATCCTCCCCTGCCCGTTGTGCATTCTTGGTGAATAACGAACGAGGATCTGGCAACCGACTGGGCGCGGTATAACCATCACGATTGAAGGCGCAGCTAAATTCTACAGGCTAATGACGGGCAGCAGCGTCACTGGAGATAGGAGCTACGCCCTGCGATCGCCAACCCGCCTACCCAGCGTGGCGATCATGTTATGAGTATTACCTACAGATGTTTGCCCAAAGTGGTGAACACCTGGATAGGCCTATGTCCAGCAGTGGACTGCCATAGATTGATGATGATGAAGAAATAATAAATAACGACTCATTTTCATTGACTGCTTTACTTATGTGATATTGTTTATTTATTTTCAGACTCGTCAAAAAATGGTTGACTGTGCCGTACACTTGGCCAGATCCGTCGGCTACGAAAACGCCGGTACAGTCGAGTTTCTTCTGGACGACAAAGGAAACTTCTACTTCATTGAAGTCAATGCTAGGTCAGTATCTATACGAGTCATTGCAGTGGACTCACTGCTGGACATAAGTCTTTCCAATAATTCACCATATTGATCGTCAGGTTGTGCAAGTCATCCTGCGTAAATCGTCATTCCATCTGGTCTGAGGGCGTCCTACATTTTCCGATAAGCTATATCCACTCTAAAAGTATTAATTATTTCATGTAAAATCCATTAAATTGATGATTTCATTGGGTATAAGGCGAAGTAAACTACCGTTTCTCAACTACCTTGTGCCAATATCTGATGATTTGATGCTTATAAATAAACAATACTAGAGAGTACTATTGTATGTATATTGTAGTTATAAATAAAACATAATTTTTCCTTCCAAAAATAATGGTATCAAACACTTTTTATCACTTGTTTTCAAGGTTGTGATCACTTAATAATGTTGTAATTTATTATAAACCGTTATTATCTCTAAACTTTTTCTTCACATATTATTAACGTCATTGGCTCTCATATAAGGTCACGTACACACGCCATTGACATCACATAACATTGATAACATTACATAACAGCGTGAAATGTTATCCATTATGGTGCTATGTTATGTATTATTACTATGACAAGAATAAATGTTTAATATTAAAAGATAACACCATACCTATAATGTTATGTTTCGTCTGCCCTGCTACTATTATCTGGGTATCTTGGTAATTTAATATAATCTAATGTCGTTTTTTTGGGCACAATTAATAGACAAAGCAGTTTTGCAGGAAAGATAATGCAAATGTTAGACAAAGTGACGTTCACTTCCAAAGAAAGTATTTTAGGCACTTTTGTTAACAAATCAGCACCAATTTGTATAAAACATGTTTTGGTTGTTCAAACAATTTTAATTTTTTATTCAACAGATTACAAGTAGAACACACGATAACAGAAGAGGTAACCGGCATAGATCTGGTACAATCCCAGATCCGTGTGGCCGAGGGCATGACTCTCCCGGAGATGGGTCTCACACAGGACAAGATCAAGACTCAAGGTTACGCCATACAGTGCCGCGTCACCACAGAGGACCCTGGGAACAACTTCCAGCCGAGCACGGGAAGGATTGAAGTGTTCAGGTAAAGAATTTTTTACTAGTTGAAAAACGTATCCGGCTCGAAGGACCAAACGTACGGATGAGCCTCGGGCTAAGATCAAGACTCAAGGTTTCTATATACAGTGCCGTGTCGCCAGATCCTGGGAACAACTTGCACTGGGCTGCTTGTAGATTCCAATAGTTAGTAGTTGTTACACAGGATATTTAGTAATATCCTAGGAAAGTGCACATTTTGCGAAGTGCGCATTTTGCGAAATGCTCATTTTTGTATCGTAGTATACATAGGTTTAAGCCTAAGGGAAGTGATGACACTATTTTACTTATACTTTGAACAGTCAAAAGCCGAATCCGGCTCGAAGGACCGAATTTACTGGTGAGCCTCAAGACATGGTCTTGAAATACGCCATACAATGTCGTATCACTAAAGACCCCATCAACAACAAGAATTGAAATGATGTAAAGGATTTTAATATATTTGTGTTGACCCTTAACGGTTAAAAATCGTATCCTACTCGAAGGACCAAAAGTACGTGTACGACTAACTAACTGTCCTTGTAATATATTCAAATAAAAATATATATTATATTTATAGCACTGAGAGATGGCTAAGCTAACTGTCCTTGTAATATATTCAAATAAAAAATATATATTTATAGCATTGAGAGATGGTTACTAATAGTAGAAAACCTTTATTGTGACTACAAAATTTGTAGATGCACCTTTACTAATTTGACAGGATGATTATGATTGTTTGTTTAATTACAGGTCTGGTGAGGGTATGGGCATCCGTCTCGACTCCGCCTCTACATACTCCGGCGCTGTGATCTCACCGTATTACGACTCTTTACTTGTTAAGGTATGTGTATTCTCGTAATATCATTATTTATTTTCTTAAAATCAAGTAACAATGTCACTCGATGCGAATAAAAGTAAATAACTTCTTTAATGGAGATAGGGCATAGGGATTCTTCGCTCGAATTGAGCGTCCCGGGCCGAGCCGGGAAGGATCTCCACCCTATAGAATATCGCAGCCAAATGACCTCCGGGTCGTGTTTCTGCCGGTGAGTAGGGTCTCCGGAGCTCGTGGGGTGAGTGCTGTATCGGCAGCCGGGGGTTAGGGTTGGGCAGGCATGGCGGTGGCAACTGACAGGTGATTGACCAGTTACTTGCCCGTTGTCACAGCGACGTGGGCTTCTCTTTCGCTTTCCACCAGGCGTAGGAACTCCATTATGTCGCGCTACCATAAAAAACTTCTAATATGTGATTACAGACATTATTTGTAACAAGTATAGCCAATGAAAGCGGCTTTGAAAAGTACTTAACCACAATGTCAACTGCTTCAGATAAAGGTCGCATGTTATCGCTTCATATGTCCATTCATTACACAATACAGTGTAGTCTCGTGAGCTATTAGGTCTAGATGCAATTAATGCTGCGATTATCTTGTTGTCAGACCGCTTTGATTGATAGCCATGGTCACACTTTGATGTATTATTTTATTATACACTAGCGACCCGTCCTCGCTTCGCTTCGCGTGTTTAAGATAAAATTATCCGTATTTCTCTACCATATTATACACATAAACTTTCCTCTTGAATCCCTCTATCTATTAAAAAAACTGCACCAAAATGCGTCACGTCCTATCCTAATAGCCTACTCCTACTAATATTATAAACGCGAAAGTTTGTTTGGATAGATGGATGGATGTTTGTTCCACTTTCACGCAAAAACTACTGAACGGATTTTAATGAAACTTTATAGGAATATAGTTTGTACATCAGATAAATCTATTGATTGTTTACGGACTTTTTGAAAAGACTATCATTACTGTCTTACTGACATTAATGACAAAGTCAAGAAATGTCATTACTGTCACACTGACATTTGACTTTGTCAGTATCAGTGACAGACAGTTTAACTCATGAAGAAGATGAAACCCATGTGCCGGTAGTTCCGTCGTTCACCTCTGGGGTACCCTTAAAGTTTCAGTGACTGATGTGGCAGAAATTTGGTCCGGTGATCAGATTTATTACATTATTATTTCTTACAGGTTATCTCCCACGCTCAAGACCTGCCCGCTTCGGCGGCGAAGATGAACCGCGCTCTGCGCGAGTTCCGAATCCGAGGCGTGAAGACCAACATTCCTTTCCTGCTCAACGTATTGGAGAATCAGAAGTTCCTTAATGGTAAGTAAGCATTATGACTGGCGCAATGGCTAAGGAAGAAAAGAAAAAACTTTTATTGGCAACACAGCGTAATAAGCTATACAATCAAGCGATAATAACATGTAAACGATACCAGCCCGTGCCGCTCGGTGAGTGAACGAACTGAACGGGCTGTTGTGACGTCTGCGAATGAACGATCTGTATTGGGTAACGTCTGCGGCGTTATTTACAATGCGTCGATAGGTGTGTACCCACGCCCATACATCAATATACCCGAGTCTGCCTAAGCATATGTTTGAAATAAAAGACTAAGGGTAACCCAAGGCACTGGGTTCAATTCCCTGACCTTCGACATGTATTTTTTTTAATTGTCTCAAGTATGGGTGCTCTAGGATGCGTACCCAGTCCTCGTTTGGTACTCGTAATACTTACTCTAAAAAAAGTTAGAAAAAATCAAGTCTTTACTTACTTGTCCGCGTCGTTTCCGGATTTAAGACCTCCCATCTCATTCCATGGGTATCGCAGAAGACGACTAAGGGAACATCAAGAAATGGGCAGCAGCATTTACCTGAGACAAATAAACCTACATACTGCGGGCGGTCACCAACCCGCTTGCTCTGGCTGGCAAATCGCCCCAAATCACCATTTTCATTGGGAGAACACCACACTTTGAAGGCCTATGTCCAGCAGTGGACGTTTGCAGGCTGTTGATGAATAATTTTTGTCCCATCCAGGCGCCGTCGACACATACTTCATCGACGAGCATCCCCAACTGTTCATGTTCAAGGCGTCTCAGAACCGCGCCCAGAAGATACTGAACTACCTCGGCCAAGTGCTGGTCAACGGGCCCGCCACACCGCTCGCTACCGGCATACCGCCCTCCGACGTCAAGCCGTACATACCGCCCGTGCCGCTCGGTGAGTGAACGGGCTGTTGTGACGTCCGTGAATGAACGATCTGTATTGGGTAACGTCTGCGGGGTTACTTACAAGGTGTCGATTTTGGGAACATATTCGACGTTCGTTCAATTGAATGAATAATTGAATGAACGTTGAGAAAAATTCTGATTCCGCGGGGCTAAATGCCTATTTCCGCTAGAATTTGTTAACTTGGAACGTCATTCAAATTTGACATTAATTTTACTAGACTAATGTCAAAATTGAACGAATGAGCCTGTGTATCAGAGAGAGATATTTCCGAACCTATTTGTGAATGGCCTCGCAGATAATGAGAAACCACCCTGGGCCCGTTAATTGTATGTTGGCCGCTCGTCATGCTTAGAATTTTGTCCGTCAAGGTTCGACTTGAAAAAAAGAGAATCGTAGGTATTTCTCTTTTTGTTTTCACATAAGTAGAGTAGAGTAGTTGACAGCATTCACCGTATTTCCTAGATTATGATATATTTTATTTGTTCCTAAAAGCTTATCTCGTAGAAAAGCACCACATTTCAACATTTAACTCCAAATTTTTATTTGCACTATATACAACCCAAAAGTATGTAAAATCTGATTTAATCATAATTTGAGAATTTGAATGTGACTTTGTATGTTAGTCAACTATTCTATTTCAGTAGAAGACTTTTACTGTGACATTTATATCTCATAGCATTTGTATATTGCTCTGGGTTCGATTCCCATAAAAATCAAATTCCGATAATAATATGGTCAACGATCGAATGCCCTATAATATTTCATATGTTTTTTTTTATATTGCAGTAGATTTTTTGCGATAGTTGTTTTTATAATTTTGTTGACATATTCTAAAATCCATCATTCGCTATTATAGTTATCAAATAAAAATATAGACTGGATTATATACTCACTTACATTTGTATAAAAAGTTGTGGACAGAGATTACTACCGTAAACACATAACCAATAAAAAGTTCAAAACTTCATCGATTTTACATCAGTTTTATTAATGCATGTCATCATTTGCCTGCCCTGATCCCATTATTTGGGGTTCGGCGGAATATGTTTTCTTTGTGTTTACATTAATTTACAAAATACATAATTTATGTCATAATTGTTTTCATGTTAAATGCTGAGATGTAAAAAATTAATCCCACATTCATGACATATAAGAATTAGCATGAAAACTACGATTTTATATCATTTATGTAACTAAAAATGCATAAAATTACATTTTAAAATTCGTAAAGAGTATTGATAAATAATGTCATTGTTGGGCATACCATTCTGCTCATTTTATGGTGAAGAATGAAATTTTGTTAAAAAACGTAAAATACTAAAAGAAATGGACTTTTCTTTACAGTACGCAAAGGGGGTGGTAGGTCGAAAATTTAATTAATTAGTGTGAAAACATATTTATTATTTATTTGCAATAGATATATTTAATATCGCTTAAGCGCTGTTGTATTTAATTTATTATAAGCTTACAACATATGCCATGGAGCGATGAATATATATTATATCTATTTGCTATTAATGATATATTTTTTTATGATTTTGTTCTTCTTTGCTACTAAAATTTCATACTTCACGAATTAAATTTAAAATTGGGTGGTGACATTCGTCTAACTCGTGTGATTTATATTTGCGAAAGCGTTGCCACTAATTTTTTATACTTGTCACTAATCTGATTTTAAAAGCCTTATGACGGGTGAATGAATAATATGTGTATTGTGAGGGCTACCTTTGTTTATTCAATAAAGCCATGCATTAAAGGCGTTGAAAGTTGTCTCTTTAAAAATCAAATACATATATAGGTAATAAAAAAAATACTTAAATCATTAATCTACCACCGATTCAGCAATTCGTGTTCTTACACATTTCACATCTTCTATTTTTAACCATGTCATGCTATGGATTAACAGCCATAAGGTAATCTAATCAGCAGAGCTATTCGCTACGCATATGTCTGAGTGGATTCGGAAACTTTGAATGAACGTCATTGAAATTTGATATTAGTTGTACTAAACTAATGTCAAAATTGGATGAATGTAGAGGAAAAGTCCGAAATCTTTTCGAATGCATGTGAATAGAAAGCCACACAAAATATATTAAGCAATTATGTTTTGACGACTGCATAAAATGATGTCAAATGAGTGACAATCAACTAGCCTACTATTGGTTCGACCAGCTAATAGGTCAAAATATCTAACAATAAGTTATTTAATTTCAATGACTTAGTTATACTCGTAGTTGTGAACATCTTAAGAAATCGGCATATAAAATAAAATTCAGTAAACGTACCGTAAATCATTTAGTTCACTAATAGCTTTGTAACAACGCCCATTTAAAATTCATTCAGTAGATTAATTTGACACCTGTCATTTAAGTAGCGCCATCTAGCTTTGTAAGGTAGCCCTCATAAGTCAGCGTACTTAATATGGTTGTTGTCCGGGACTCATACGCCGTAATCACAGATATCTCCAATAGATACCGCACTTAAGATATCGCGCGAGAGGTAATACATACATGAATACATCAGTGCAATGCATACGCAATACGCATGCGCTTAAAGTGCGTCAGTACCACGGTCAGTACTGACCAGAAGTCAGACCCGTGTGTATCGGAGACACTTTTAATAGTTTGTAGAACATAAACGTATGAATCTTAGTATTGAACTCCTTGGCGCCGGAGCTCAAGTTACGATGGAAAATATTTGACAGATGTTAGCTCGCGTTGATGTCTTTTTTCATGATCCCTTTCTTTCATTACCAATTTCACTATTTTTATCCCTTTCTAGCATAGACACGTTTGACAATAGTGTTACAATGTATTACTTTCAAGTATATCGATAATGCAAGATGAGAAAAATTTTAGTGTTTCTACTTTAGATTTCCAAAGTGTCCTGAGAGAACATTAAAATGGACAAATGCCGCACCCTGCTGTTAGAGACATTTACATAGGATAGTTTTCAATGTATGAAGGATAGAAGACGAGTAAATGAAAACTGCTGTGATTACTTCACCTAACCATATTTATAACTATACTCATTTGAATATACTTATAATGTCAAAACGGCAGTTGAAATGTATTATTTAACGTATGTATTTTAGTAAATTGATCATTTTACGGGATCTTGCCGTAAAATCATCCGACGAAGGTGAGGTGAACGTTGATTGGTTCAATGGCTCACGTGGCGTTATCCCGGCAACCAATCAGGGAACAGTGTATTAAGTTACGGGTAATAGTGTACCGTTAAATAGTACATTGAGCAACGACTGGCCCATTTGAGGACGATTTTACTTGTGTCAAAATCGTAAATTTTTAAATGACTGTCAGGCTACCTTAAGTTGATTAACTAACTGAAATCCATTGCGTTAAATAATACATTTCCACTACCGTTTGTTATATTCCGAAAGATAATCAACTACCTAGGAAATTGATCAACTTACGATTCTTGCTATTTTCCGGTGACATATATAAACATATATTTATATACATACATAGATAAATATCCAGTATTGCACAAAATACTGAAAAGGTGATACAGACATAATCTAGTCTAATATACCTGATTGGTAATTTTTCGATAAAATTATCGACATTGCACAATACAAATGTACATCACTTGAGAAATGAGTTACGTCCCCCGCACACCCTTCCATACCACCTGAAATTGACTCGCGAAACTCAAAGCAAAATGCCGAACATGCGGTATCTATTGGGGGTAATCTGTGGCCGTAATCTATGCACACCATAGACATTGATGCACCGTGCCATTATTTTACTAAACATGTTTTTCAGACCTTTCCCCCGAGGCCATTAAAAGGCAGGAACTAACCGGCGAGAACACAGGTAATGCAAGCATTTCTCACTTTATATGTTATACAAATCATATCATAAATGTATGCTGTAACCTTTTTCATTTACATGAACGTCATTTTTTAGGGTTCCGTAGCCAAAATGGCAAAAACGGGACCCTTATAGATTCGTCATGTCTGTCTGTCTGTCTGTCTGTCTGTCTGTCTGTCTGTCTGTCTGTCTGTCTGTCTGTCTGTCTGTCTGTCTGTCTGTCCGTCCGTATGTCACAGCCAGTTTATTCCGAAACTATAAGAGCTGCATTATTGAAATTTGGTACGTAGATGTATTCTGTGAACCGCATTAAGATTTTAAAATAAAATCAGAAAAAAAATCCAAAATTTTTGGGGTTCCCCATACATTGAACTGAAACTGAAAAATTTTTTTTTCATCGAACCTATACGTGTGGGGTATCTATGAATAGGTATTTGAAAATGATGTTGAGGTTACTAACATCATTTTTTTCTAAACTGAATAGTTTGCGCGAGAGACTCTTCCAAAGTGGTAAAATGTGTGTCCCCCCCCCCCGTAACTTCTAAAATATGAGCATGATAAAACTGAAAAAAATATATGATGTGTATGACTATAAAAACTACTAACGAAATTTGGTTTGAATGAAATCTAGACAGTAGTTTTTTTTTAAACGTCATAAATCAAATTACCTAATTTTTTAATTTAATTAACTCCAATATAATAAAACGTAAAGAAAAACACTTATTTAGCTGTATAGTGGCACGGAACCCTACGTGCGAGAGTCCGACTCGCACTTGGCCGGTTTTTTATAACATATGAAAGGCGTCGAATTTATGCATTTGTCTATTATAAAACGTATAGATTTTTGATAAACCAACGGTTTATGAGGGTAAAGAAACAGAGTAAATCTGCACACACACTTGTGCACTTCAGTATCTCCAGCTTTTGTAGCCTAGTGTCTAGTCTACTTATGAATTTACTCCACAGTCAAAATATGATCTGAGAGTTATATTTTTCTATTAAAATTGACATTAAATGACGTTTTATGTGATTTCTTATGCGGACTAAGGGCAAAAAGCAAAATTGATATCCATGTACGTAAGTCCTATTTTATTATGGAAAAACTATTATTGTAACTGTACTCAAAGAAGTGTTAAAACTGTTGTTGTCTTACAACTTAGTCCGCCAAATTGGTCCTAAATAGCCTTTCAATCTCTTTTCGTTCGTTTCCTTCACAATCACACGCAATTTTATGCTGTATTGCAATGATAATATAGTGTTACTGAACTGCTTTTCACATTCTAATATAACTCACTATTTTTATAACTTCTGTTATTTAAGTTGTTATTATATGTTTGTATTTTTAAACATTTATTAAGACTTAAAACTATTCATGTACGATTTCCTCAAAATCCGTTCGTTTCGTTCTCAAAAATTCCCAGAAATGGGTTCAAATCCCATTAACAGTGACAGCCCCAGAGACGTGAACTTAGCGGTGATCACGGTGCGTACATCGGTTAACACATTGGAGCCGTTGGTCCTGCCCTTGATTTCACTCCTTCCCTGTCTTCCTACCATCTTGAGGCAGGGTGCCCCTCGTCGGACACCCGAACTAAATTAATAAAAAAAAATAAAAAGGTCATATTCGCCCTGGGCATTTGAGTGACCTATTCCATCACCTGAGTACTTAAGTCTGCTGGGCTTTTAGCATGACCGTCTCACCTATTCCTCGTTCTCATCCCACCCCTAACTCAAAAAAGGATTAATCTAGTCTTCGCTGCAGAAGTATTATTCTAAATTTAAAATAAACACTCAACAGCCGTCCAGCCGCCCAAAGGCTACAAACAGATCCTCCAAGAGGGCGGTCCGGAAGCCTTCGCCAAAGCCGTCAGACAGCACAAGGGTCTTCTTCTCATGGACACCACGTACAGAGACGCCCACCAGTCTTTACTCGCGACCAGAGTGAGGACACACGACCTGCTCGCCGTGTCTCCCTACGTGGCGCACAACTTCAGCAACCTGTACTCGCTTGAGAACTGGGGTGGAGCGACCTTCGATGTAGCACTTAGGTGAGTCAATTGTTAGCTAACGAATCTGTTGCCGCGTAGAAAAGTTCTGGTCCGGACCCCGCGTACGTACAGGGAAACGCAGTGTGGGATGTAGATGGAACGATCTGCGCAAGGCAGCCAGTTGAGTATGACTGCTAATACATATAATCAATCAGAATGGCGCGTTTTGGGAGAAGCCTACGTCTAACAGTGGACTGCAGCAGGCTGCTAAAGAAGATGAGATCGCCAGGTAAACGTTGCTGCCTGTGTCCTCATATTCCCTTAGACATCTTCTACGACACAGACGGAAGGGGGTGGTCCTATCTTAAATCCGAAAACGTCGCGGACAATATGGATGTTTCCTGGGTCAAAATAATTACATTATAATTAGTCCGTATTTTAGATTATAAAATAATATATTGGACACGTATGTTTCCTTTAAACCAAAAATACCAAAGATACAAGGCATCAAAATTAAGAAGTAGGGGTCTTTGACGTCAGTCAGTGGCGAAAAATCTCCCACTCTTTGACGTCACGTGTAATTTTAACGGGGTATATCTTTGTAATTTTTGGTCAAATTTACAAATGAAAAAATACATATATGTATAAGATATATCTTTTATTTTTGTACAATCTTAAAGGCGGACTAATTACATTTTTTACGGCAACAGGCCTATTCACCTCACCTTCACATCGTTTCGACAGGTTCCTGCACGAGTGCCCGTGGGAGCGCCTTCGCGACATGCGCCAGATGATCCCCAACATCCCCTTCCAGATGTTGCTGCGAGGCGCCAACGCAGTCGGCTACACCAACTACCCGGATAATGCCGTGTTCAAGTTCTGCGAAATGGCGGTAAGTGTACTCAAGATTTGTTTAATAAGTTTTGTCATCATCAGCATATCGCAGTCAACTGCTGGACATAGGCCTCTCCAGTTGTTACCCGCTTTGCGTAAACATCTGGAGGTGTTACCCATAAAATGTTTTATTATTATTTTAATATTTTATTTATTTATTTTATTTTAGGCCTGTTGGTGTAAAAAATGTAATTAGTCCGTCTTTTAGATTGTTCAAAAATAAAAGACACGTATTTTTTATTCTTTTTTTATTAGAAAGCTACATTATCACTGACTAACATAAGCTATATTTAGTTTAAAAATGTTTATCTGAAACACCCGAAGCGAAGCGAAGGCGGATCGCTTGTGTGAAATAAATAAATAATAATAAATAAATAAATATCAGACAACATCACATACATTGCTCCGATCCCAAAGTAAGTAGCTTAAGCACTTGTGTTATGGGTATCAGAACAACGAAGGTACCACAAATAAATACTTAAATACAAATATAAACACCCAGGCACGGAACAAACGCAAGCGTTCATCACACGAATTTTTGTCCCGGGTGGGAATCGAACCCACGACCCTTGGTTCCAAAGGCAGGGGTCAGTACCAATTGAGCCACCGGGCCAGTCTAAAAATATATCTAAAGAGCAATATTTAAAGTTCATATTTGAATTTTATTCTTTTGCCGAGTGGGATATAGGTCGGTATAAGTGAGCCATGGCTCACTTAGACAGTGATGTACTTTGACTTGTTGTGATATCCGGAAAATAAACGCTTCATATTTCTTATCACATAGGTCAAATCCGGCATGGACATCTTCCGCGTGTTCGACTCGCTAAACTACCTACCGAACCTCATCCTCGGAATGGAGGCGGCTGGCAAAGCCGGGGGCGTGGTCGAAGCTGCCATCTCTTATACGGGCGACGTTTCCGACCCCAACAAGAAGAAATATGACCTTAAATACTATGTGAACTTGGCTGACGAGCTTGTGAAGGCTGGAACACACGTGTTGGCGATTAAGGATATGGCCGGTCTGCTCAAGCCGAGGGCTGCTGAGTGAGTATATTATCTACTTCAGTGTTTGTCAACCTTTTCGAATCCGCGGCCTTTTGCAATCAATATGACAAACAACTGATAAACATTGGCACATACAATATTTAGACTATAAGGTATTTAGATAGGACCTATAAGCTAGGGAAGTGGCTCCCTCTGACACAGGTGCCTTGGCACTTACTACAGGAAGTCAACAACAAATTTATCAATACAGCCTTTTAACTGAATAAAGATTATTAAATTAAAGACTCTGAGAAAGGACATAGGCTATCTTTTATTGCGAAAAAAGGGATAAATAAACATTTCTGTGAACGCGGGCGAAGCCGCGGGCACAGCTAGTAACATAAATGTGATACCACTGTACTATTCTGTTTCCTTTTTAGGGTTCCGTAGCAAAATGGCAAAAACGGGACCCTTATAGATTCGTCATGTCTGTCCGTCCGTCCGTCCGTATGTCACAGCCAGTTTATTCCGAAACTATAAGAGCTACATTATTGAAATTTGGTGCGTAGATGTATTCTGTAAACCGCATTAAGATTTTGAAATAAAATCCCAAAAAAAAATCAAAATTTTTGGGGTTCCCCATACATAGATCTGAAACTCAAAATAACTGATGTACGACATTACAGTGAGAGAACTCATTCCTATGAGAGACCTTTACGCGATGGATTAAGTATAGTAAATGGCTATTATGTTTATGTAATTATATCTTAACTAATATTATAAAGCTGAAGAGTTTGTTTGTTTGTTTGTTTGTTTGAACGCGCTAATCTCAGGAACTACTGGTCCGAATTGAAAAATTCTTTTTGTGTTGCATAGACCATTTATCGAGGAAGGCTATAGGCTATATAACATCACGCTGCAACTATTAGGAGCGAAGAAATAATGGAAAATGTAAAAAAAACGGGAAAAAATAACTATTCCACGCGGACGAAGTCGCGAGCACAGCTAGTATGCTATAAATCAACATTTAAAACATTTTTTTTATTCTTTATTAGTCCTTTTTTGTTTTGGGTCTTCCTAAAAGTCTCATATTTACCTATTTGTTTGTAGCACACTACCTTCTTACTGTTTCTGCTTAGCCCAATGGTTGACTGGTAGAGAATGCCTACGCGGCATTAAGTCCGCCTTTTGTACAAATTTTAACAGCAATAAAGATTAAAATAAATAACTCGCTCTGTAGTGATAGTAAAATTTCGAAGCGACTTATTTTACTTTTCCGGTTTCCACAGGTTGCTTATCAAGGCTATCCGCGACCGCCATCCCGATGTGCCCATCCACGTGCACACTCACGATACCTCAGGAGCGGGCGTGGCGTCGATGCTGGCGTGCGCGGCGGCCGGCGCGGACGTGGTGGACGTGGCCGTGGACTCCATGTCCGGCCTCACCAGCCAGCCCAGCATGGGCGCCGTCGTGGCCTCGCTGCAGTCCACACCGCTAGATACCAGTCAGTACCTTTCACAGTGTGATTTGGAGCCTCAAAAATGGACATCATCTTTTTATTTGAAAATTTGGTAGATTACAACATCATAAGAAACGTGAGAGTAAAACTCCCATGTAGCATATGTCCCATGTAAATATGATTTTTTGAATTTATTAAATTTTTGAACCGGTATTTATGAAAATTTAAAATAACTCAAAAGTCTTAAGAGATGATTGAATGTTGTTCAGGCAAATTATGTTAAGCTATCAATTGTCTTTGCATTTGTGCAATCAAAATATATTCGGCATCATTTTTTTTTTAGATTTTATTAAGGAATTTATTTTGCTTTATTATTTTTTTCTCGAAAAGTCCTCCATATTATACGCTGATTTTTGGACAGGAGATACTTTAGTAGTTCTTTAACACCTCCTAAAAACATTGCGTTATAATTTCAAGGACTCTTCACAATAAATCAAAACAAAAATATGTATAAGAGTTTTCACTACAAAAATCGCATCATACCCGTTGAATCTCCTGTCCAAAAATCAGCGCATAATATGGAGGACTTTTCGAAAAAAGAAAATATAAAACATATCAAATCAAATCCAATCAAATCGTTTATTGCCTTTCTTGAATGTTTACAAGGTGTTCATTACAATTATTCCAAAATTAAGCATGCATCAGGGCTCTGAAGGGTCTTACCATAGTCGCCACAATGGGCTGGGTTGGTGGTCGACGGTTATTATTGTTGTGATGCCAACACTTCTTATTCTTTCACAGAGATCGCCCTACAGAAGGTATCCGAATATTCCGCGTACTGGGAGCAAGCGCGGACCCTCTACGGGCCCTTCGAGGCCACCGCGACCATGAAGTCCGGCAACGCAGACGTGTACATCAACGAGATCCCCGGCGGGCAGTACACCAACCTGCAGTTCCAGGCCTTCTCGCTCGGCCTGGGCAGCCAGTTTGAGGAGGTTAAGAAGGCTTATAGGTAAGCTTCAACATAATAGGGATGTTTGCAGGGTCAAAATAATTACAAAAAGTGATAACATTTTATTTAGTCCGTATTTTTCCATATTTTAGATTATAAAAATATATTGGACATATATTTTTTTATTTTTTCATTTAAACAAAAAATAACAAAGATACAAGGCATCAAAATGTAGGAGTGGGGGTCTTTGGCGTCACTCAGTGGCGAAAAAACTCCCACTCTTTGATGTCACGCGTAATTTTAACGGGCTATGTCTTTATAATTACAAATGAAAAAATACGTGTTTTTTTATTTTTGAACAATCTAAAAGTCGGACTAATTAAATTTTTTACTGCAACAGACCTGCTTATTGTAAATACTGTACCAAAAAAATCCTTTCGATTATTATTTATAGGTAGTAACAATTACTATATTGATATATTACACTATGACTCGTAGTCATCTATATATATAAAAGGAGAAACTGACTGACTGACTGACTGACTGACATATCAACGCACAGCCCAAACGGCTAAACGTAGGCACTTGAAATTTGGAAGGGACGTAGCTTAGGTACCGTAGGGGTGCACTAAGAAAGGAATTCCCGAAATTCCCACGGGAACGGGAATTAGCGGGAAAATCCTTTTGTATGAAAAATCTAAACCGCTTAAGTTAGACGCTTGAAATTTGGCATGCAGGTACCTTAGTAAATATAAAGTTTAGTTATGGCTGTATTTTGAGAAATTCCCACGGGAACGGGAGTTAGCGGGAAAAAACTTTTGTATGTATAAATTTAAACACGCGGACGAAGTCGCGGGCAAAAGCTAGTACGCTTATACGAGTATTATATCCGGCTCGAAGGACATGACGGGGATGTAATTATATCATCTACTAGCTGTGCTCGCGACTTCGTCCGTGTGGAATAGTTTTTTTTTACATTTTCCATTATTTCTTCGCTCCTAATAGTTGCAGCATGATGTTATATAGCCTAAAGCCTTCCTCGATAAATGGTCTAATCAACACAAAAAGATTTTTTCAATTCTGACCAGTAGTTCCTGAGATTAGCGCGTTCAAACAAACAAACAAACTCTTCAGCTTTATAATATTAGTTAAGACTAGCTGTGCTCGCGACTTCGTCCGCGTGGAATAGTTATTTTTTCCCCGTTTTTTTTTTACATTTTCCATTATTTCTTCGCTTCTAATAGTTGCAACGTGATGTTATATAGCCTAAAGCCTTCCTCGATAAATGGTCTATTCAACACAAAAAGAATTTTTCAATTCGGACCAGTAGTTCCTGAGATTAGCGCGTTCAAACAAACAAACAAACTCTTCAGCTTTATTATATTAGTTAAGATTACTAGCGCCAGCTTAGAACTATTCTTTATGCTATTTTCTTTGGCTTCGAACCAATATACTTTTGTGATAATACGGATGATGACAAGGTATGAAAATGAAGAAAATAGTTAGTCCGTCTCTTAGATAATAAAAAAATATAAGACCCGTATTTTTTGTTTTGTCGAAATAACAAGAAAATACTTAGATATAGCGCATTAAAGTTACGGAGTGGGGGCTAACTACGTCACGTTAGAGTATATTTTGTACTCTAACGTGACGTCATGTGACATTTAAAATCAATGTATCTTCGTAAGTTTTTGAACAAGGCAAAATAAAAAATACGTATCCAATATTTTTCATTAATCTATCTGATGGACATTAAATTATTTTTTAGTCATCATCCCAATTATATGTATGTGATGTTGAGTTCAAATTGTCACCTTGCTTGCTCTTCAGGGAAGCCAACTTGCTCCTAGGCGACATAATCAAGGTGACACCATCGTCGAAGGTGGTCGGCGACCTGGCTCAGTTCATGGTGCAGAACAAGCTCACCGCCAAGGAGATCGAAGAGCGGGCCGAGGAGCTGTCCTTCCCCAAGTCCGTCGTGGAGTACCTGCAGGGCGCTATCGGTATACCGCACGGAGGGTTCCCTGAGCCATTGAGGTATGTACTTAAATAAATAACCCAAGACATGCCACGCTGGGCCACACAGCGCCATCTAGCCCCAAACTAAGCCGAAGCTTGTGCTATGGGTACTATAGATACATTTTTTTTTGTAAATATATATGTTACGGGTAATGCTAGAAGATGGAATAAACCTAGGATTACCCGGGTTGACTTAGTATTACCCAAGCTTCTTGGGTAAAGTTCGAATAACAACTAAAATAAATTTTGATTCGGGGTTTACCCATGCTCACCTAGGTATTTTTTATTTTTAAATTAAAAAAATACGTGTCTTTTATTTTGGAACAATCTAAAAGACGGATTAGTTATATTTTTTACGGCAACAGGCCTATTATCTGAGCTAAATAAGGAATAATCATATCGTTTTTCAACAGGTCTAAAGTCCTCAAGGATATGCCCAGGATAGAAGGCCGTCCGGGCGAGGATATGCCTCCGTTGGACTTTGCTAAGCTCAAAAAGGACCTGCAAGAGACTTATCCTGAAGTAAGTTCTGTAGTACTTTTTTACGTATGGTGCTGTTTTAGTACATGCTGATAAAGTCCTTGATAGATAACGAACACATTGCCTAAAGATCAGGTGGTCCTAGGTGCGAAATCTCGGGAACGGTCAATAATTATTACTTGGCTTTTGCACAATAAGCCTGTTGCCGTAAAAAATGTAATTAGTCCGTCTTTTAGATTGTTCAAAAATAAAAGACACGTATGTTTTCATTTGTAAATTAGACCAAAAATTACAAGGATATAAAAATTACGCGTGATGTCATAGAGTGGGAGTTTTTACGCCACTGAGTGACGTCAAAGATCCCCACTCCTAAATTTTGATGCGTTGTATCTTTGTTATTTTTTGTTTAAATAAAAAACGGAAATATACGTGTCCAATATATTTTTATAATGTTAAATACGGACTAAATATAATGTATTTTTTTTTACACTGCTAAAATCCCTATTGTGATGGTTATACCGCCACCAGTCGGTTGCCAGCACCTCGTTTGTTATTCAGCAGAATGCACCACGGGCAGGTGAGGGTGGCTTGGAGCGAAAAGATGATTGTTCGCTCCCTTTCATCTCTGGACATTGATTATCAAACAGTTATCAGTAAATAGAGAAATAAGGTGTACATTACCACCACAGAACATTATAACACGTTATTTCTGATATTTAAAATTGCTTTTCAGATATTTTTCAGCGACATTCACGGTGATAGGGTAGGGGAAAATAAATTTTTAAGCATTTTCCCCATGTGTTAAAAAGAAATTAACTATTATGATTTTTTTACTAACTTTTTAAATTATATATTCGTTCCGTGTATCTGAGTAGTTTTCCTTTGACCTTTTAGTTTAATATTTTTAAACTTTAACGTTTACCCGTAATTTAGTTTTTAATTACCATCTTTAATTCTTTTAAGTTACTTGTAAATCTTCATAAGACGTTCATGAAGATTGCTGCATGGACTTGTTATACTTGTAATTTATTATCTTAGCTAGCAATGGAAACTGAATATTAAATTATACTATCACTTGTCTAAATAGCCGGTAAAATTACTTCAATAAAAAAAATTGAAACCCATCTCTAATTGACGGAAATATTGGTGAACATACATAAAATGACAGGCTCGGTGGCTCAATTGGTAGTGACCTCTGCCTTCTGAGCCAAGGGTCGTGGGTTCGATCCCCGCACATTACAAACATTTGTGTGCTTGAACATGTCTGTTTGTATTGGTCTGGGTGTTTTCTATGTATAATATGTATTTATTTACAAAAAAAAAAAAAGTATCTAAGTAAGTTTATCAGTTGTCTAGTACCCATAGTACAAGCTTCGGCTTAGTTTGGGGCTAGATGGCTCTGTGTGGCCCAGCGTGGCATGTCTTGGGTTATTTATTTATTTTTATTTATTTATTTTATTATTTTTTTTTACATACAGACGAATTGAGAACCTCCTCCGTTTTTGAAGTCCGTTAAAAACTAAGGTTCTCAGTTTGACCTATATATGTATGTATGTTTGCCGACGATTATCTGAATCTCGCGTTTGCCTGAGTTGTTTATTATTCTATTGAGTTATGTGAATGACGTATATTTAACATGACACCACGGTCAAGTTGGATCTCTGTCTGTACAACTAAACACTTGACATTGGCGAATTATCCGCGTCACAACATATACGCGTGATAGAGTCCATACGCAAAAAAAAAATGATGATAGAAAAATGTTCATAACTGTTTTATTTATTGACACCTTTCTTATATTCAGCTAAGCGACGAAGATGTGATGTCGGCGGCGATGTACCCGCAAGTCGCCAACGACTTCTTCCGCATCCGCGACAAGTACGGACCCGTCAAGCACTTGGACACCAAGACCTTCCTGGTCGGACCCACGGTAAGGACCCCTAGTTGCATTTTTTTATAGTAGCTCGACATACTGACTTCCCTACGCCTGATGGAAAGCGAAAGAGAAGCCCAAGTCGCTGTGACAACGGGCAAGTAACTGGTCCATTACCTGTCAGTTGCCACCGCCATGCCGGCCCAACGCTAACCCCACGAGCTCCGGAAACCCTACTCACCGGCAGAAACACGACCCGGAGATCATTTGGCTGCGGTATTCTTTAAGGTGGAGGTCCTTCCCAGGACGGGCGGGGGCATTTTTTTAATGAAATGAAACTCCTAGTAATCATTTGAATTTGAATGAACAGTTAGGATCCTTATAGAGAGCTCAGAGCTCGCTAACAAAAATAGATCCTACTATTAGGGAACATTATGTGATTTTGACAACGTGTCGCAAAACTAAGAGTTGGGGATTTTTTAAAACTCATTTAACAGGTTTCCTGTCCTGTGTATCATATATGATACATAACAATAGAAGTTCCATTGTGTCTGGATCATGGACAGAGAAAGGGTTAATAAGAATTGCTGTTTTCTATTTAGACCATAATGTGCAAGGTTTTATTACACCACATACATTGCTCCGATCCCAAAGTACCTTGCACACTTGTGTTATGATTTCAATATGTCACATTATAGAGAGATCAGAGCTCGCCAACGAAAATGGATCCTACTATTAGAGAACATTATGTGATTTTGACAATGTGTCGCAAAACTAAGAGTTGTGGATTTTTTAAAACTCATTTAACAGGTTTCCTGTCCTGTGTATCATATATGATACATAACGATAGAAGTTCTATTGTGTCTGGACCATGGACAGGGAAAGGGTTAATAAGGATTGCTGTTTTCTATCTAGACCATAATGTGCAAGGTTTTATTACACCACATACATTGCTCCGACCCCAAAGTACCTTGCGCACTTGTGTTATGATTTCAATATGTCACATTATAGAGAGCTCAGAGCTCGCCAACGAAAATGGATCCTACTATTAGGGAACATTATATGATTTTGACAACGTGTCGCAAAACTAAGAGTTGGGGATTTTTTTAAACTAATTTAACAGGTTTCCTGTCCTGTGTATCATATATGATACATAACAATAGAAGTTCTATTGTGTCTGGACCATGGACAGAGAAAGGCTTAATAAGGATTGCTGTTTTCTATCTAGACCATGATGTGCAAGGTTTTATTACACTACATACATTGCTCCGATCCCAAAGTACCTTGCACACTTGTGTTATGATTTCAATATGTCACATTATAGAGAGATCAGAGCTCGCCAACGAAAATGGATCCTACTATAAGGGAACATTATATGATTTTGACAAAGTGTCGCAAAACTAAGAGTTGGGGATTTTTTAAAACTAATTTAACAGGTTTCTTGTCCTGTGTATCATATATGATACATAACAATAGAAGTTCCATTGTGTCTGGACCATGGACAGGGAAAGGGTTAATAAGGATTGCTGTTTTCTATCTAGACCATAATGTGCAAGGTTTTATTACACCACATACATTGCTCCCACCCCAAAGTACCTTGCGCACTTGTGTTATGATTTCAATCATCATCATCCTAGCCTTTTTCCCGATTGTCTCAGTGTCGGCTTCCCAAACTGAAAGATTTGGCGAGGGCTAAGCTTTTTTTTTACACAGAGCGACTGCCATCAGACCTCCGCAACACTTAGGGTAAACTATACCCATTCCCAGTTAGGAGTTATCATCATCTCTGATATGATGTGACGACTGCTATCTGAGTTGATAAGGATAGCAGCGTTAAAATTTCAATATCTGATTTGACAGGCTCGGTGGCTCATTTGGTAGTGACCTCTGCCCTCTGAGCCAAGGGTCGTGGGTTCGATTCCCGCACAGTACAAACATTTGTGTTCATGAACATGTCTGTTTGTATTGATCTGGGTGTTTTCTATGTATAATATGTATTTATTTCCAAAAAAAAAATATCGAAGTAAGTTTATCAGTTGTCTAGTGCCCATAGTACAAGCTTCGGGTTATTTTGGGGCTAGGTGGCGCTGTGTGGCCCAGCGTGGCATGTCATGTCTTGTTAATTTAATATGTCACATATATTAACAGGTCGGCGAGACGATAGAGGTGAAGATCGAGAAGGGCAAGACGCTGGACATCAAGACCCTCGCCATCTCCGACGAGATGACGGCGGCCGGCGAGCGGGAGGTGTTCTTCGAGCTGAACGGGCAGCTGCGCTCCGTGTTCATCCGGGACGAGAACGCTAGCAAGGTATTGACAGGCTCGGTGGCTCACTTGGTAGTGATCTCTGCCCTCTGAGCCAAGGGTCGTGGGTTCGATTCCCGCACAGTACAAACATTTGTGTTCATGAGCATGTCTGTTTGTATTGGTCTGGGTGTGTTCTATGTATAATATGTATTTATTTACAAAAAAAATGTATCTAAGTAAGTTTATCAGTTGTCTAGTACCCATAGTACAAGCTTCGGCTTAGTTTGGGGCTAGGTGGCGCTGTGTGGCCCAGCGTGGCATGTCTTGGGTTATTTATTTATTTATTATTATTATTATTTATTAAAGCACTTTTAGAGAATATCGACTCTAAATAGAAAAATATCATCATCATCATCAGCCTATTGCAGTCCACTGCTGGACATAGGCCTCTCCAGTTGCTCGCTACCTAGGGCAAACATCTGGAGGATATACCCATAATCGCCACGCTGGGCAGGCGGGTTGGCGATCGCAGGGCGTAGCTTCTCGCTCCGGTGACGCTGCTGCCCGTCATCGGTCTGTGGTATTTAGCTACGCCTTCAATTGTGATGGTTATACCGCCACCAGTCGGTTGCCAGCGCCTCGTTTGTTATTCGGCAGGATGCACCACGGGCAGGTGAGGTTGGCTTGGAGCGGAAAGATGAAAGGCCGCTCCCTTACATCCCGTGTACTGTATATCATATCCGAAGCTAATGATTTATGTTCTAAAAACACAAATTATGTTACACAGGAAATGAAGATCCATCCTAAGGCCGTGAAGGGAGACAAGAACCAAGTTGGAGCACCGATGCCTGGAACCGTATTGAGTAAGTATCAACTTGCTACTTATACACCTGTCCTCCCTTGGCCCTAGCCTTATTAACCTGTGTCCTCCATAGAACGTTCCATACGTCCTCCATAGGCTAATTAGCATAGCATTATTAGTCTGTGTCCTCCCTTGGTTCTAGCCTGATTAGTCTGTGTCCTCCCTAGGCCCTAGCCTTATTAGCCTGTGCCCTCCCTGGGCTCTGGCTTTATTAGCCTGTGCCCTCCCTGGGCTCTGGCTTTATTAGCCTGTGCCCTCCCTATGTTTTAGCCTTATTAGCCTGTGTCTTCCCTAGGCCCTAGCCTTATTAGCATGTGCCCTCCCTAGGCCCTAGCCTTACTAGCTTAAGTCATCCCAAGGCCGTAGCCTTATTAGCCTATATCGTCCCTAGGCTCTTGTCAGAACCTGTGTCATGATTAACATAACTAACAACCAACTCATCTTCCAGCTATCAAAGTCAAAGAAGGCGACAAAGTGGAGAAGGGTCAACCCATAGCTGTGCTGTCAGCCATGAAGATGGAGATGATTGTGCAGGCGCCGCGCGCGGGGACCGTCAAGGTGGTGTCCATCACCAACGGGCAGAAGCTGGAGGGAGACGACCTCATATGCACCATTGATGATTAAGGAACCATAAGCACAGAACAGATAGACAAGGATCTTTTGGCACGTAGGAACCCAGGGCGATAAAACAGATGATAGCGGTTCGTCCTGTCACTTGTTGTGAAGGCATAGCTGAAGTTGAATTTGTAATTTCAGTCGGTGAATTGACATTTCTTTAAAGCGCGGGGGGGGGGGGGGCACTGTGTGTGGGGTGACATTAAATGAGCTGTCATTTTAGTCCCGAATTCTGACACATGTCAAAACATCGTTGTCTGTCTGTGCCTACAAACGAAACGTTATGTTGTCCATCTGTCAAATTTACTCAAACGGTGTTCAACAGAGGCCATTATCCATTGAGATTTGACATATTGGGGTGTTTGATAAGCTGGCCGGCCCGTACGATATATCTAATGCTGCTGCTCTGTCAAGCAAAAGCTATAGTAGTCATTAGCTCTGTCTATAATATTCTATGGAAGACTGGAAATAACACTAAATCACAACTAATATAATACTACTGTATTGCTGCAGTATCGAAACTATATCCATTAATAGAACTACAATAGGGTCGGCCCTAAAGCAATTATAAAATTTTAAGTCATAATTCGGCAAAAATCTTACGCCACTTCCTGATAATTTTGTTCACACGTGGTACGTTCGATTTAAAATTATGTTCAATAGGATAGTTAGCTTAATTGGTTAGAATGAAGGACTTCTATGAGGGTATATGTTGTATATGTATACGTACAATCAACCAAGAAATCAGCCAAATGTAAAATTTCAGAAGAAAGTGATAATAATTAAGCATGTATCTGTCGTGAATTCAGACCTAATAACTTTTAAGCTTTCGCGTTGCATAATATAATAATATATAATGAAAAAGGATAGATCGCTGTCATTTCTGGATATAAAAATCACGGTAAGGCCTGACGGGTCTTTGTCTCGCTGTGTATATCGGAAACCCACCCACACGGACAGATACCTACACGCCACGTCGCATCATCATCCGAGGCACCTGCAATCCGTTGTGACATCACTCACGAATAGAGCCCATGACCTCTGTGACCCTGAACACCTGGAGCGTGAGCTTGACCATGTTCAGGAGGTACTCAAAAGCAACGGATACCAGGTGAACCGATGCGGGAAGAAACCGAAGGTGAAACCTAAGCATCTGGAGGTAAGCAGACAACCAGCTTACTTGCCTTATATTAAAGGAGTGACAGACAAGATTGGGACATTGCTTGGAGGTCTGTCTATACCTACGATATTTAAACCAGGCACGAAGATCAGCGGTATGGTGGGCAGTCCTAAGGATGTCTTGCCATTAGATACTCCAGGTGTTTATAAGGTGGATTGCAGCTGTGGTAGTTCCTACATAGGCCAAACGAAGCGGACCATTGCTGAAAGGGTCAAAGAACATATTGCAGCTGTTAAAAACCGTCAAACCACCAAATCAGCCATAGCAGAACATCTGCTGGAATCGGGTACCAATCACTGGATTGAGTTTTACCGGACACAAATACTGTCATCCGAACGTCATCACCATTCGAGACTTGTACGTGAGGCGGTTGAAATAAAGAAACACCCAAATAATTTCAATCGTGAGGATGGTTTAAAGTTGTCTACAACATGGAATCCAGTGATTGCAAAAACACTCCCCCTTTTTAGTGCGAAGTCGGTTAATTCTCGTCAAAATGTGGACACTGTTAGTGTGATTTGTGATGGTGGTTGGAGAAACAAAAATGTGCGGGTAGAAAAATATTCTGCCGCGCAGACGGAGTAACATCGCTGCACCAGTACTTCCCGTGACCACGGTCGTTGTAACACGGCCGAAACGTCGGGTTTTTAAAAAAGGTATGCGCGTTAAATCCCGCTAGTTATATATTATTATAATTCAGACCTATTAGAAAATGTATTTTTTGGGGGTCGCTAGTGACCCCATGGCACAAATTCTTGGCTGATTGTGCTTACATTCGAATCTGATGAATGAATTTTATTTAAGGCTGTATATCCACATTTGCTAAAAGACATTATGTTTCACATTTTTTTTATTTTTAAGTGCAAGTGGTATGTGTGAAATGATCCCTCATTTATTTATTTAACGCATCATGTAATAACCTGTGATAGTCACTATTCATAGTGTCAATTCGATTGAGCTAGGAATCAAAAATTCTTACATCACAGTACAAAGAAATATTTAGGTCTATTTTTAGGCAACCTGGAATTTATTAAATAAACTGTAGTTAGTCATTCCATCCTATTATGAATTTAATAAGAGAATCAATTTAATTGTGGAAAGACAATGTTGAATTGTTATAGTGTTAGAATGGAATTTAAGTGAATTTTATGTTTGTTAATATTGTTCAATAACAAATTTGTGTATGCTGGTGCTCATTTGTTATTATTTTATTGTTATTTTTCACAACGTTTGTATTTTTATTTAATAAAAATAACTACGGTATTAATTACATTGTTTTATTTAGATTTTCTATTTATTTTATATCATACGTACAATAACTCGACTATATGTAATAACTAGCTTTTGCCCGCGACTTCGTCCGCGTGTTTAAATTTATACATACAAAAGTTTTTTCCCGCTAACTCCCGTTCCCGTGGGAATTTCTCAAAATACAGCCATAACTAAACTTTATATTTACTAAGGTACCTGCATGCCAAATTTCAAGCGTCTAACTTAAGCGGTTTAGATTTTTCATACAAAAGGATTTTCCCGCTAATTCCCGTTCCCGTGGGAATTTCGGGAATTCCTTTCTTAGTGCACCCCTACGGTACCTAAGCTACGTCCCTTCCAAATTTCAAGTGCCTACGTTTAGCCGTTTGGGCTGTGCGTTGATATGTCAGTCAGTCAGTCAGTCAGTCAGTTTCTCCTTTTATATATATAGATTATAGAGTCGACTATTATAATTATAAGAATAATTATTATACATCATGACAATTTTTATAAACCGACCTCTCGACTTATATTTAGGTTATCATGTTCAGGTGTAAATAAAAGTTGCTCATTATATTTTAAAAGTATATTTTGTATTTATAATTATTATTATTATACAATAATCCATCCCAACCATAACATGATTCTTAGAAATATTTATCAATAAACACAATATAGTCTTAGGGCCTACTTTCCATTCGTCTACCTTAAAATTAGTATCGTTGTCTTCGTGAAATCATCACATCACAGAATTAAAAACGCGTAAGAACTTTCAAAATACGTTCGAAAAATGGTAAAGTTTTGAAAAGTGTACTAAAAAACGGTAAAAATTATATTGAGATGTTAATTTTATAGTATCATACTAGCTACTAGCATCTGAAACAACTTGCAATCATATCCAGAATACTCTAGGTAGGTTGTAAAATAAGGTATAATGATGATTGAAAAGCATCCCCTAAATATTATAAGACATATACAATATACAAACTAGATATAGAACTATCAATAGTCATCAAATTTTGATAAAACTATGCTCTGGTGTGTGATGCGACATAGCCCGACCATAATAGTACATCTTGAAATATATAATATATATATATATATATATTTTAATATATTGATACTACGTAGATATAGGCATATCAGACGGTTTAAGTCGCAACACGCATCAATTGTGCTATTCACAATGACGATTTCGACTCGAGCTCTAAAACTTTTCGCTCATACAAATTTGAATAGTATAACTTACGTCAAATTTGACATTCGTTGTACCTACTGACAACAAATTTCTAATTTGACATTAGCTGTACTGACGTTTCTGAATGTCAATGGAAACAGTCATTGTGAGTCCCCTGGACTAACAAATACGCGCCCAAAATAGTAACATCTAATAGGCTAATGCTTTAATAATAACATTGCAATATGGCATTGAAAAGTTATATCAAACATTTATATACAAATAAATCCCGGTAACTTTTTATAGGATAAAAATTGTTAGGTATTAACTATATACAAAATTATAGTACCTACTTACGTGACTCAATACTTGAAAGTATTAAAAATGAACCTTTTGACGCCTCAGCAGTTTTGCTGTATAAGACATAATATGAAAGACAAAGAGTGGAATTATATAAATTGTTCAATAGAATTTCAACATATGAAACTCCAATCAAACAAGTATAACAGTTATAGTTTCAGACTTGAATAAAATTTATTTTCAACACACATATAAAAACTACTTATCGTATGTATTTAAATAATGTGGTAGGTATGTTATTGTCTGAGAGTTCACATTTACGTCATATACATATTGAAATTGATGATGTTCTATGTAATATATAAATTACCATACCACAGAATAATTATTATCTGCCTGGCCTATGATAGCAGCAGGCATTAAAACCTACATTTGTGGAATATTAAAAAAAAAACTGGTATATCAATTAAATAAATCAATTGTTTCCTTAAAAACAATCACTTCTCTAAACCATTATTCTTGTGGCGCGGGGATTGGAGATCTGAACCATATATTCTTTAGTTGTTCTAAATATGATCGATCTTCATTTATAGTGAGTTTAATAACTTTACGTGTTCCTTTCCCTACATCGATTATTTCCATATTGTTATTAAAAAATTATGATATTTATAATGCCATATCTGAATTCATTCTAAAAAATGATATTAAATTGTAATTTGTGTATTGTATTATCACCATATCGTCATATTACATCCTCACCCAATTTCATGAAACTCCTCACGATTCCATAACTCCTTTGATCCTATCAAAATTCCGTTCCGTTCATTCCAATTTTATTTTTCCTTGCAACAGTTTTCCCAAACTTTTATCGCAACTGGCATAAGCACAAGCCGTGCATTGCCATCCAACCCCAAAAAAAAAAAAAAAAAACCATTATTCTTCACAAACATAAACATTACCTACATATTTTATTACTCACACTATAAATTAAATTAAAACCACTCAAATCTTGTCCCAATCAGCCATAAATCTAATTCTAGATAAATAGCTAAAGCTTGTCAATTTAGTGCTAAGAGACAGGCCGTGAATAACTAAGATATAACAATAAATGTTAGAGATCAGAACTTGTTGGTCAAATGATTTTCTATCGTTAAACTGACATGTCGCACTCTTAATAAAATATTGACCTAACTAAACATTTCCAAGCTTAGCTGTCTACAGGACTGTTTTTTTTTCACAAAGTAAACAAAATCTGCCTGATTTCTTCTGATGTGACCCGCAATCGCCAGATAAAGTTTAAGACTGATAAAAAGTAATATTGATAATGACAGCTCATTACTCGGTATTTAATCTTACTCGCATCCATGACCTTTGCAATAAACCGTCTTATCTTTAATCAATCCCTCAAACTTTATCCATCCATTGAAATCAAAGCTTAATCGTATAAATTAATGGCAAACAAAAGTGTAATTAAATTCAAAATATTGGCAAATTATAAACTCCTATTTACAATTGCTTACCTATCAATCTACGAATCACTTTAGGATTAGATGTTGCTCAACACAATACAAACAAAATCTTAATTCAGTAAAAACCAATTGACTAGTCAAATTTCATACAGTTCACAATAATTTGTTCACGAAGCATCAAGGGCGTACAAAACCGACCATAACATATACATACAGAAACCATTAAAAGTAAAATCCAAGATTGGTCCCTAAACTAACATACAAGATTTGCAACTTAAGAATAATATAAACAGAGAATGTTAAGTATTTTAACATAACCCTAAACATGTTATCAGGAATGAGCAAAACTATAAAATATGCTATCTTAAGCAATGTAAATTAAACTCCATAAAGATTGGAGTGAATAGATATAGGCTCCTAAGGACTGTCCTTTGTAGGCCGAATCTTCGCTCACCATCTAACACATCAGCAGGGCGTAGGGCTGTTGTAACCACAAATGAGATATTTTTTTCTTTAATTTTGTCTACGCCAACAATATGCGAAAGAATTCAGAAATTCTAAACATTTTTGTAAATAAAAATAAAACTGTTTTTGATATTCCAAGACCAATAATGTACGGGAATCTATTTCTAAACATTTTATAAAGAAGTATACGTTAAAATATATTATTTAAGCAGAATTACGAATGCAATAAAAATTGCAGTTAAAATTTGTAATATACACCATGTTCTTTTATAAAATTAAATTTAAGATGACCTTTTATTAATATAGATAATTTGACATAAAAACATTTCTGAATTTAAACTATGATGACGACTAATTTCTCGTTTTTGAAATTAAACGCTTTTAACATTTCAATACACATATTTTAAATTTATAGACTAGCTCAACACACATCTAAATGCTTGAAACAAGCTTTAAAATATTGTCTGAGAGATCTAGTACTTAAAACAGAATTAAGTATGTTAAGTTACATATGATTCTTACATAAATTATCCATGCAAGTTATGACAACTGTGTACGTTAAAACAAAAATAAAAATATTAATAAAACTGCTAAAAATAATGATAATTAATTATAGGGTTGCCATCACCTAAATTGCCGGCGCCGGATAACACGGCTAAAATTCCGGACATTTGGGCGAAATATGGTTTTTTCCCCGGACACTTCAGTTTTTTTATTATTTTACCGTGCCTTCTTGATTGTGGATTTATCGCTAATCTATAAGAATTTGAGTTTCAATTTCTAAAGTGTCCGGATTTTACCCGGACACTTTTAAAAACCCCGGCCGGACCGACCCCGGACGCCCTACAAACTAGGACAAATCCGGGGAAACCCGGACGGATGGCAACCCTAATTAATTATGAAATTAAATTACATAGGCCTTTTACATGTATGAGTATTAATTACAGCCACTACCCATTTATTGAATACTAGCTGTGCTCGCGACTTCGTCCGCGTGGAATAGTTATTTTTTACCCGTTTTTTTTTTACATTTTCCCTTATTTCTTCGCTCCTAATAGTTGCAACGTGATGTTATATAGCCTAAAGCCTTCCTCGATAAATGGTCTATTCAACACAAAAATATTTTTTCAATTCGGACCAGTAGTTCCTGAGATTAGCGCGTTCAAACAAACAAACTCTTCAGCTTTATAATATTAGTTAAGATAAAAAGGACAGTGTGTATATTCTAGCCAACAACACTATACAACATGTTTGTATGGAATACCCATAACTCTAGGACTATGTTCTCTAACTAAAAACAATAAAAAATGTCGAAGGAGAGTGTGCCATAGTTTTTACCTGTGTTTCACGTCCCAATAGTTGCAACGTTGGCAATCTCACATTGTAGATTTTTATTCCGGTGTTCACATTAAATATTATAGGTACCTAATCAATTATTGTTGGAATTAGTTTGTATGAAAAATGAAACAGAATTCTTTTTTGTTATAACTAAAAATATTTTCATGTGCATTTGGATTCTAATAAGTGGATACGACAAAATCAAAACCATAATTTTGGGAATTCCATAAAAACCTTGTATAATATAACAAATTTAACAACACTACAATCATTGTTAGGGTTCCGTAGCCAAAATGGCAAAAACGGGACCCGTTTTTGAAAATGATGATGAGGTTTCTAACATCATTTTTTTTCTAAACTGAATACTTTGCGCGAGAGACTCTTCCAAAGTGGTAATGTTTATAGTTTCGTAAACCAGTGTACCTACATATAAATCCAAACTTATGGTAATATTTATAGTACTATAAGTTAAAATATTAAAAGCTATTCATATGATATGAACATGAATTTAAAAGAAAGGAATGCTAGTAAACATTATATAAAAGTGAGTATCCAAAATTTTGACCGTGAATAACCACACGAAGTAGATGCATATTCCCTATTTTATGAATATAATGCAGATTTATCGAATCAACATCCAAAATTTTTGTATGAGACATTTTTATGGATCATCAGATTGGTGGTTTAGTATACAATTAACCAATAGATTGATTAAGGTAGATAACCACAACTTTACAACCACAAATACACTATTTTGGAAACAAATCTGTAATAAAGATGACAATTTAGATGCCAATTTAATAGCAATAAGTAATCACAATGAGATTCCAGTAACGGCAATTTTATTGCCACAAATTTATACTACTATATAAAAATCTGTTTATTCTCAACGAACACTGAATTCTGACTCACTGTGACTGGTTGAGCAAAATATTCACATTGAATAACAGTGCGACTCCAGTGTAACTTGATGAGAATATTTATTCTCATCTAGTAATCTGATTGTAAATAGTGTTACTCGATCGGAAAATCAATTCTCAATGAGTCTAACCCGATGCAAATCTTTATTCTCATCTAGTAAGACTGGAGTGTGAATAGGCTTACTCAGTTGGTAACACTACAAATATTTATCTCAACCAGTCACATTGCGACAGGATCCACTGTGACTCGTTCAGAATAAACATAAAAATCTACCCATCGTCAATGGAATTTCGAGAATGAATTCTAAAGCTAGTGAATCAGAACTCAATCTACTTCACCTGGATCCAATACTTGTTTGGCGACGAGCGTTTGAGAGAATGTCTCCACCAGCTCCTGCGCTATCATATCGCTGGTACCGGCTTTGTCGCGCGAATCATCGTCCAACTCGTTAATAGATGCCACCGACTCATCGCTCAGACTCAAACTGGAGTCCTGATCCTCACCGTAACACCGTCTCTTGTGCTCCGTAGGCAAGTTGTGGTAAGAATGCTCCACCCTGATCGCTTGCATTGTGTTGCTGTAAAGGAAAACAAAGCGACCATCTTAGTAAATGAAACAGCACTCCGGCAACATTTCTAGAGTAATCCTACCTTCAAGACAATAGGTAGATTCATAGAAATCTATTAATCGACCTTAACCATAGCATGTCCCATTGGGTTTATTGTATGTGGAATCTGACAAGACTTCTATACATATCTCGATGTAAGCAAATGGCAAGATTCATGCATTAGAATGTCCGATACATAAATATTCAACTTAAATAATGTTCTATTTTGAATTTATAGAAGTATGTAACACATATAAGCGTCAGTTAATATCTTTGGTCCAATCAAGTCTATAAGATTCCACATCCAAAATAAAAGGGTACTGTTGATAATGGGTGCAATAAAGTATTGAAGAAATAATAACTATCAGCATACACTTTCAATACTACTAAAACATGATTTCCACTCATCATTGCAAGCAAACCATTTCCTTTACCATTCCCACAAGCAAGCACCCTACAGAAAGGAAACTTTACCTCCATTTGTTTATAGGAATAATCTATTCAAACCCTAAACATTTTGTTGTCTAATATGAACACACCTCATCCTACACCTTGCCAAATTATTGTCGTCTCCATTCATCATATTCATCACACATTCTCACTGTGAATCCGACCTGAAAACCGAAACATAATTTGTCGCGAAAATTTAATTCCAATTTAGTAACTATCCTTAGGCTGATTTTTCAATTGCCGAATAACAGACTGAAAAAAAGTAATCTAACTGATTATTCAGTAAGAAATAATATTAAATGATGTCCTCATAGGCTTCCTTACCCTTTATCAGACTGTTTAAAGTTTATCCAGCCATTGAAAAATCAGACTTTAAACAGAAAATGTATTCCAAAAAAATTTTGTTCAAAAAAGGTATATAGTAAGTGACGCGATTATCAAGTCAAATATTTTATCGTATTCTACAAAACAAGAAATGTTCACATTCTTACCTAGTTTTCCGTAGAATCGGCCTCCCCATTTCAACTTGCAGTTTCAAAGAGTACAACTTTGCTAACGATTCCAGTTTCTCCTTCTCATCCGGATCATGAAAACTTGGTAACTTCAGTTCCATTTGACACGAATCTTGCAGGAATTTCGACAGTTGCTCGTTAGCGGCGCTAAGGATTAGGAATCCTGGCCTCTCCTCGCGTATCCTGCGACACCCTGCTCGTATCTCCCGGACCTCAGTCACCGCATTCCCCATGGAATGCTCGCTGTAATAATGATCGCTTTGCGGCGACTTCTCGCTAGCGTTCAAGTCGCTCGACGACGTCTTCTGTAGAGAGAAATTTGTGCGCGGTGTCTGGCTAAACGTTTCATCTTGACACGAGTTCTCCTGAAACGCCTGAAAGGACTGAAAAAACGACTCATTAGCGTTCTGGCCAGACACACCAGCGTTCTTGATGTCACTGAAACTGGAGAACGACGAATGAGGCTGCAATATGTCTCTATTCTCTTTACAGATGGCTTCGTCTTCGACATCGACTATCGTTTTCGAATCCGACATCATAGCGTCATCGTCGTTTCCAGAATCCACCTTCGCTCTCTTCTTCTTGAATCGATTCTTGCAACTCGCCCAGCCTCCTCTTACGAGGAATTTCTCTTTTTTCAATCGTTTCGGTGGAGGCATGTTCGCAGAATTAGGGGAGTTGTTATTATTGTTTACTGTCTTT
This sequence comes from Conogethes punctiferalis, assembly GCA_031163375.1. Classification (NCBI taxonomy): domain Eukaryota; kingdom Metazoa; phylum Arthropoda; class Insecta; order Lepidoptera; family Crambidae; genus Conogethes; species Conogethes punctiferalis. Next base: position 13,356,404 of record CM062088.1, read on the forward strand.
GACGATTTGAAAGTGAGACTTTTGTTGAACACTTTCAGCTCTTCAATCCCTGGCCAATCTGTGAGCTCGTCGTCACCCTCCCTGTCACTGTCATTTGTAACTACCCCATCCGAATCGCTGCTGCTAAGAGAACTCGACTCATTCCCTGCACAGTCCATTCCACTATTAGAATCCTCGAACTGCAAAGGATTCCTTAAAGAGCTTGATGGGTGGGTTTTATTCAGAACTTTAAATTTTCTCTGATACTTCCCCGTACTTGTCGTGGGGTTAAACATTGGGGGTAAATCAGTAGCAATTTTATACCCAGTCATCTTTGAGAGAATAGGGGTACCGTTCTTCCCAATATTCTTATACACGAAATTAAAGCTCGAGCTGCCTGGCAAAGACGGAGTGTTCGTGAATACCGAAGGCTTCATACCATCCATGTTCTGAGATTTCAACACAATCTTTCCTGGTTGCAGGACCGACTCTTTTCGTTTCTTATCATTGTCATATTTCTTACATTTAAAATCGTTTCTGAAGAACGTAGACTTGGATGAGCACCCACCACTGAATGATCTTTCTCTCATCTCACATACATCTCCTTTATCTCTGTGAGACCATTTTCTTTTTCCACAAAAAGTATTTCTGTAAATATTTAAACATTGGCTATATTGTTAACCATAATTTTAAATTTATAGTTATGGTATGAAGTATGCTGTCTGACAGCATACTTCATACATAATCAAAGCTAAATAGCTAGTATAAACAGGGCCATTGACAATACCTATATCTGCTCAGTTTCATAAACTTTGAATGAATGCCATTCAAATTTAACATACTAGTCAATTTAAATGAATGTGGGCTAAATTTTTGGAATCCAAACGCAAATACGCATTGTGAATATCATCTTTGATGACATAGGTATTTATGAAATTATCCAAAACTTACCTTTCCAGTTTATGTTTAGTTACATGTGGTATTGAGGTCAGGCCTTGCGTTTGCATTATGATCGTAGCTGGCAAGGAATTAGGCTGAAAAAAGAGTCCTAATAAGTGCAACTCCTAATAAATGTTACAATATCATCTGCAGTGAGCAGATGGTATTAAGACACAATTTTTATAATATACATGTTTGAACAATGTGCCAAATTCATTGCTCCTAAAGTCCTTTACATGCCTTTTATAAAGATATTTCCTTTCTCAAGATGTGTCTGGGGTGCAAACCATTAGTTAGTCATAACATTAGGTGACACTTATAATACATATTCCACAAATTGCATAATAATGTTAAATGTTGATGGTTTCACAATGACCAGCGCTAATCCACACAGTATTGATACAGACAGACAACCAATAATTCTAGGTTTGACTCCCAGCCAGATTAATTTAGGAAATAAACTTTTCTAAAATTCCTCGGGTCCGGACGTCCTGGGAGACGCACCCTGCCATTATCTAGTACAAAGGGAATCTTCACATTGAGACCAGGTAGGTGTGAATAGTTTGGCACATCAACGTTAACATACAAAAAGCCAAAGTAAAAACCTACCTCAGTTGTAATGCTCAATATCTCTATCGGTGGCGAGCGCTTCCCATCCGGATACTCTACTGGCATTTTCTTATATTTTCTTTTCCTCCTTGCATTAGCAGGCCTTGTCGGTGAGAAGTTTTCATTGAACGAGTCAGATTCAAAGTTGCCGATTTGACAATACTGCCTCGACTTGAGACTGCTTGACTTGTGCAAGTTGAGATGAGGGTCATCGGAGTCTGATAGAGGCTGTGTGATGAGCGGGGCCTGCGGAGGACTGCTTGAGCTGCCATCTTCCACTAGACTCACTGCTACGGCGGCCGCTGCAATCAAAATTAATTACATTAAATATGCCCTTTTAAAAACACAACCTGTGATTTAATTATTGTGCTAGATTTTATGCGCTCCCAATTATTGCATTATTACGATACCTATCTTCTAGATTCATTCATTGTTATCATATCATATATCATCATAATATCATCATCATAATCAGCCTATTGCAGTCCACTGCTGGACATAGGCCTCTCCGGAGCAAGTTGCTACACCCAGCTATCACCATCCCGCCTGCCCAGGGTTGTGATTATGGGTATATCCTCCATATATTTGTCCTAAGTGGCGAGCAACTGGAGAGGCCCAGCAGTGGACTGCAATAGGCTGATGATGATGATGAAGGCAATAAGCTTATTATCATTTGGGGTGGCCTATGTCCAGCAATGGACTCTTACAGGATGATGATGATACTCTAAAAGGGGTCAGTGTAGGGTTTTGGGTTTGATTCCCAACAGACAATGTCAGTGTGATAAACATCTCCGTTTGTTTCGTGTCTGGCTTTTTGATGATATTTTTAATTGTGTTTATGATAAGTAGAACAATACTTTTATTCGAGTAATATTTCGGATCATAATTCGCAACTTACGCAAATTCCCCGCGGATCTAGTGCGCCGTCGGAGCCCTAGCTTCCGCCTCTCTTGCCGGCCGCAGTTACTTTCCTCGAGCGCCAGGTTTAAGTCATGCGACAACCTTTCCATTCTCCTATGCGGCCGCGCAACATAGCACAACACCCATTGTCATCTGCTACGATCTAGAATATACTATGTTGATACTTGCACCGGTTCTATTTACACACTTTACGACACTTTATCAACACTCAACACACAATGTAACACATATAACCACTTTCCAATCGTTTATTAGCACGATTATTATTCAAAAGCAAAGTTCACATCCCAAAACTAGTCGTAATCTAAAGAAAATTTATTGTAACTAAAAATCACTTGCTAACACAAACAAAAGGCTACAGAGCCTGCAACAAGTTGCGATTTAGTGATTAAGATTAAATACGGAATGAGTTACGTGTAGGAGAAACCAGTAATACTATTTAAATTGGCAAGTAATGGATTTATCACTAAAATCTTTATAAATATTCTCTAACATTCACCACTTTACCAGTTTTGACAAAAAATTGCCAAGAGCAAAGAAATACGTGATTGTGACATGAATGAAAGCAATGACAGAAAAGTCGTACATACACAGGTTAAAAAAGTATTCGTGCGCGTCAAATATTTGTGAATAAGTTTTTTGGGAACAGCATCCAATGCAGCAGAAAGCTGGACAACATAAAAGCAAAGCATTCAAGTAAAATTCGATCAAGAAATAAGTATGTTTATGTACAATATTAATTAAGTCATTCGTTCCTAATCATTGACAGGCACCTTATCTTCTACTTGTAAAGATTGTCTGGAAGAGATGGCTTATAGCGATGAGATGGCATTAGGTAGAAGAAATTGCTCCTTTACTCCTTTACTTTTAGGACTCAAGGTCCTAGGTATTTGGTTAAATGTTTTTTTAAATAAAAGGAGACATTTATAAACGGATCGAAACCGTTCTCATGTTAATTAAATTGAAAAAAAGGGTATCATTCCCATCACTAAGTGAACGGACCACGGAATATAAAACACAAGAGGAAAGGACGTGTGGGCGTGGCCCGCGTGCCAAAGTTAAGGACAGCGAGTCTTAACTTGACTCAGTCGCTTTGTGGTGGCTTAAGTATCGTGACGTGCGCTGTCGGTATTTTCATTCGAGTGTTTTATTAAATAACTCTCAATAATGACTCGATGTTCCGTCTTTGAGTGCAAAAACAATAGTAGTACTAAGAACTTGCTTCGATCAGGTGTTTCTTATCATCGGTAAGTTGGTATTTACTTTTTATTAAATAAATAATCTTTCGGCATAACCTCTATCCATTTAAAACATTCGTGTAAATTAAGAATCACACGTATGTACACTGAAATAAAGTTTATAATTGTCTGACGCTTGGTCCGCATGCGCCATCTAGTATCGAATAGTAGAATCAGAAACTACGTCCCAAGTCGAACCTACTTTAGGGTTGTGACACGTTGAAATATCATCGATTTAATTATGTATTTTGTCTATTACACTTTTTTTATGCCTTATTGTAAACTATTGATTATTTTCGTTTTAGTTTTCCTAAAGATCCAAATGCAAAAGGAAAGTGGATTCGGCTCTTCGGTGGATTCTTCTCGGCAGGCTACACGTCGAAGTGCTGGTAGGAAAAAAGTTTGACGTGCAAAAGTATTACTAGTGAATCTATTTGCAGAAATAAACTATTTAATTTATTTTAAATGAGTTTTATTTTATGAAGTTCCCTACAAAGAGCTGTTTTCTTTTTTAAAATATGGTTCAGTGTAGCTCCCTAGATGATCATAGAATACCCATTTCGGACTGTTACGGAATTTAAGGAAAAATTACATTAAATACTTTTTTCAATGTCATAAAATGACAGGATTTTCCTATTCCATTCAAAGCTCGTTGAACGTCATATAATTGATTATATTGGAGCTGCTAGCTTTTTAAGCAGAAAACGGCTCGTAGATAATACATTTGTAGATCTAGTCAATACTTCTTGTCGTGTAAGTAGGCCTTATGATCTAAAAAACCCAATAATAATTTCTATTATTATAGGGTTTTTTAGACCTGTTAACACTAAATTTTACGGACGGACCACATAGTATCAAGTTCATTCATTTTCTACAGAAAAACACAAATAATATTTATTTAAGTTACGGGTAATGCTAGAAGGTGGAGTAAATCTAGGTTTACCCGGGTTGACCTAGTATTACCCAAGCTGGGGTACAACAAGGGAAGCCTCCACGCGTGGTCGTCTGCTTGCAGACGGCCAGGCGTACCCCGGGCAACGGCGGGTAGTAGAGGATGGCTGCTACCCGACGGCTAATTCCCTGTAGGGAGCACGCACTTGTGCGTGGCTCCGGGAGCCAAGTGGGTTAGTGAAATGAAACTTCAAGGGCATTTTAAACATCTACAACAACATTTAGTGAGCATAAACTTAATAAAGCTTTAATAGCAAAAACTAATAGCGGTCCTTGTGTTATTAAAATTGAAATTATTTATTTGAGCAAGATAAACTTCTGTGACATGATTCGAAATTCCTGACGTTGCAGATGTATATGAGCGGCGGTTATCATTTACCATCAGATGAACCGTTAGTAGTGAACCACGAATTAAAATTTATTTTACTTTGTATTCGGACTTTACCCAAGTAGCTTGGGTAATCCTAAGTAAACCCGGGTAAACCTAGGTTTACTCCAACTTCTAGCATTACCCGTAACATATACATTAAATGTGAAACTTCTGTCAGTGTATTTAAATGTTAATGTATATCTATTCTCATATTAATTAATTATTTTAGAAGTAATCGATGTTTCATCACCAATAATATTCGTATTAATCCCATCCCTGTTTGAGTAGCGACGATAATAAATGTCATGATAAAACATTCTAGAAAAAAAGCAAGTGCATGCGTATAAATTAAAACCTTACGCTGATTGTCGTAAGGTGTTAAACAGCGTACAACTTTTAAGAGTGTCATCTAGCGTGCAATAGGTGAACTAACTAGTCAAAGCAGGCCAAAAGCACTTCGATGAGATGACGTAAAACCCTCAAAGTGTAATTTCTAAATTCTTCTTTATCTCTAATGCATTATGGTAGTTTTTATGTTATTGTTACTAGCGGTTACATCTTTGTGATTTCAAGAAATTATTATAGTTATGATTGGTTCATTTTGTGTGTGCGTATAATGTTATTGTGTGAGTTTGGCGACAGCAGTTTTGTATGAACCGACTAGATTATGCCCTTTCCTCTTGTGTTTAATATTCCGTGGAACGGACGGCCGTTGGCGTCGTTGCGTTTGGGCCATAACTGTCATTCATTTGTCACTTTTTCCGCCAAATTTTATGTTTTGATATTATTCCATTATTTTCTCTAAAAGTGCTTAATTTACCAATAAAATTACCTAGGAGTGCATGTAAAGTTATAATACAGGTAAAGTTATAAATAAACTATAATATTATTCATATTGCATGTGAAAATCGTAATTAATTTGAGCCTTTTGTACCCGAAATAAATTTTAAGGATTACCATTGTTACCTTAAAAATTACTTACTCGAAATAGTTTAATTAATTAAATTTTACCAAGGACTACCACCGACAGGGTTTGTTTGTACATTGTTCCTAGAAATATACAATTTAAACCATCAAAATATAACATTTGAAATGTGTTTAATGTAGAATTGGATTATTATTACCATTTTTTTTCTGTAGTTCTTCTTTCAGTCTTTGATGCATTTACTTTATCGCTATTATCAATTGCGTACAACATAACATTAAAGTTCATTCAGTCAGTTCCAAAATGTAGTTTTCTTATAATTCTTCATACCTGTTATACCTAGGTACTGTATAAATTAACACATGTTTATATTTCTTTCTGGACTAGTCATAACCAAAATAATGTCCACGCCATTTACGAGGTTTTCCTTTATAATAGCTTGTTATAATAACTAGACTAGGCTTTATGTTGGTTGAGTACAAGAATTAAGTTATTCTGTAACATGTTTTCAGTTGATTTTGATTAACTATTCTATGCCAACCATCGTCCCTTCACTTGTCCATCTTTGGACGTAGGCCTCCTCCAAATCTCTCCATCTCTGCCTACATTTTACGATCCACTAAGGATATGCCGAGCATAGCTCGCTCCATTGCTTTTTGTGCGACATAACATGATCCAAAGAGAGGTCTTCACTTACAGTAGGCAACAACATAGCTATGAACCTAGCCTTGTTGATCCTTTAATCTGGCTAAGACTTCGGAGAGTGTTTTTGGCAGTCTTAGAAACTTTCCAACCCTATTCACAAACATTACTATGCAACACGAGGACACACATACCCAAAAACCTATTCATAGACAACACTTGAGTGCACATCACCATTGTAAATGCCTAACTTCGCATAGTGTTGTTAGGATTCATAGATAAGTATTGTTTGTGAATATGGATAGTCATGTACCTCTCCTCTCATCTCTTTTCTGATTTCCATAGATCGTCTTGGAGTAAACAACTCTCAAAGTTCATAAATTTAGATGGGATTTTCATCATCAGCCCATTTTCATTATCAGTCCACTGCTGGATGTAGGCCTCCACCAATGTTCGCCAATTTAATATCTCTGGTTGCTGTATCTGGTAGCCGATATGAGACTTTAACGGGTATAAATTATTGCCATAATGTTAAAAGCTAAATATTATTGCTGAGCTTTGGAGAAGAGGAGAACCAGACAGTGGTAGTATGGATTCGCATACTCATTATCAAAAAAAATGTAATCTTATAGGTACCTACTTAAAACTTGGCAGCATGGTCGCAGACCTTAACCGGTTCCAAAAGGAAGGAATCATAAAAAAAATATGTAGGTATATGAAATAAAAAATAAATTAAATTAAATGATGCTTTATTTCACTGAAAACAGAGTACATTAAGTCTTATTGTAGGTGTGAGAATCACTATTTTGTCATTAGGCATGTGAAAATACATAATAAAGCATTCCATGTTCAACTAGATCTAAAAAATGGAGGGTCTGGTGACCCCGGAGGGCGGCCGGCGCACGCGCGCGGCCCTAGCCGAGATCCCGGCGCGGCTCGACCGCCTGCGCGTCACGCCGCTCGCGCCGCTCACCAACACGCGCGAGCGCTCGCCCGCGCTGCCCGCCGGCTACCTCAGCCCGGCGCCCTCGCCCGACGAGCAGCTCATACAGCAGAGAGGTCTGTTACTAGGCCTCGGTCACTTAGCCCTGCCGCATATATACAACTCACGCGCGTGACGCCGCTCACCAACACGCGCGAGCGCTCGCCCGCGCTGCCCGCCGGCTACCTCAGCCCGGCGCCCTCGCCCGACGAGCAGCTCATACAGCAGAGAGGTCTGTTACTAGGCCTCGGTCACTTAGCCCTGCCGCATATATACAACTCACGCGCGTGACGCCGCTCACCAACACGCGCGAGCGCTCGCCCGCGCTGCCCGCCGGCTACCTCAGCCCGGCGCCCTCGCCCGACGAGCAGCTCATACAGCAGAGAGGTCTGTTACTAGGCCTCGGTCACTTAGCCCTGCCGCATATATACAACTCACGCGCGTGACGCCGCTCACCAACACGCGCGAGCGCTCGCCCGCGCTGCCCGCCGGCTACCTCAGCCCGGCGCCCTCGCCCGACGAGCAGCTCATACAGCAGAGAGGTCTGTTACTAGGCCTCGGTCACTTAGCCCTGCCGCATATATACAACTCACGCGCGTGACGCCGCTCACCAACACGCGCGAGCGCTCGCCCGCGCTGCCCGCCGGCTACCTCAGCCCGGCGCCCTCGCCCGACGAGCAGCTCATACAGCAGAGAGGTCTGTTACTAGGCCTCGGTCACTTAGCCCTGCCGCATATATACAACTCACGCGCGTGACGCCGCTCACCAACACGCGCGAGCGCTCGCCCGCGCTGCCCGCCGGCTACCTCAGCCCGGCGCCCTCGCCCGACGAGCAGCTCATACAGCAGAGAGGTCTGTTACTAGGCCTCGGTCACTTAGCCCTGCCGCATATATACAACTCACGCGCGTGACGCCGCTCACCAACACGCGCGAGCGCTCGCCCGCGCTGCCCGCCGGCTACCTCAGCCCGGCGCCCTCGCCCGACGAGCAGCTCATACAGCAGAGAGGTCTGTTACTAGGCCTCGGTCACTTAGCCCTGCCGCATATATACAACTCACGCGCGTGACGCCGCTCACCAACACGCGCGAGCGCTCGCCCGCGCTGCCCGCCGGCTACCTCAGCCCGGCGCCCTCGCCCGACGAGCAGCTCATACAGCAGAGAGGTCTGTTACTAGGCCTCGGTCACTTAGCCCTGCCGCATATATACAACTCACGCGCGTGACGCCGCTCACCAACACGCGCGAGCGCTCGCCCGCGCTGCCCGCCGGCTACCTCAGCCCGGCGCCCTCGCCCGACGAGCAGCTCATACAGCAGAGAGGTCTGTTACTAGGCCTCGGTCACTTAGCCCTGCCGCATATATACACTGTACATATTGTTTTTTTCTATTTGCTGAAATTGTACACACATGAAAGGTAGGCCATAGCGAATCTTTGCTCGAATTGAGATGCCCGTCCGGGGAAGGACCTCCACCCTATAGAATACCGCAGTGAAATGACCTCTGGGTCATGTTTCTGCCGGTGAGTAGGGTTTCCGAAGCTCATGGGGGGTTAGGGTTGGGCCGGCATGGCGGTTACAACTGACAGGTAACTGACCAGTTACTTGCCCGTTGACACAGCGACTTGGGTTTCTCTTTCGCTTTCCATCAGGCGTAGGGAAGCCGTTATGTCGAGCTACTATAAAAAAAATACAACTCACGCGCGTGACACCGCTCACCAACACGCGTTTCTTCATATTGTAACCCTTGCTTCAGAGGGCAGGGGTCAGTACCAAAGGAGCCCCACCACCCTTGGTTCAGATGGTAGCGGACACTACTTAACGAGCCATCGAGCCAGTCAATGAGCCACTGGGTCAATCAATTGGCCACCGGGCCAGTCAGAATGCATCAACATAATATTAAGATCTATTCTATCATGATGGTTAGAGTCGCAATAGCCCAGCAGAGACACAGAAGTTTTCTAAGTTTTCAATCCTTTTTTCTCTCTTTCAGGACGCAAACGCTTGCCCACAACATGGTCCCCGGACATAGATTTGAAGCGAAACACCTCTTTCCATTCAATGATCCGCACTCCTCCCAAGAACTCGGGCCGTTTCTCCCCTCCCAAACTGGGAGTCACCTTGCGCTCCACACCGCGCAAGCGTCTCCTCCTCGGCGAGGCAGAGAGGATACCTCTCACACCAGAGAAGATAGACTTCAGTGATATCAGCACGCCTCAAAAGTTCAAAATAACCAGTCCCATAAAAGGAACACCGCCCATGAAAAGGTCCCGAGTCGAGAAACTCACGGAGTTCAGGGGCCCTATCGATGTCGCCTTGAAAGGTTTAAGCCCCACTCAGCTCATAAACATGATAAAGACCATCACATATAAACATCCTGAAGTGGAACAGGAAATTCGGAAGGACATGCCTGTGCCAGATTTGTCACCGTTGGAAGAGAGGCTTAATTATTTGAAGGCGAACATTTTCAAGAGTCTGCCGACCTCCCGTCTCACTTCGAAGACAGACTCGCCGGCTTATTCTCGGGTATCGACCCACTTGGCCGCTTTTAAGAAGTGTGTCGTCGATCAAGGTAAGGTGTTGGTCGAGTCTCAGCATTGGGAGTCTGTCATCGAGTATGTGTTTCTGGCGTGGAGTTACGTCCGTGCTACGCCGGTTTGGGACAACCAACCTCATAACGCTCAGAGGAAGCAGTGCTTTAGAGCGTTGACGAACTTCTGCATGACGGCTCTGAAGAAAGGCGGGTTGAGCCAAGACACTTTGATCGATGTTCAGGATAAACTGCAGGGAATGGTTGCGGATTCCGAAGAGATACATTCTTGTTTGAAGTTCATACAAGGACAGAAGCAAACATTCATGCAGTGTTTTTAGTTTGTTCCATGCTTGTATGAGATGGGGCGGTAGGAATGTATGCTACAATAACTTTGATGGCGTATTTTCTGATTGGTCAACCTCTGTCTTACCCCAAAGAAGGGTATAGCAAAGCCCAGTATGCAGGGTATTTTAGTAAATAATGTAACAACTTGATATACCTGCAAACAACATAAATTTTCCAATTCTTTTTTTTGGAAATTGTTGCCCAGTAAAAGTCGTTTTAGCCATGTTGTATCATGTTTATTAAATTGCCTTGTCACCCGCGTATTATTATAATCGTAATAAAAAATGTTAAGGCAAAGCTCAATTTAAATTATAATTTATTATGAGGACGGACATCAAACTATGAAGTACACTTGTTGTCTTGCCTTAATAATTAATTATATTCTTTAAATCTTTTACTATTAAGCGCATTAGTTTATTTTGTACACAATCGTTAATTTACCATCTATGCGTTTTCGGTTATGCCACAGATTTGGCCTGACCATAATTATTTTCGAGAAGATTTCTCTCAAGCGTTTTTAATTTTACTTATTTTTGTTGTGAAATATTATGTGAGCATTTAAGAACTATACTAAGGACGCCATTTTAGTACCTATTAAATTGATCTTAGAATAATTTTTAGACTGATTTTGAATAGAATCAAATATTGTTACTTATATAGATTTTTGAGACCTTGTTTCATGGGGTTCAACGAATGGTATACTACATACCTACTGTTTTATTGTATTTGATTCTTTTCAATGCTGTGAAAATGCCAAAATACTTCGTAGTATTAAGTATATGTACTGACAATAAGTAAGTAGTGTAATCCTAATGTATTGTATTTTACAACTTTATTTTGTGAAGATTATAATCGTGTTGTTTTCGTTTCATATTTTCGCTAATTGCTACCTGATTTATGTCCCTTTGCCTGCACAAATACTTATCTTTGCATTGTATTCAAGGTTTCCGTTGTATTTGAAACTACTTAACTGTTATGTTTTAAAAAATGTTGTACTTGTATAATCATTTTAAAATTTTGTGATTTTTTGAATAGAATTAATCATTGGTGTATTATTTGAACAACATTATATCGAGATAAAGATTGTGCCTTAAATAAATATAAACTCAGTTGAGCGCTTTGCCTTAAGAATTTGTAAATGACTAAATATCATTTGATATTGTTAATATTCCAGTATGTTTTGTGTAATATTTTTAAGCACATTTTACGCTTAATAAATCTTATTTTTGATTAATATAATGTTTTATTTTAATATTATGAAAGCTTTATTGGGCTACCGTTATACCAACGGAAATAAAATAAACTGTATCTGACTTGTCGTCATACTATCTTTTGAAAATATTTCATAATAGATTTTTAATTAATTTTATTTCAGATCTATAGTGTATATGTGTCACCAGATCACACTCTATTACTATTTATAACTAACTAGCTGTGCTCTCGACTTCGTCCGCGTGGAATAGTTATTTTGCCCCGTTTTTTTTACATTTTCCATTATTTCTTCGGTCCTAATAGCTGCAGCGTGATGTTATATAGCTTACAGCCTTCCTCGATAAATGGTCTATTCAACACAAAAAGAATTTTTCAATTCGGACCAGTAGTTCCTGAGATTAGCGCGTTCAAACAAACAAACTCTTCAGCTTTATAATATTAGTTAAGACAAGAAAGCTTATTAACTAGCTACCATTTAATGAAAGTATCAATTTTGACTAAATTAATAATTTTCTGAATCTACTACAAAGCTACTTACTAGGTACTACTCGTAATAAGTAGGTACCTTTAGGAGATTTGGATAATACTCGTATATATGTCTCATTTCATTAACCAATCGATTTTAGGTATTTCAATAACGATTAGGTATTTAACATCGTTAGCTAAGTAGCACACTGACGTACCTAAAACATTAAAAATGTAATTAATTCTGACAGCCTATCAATCATTTCGGAGAAGGCTTCATAAATCATACTTGCCTATAATACCAGTTTAATATCGGACAATATCTCAAAAATAGCTCCGATTCCAAAGCAAGTAGCACTTTGTCTTATGCTAGGGTTATCACACGAATGTTTGTCTCGGGTGGGAATCGAACCTACATGGATACATAACCTAACAAGGTTTAGGTAGGTATCATCAGCAACCGTCCACTGCTGGACAACGTCCCTCCCGAAGCCCCCCATGGTAGGAAACGTCGCCCCCGTCACGTCCTCCTGGACGATGACGATCCCATTACCCTCGCCATGCTGGCCGCCGCCGAACAGCTCGCGACACAATCAAACACTTGACGCCCGTCGTTCCGACCCCGCCGGCGGGGTCCTGCGCCGCGTCGTCCCCTAGCTTCCGCGTCCCGCCCGCGAAACCGGCCCGCAACCGGTCGCCCCTCTCCTCAAAATATCGTCCGTAGGGACCCTCCCAGCAGCGCCCTAAGCCGAGGCCCGAGCCCCACTAGGGGGCGCCCTTAGCTGTGCCGCTTAGCTTACCTAGGGGTGAGAGCCTTCCGCTCCCCCAACAGTCCGGTGATGATGACAAGGCCGGCCTGGCCATCATCGTAGTCATTTAGAAAAAAAAAAAAAACCACTGCTGGACACAGGGATCCCACAATGACAATTGTCATTTGGAGGTATTTTCCTTAGTCACCACGCTCGGCAGGCGGGTTGGTTACCGCAGTTGGTTTTTTACAAATGTAAAGGAAAACTGCTGCCCGTTTCCTGATATGCCCCTAGTGGTCTTCTTCATCCACGGTATGAGTTGGAGTGGTCCTATTTGGAATCCAGAAACCACACGGATAAGTGGGTATATTTGTTAATTAAGTTTATGTAGGTAGGTTTATATTGAGGAGAGGCGAACCCCGTCATACCTACCTACTACTATAAATGGTAAACTAAGCAACGCATCTTTTATTTATTAACCAGTAGCGAACAAGGTTGCAGCAAGAAAAATGTCTATTGGAAGATTAGGCGAGTTCAGTGTGGAAACGGATCGGAGTGCATACTGTGATACACTCCAAATGTGCTTTTGTGAACGACATCGAACCGCATCAATAGTTACCGGAACTCATATCGGTGGTAGGTGACGCAGCATATAACGTACCTATAGCAGGAGGTACCTATCGTCAGATTAACGGCCAAAGTATCACAGTTCGTGCGGAGTTGAAATGAAAAGAAAGGTGCCGATTTTGTGACTATAAAACGACTTTGGACGTTAATTTACGGGATCAATTCGTAGTCAAACTTAATGATAACGGCAGCGATTGTTTCCGGAGGACAAGGTCACGTTTAACAGCACGATGATGCTGAAGCTGGAGGCATCTCATCAGTATGGCCACGAAAATGCGCCGGTTCCTATGAACAAGATGAAGAAATTGGGCTGTCCCTCCTGTGGTGATGCAAGACATACATTCTACCTACAGTGAAAAGCAGAAATTTCGGGGTTTACGTGTGTAGTACATGCAAACAAGTGGGGCATTCGAACCTGACCTCGCTAGTACCCGCGTTCCAGAGAGCGTTCGAGAATAGGAAACCTATTGGGATAACGGCCGTGGCTGCTTTAAGGGCTTACTGCAACGATGAGTCGACGATGCCAGCATGCAGAAGGGCGACGGCACCAGGAGACTTCGCAGCCATCTTCAGCGGTACCTATCGATATCAGTACCGAGGGCCATCACGTACCTACATAACCAGTGGCGAGGAGTGACGATTGCGTGGAGAGCGACGGTATAAATCGGTGAGCTTACCTCTTTAGATTAATTATTTGATAATCATTTGCAGTAGAGGCGTTAGGGTTGGGCACGGTTGGGCAAAAAATCGCCCAGGTTTCCATTTTTACTAAATTAAACCTTGCACTGATCATCATCCATATGGAAATAGATTTGTAGAACATTTGATTCGTATGGATATAAAAAGTTATATTGACATGTCATCATCATCATCCTGTTGCAGTCCACTGCTGGACATAGGCCTCTTCAGGTGTTCGCAACTTAGGGCAAACATCTGGAGGATATACCCATAATCGCCACGCTGGGCAGGCGGCTTGGCGATCGCAGGGCATAGCTTCTCGCTCCGGTGACGCTGCTGCCCGTAATCAGTCTGTGGTATTTAGCTACGCCTTCAATCGTGATGGTTATACCGCCACCCGTCGGTTGCCAGCGCCTCGTTTGTTATTCGGCATGATGCACCACGGGCAGGTGAGATTGGCTTAGAGCGAAAAGATGATAGGTCCGCTCCCTTACATATTAACATGTGACTATTCGAAAATATTCATTGTTTTTTTAATTTTATGATGGTGGTAGGTACTTTATTGGGAAGAGAATGGGTTGCGCAGGTAGACATGGCGTTTCCAAAAATACCTAGCCGTTTAAATTATGTAGAAAAATGAAACGAAATTACGGAAAGGGACAGGAGTGAAGACGTAAAAAATCTTTCTTTGCAGATATTATGGAAGTGAAGCATTGTCTCTGGCGCTTCCCTGCGGAGCGGGCGCGGCTGCGGCTGCGGCCGCATCCTGGAGAGGAAGGAGTCCGGGAATAGATGCTGTGGAGCTTCGCACTCAAGGTCTAGACATCTTGGTCTCGCGATAGAAAATCGTTACCGCGCGGCCGCTGAAGTAATACCTACCTATTCTTGGGCGCCCATTTAATATAGGATGTTTGTAGTTTGAAAAACTTGGGATATTATCTTCCTTCACAGCAGTCACAACTGGCACAGGCACAGTAGACGTCCTAGGCTCCAAGCACAAGGGGTGCAAATACCCAAGCCTTGGGTACATTTTCAATTTATAAATAATGTGTTGCTCAACATCTTGTTATAATGATGATGATAAAAGACAGGACCGCCAAATTCAATCATCCGATTCTTCGAGCACGTCTAAGTTAATTTTCTTCTTATTTGTAATACTATGTATCCTTCGACGTTTACTCCGATGTACTCTTAGAATAATAACACATATTCTAAGGATGTACTCCTCGGAGTGACGACGGGAGCTGCATGAGAATAATTGGTGGCCCTGGGTTGAGGAGTCAAGCAGTGGACGTTTAAAGGCTGATGATAATGATGATGAAAGACAGGACCGCCCAATTTAACCATCGGCCTCTTCGGGCACGTCGAACTTAATTTCCTTATTTGTAATAATACGCAACCTTCGACTGCTTGATAGTGACCTTTTTTTTTTTGTTCCGGTGAAAATGCATTTACGCATACCGCGCTGCTCGGGGGGCAGCGGGCTATGTGGGACTCATCACCGTGAGGATGGAAGTGAGGCGGGAAATACCCACTAAAAAACACCGGACCCTTCGTCATGCGCCTTTGGCTTGATAGTGACCTAGGCTTGCCATGCCAAATTATTTAATTAGTAAAATTATTTATATATCCACTTTTTTATTTTTTCATCTTGGGCTTTAAGTTTGGTATTTACTCGTATTCTGCGATAGTTTTGAGTACGTCATTGATTACTACTCTTGCTTTTTGTATGGATCTTGTTTCTTGATCACCATTTAATCAGTGTGAATTCATTCATACACGCTTATATTATTCTGTTGGTAAGTGTTTTGTTCGTGCGTCTGCTTGATAGTGACCTAGGCTTGCCGTGCTTTCGTCGAACTGAGATAAAAGGTAGTTCGCGTAGGTATATCCTTTAACCGGCGCAGCATATGAATATGAGTCTATAGTCGTTTTCTTCCGCCTCTTCGGGCACGCCGAAGTTAATAGGGAATATGCATGAAAAATAGTTTCAGGTATTTACTAATTTATCGTAAAATAGATCAACATCTACTACGAACAGTGAAAACAAAATCAAAATTGGTTGAAAAATGGGCGAGATACAGTCATTGAAAGTGAATATATCCGTCTCTCTCTCGCGAAACAGATTTTTCTATAGAGTTAGTACGGCGCTCACGGTACGTGACGTCAACTACCGCGTCGGATCTCTCTGTCTAATCAATAACTTTAACGCTTTATAACTCGCTTAATAGAAAAGATAGTTTAAAAATTCTTCGATATTTATGTATCTGGAAGACAAAAGATCTCAATAAATCCATAAAAAAAAGTCATGCATATTCCCTATTGTCTTATTTGTAATAATACGCAGCCTTCGACGTTTACTCCGATGTCTCCTCGGCGTGGATCCCACAGGGCCATTTTTATACGGAGAACAGGAGCTCTAGGTTGACGAGGACGGAGTCTTGTATCCGTGGTTCTTGTTAAAATAATGTATTTTATTTCCTAGTGTAACGGCACTGGACAACCCGATTGGCTGGTGCTATTTATTGTCCTAGGGTATCGTATGGTGGAAAAGTTGTCATTCCCAAACTCTTTCAAGAGATTTCTTTAATAAAACCTAGGTGATTTAATTACCTTTGATGGTTATCCTGCTCGTGTTATCATAGCATGTTTTCCGGATAGGGAAACTAAATAGATATAAATATGCACACACTTCATCACCTCTCCAGTTGTTCACCACCTAGGGCAAACTTCTGGAGGATATACCCATAATCGCTACGCTGTGCAGGCAGGTTAGCGATCGCAGAGCGTTGCTCCGGTGACATTGCTGCCCGTCATGGGCCTGTGGTATTTAGCTACGCGTTTTATCGTGATGGTTTTCCCGCCACCAGCCGGTTTGCCAGAGCCTCGTTTGTTGTTCGGTAGGATGCACCACGGGCAGGTGAGGATGGCTGCACACACTTGACTTCACGTTATAAATAAATTGAAAAGGATTAAAAAATAAAACAAATTCATGATATAGAATAAAGAATATTCTAATATTGCACAAAACAAAAAAAAACATATTATAGTACAATTTAGGCGGTCTTATTGCCAGTCATTTGTTATAATAGTTTTATTGGAACAATAAACCTACATACCTACATAATTAAAAACTAGATTTGCTTTGGTGCGATTACATAATAAATTAACTATGTACATTTTATCACTAATCTACTTAATACTAACAAATTACGTAAGTGCAAGTATGTACTTATAACTAATCTACCTACACCTACCATTTACAAAATTATTTAATTATTACTAAAATTATTTACATATATTTTATTTACATTTTTATTTATGTACATATTAGTTTAGTTTAGGTTTTATTTATTTATTTCTTATTTACAATATGTAAGTTACATATCTGTCATTAGAGTGAATATATACCTACTTATATAATCTAATATTTACATATCCACTTTTTTATTTTTTCATCTTGGTTAAGCTTTAGGTATTGGTAGGTATTTCTTCTGCGATAGTTTTGAGTACGTCATCGACTTCTATTGTAAATAGTCTTGGAGTGGGCTACCTTGTTTTACTCCTCTTGCTTTTTGTATGGATCTTGTTTCTTGATCACCATTTAATCAGTGTGAATTCATTCATATACACTTATATTATTCTGTTGGTAAGTGTTTTGTTCGTGCGTTGCGTCTATGGTGTTGAGATCCACTGTGCCAAAGGTTTCTTTGACAACGATTGCCATCAAGTAGGTTTTGCGTCCTTCTTTCGATTTCTCATCCAGGACCTTTTGTAGTGTGAAGATATGGTCGTCTGTTGATCGATTTGATAGAAAAGCTGCTTCATAGTGGCCTAAGTTTGCGATGCTTTCGTCGAGCTGAGACAAAAATGTAGGTATTTCGCGTATATATCCTGTAACCGGTAATATATGGATATGCGTCTATTTGTCCTTTTCGCCCGCCTCTTCGGGTACATCAAAATTTATTTTCTTATTTGTAGTAATACGCAGCCTTCTACGTTTACTCCGATGTCTCCTCGGCGTAGACCCTAGAGGGCCATTTTTTACTGCAGTTACAGGATAATTGACGGCCCTGGGTTGACGCGGACGGAATCTTGGATCCGCGATTCTTGCTGTAGTCTTGTTTTCTGAAAAGAAATTGAATATTAGTAAGTAAGTGAAATTTATTAAAAATAAATCTTTAGTAAGTAGCAGTATGCTTTTACTAAACGGAATAAGGATAAAATTTAATACGGTTTCGAATCACTGGACGCCTACTTCAAATGGTTACGCGCTCGCGATGTGATTCCCTGTGTGTGATTTTGGGCCCCGGTTTTGAACGAGAGGAGAGATTTGATTATAATATTAAAAACCCTTGTAAGAAACTTCACAATATTTGTAGGCTAGTGTTAGCCGGTTTAAGAATACTTAGATAAATTGAAAAGGATTTTAAAAAATAAAACAAATTGATATTATAGACAAATAAATATTATATAATGCACAAAACAAAAAAATACATGATGCTTTCATTTTAAATCATTAGAAATGTATGATTGTACCATTTAGGCGATCTTATCGCCAGTCATTTGTTATAATAGTTTTATTGAAACTAAACTTCGTAGGTAGGTACCTAATTAAAAACTAGATTTGCTTTGGTGCGATTACATAATAAATTACCTAAGTACATATTTCATCACTCATCTACATAATATTAACAAAGTACTTATAAGTAATTTATCTACCTACCATTTACAAAATTATTTAATCACTCAAATTATTTATCCAGGAGTCCAGGACCTTTTGTAAAGTGAATATGTGGCTAGTCCGATGTCCGATT
The DNA here is from genome assembly GCA_031163375.1 of Conogethes punctiferalis. Classification (NCBI taxonomy): domain Eukaryota; kingdom Metazoa; phylum Arthropoda; class Insecta; order Lepidoptera; family Crambidae; genus Conogethes; species Conogethes punctiferalis. Next base: position 13,375,379 of record CM062088.1, read on the forward strand.
TGATAGCAAGGCTGCTTGAACTATCAAGCTTGACATGCTTTCGTCGGGCTGAGATAAAAGGTAGTTCGCATGTATACTGTAAAGGTATATTCTGTAACCGGTGCAGCTTGGACATGAGTCTATAGTCGTTTGTCGTGTTCGTCCGCCTCTTAGGGCACGTCGAAGTTAATTTAATTGAACTTATGAAAATATTTCAACTTCATAGAAATTAAATTTTTACATTGCAAGATTTATTTCATTTTGATGATATACAAATTTATTATTGAGTACCCACTCAAACCATGACCCCATGTAAGCATATATAATAATATTATTATTTAAAAAAAAATTCTCCAAGCACTTGGTTATTTATATTACCTAGTTAAGGAAGAGAGATATGAACCATACTAATTAATATAGTTTAGAGATATTAAGGTAGTTTGACCAACCTGGGATATTATCTTCCTTCACAGCAGTCACAGAAAACTCAGGTCTTGGGTACATTTTTAATTTGTACATTTTGTAATACAAACTACTATTGTTCGACATGTTGCTCCTAGGAAATCTAAACTTGTAATGATTCAAAACAACAACTCGCGTCCATCATAGGATTTGTGAGAAAGAGATAGCAGAACTTAGGTGCCAATTTATTATATTACCCAGGTAAGCTACCAGTCGCTGATAACAAACAAAGGCCATTCCGGAAAAAGGTTACCTACATTTGTTCAATGGTTTTTTGTGTTGTTATCTAAATAAATATAATATGTATATATTATATACAATGTAATCAGGTACCCTGCAATATTTAAAACTTGGTTCTGAGTGTTTTGGTTAGTACAGTACTAACTGCCGATGTTATTATCAATATGGGATATTATTGTCAATGCATTTTTTGACTTGTTTGTAGTCTGCATTTCGTGTTTCTTTTATCTCTGACCTTATAAGACAAAGTCTAGGAACAATGACTTATTGTTCCTAGGACAAAGTCGACACTATGTGTCAAATTTATATAATTTGAGTACCTATCTGTTATGTTAGGTATTTAGAAGTTTTATTTCATGTAGGTCCCTACTATTTGTAAATTTAAAAACTGTGTTCCACAGTGTGACAGTATTAAACAGTGTCATTTGCCAGAGTTGCTCAATAAAATTTATTAATGCTCTCTGGCTTAGTTGTTATTACAATATAGGTACCTATATCAACTTTATTTTTGATTTATGAACTTTTTTGTACAAACATTACATGTATTTATTTGCTTTAATTTTTATGTATCAATTAATGATAAATTTTATTTATGTAGTAAATGCCCGATATGTTTTTTTTTTATTGTACCTACCTATACCTAATATATTTATTGCACATACATAGTAAGGTAATTTAATTGTAGTGATACTTATTTTGGTCTTTATTGTAAATGTATATTAGTTAAGTTTGGAATTGTTGTAAAAATTTAAGAATAATAAACATTTGGAAATCCTACAAATATTTTGATGAAAAGTCACACTTAAATCAGAGTTCCCTAAAGCATAATCTTTAAGGCCCTTTAAAATGTAGGTACCTAGTCAAAATGAACTACAAATTTTATTAATGTCTTATTACGAGTATAGTTTGGTATACCTATACAAGCCACACTTGCAATGAACACGCATAAACATAAATACACAAAACAGAAAATACAAGATAAGTTGGGATGACATGACCGGACAAAGAGTTGTGATGTCTAATATAAAAGAATATCCCTCGTCATTTGTGATCTCTGTTATTATTTTACCCAAACAAGTTGCATGGGACAACACCTTACCAAGCAATTTTAGACAATAAAAAGTTATTTTCCTAAGACAAAGTCCTAAAATAAAATCACGAATCATTATTACTGTCTCTACATGTACCTAAAATATGAGGATAAATATTTAAAAAGGATATTCCGCGTCTCGTTTATTGTGGGGTACCACAGCGTGCGCATAAAATGTATAGTCCTTAAAACCTAGAACAATGTACCGTAAAAATAAAAAAAGGGGGGACAGATCAGGTTAAAGAGAAATCAGGCACTGTTTGTATAAACTGTTCTGAATAAATATAAGTATGTTAATGGAATCTAAAGATGCACATTAAAATAGGATTCCGTTTCTACAAAATCATCGATTCGTTAGCTAATTAAAGCGGTAGTTGCCTGATTATTAAGAATAGATTACAGTACCAAAACATTAGGATTAAATAATTTGTTGACTTAGTCTTAATTACCTACTTGTACCTTGTTAGCTAATTACTTCAAGTAATTATTAGTAGTCTACAAACGCTTAAAAAGCGAATACCGATAGCTTTATTTTTAATTATATAAGATTAGTCTTCGAGTAAAGAACTACGAGTATTACATAGTAACGTTATTCATCGAACTGCCTAATTTAAATCATCTAAGATGGAACAACGACGTGTGTACGTGCAACCGACCCTTTTCCGATTTGGAGTAGTGCAAATACCTGCTGACAATGGTAAGTTACGTTTAATAATAATTATGTATTATAAAATAGGTTCACAACGTATGTATAAATTTATGTTTGTAGGTATATTCATCATCATCATCAGCCTACCCCCTGGTCCTAACCCTAGGCGGGTTGGCATAAAAAAAGGTTTAAATGTATGAGGTAGCTTTTAAAAGTTCTATATTTTTCATTTATTTATTACAGGCAACCCGTTCAAGTTCGTCCTCGTGTCTGCACCCTACAGTCTACGAGCGAACATCAGCGAAACACCAGCCCCAGCCAAGTACGCACCTCCCCTGGGATCCACTCCTAGGAGACAAACTCGGCGTAAACTACTAATAATTACGAAAACTAAAAAAATCAACTTCGATTTACCAGAGGAAGTTGACGATTAATTTACAAAAGCCAGAATTGAACAGTGAATTTTGCCAGCCAGAGTTGCACAATGAAAATTATTAGGCCCCCTCTGGCTTAGTTATTATATCAATAGAGACATTTTTGCTGTATTTATTCAATTGTGCAAACTTATAAATTGTTACTTGCTTTAATTTTTATGTATCATTTTAATTCATGTACATAGGTAGATAGGTATATGTATTTAATTATTGTATAGTATATTTATTGCACATTTATAGTAGGTATGTACCTAAGGTCATTTAATTTTAGTGATACTTATTTAAGCCCGTTATTGTAAATAGGATAGTTTGGTATTGTTGTTAAAATGTAAGATTATTAAACATTTACGAATTCTAAAAACATTTCAATGGTATTTACTTTTCACACCTAATTCAGAGTTCCCTAATGCATATAGTTGAAAGCACCTTTAATATTTACCTAGTCTTCAAATGAAATGAAGATTTATCTTTTAATCAATTTATACCTACATAGGTTTATACCTAAGTACATACTTACACAAGCAACAATAGACACATAAAATACATAAAACAAAAGAGACGAGGTAAGTTGACAAGATAAGATAAGAGTTGTGATTTGTGATGTACAACATAAAAGAACTTCCCTCGTGATCTCTAAAACTAAAAAAAAATTGTTATTATTTTCAATATAAATAGCATTATTTTCATACAAGTAGCCTAAATCTTAATTTGTAATTATAAAACCAACCATTACTTTATTGGCTACAGCGTCAATATGCTACGAATAAAATGATATTCACATGTAGGTAATACACGTTAAACTAACCCATCTCTCATTTCATTAATCAATCGATCGCCAATACTTAACAATCACGACAATGTCTTTAGCAAGCACTTTAAGGTGAAAATTAAATTTAATGCTGCCTGTTATTCTCTATCGTATTATCGTGTGATAGAAAAGTTCTCATTCCCAAACTCTTACAAAAGTTTTTTATTAATACCTAATCACTCCTCACGTGTTATCGTAGGTTTACTATTGCATAATTTCAGGTACAATTGATAGCTATAAATTGTTGATTTTCTTTAGCCAATTCCAGAAACTGCTATAATTTACTTCACGAAATAAATAAATTGAAAAGAATCAAAAAATAAAACAAATGATTGTCAATTTTTTAACATACAATAATAGTTTTAATTGAAATTAATTGTTTCTGGCTAAAGTCAAAACCAGCCTCCATTTCATTCCACAGTTCATTCGTCCATCTCTTCGGGCAAGTCGAAATTAATTTTTTTCGTTTTTGTGATTATAAGTAGCCGTCGACGTTTATGTCTTCTTGGAGTTGACCCCAGAGGGCCATTTTTCACGGAAGCTGTAGGGGACGTTATGACCCTGGGTTGACGGGTACGGTGTTCTGAATACACGATCTTTGCTGTTTTCTTGTTTTCTGAAAAGATATGGAATTTAGTAAAGAAAGGATGGAATACGAAAAAAGCCTTTAATAGTATTATAAATGACTTAAAGTACCATCTACTAAACGAAATGATAACAAACAATTTATTGTTAACATAAATTAACATTTTCATAGAAGCTACGACATGTAATTTATAGAAATTAAATTTTTAAATTGCTCGATATTGTGAACTGATAATCGATATTATCAAAATGTAATATTGCGTGTACCTACCATGTAAGCATTTCTAAATTTGTTATCATATCGTATCAATAGATTTAGAAAAAAATTAAAAGCTATCATATTTGATTGAACACTAAGTTTTATATAAAATGAGTTAAGGAGGAACCACACGTATTACATATGCTGTACTAAGACAGGTAGTATAGACAACAAATAACAAACCTGGGATAATAACTTCCTCTACAACAGTCACAACTGGCTCAAGAACAATAGGCACAGAAAACGTCCTAGGCTCCAAGCACACGGGGTGGAAATACCCAAGCCTTGGGTACATTCGTAATTTGTAATATAATGTGCTGCTCAACATGTTGCTATAAGGAAATGTAAACTCTTATTGACTTACATCAAACTATCTCCCGTCTAATATAGGATTTACGAGAAAAAGATAGGAGAACTAACTTAGGTACCAATACAGATAAATTGTTACCCAGGTAAGCTACCGCCGCTGATAAGATAACGATCATTATTATCATCTCAATGTTAATTTAGTAAAAAGGTTACATTGTGTAATGTAATAAATGCAGGTAAGATCAGGTTAAAGATCAACAGGCATGTTTAATAAACTGTTCTTAATAAATAAGTATTTTAATAAAATCTATAAAGTTGCACCATTATGTACTACTTACCTATTTAAAATAGGAGTCTCCTTATACAAGACGATCGATTAGTTAGCTAATTAAAGCGGTAGTTAGCTAATTATAAACAGATAACAGAATAAAAACATTAGGATTAAATATTTTGTTTACTTAGTTTTAATAACATGTACCTTGTTAGCTAATTACTTCAAGTAATTATTATAGATGCTTAAAAAGCGAACACCGATAGCCTTATTGTTATTAATAAAAGAATAGTCTCCGAGTAAAGAGCTATTCCACAGTTACGTTATTCGCCTAACTGCCTGATTATTTAAATCTTCTAAGATGGAACAACAACGTGTGTCCGTGCAACCGACCCTATTCCAATTTGGAGTAGTGCAAATACCTGCTGTCAATGGTAAGTTACGTTTTATAACATCTACTTATTATTAAATAGGTTTATAATGTGTGTATAAATTTAGGTTTGTATATTTTGATTATCTTTTTTAAAAGTTGTAGCGATTGTGCTTTTTATTAATACCACAAGCGATCGCCCTCGCTTCGCTTCTGTTTATTTATATTTATACATATAGCCTTGTACTTTTAAAGATCTTTGCATATGTTACTCTAAAAGCTCGAACTGCAGTAAATCCTAAGATCTACCAACTCCCAATGGCAAATGTCCGAAAATGTTTGCGATTCGAACTTTTACCATCATTCAGTTGATAAATCTTAGGATTTACATTAATGGCATGGCAAATGTTGAAACGGAAAAGCATTATACAAATGTAAACACCTGTGGTATTAATAAAAAGTACATAGAGACAGACACGACAAGCGATTTTGTTTTATAATAAGTATGTAGTGAACTATTAATGAAGTGATAGACTGAGCGACAGGGCAGGGCAGACCCAGATGGAAGGTCTAATTATCCGATGCAAAGACTCAGCTTGGGTCGTTGCACCAATATAGTAGTAGTAGATTTTACCTAATGAAATTAAACCTTATTAAAAATATGTGTAACATGTTATAAATATTCTATATCTTTCACTTATTTACAGGCAACCCGTTCAAGTTCGTCCTCGTGTCCGCACCATACAGTCTACGAGCGAACACCAGCGAAACACCAGCCCCGGCCAAGTACGCACCTCCCCTTGGATCCACTCCTAGGAGGCAAACTCGGCGAAAACTACTGATAATTACAAAAACCAAGAAAATCAATTTCGATTTACCAGAGGAAGATGACGATTAATCTCTACTCCTCTAAAAATCAAAAGAAGAAGCCAGAATTAAACAGTGACATTTGCCAGAGTTGCACAATAAATAATACTAATGCTTTCTGGCTCAGTTGCTGTAACAATTAATATAGACCTTGTTGATGATTTTACTAAATTATTTATTTTAAAAACTTATAAAATGTTATTTTCGTGTCATTGTAATTGTTAGATATATTTAACTATTGTATAGTATATTTATTGCACAATCATAGTAAGGTAATTTAATTGTAGTGATAATCATTTAATTATTGTAAATATACCTAGTTAAGTTTGGTTTTATTGTAAATATGTAAGAATAATAAACAAAACAATCCTAATAAAATTTCAATGGTTATTATTACTTTTCGCACCTTGTACAGAGTTTTTCAAAACACAATGTTTATCTAGGTACCTTTAACATAATATATCTAGGTATAGTTTAATCATTATAGATTTTCATCCGTGAATAATTAATTAGTTCTTGGTTGTGCCTATTGCTTCTGTGACTGCTGTAAATGAAGATATAGATATAGACTCTTTATTGGACAAACTCATGACATTACTGGAAAACATATCAGAAACAAAACATTTTATTAACCCGGGGAAAAATGCTTTGACGCATCTCTGCCACCCGGGGGAGTGACGAGGTATGTGGGACTCACGCCGCCCTTAGGAACGGAAGGGCGGCACCCTGCCTCGGGATGGAAATGAGACAGGGAATACCCACTAAAAAACCCCGGTCCCTCAGTCAAGCGCCTAATGGGTGGTGTCATGGGACCTGTGGCCAACCAAGACTGCCACGACACCACTAACGCGGCCCGCATTACCTGGGCCCTACAGCCGAAAAAAATTTACTTTGATTTGCCGGAAGAGGACTAAAGGACGTATCGATAGTTATCAATGACGGTAGCTTACTTAATAAATTAGTACCTAGGTATGACGATTGCATACTCACGGTCAACTTGTCGCGACGCGCACCGGTTTGGGTAAGAGCCACTTAATTTGCAGGCGCCACGTCAGTTGAAACTCTAGTGATGATTCGACGATCACGATCTTTAGGATGCACCTCAATTTAAAAAAATACCGTCGATGCCTAGTCAATGGTTCGGTAGATTAAGATTTACTGTATTTGAAGTACCTACCTTTGAGTGCTGATTGACAGCGCAATATTTTAATGGCTTCTCCCTGAACGCGGGCTGTCAAACTATGAGGCTCGTTGTTAAGCCATAATTTATTTTTTTTGTTTTATTTTGTACATTGTTTTTTTGTAGATATTAATTGATTTTTTTTGTGAAATTTGAAATTAATTCTCACAAGAATGAGGAAACCGAACGAAATATGGACACTGTTAAGGCTAGTTCGCACTAGGCTAGTATTTTAGTCCAGTACCGAGTAATCGAGTAATTTAGTGGCTAAACTACTCGCTACCGCACAGAAATCGTTCGCATTACGGTCCAGTACAGTACACAAGTGAGTAGTGTTTTGCAAGATGAACAGAAACGACATTTTTGCAGTCACTAATGAACTCGACTAAATCAACAAGTTCGGACTTGGTGTGGTGGGAGGCGCTACTCGCTCAAAAAAAAAATAGAACACAATGGATTGATTCGACTAAATTATTTACTAACCTACTCGACAAAATTTTTGTTGTTCAGACACATTTAGCCACTAAATTACTCGGTACTCGACTAAAATACTAGCCTAGTGCGAACTAGCCTTTAGTTATAGTATGTGGCGGTAGCTGGAATACAAACAATAATATAATTATGCGGGTAGAAGAACATTTCGCCGCACATACCGAGACGTAGCATCGCTGCATCAGTCCTCCTCAAGACCTCGTGGTCTGTTAATAATTGTGTAAAGGTAGTCCTTTGTAGACCAAGTTGACCAAGGATAAAACTTCGGACTAAAAACAGGTACGTGCGTATTAACATTTTCAATTTGCAACTTAACTCGTGTCATCATCGTCATCATCATCAGCCTATTGCAGTCCACTGCTAGACATGGGCCTCTCCAGTTGTTCGCCACTTAGGGCAGACGTCTGGAGGATATACCCATAATCGCCACGCTGGGCAGGGTTGGGGATCGCATGGCGTAGCTTCTCGCTCCGGTGACGCTGCTGCTCGTCATCGGTCTGTGGTATTTAGCTAAGCCTTCAATTGTGATAGTTATAACCGCCACCAGTCGGTTGGTAACGCTTTGTTTGTAATACGGCAGGATGCACCACGAGCAGGTGAGGTTGGCTTGGAGCAAACACTCTGACCGCCGCTCCCTTACATCCTTACATTTTTATTATTATTTATAGCTCGACATAATGGCTTCCCTCCGCCTGATGGAAAGGGAAAGAGAAGCCCAAGTCGCTGTGACAGAGGGCAAGTAACTGATCCGTTACCTGTCAGTTGCCACCGCCATGCCGGCCCAACCCCGCGAGCTCCTAATAATTACTTTTAGTAATACTTCCTACTACTTTTACTAAAGGTTCATCTTGTATCTATTTCATCTTATACGTACATATATATGTCACCGGAAAATAGCAAGAATCGTAAGTTGATCAATTTCCTAGGTAGTTGATTAACTTCCGGAAAATAATAAACGGCAGTTGAAATGTATTATTTAACGTATGTATTTTAGTAAATTGATCATTTTACGGGGTCTTGTCGTAAAATCATCCGACGAACGTGAGGTGAACGTTGATTGGTTCAATGGCTCACGTGGCGTTATCCCGGCAACCAATCAGGGAACAGTGTATTAAGTTACGGGTAATAGTGCACCGTTAAATAGTACATTGAGCAACGATTGGCCCATTTAAGGACGATTTTACTTGTCAAAATCGTAAATTATTAAATGACTGTCAGGCTACCGTAAATTGATCAACTAACTGAAATCCATTGCGTAAAATAATACATTTCAACTACCGTTTGTTATATTCCGAAAGTTAATCAACTACCTAGGAAATTGATCAACTTACGATTCTTGCTATTTTCCGGTGACATATATGTACCTATTTCTTACTACTGTTCCATTTCTTTTTAGAAAAGAAGACAACAATGGTCTTGGGTCAAGTCTCCATCCTCGTCAACACAAGACCATCTCTTCACCAGCCCTGAAGTGATGCAGTGCTCCTATCAGAAATGTCCTTCCACTTCAAGGAGACATCGTAATAAACGTCGATGTCTGCTTATTATAACAAAGACGAAGAAAATTAACTTCGACTTGCTATAAGAGGTTCTGAATCCGGCCTCAATCGTCCGAAGTTGTGTCAGAATTAATAAGTTTTATTCACCCTAGAATATTTTTAAGGTCGTATTCACAAACGTTATTATACGACGCGCGGTCGCACAGTGTCCAAAATCCTATAGGTACCTGTGCCTTCGCGCGACGCATAGTAACGTGTGAATCAAAGTCAAAGTCAAAGTCAAAATACCTTTATTCACATAGACTTAAAATAAGCACTTATGAATCGTCAAGTAAAAAATAATGTAAAAATATAAAAAGTAAAGTAAGAATGTGAATAAAAGCAATTTAAAAGGAGCTACCGCCGTGTTCGGAAAGTAGATTTCTACCGAGAAGAAACGGCAAGAAACTCGGTAGTTACTCTTTTTAAATCGCCAATTGTTACATGTTTTGGTATTACAACATTTTTTAATATTTTAAAGTTAAACAATGCAAAATAAAAGTTGAGTTTATACAATGCAAAGTTTACTACGAAGCAGCAGTCCAAGAGATGTCGTCGTTGAGGAAATCTTCTACTCTATAATAGCCCCCTTTTATAAGTAAGGACTTCATGTATGATTTGAATTTGTGAATGGGCAGTTCAACAATATGTTCCGGTAACCTGTTGAACATTTTGATACCCAATCCTACAAACGACCCACTCACCTTACTCAGCCTCAGACGTGGAACGGCAAGCTTGTGCTTATTTCTAGTGTTTAAATTATGATTATCTGAATTTTTATTGAATTGACTTAAATGTTTACGTACATAAACAACACAGTCAAAGATATACTGTGATGCTACCGTCATTAATGAATACGGCCGATAATCGTGCTTTATAATTTTAGATATTGTTAAGATAGTTATCTGTGTAAATAAATTACCTATAAGTACACTTACGTAGTTTGTTAGTTAGGTAGTAGGCATAGTGAGGTATAAGATATAAGTAGGTAGATAATTAAATTAACTAGCTAATCGCACCAAAGCAAATCTAGTTTTTAATTAGGTGTGTAGCTTTTAGTTATGTATGTTTGCAGTTAAAATAAATCTTTTCAGGAAATAACATTTTGGTTTATTTTAAATTTATTTATCACGTTACTAACATTCAACATGATATCCTTTTAGTTTAGTTTCCTTAATTTGAATTTGGCTAAGCATAAATTTAAATAGTATTCTGTTTCGTAATCTAGAAGCAAAGCAAAATAAAATACCTGGGTTTAAATTAATTTTAGTTTTTATGCCAGAGACATAGTATTTGGAAACTTAGCATACTTTTACCTCAGTGTTAAACCGATATTTAGGTACATGCTCTTTCTATAGTAGCTAAATAGGAATAAGACTATCTTTTGGACATGGAATAGGTATGTTACCCTATTTATGTGATAAAGAATTTTGTATTTGTAGTTTGATAACAAATAAAGAGTTTAAATTTAATTTAAAGAAGCTGATTATGTACTACTAATTTTTTTACTACTAATCAAGAGTTTTAGTTAGAGAATACCTACGTATTCTAGTAGAGTTTTAGTATGAGAAAACAGTGCTTTTAACTACTTACTACAAAATATTACGACATTACATATTTAATATTATGTCGTGATGTAACAAGGATTTCTATTCACACGAGGACAATAAATACAAGTATAATCGGGCTATCCGCCGTTACCTTTGGAAATAAAATATTGTATATTTATACCTTGCCTAGGGTAACTCATTATTATCCTATCGCAGTCCACTGCTGGATATAGGCCTGTCCAGTGGTTCGAAACTTTACCGTAAACTCCTAATCTGGAGGCTTTAACCATAATCACCACGTGGGCGTGGGGCAGGCGGGTTGGCAGCGCGTAGCTCCTCGCTCCGGTGACGCTGCTGCGGTCTTCGGCATGTGGTATTTAGCTGCGCCTAACCGTAAGTAATGGTTATATCATCACCAGTCAGTTGCCAGAGTCTCGTTTGTTATTTAAAAGATGCACCACGGCAGGTGAGTGTGTCTTGGGGCAAAAGATATGTCACTCCCTTTCTTACATCCTAGGGTAAGTACCAATGTATTTTTCCTAAGAAAACGAAGGAGGCACGACGAAATATCTAGTACTTCGTCGTGCTTCCTCCGTTTTCCTCCGTAGGTGAAATACTTAGGTAATATATCTATCTATTCTTTGGAAGCAGTGTGCTTCAAAGCTCCCAAAAGAAATCATTTGGACTGTTTAAGAAATGTAGGTAGGTACCTACATAAATAACACTTGTCCATTTAGTGAAAGCAAGTTGACAAATTTTCTGCTTCTTTTTACGCAACGCGATGGCGTAAAATGATTAGATAGCCGATCGACTTGGACCGGTCTTTCGCACTTTCATGGGTTGATTTTTTATAAGATTTATATATTAAAAAAATATATAATATATTCATCATCATGATCAGCCTACAAATGTCCACCGCTGGACATAGACCAATACCAATTGCCATTTGGAGATTTTGCCTTATTCACCACGCTTGTTAGGCGGGTTGGTGATAGACTGCAGTAGGTTTCATATGTAACTGCTGATGCCCGTTTATTCCTGATATTCCCTTAGTCGTCTTCTACGACACCCACGGGATGAGACGGGCTGGTCCTATTCTGAATCCGGAAACCATACGGACAAATTAATATTCACCTGACCTAATTAATTAGGCCTTATATTTTCTATACGACATTTATAGAAAATATACATTAGGTAGGCTCACTAGCCGACCTGCCTGGCGAGAAACTTGTGTCTAATAAAATAAAATCTAATAAATTATGTAGGTGTATAGAAAAAGGACAAACCGTAATCAATAAACACTACACTTAGAGATACATTACCCTAAAATAGGGCGAAAATGTTAAGAGCGCAATAACCAGTCGGGCCAGTCCAGACCACAGAGTTTGTATTAGTCCAGACAACTTCATCCCAGAGTCAAATCGTTCATTCATTCAAATTAATCATTCACCCGGTCACAATCGTCGTGCAGAGAGTGCGTGCGTCCGGTTCAAAATAGCTTACGCCTTATGCCAGCTGCGAATTCATTCATTCTACGTCCGTCCCAAGCGTAACTCGCGTGTGTACCGTGTTAAAATAGTTAAACTTTTGGTAAGTTTTTGAACATTTTGTTATTAAAACTTGTGTGTGTTGTTTTCTTTGTGGTGTTTCTCGAATAGTTGTAGACGTTTGAGAAGTTTATAAGTTAAGGAAAAACAGTGTTTAATAATAAAACTGTGAGTCATCCACGCGTTCGAAGCAAATGCATTAAATTTTTTTCGGACGCTTTGGGTGACTGTAGCATTCATCTCTTTGTTGGGGGACTCTGATTCAATAATTTTAAGTTAAACGTCGTATTTAGAAGCTGAATTAGTATTACAAGTAAATAAACAACCGTTTGAAGTTAACAAATTCGAAGAAAGTTTATGTAATAGGACATTTTTGGTGCTTTTACCTAAGTTGCTATATGTATAAATAAATGATGTTGATAACAAAATGGTTCACGAATTCCAAGATATGCGTCAGTAAATATTACCATAAAGTTTCTAGTGATTTAGTAATCTGTGTTGCAGAATAATGATAATGTTTACGCTTAATTACTATCTATTCATTCTTGATTGGTTCCACATACCTATTTGTTTATTTATTACGTAGGTTCTTAAACGATCTTGTCATCAAGTAACTACGTACGTGGTTTTGTACCTACCTACGTAGGTATAGGCTTAATTTAAACGTGAAAGTGTCAACATAGCTACGCACGAGGTCACGATGCCCACGAATATAGAAAAAATGTTTCGTAAAAGTTTTTAAAATGCAAGTTAAGCTTTCTCAAATTCAAACAATGTCTACCTGCTTGTAAATAATACCACGAGGGTGGGTTACAGTAATTGTGATAAAATACCACGGGTTACCAGTCATAGTGACAAAATACCACGTGAGCGTGTGGTCAATAGACTTACAAAGAGCTCGTTATAATTCGAAACCGACCGACAGCCATTTCATGTAGACAAAAGCACTTCGAATGCCTTTGGTGTCCGGTATTGCTGATAAACACAAATAATACATTGACGCTGCGAACATGCTAACATAAACATGTATAACAACATCTTCATACAACAAAAACAACATAAAAATGTATCTTCGAAAAATATCTATGTGCGGCAATAACTGGTGTTTACTATGTAGGTAGGTATATTATATACCTATTTATTTAAAAAAAATGTACCTACCTATCTAATTAAGTTTATCAGTTGGCTAGTACCCATAGTAGGTACAAGCTTCGGCTAGATGGCGATGTGTAGCCCAGCGTGGGTTATTATTTACCTATTTAATTACTTTATCAAAATTTGATGATTTTTACTTTTATGTATTTGTTGGACAAGGTTTGTGTAATAAACATGGCGATACTAATTATGGGTCAGCTTCGATTACTCTGACCGAGCCTGCACCATTCGTTTTTGTCAATAGATAAGCATGACAGCTGAGATGTTTCTGGAAAAATACCGTTAAATCAGTTTGGGGCGATGCTAAGTTGAGTTGAGCTTTAACCAAACAAATAAGCGGGTATAAAGGTGTCACAATACTGTCTTGAATGACATAATATGACCACGTGTAACATTATTATTATAAACAGCTGACGCAATAATAATGATTCAGATACCTATTATGAAAATAGGTGTAGTAGTTTCCTGGATTCATCCACTACTACTACTTCTTAATGAAATCCACGGTTGGACACAGGCTTCTCCAGTTGTTGGCTGCCTACTTTGTTCGATCTTTGTTCGTTACTATCGTCACACCCCCAACATACCTTAGGGGGAATTAAATCTTTACTTATTTACTCAATACCTACTTACCTACCTTGACGTTTTATATTCGCCTCTTCCGTTCGATAAAGGAACAGTGATATATTTATAAAGCCCCACGAGATAGTAGATTCGACCTCAAAAAGTGTGGGTAGTGCATAAGTGTGAATGTTCGATTAAAAAGAACCAAAACATTTAGTTGAAAGCCTTCTTAAAATGATTTAATGACGATAGAATACCCACCCGATACCCTTACAATAACAGTAGATAGGTACCTATTATAATTTACGAACAAGTACTATTTCCTCTTCATATTATTACTATAACAACTACCTATCATTGTTTATTACCTACATTGGTTATATTTTAATAGAGAAACAAATTAGCTTATTATTAACTAAGTAATTATTATTAAACTACATGTTTTGTAATCATTTATTGATGAATGCAATGCAAGCAACCTACCTATATGTACCTACCTAAGTAGTACGAGTCGAATTTCGTAGGCTGCGGCCACACATTGGAGATAGGTATTTGCACCAACGTAACGTTTTGCGCCCAATGCACCAATGTGTGTATCGATACTTTGACACAATGCAGACATTGAGCGCGTTAGTATTGGGCATTGGACAGTGATTGGACGCAAAATTGAATCCAATGTGTGCGAAAAACGTTAAGTTGATGCAAAGATCTCCAATGTAAGGCCGCGGCATTAGGATAATGGCGCGGCCTTACATTGGAGATCTTTGCATCAACTTAACGTTTTTCGCCCAAAGTGTGTATCGGTACTTTGACACAATGAAGACATTGAGCCAGTGGCGTAGCTACCTAGGGGCTAAGCGGGGCAGTGCCCCGGGGCCCTCAAGCTCAGGGGGCCCCCGAATCCTTACCAGAAATCTTGATCGCTCTAAAACCTTGTAAATTTCTCCCATTTTCAAAATAAATATGACAGGTTGCAAACCGACTTTAATTTTTACTTGATAAAAGCTAATCAGTTTACATAGCGGTGGGGCCCCATTTTTTTATTTGCCAGGGCCCTGGGTTACCTAACTACGCCACTGCATTGAGCGCCTTAGTACTGTGCCGCGGCCACACATTGGATTCAACTTTGCGTCCAATCACTGTCCAATGCCCAATACTAACGCGCTCAATGTCTTCATTGTGTCAAAGTACCGATACACACATTGATGCATTGGGCGCAAAACGTTACGTTTTGATGCAAAAATCTCCAATGTGGCTTTGGGCATTCGACAGTAATTGGACGCAAAGTTGAATCCAATGTGTGACCCCGGCATAACCGCCATAATGTCAAATAATAATTTTAATAGTGTTGATAACCAACTAGGTCTTACTTACTGTGTTCTATGTGCATAGGGAAGTTATCTAATAATTCACAGTTAGCAGTCATAATAAGTACTATTTGATGAACACAGTTTATTCAGACTGTATGCTCAATAATTTGTTTGAAATG
The DNA here is from genome assembly GCA_031163375.1 of Conogethes punctiferalis. Taxonomy (NCBI): domain Eukaryota; kingdom Metazoa; phylum Arthropoda; class Insecta; order Lepidoptera; family Crambidae; genus Conogethes; species Conogethes punctiferalis. The sequence continues at coordinate 13,391,217 of CM062088.1, forward strand.
CTTTATACTACTTGTACCTGCTATAGAACTAAATTAATCTATGAAATCTTTGACACTCGCATTATTTTGACCATTTTGACCTAGGCCTGTGGTAGGCCTGAACTAGGTTTGAATCAATTTAGGGGAAATGTTTAGGCGATGAACGTTTGTGTTTGTTCTGTGTAGGCTCTGTGCTTTCGGCTATTAGAAAAAAATCCTGTTTGTCACACTGGTGTGACTACGAGTCGGGCATGAGGCGTTATCCCTTAAACAGCCACACACCAAAACCAAAATGCAAAGCTATATAGCGAAACTAATGTGTCTCGAATCGCCCGGTAGAATTTTATCTATGCCGGGATGAGTAAAGAATACAAATCAGCGTTAATTTTGTCCCGTATCAGTCGACTAAGGGACATTTATTTGCGAGAACCCCGTTTATAGTTCATAGCCCCCCCCCCCCCCCCTGGCCGGCCCGTAAGATGCTTCTTCAGGCCCCGTATAAAGGATCCCAAAACAATGGAAGGAGGAACACATGTAGGTACATACTGGAAACGAGCTTCACATTTCAACGACGCGGCAAAGATTGCCAAACTTTCTTTGTACATATTTAGAATATAGATTCATTGATTTTCATTTGCATGTTTCAGTTACAAGATGTGCTACGCGGGAAAATGTTTGTGCATCAAGGTGGAGACGGGTTCACTGATCTTCGGCGTCATAACTGCCGTAAGTACATATTATAACACTGGTTTCTATAATAGTCTTTTGATGAAATGGAAACACGTGCCAACCACGCCCAGCGACTGGGTAAATCCTCCAGATGTTTGACCAAAGTGTCGCACCACTGCCTATGTCCAGCAGTTGACTGCGGTGATGATGATGATTCATTAAGCATTCGTATGCATGCGGACAAATGGTGGATGTATGGTTCAAAAACACCATCCGTCCATCGAACGACAGTTGTCGATTGTTACTGATGAAACTATCGACTCAATGTTAATTTGAAATTTCTCTTTCCAGGTCATCAACGCGATCGCTATCGTGTTCAACGTCTCGATCATAATTGGTATCAACTGCTTCGACTACTCCAAGGGCGACTTCGACTCCGTAGGGATCAGGGTTTACGCCGACCAAGCGTTCGTGATTAGCATCTTTTTGGGAATTGGCCTGATCAAAGGACTGATCGATTTCCTATTTGCTGTTCTTTTGTGCGACGGCGTCTGTAAGGCAAGTATTATTACGACGACTTTAGTGGTTTATAATGGTAGTGACTGCCTTTTCAACCTCTGTTTCCCCACCAACTTGAGGCAGGATGCTGCCCTTCCATTTCCCGACGGCGGCATGAGTCCCACATACCGTTGTTTTCATCCGAACGGCGGGGATGTCTAAAAGCGGCGAAAAAAGGGGGGTGGGGTCGATTCCTACTCGGGAAAAACACTAGGGTTTGTTCCGTGTCCTGAAGAGGCTATCCACAAAAGCGTTGGAAAACATTTCACTCTGAAACGAGAGATCCGAGCGGATTCTTGATTGTTCATTCAAATTTGACAGTTGAAAACTTTTTAGAGAGCTCCTTAGACCGGTAATAACTTAGGCTATTATGGCTAAAAATTGTAATTAGTCCGTCTTTTAGCTTATTCAAAAATAAAAGACACGTATTTTTCCTTTTTTCATTCAAATAAACAATAGCAAAGATACAAGGCATCAAAAGTTAGGAGTGGGAGTCTTTGACGTCACTCGCTCCCGTAAAAATGCCTCACCGAGTGACGTCACGCATAATTTCAACGGGCTATAACTTTGTAATTTTTAGTCTAATTTACAAATAAAAAAAATACGTGTCTTTTATTTTTGAATAAGCTAAAAGACGGACTAATTACAATTTTTACCCATAATAGCCTATTGGATCGAATATTTCCGAGAGAGATCTTTCCTAACGTATTTGGGATGTAAGGGAGCGACCTATCATCTTTTCGTTCCAAGCCATCCTCACCTGCCCGTGGTGCATCCTGCCGAACAACAAACGAGGCTCTGGCAAACCGACTGGTGGCGGTAAAAGCATCACGATAGAAGGCGTAGCTAAATACCACAGGCCGATGACGGGCAGCAGCGTCACCGGAGCAAAAAGCTACGCCCTGCGATCGCCAACCCGCCTGCCCAGCGTGGCGATTATGGGTATATCCTCCAGAAGTTTGCCCTAGGTGGTGAACGACTGGAGAAGCCTATGTCCAGCAGTGGACTGCAATAGGCTGATGATGATGATGATGATGTATTTGTGAATAGACCCTGGAGTTACTACTGTTTTTAATTTAAGTTTATATTTTTGCCCCCCTTCATTGATACGAGCTTTGGGATCAATTGGGTGTATGTGATGTTATCTAGTATAGAAAACTGTTTGACTGGCCGGTGGCTCATTTGGTAGTAACCCCAGCCTTATGAATCCTAGGATGAAGGGTTCAATTCTCAAACTGCATGGGTTCGCGTAATGAACTACATTAAAAGTTCGTTCCGTGTCTGTTCTTGGTCTTGTATTGAATTTATTCTTATATGTTGTTCTGATACCTCTAGCACAAGTGCTGCATCGTTTTCTAAGAGTACTTGTCATACGCCTAGGAATCATTTATCAAGAGGCAAATCTTACGACACGAGTAAAGTATGAAAATGTTTCTTCATCATAAAAATGTACATTGTTTTTAACCGACTTCAGAAAAAGGAGAAGGTTCTCAATTCGACTGGTTTTTTTTGGTGCATGTTTGTTACCACATATCTCCGAGAATAATTGTGAACCGATTTGGAAAATTTTTGTTCGAAACTGTGTACTTCCTAGTTGGACCCGTTGTCACCATAATGAAGTCGGTTTTTTTGCCAAAATTGATAATCGATATGGTGTCCAACTCGCATTTGACCAGTTTTTTTTATTGATTTACAGAAAAAAGCCAGTTACGTGAAGGCGTACTTCATCTACGGAGTGGTGATGTCCGTGCTGAGTGGGCTGGCGATCTTTGTCATCTTCTGGATTGACCTCCGCGCGGGAGCCATCTTGTTGTCCTGTTTGAGTAAGTTCATCATCATCATCACCCTGATGACGTCGACGTCAAAGGCCTGGATAGAAGGGATCGAATTTGACATAGGCCCCCTATCCCTATTGTCATTGTAGACAATAGGGATATTTTGGGGGTCAAAATAATTACATTATATTTAGTCCGTATTTTAGATCATAAAAATGTATTGGACACGTATTTTTCCTTTTTTCATTTAAATAAAAAATAGCAAAGATTTGCATCAAAAGTTAGGAGTGGGAGTCTTTAACGACACTCCGTCCCTTAAAAATGCTACACCGAGTGACGTCACGCGTAATTTCAACAGGCTATAACTTTGTAATTTTTAGTCTAATTTACAAATTAAAAAATACGTGTCTTTTATTTTTGAATACGCTAACAGACTGACTAAGTAATTACATTTTTTAAGGCAACAAGCCTATTGTCATTTGGGGGGATTTGACTTAGTCACCACGCTTAGCAGGCGGGTTGGTGACCGCAGTAAGTTTTATTTGTACCTGCTGCCCAGCAGCAGCGTTTACCATAGAAAAACTAACTAACTACCATAAAGTACCATAAAAAACATAAGTTAGCAAGGTCACTTGAGGATCTGTCAAATTCGATCCCTCACATTTGTCTGGAGGAGGGACAAATGGTAGGGATCGGATTCAGATCCTCTTGAATTAATGGTACAAAAGCACGCGATCCGTCCATCGAACTTTTTTGTCTTCTTCTTTTGTCTTTTTTGTTCATTCAATAGTTATTGTAGCAACTCTGCAGAGTCGAAATTAGCACATCTATTTTTTTTAATTCGTTATGGCCACAATTCACCTGATGTCAGGCAGTATTGAAACCTATTATGGAGCGCGCTTATTCAGGAAGTACCTACTATTGTAGGGATGTAAGGGAGCGACCTATCATCTTTTCGCTCCAAGGCATCCTCACCTGCCCGTGGTGCATCCTGCCGAAAAACAAACGAGGCACAGGCAACCGACTCGTGGCGGTATAATCGTCATAATTGAAGGCGTAGCTAAATACCACAGACCGATGACGGGCAGCAGCGCCACCGGAGCGAAAAGCTATGCCTTGCGATCGCCAACCCGCCTACTCAGCGTGGCGATTATGGGTATATCCTCCAGATGTTTGCTCTAAGTGGCGAACAACTGGAGAGGCCTATGTCCAGCAGTGGATTGCAATAAGCTGATGATGTTGACCTACTATTGCTGAGTCGATATGTGTTGTCTTATAACATGTTTTTCTCTCATTTCAGTTCTCTACTGCATGATCCTGCACATGATCAATTTGACCCAGGTCAAGTTGGCTAAAGGCGAGGTGTACCAGTTCCAACACAAACGCTTGGTGGAGACTATCTACTAAACAAAACCTTTCATTAGCAGTTACGTCCTTGAATGATCCCATATATCTCGTGACATCATTGAGTTTGCTATGATTGTGTAAAATTTGGAGAACGTTTTACGTTAAAATTAATTATACGTTTAGTATATAATTGGGAGGATAAATCTAAATCAGGTCCATTATATTTTATATTAATTTTTGTTCAAAAATTGTTTTTGATATGAATTGGACCAATTTGTTTTACTTTGACTCTAAACAATGATGATAGGGCAAAGTGTTCTATTACTTTAAAATTATATTTTGGAATTTCATTAATTAATACTAGTAGCAAAGTTTTTCTATGAAATTTTGAGAGTATGTTACCTAGCTCTTTCGTAATTCCATTAATTAATTGATTCAGTTCAAAAGTTTGCTTCGTAACTTCGTAAGAACTAATTCAGATTCTATGTTAGAGAAATTTTATCGTGGAGGTAATGCTACTAAGTATAAACCTAAGATTAATAAATATATAAACGGTTCATAACATTGAACGTCGACTGCTAATGATATTACATTATACAAATTCTATTAGATATATAAGTATGTCAGTACAGTACAAATTGTCGGGTTCGAGAGTAGTCCTCTTTTACAGAAAATGCATAGATACGAGACTCGGGCAACAGCAGTCATACAAAGCACACAACCTTGTTGATTAGTACATCCTTGTATGTCTGTATGTTTGTACGATGAAACCATATTTTTATACCTGTGGTTACTCTCGAATCTATCGACTTTGTCATAATTAAGATTTTTTTTTACTAGGTATTAGTGTGTAGACATATTTAGTAGGTTTTATGTATTTAACCTATCTAAAACGTGATGCCATATCTCATACGTATTTTGTATTTCAAAAATTTTAATTCTGATTTTGTTTGCGTGGTTGGCACTATTTAGACGACTTGAAAGGAGATTTAGATAGCGAAATTGTGAAATATCCTGTTACATAATATGAGTATTTACCTACCTACCATTTACAATCAGAATTTAAATCTTTTTTGGGCTTTGAAACATTTATACCTACCTATATGAGATATAATACTTAAGTTAATTACTCGTAATATTTCTTACTAAAATTTAATCATTAATAAAGACTGTTTAAAATATTATGACTTATATGGTAAGCTTTTATTAATACCTACCTCCTGCATTTAGAGACGACTATTTTTAGTAGATTATAAATATCACACAACATCACATACCTACCTACATTGCTCCGATCCCAAAGTAAGTAGCTTAAGCTCTTATGTTATGGGTATCTGAACAGTGAAGTTACCACAAATATATACTTAATTACAAATATTTAAACACGCAGACACGGAACAAACACAAATGTTCATCACACGAATGTTTGTCCCGAGTGGGAATCGAACCCACGACTCTTGGTTCAGAAGGCAGGGGTCACTACCAATTGACTGACAGGTAACTGACCAGATTCTTGCCCGTTGTCGCAGCGGCTTGGGCCCTTTTCATCTGTCAAAGGGAAGCAATCATGTCCAGCTACCTAGGTACTATAAAAAAATAGTCTCCATTTGATATTTTCTCTGACCACCACCGAGAATTGGGCGAAGAATGGATAACGTTCTCATATGCTGCGTAGGTACAAATTAACAAATACATATATATGTACCTACCAGCTTTTATTTTAAAAAGAGCTTTGAGGATGACCTCACTTCACCTGATAGTAAGCGGTCGTGAGGTCCAAATGTTAGGTCGACAGGCATAATAGGACAAACACACTGCGCCTGTTGCCCTCACCCTAAAGGCCCACTGAGATGCCGTTTCACGCCCCGCCTAAACTTATTAGGTACTTACGTATCTTACTACGCCTAAACTTGAGACAATCAGGCTAATTAATACAGTTAAAGTAAACACATCATTTTACAATAACTATTCACGCACGTACTACTTATGGCGTAAACAATTCGTTTCAACTTGTAGTCATTTCTATGGTGGTCGTGCGGGCAACACCATGTCTCGTGTAGAGTTTACCGTCAATGGGAAAAAATGTGTCGGTAAGTACTAAATAGTCTTTTTTTATGTTAATTAATAAATACTTAGTTACTGTGATTGAAAAATAGAGATTTACTTAGTACAAAATGCGAATTTAAATTTTCAAAAAGTCCACTTTTTAGCAAGAAAAAATATATAGCGTCATCATCATTAATTTTTTTTTATTATAATTTAAACTTTATTGCATAGGTACTGTGTAATAAAGTAAGTAAAATAATTCGTGTACAAAAGGCAGACTTCATGCCTCATATGGATTCTCTACTGGGGCCCTTGGACACAGAAGCATTTGGGGGCCTTTCAATAAATATTAAAAGACCTTGAAAATAATAAATAGAATAGAACCATAAAAAAATGATCTAATAAAAAACAGCCCAGAGAGTCGGACTCGCGCACGAAGGATCCTGAATCGTACCTACCACTGGATTTATTTTAAGCGTTTACCTACCTGGTGACTTGATAACGCAAAAAGTAGCAAAAAAATCTTTTTTGTTGTTATCATACATTTATCTACTACTAGCTGTGCTCGCGGCTTCGTCCGCGTTCATGTAGGTGTGTCACAGAAGTGTTTCTTCATCCCTTTTTTCGCAATAAAATGTATCTCAGGGTCTTAAGATTGTCTGTGCCAAATTTCATCAAAATCGGTTGATATGTATCTAATGTCATTTGAATTTCACCTAGTAATTTTGCTATGTAAAATTTTAATTAGTTGGCTATCATCAGTTATAAATAAAATCTTCTTGTATTTATTTTCTACCTAGATAATGGTCCAAGATCCCGCCATACAACGACCTTCACCAAGACGTTTATTGGATGAGACTTTGTACTTTTGGATTACTTTATATGTAATATGTCAATAAATATAATGCATAATGAGTTGCCGATCAAATTTCGGTCCAGGGTATGTTTAGCTGGATGGTGGAAGAACGGGATGGAAAAATGTAGCGCGAATTACAGGAGGCCAGCGTTCAGCAGTGGAAGGACCAGGGCTGTTAATTAATTGATTGATTGAATTAATCAGACCGGTGCAAAATGCAAGTATCGATTTACCTGTTTATACCTGGCTACCCAAGAGTTGTGACCGGAAAGAATAGGCAGCATAACGTTTGCATATTGTATGGGCTTCATACTTTCGATTGATAAAGAATTTATGTAATAATCAAACCGGTGAAATGTTTAACCATGCGTACCCCATCCATCAAATCATATCCTGGTCCAAAATTTGATCGGCAACCAATTTGTATTATGTTTATTGACATATTTAGTTACATAAAATAAGTTTCATGCAATAGACGTCTCGGTGAAGGTCTTTGTATGGCGGGATCCTTTACTATACCTATCATTACATATGCAGAAAACTGACGCATTTCGTTTGGTAAATAAGACATTTTGGAACAACTGTGAAAACAGTTTGATAAGGAAAGTATATTATAGGCTATTATCTACGTAAGTAATGAATACTTAAACAAATAGTATGTAGGGGTAGGTAGCAGCTACTTACCTATATCTCTGGGTCACCTTGTACATTAATTACCTAGGTAATTATTTACCAATTTAATAGAAGACTGCCTGCTCATTTATTTCTGCTTGAGTAACGCATTGGCTGGTTGGAAGAGAATGCAAGTGGAATAAGTCCCAGTTTTGTACCTACAATGTTTTAACTGTGCAATAGAGACCTAATTAAAATAATAAGATGTATCCTTTAATCTTATTATTGGCAGGCTATATAGGAAAAAGTTAGGGATCCATACTAAAACTCCAATAATGTAAGGCACGGGCAAGGGACCTTTAGAACTAGGGCTGCCATTCATGAACATGAAACCACAAGCGCTGCCTTCCTAAACATTTCGTTAAAGGAACATTTTTATACATTTTCATTATTTTGCCATTATTTTAAAAAAAAACATTATATGGGTCGGTGGCTCAATTGGTAGTGACCTCTGTGCCAATGGTCGTGGGTTCGATCCCCACACATTACAAACATTTGTGTGCATGAACGTGTCTGTTTGTATTGGTCTGGGTGTTTTCTATGTATAATATGTATTTATTTACAAAAAAAGTATTTATGTAAGTTTATCAGTTGTCTAGTACCCATAGTACAAGCTTCGGCTTACTTTAGGGCTAGATAGCGCTGTGTGGCCCAGCGGGGCATGGCTTGGGTTATTTATTTATTAAAAGCAAGCCTTTGGTCTCGCCCGCGTCCAAAGCCTTAAATTCATATAACAATTCACATACACGAGTCTCTGTCCAAACTTTTAAAAACATCTACTAACAAACATCGTATGTCTGATCTGATAAAAAGGACACATGAAAAGATCGAAACACTTGATCATTACTTAATTGTTTTGTTATTTTCTTAATTCCCACGTTTAGTCCGTTTTTAAATTACGCACATTATGTAAAGGTTGTTTTGACGATAAATACCTACTGCCTGCTGTTAAAACAAAGAAAAATTTGTTTAATGTTTACACTATGTACCTACAACATAACAATGTTTTTGATACCAGATGTTATATGTTATTTAATGTAACCGACCTCCAAGCATGGCGATTATTTTTCATTGCCTATCATTATATGGATGCGATTCGCCTCTGCGAGACAGACAGGAGTTTATGGCAAAATGATTGCTGTATTTTGTACTTTAGGTCAGTTAGGGTAATAGACTGGAGATTCTTGGTTGTATGTTCATAATGATCTTACTGATTTACCTATTTACAACTAGCTATAGCCCGCGAGTTTGCTGCGTGAATAAAATAAATCCTAACCCAAGACATGCCACGCTGGGCCACACATCGCCATCTAGCTCCAAATTAAGCCGAAGCTTGTACTATGGGTAAACTGAATTAAACTGATAAACATAGGTACTTGTACTTTTTTTTGTAAATAAATGCAAGTAGTAGGTAAGTAAAGTAATTTGTTTTATAATTTTTGCATAGATACCCTAGGCTATGCTTAATATTATGTATATTATACATAGTAAACACCCAGATCAATACAAACAGCCATGTTCATGAACACAAATGTTTGTACCTTGCGGAGATCGAACCCACAACCCTTGGATCAGAAGGCAGATATCACTACCAAATGAGCCATCGAGCCATCAATGCCCGTGTGTCAAGCTGATTTCGGCTATAGTACCTACCTACTTACTATCCGGTGGCATACATCGGGAGAACAGCCACAACCCCAAATGACCTTTCAGTCGCCTCTTACGACAGGCAGGGATATCTCGGTAGTTATGTAAGCCCCATACCGCAAGGCACAACCCAGCTACCAATAAACTGATTTACCTAGAGGTTGTAAGATCATTAGGTAGGTACATACTTATGTTATGGCGTGAGATCGTTCACCTGATGCTACATGTCACGTCAACTGATGACAGCTGCAGTGACAAACAATTATTTGGTTATCAGTAACATTTCCGGCTAATAATTGATGGTGGAATATCGACTTACTCGTGTTATCGGAAATTGTACCTACCGTTGGCAGCGCGTAAGTGCATAGGTACGGATCTTCTTCAAATGCATAGGGACGTATCTTTACCCTGCTTACTATGGCTAATGCACATAAGTTTTTTTTGGCCATTTTATAGATATGTGATCACCGAATGTTAGGTCGACATAATTGGACAAACCCACCGCGCCTGTCGCCCAGGATGCGGTCTCAAACGGGACGTGAAACGGAGATTGCTGACCGTCCAAAGTTTGAAGCCAAAAATAGAACCTAATGGGGATGTTTCCAGGGTCAAAATAATTACATTATATTATTTAGTCCGCATTTTAGATTATAAAAATATATTCGACACGTATTTTTCCTTTTTTCATTTAAACAAAAAATAACAAAGATACAAGGCATCTAGGAGTGGGGGTCTTACTACGTTACTTAGTGACGAAAAAACTCCCACTCTGTGACGTCACGCGTAATTTTAAAGGGCTATATCTTTGTCATTTTTGGTCTAATTTACAAATAAAAAAATACGTGTCTTTTATTTTTGAACAATCTAAAAGACGGACTAATTACATTTTTTACGGAAACAGGCCCATTGTACCTACGCTTTTAAGCATCGTTCTCCATGCACCCTCAACACGGGAGGGACAAATGAGAGGGATTTATGGGGCAAAAATACGCGATCCGTTCAACGAATGATCGTTTTCGTTTTCTGTAGTAGGGCCCCTGGACAGGTCTATGTCCAGCAGTTTATTGCGACAGACTGATCATGAAAACTATTTATGTTGAACAGCTTGGTCTGTCACGAGAAAGGAGTCCAAGAACGAGAAAGGTGGTGAACAATTGGAGAGGCCTATGTCCAGCAGTGGATTGCGAAGGGTTGATGAAAATTATGATAAACTCTGTCACCCCATAAAAGGCATTTACTCGTATCAGAGACAGTACATCGTTCTGTGTTTCAGTGGACGAGTGCACGCCGGTCGTGACGACACTCAACGCGTATCTACGTTATGTTCTGGCACTGCCGGGCACCAAGGCCATGTGCCACGAGGGCGGCTGCGGCTCGTGCCTGGTGGCAGTGCGCGCGCGCAGGCACCCCAGCGGACGCGTCGAGCTGTTCTCAGTCAACTCCGTGAGTAAGAAGCGTCTTATGCCTATGCCTTATGCTTAAGCTTACCTATCATCAAGATAATATCCGTGACTAGGTACCACAAGTTACTGCTACTGGGTAAGTATCCCCACTCAAAATGGACAATGTTTCTTAAACACAGGGCCGGATCTATCTACTATGTACTACTAAAAGGGCAGGAACCACCATCTTTCGTAATCTCGTTCTACCTGACCGCTGTGCATCCTACCGAACAGCGAACGGGCTCTGGCGACCGATTGATAGCGGTATAACTATCCGATCAGAACGTAGCTAAGGGGCTGGGCAGACGACAGACTTTTTGTGCGATAGAGTCTGCGTCTGAGACATTAAAAGAGCATCTAAGTCCCTACAGCTCTGCTGACAGAATGATCGAAGATGTGCGTTGAGTCTGTGAAATATCCGCGACAGATTTTTGCGCGTCGTGTGCGTTACTGCATATAAATTCATCACAGACTAAAAAGTGCGTCATGGGTAGTCTGTCGCCTGCGCTACCCCTTAATGCAACAAATCGATGACGAACAACAGCGTCATCAGTGCGAGTGCCCGTCGCGATTATGGGCAATTCGTACAAAATGCTGATTCCCGGCTGCCCGGGCAATTCGTACAAAATGCTGATTCCCACCTTCCCGTGGCGATTATGGGCAATTCGTACAAAATACTGATTCCCGGCAGCCCGTGGCGATTTTGGGCAATTCGTAAAAAAATGCTGATTCCCGCCTGTCCGTGGCGATTATGGGCAATTCCTACTAAATACTGATTAGAACAATTGGAAAGCAGATGGAGCAGAGGATTGTAAAAGGCTGATGATGATGATGGATCATGACTCATACGACTCGTTTCTTTTCTTTAGTGCTTGGTGCTAGTTCACTCCTGCCACGAATGGGAGATTATCACCATCGAAGGCTTGGGAGACCGTCGTCAAGGGTATAACGACATCCAGAAGAGAATAAGCGCCTTCAATGCCACTCAGTGCGGATATTGTACGCCTGGTTGGGCCATGCACTTATACAGGTAATTAATTAATTAATATGTTGATGTATACTTAGTCCATTAGTATGGAATATACATCAAATATTTATTTTCGCGACGTTACAAATGTATCCTAAAAAAAAAGAGTATATTATTATAGGTATACTATGAACAGTGAAAACACAATGATAAATTGGCTAAAAACGAGATACAGCCTTTTAAAGCGCAGGTATAAGTACCTATTATCTGGGCAAAAACACCAGAAAATAGATTTTACTATGGAAGTTGTATGGCGCATGCAAAATGTGACGTCATATTACGCTCATCCGATCTTTCTAATTTATCTCGAATTGTAGATTTTTTTATGGATGTTGCACGTGAGTAATGTAACGTTATATAAACAGAAACTTTCTCACATCCTACTACTAGTTATAATACTTATTTTTATTTAATATTTGGGTAGGTATCTGAAAGATAAAAGATTTCAATAGAATCCTTAAAAAACGTCATGCATATTCTCTACTAGTTAAAATATGTGCCTAAAGTTTTTCGAGGTAATTGAATGATTTTATTAGAATATCTCTTAAGCGTAACAATACGAAATGCGTCATTACAAGCATAAATAAAAACTTAACTACTCACGTTTATGTTGATATCAGTAACCTTGCAAATTGTAATGTTAAAAGGCAATTGATATGGGAAAACGTGAATTTTCTCAATGTAGTTTTAAATAGTTTGCAGGACAAGAATCTTAAGATGAAACAAATGGAAAGGGCATTTGCTTGCAATACATGTAGATGTACTGGATTCAGGCCAATTATGGACACAGTTAAGTCCTTTGCAGTAGATGCCAGCCCTGACATATGCCAGAAGGTAATGGATATCGAGGAGCTAAAAATTTGTGCCAAAACGAATACTCCTTGCGACAGAAAATGTTCGATCAAAAGCGTTGACAGTGATTGGAGTATAGTCCTTGATGAAACACCGGAACTTGAAACTAGTAATGACAATCAGAAGACTATCGAAGTGATTAAAGAAGATAACAAATTCTTTAAGGTTTACGATGAAGATGAGATCTTTAGAATCCTGAAAGATAATGGTGTTGATGATTATATGTTTATTGATGGGAATACTGGTAAAGGTAAGACATTTGATTATATAGTACCTATCTGCGGGACTATTTTCAACGCGTATTCCGAAACTCTCTCACGTTCAATCAAATTTGACGAATCTAAGCGGAAGCAGGCTTTTTGAATAGCCTTGCAGCTTGAATTCGAAGCTTTCTCGCAAGTTTATTCAAATTTTCCGAATCCGAGCGGAAATAGGAAATGTGAAAAATACACAATCTTAAAGGAAATGTTTCTTTCAGGCATCTACGAAAACTTTGAATATCCCGGTGTTGTCATAGATATAAGTGGTGTGAAATCTCTCAAGACTTATTCCTATGACCAAAACCTTGTTATCGGAGGAAACGTTTCACTGGAGGACTGGATAGGTATTTGTAACGATGCATCCAGTACTAGGAACGAGTTTGCTTACCTGGAAGGATTCGCCAAGCATCTTGATCTGGTAGCGCATATGCCAGTTAGAAAAGTAAGTACCAAACTGCTTATAGTCGTAGTTTTTTTATAGTAGCATTGTAAAGTGGCTGTCTGTCTCCTGATGACAAGCAAATAATGGGGCTTAAACCCGGCCGCAACGAAGATGCGCCCTGGGCCCCTACCACCAAAATCGAAAACGATCGTTCGTGAACGGATCGCGTACTTTTGCACCATAAATCCCTCTCATTAGTCCCTCCTGGGGCCCTACTACAGAAAACGAAAACGTTTTCTGTAGTAGGGCCCCTGATCCGTTCGACGAACGATCGTTTTCGATTTTGGTGGTACGGGCTCAGCTGGCGTGTCATAAAGGCGTGTATAAACTGGTTATAAACCAACTCATCCCGAAACGTGATCGATATCACTTCTGCAGTGTTTTGAGTGTATGTACTTAGTTGCTTGTAAAAGGTGTTTGTGTATTTTATGTCGTTTTGTTTCTGAAGTAAAGGTTAACCTTATGACAAAATGTTAACGTTATTGTTTATTTGTGACAGATTGGCTCAATAGCTGGAAACCTAATGTTGAAACACGCTATGCCTGAGTATCCGTCGGATGTGTTCCTTTTGTTGGAAACCGTTGGTGCTGCTATCACAATTCGTAAGTATGAAGTAGGAATCACTGAATAGAATCTCCTTTTGAAGGATGTAACCCTACTATGAGAATCGAACGAATGAAAAACACGATCGTTCGATGGACGGATGGCGTGGTTTTATGCCGTAAAAAAACGAACAGCGAACTAATGCGATTTCGCATAAACGAACACGGGAGGGAATAATGCGAGAGATTTGTGGTTCAAAAAACATGCGATCCGTTCATCGAACGACCGCTTACGCTATCGTAATAACTATTTTATTGTAGGGCTTATGCATCTAAAATAGTCTATTGGTTACGCCTTCATTTGTCAAAAAAATTCTCCTGTTTTATTTCCGTCAGAAAAACTTGATTAGCCCAATTCCACAAAGCAATTACTTACTTACTAAGTTTTGATGTTTGAAGGTAACGCACGCGGGCAAAAACGAGCTATGATGATGCAAAATTTCCTGAAGTATGATATGACTGGCATGCTCATAGTCAGCATAGAACTACCGCCGCTAAGCAGATCACATACTTTCTGCAGTTACAAGGTACCTTTTACATTTAAAGTACTTATCATCAAGTACTCATGTAGGTATCTACATTTTGTGTTGACTGTACCAAACTCTCGATTTATTTGCATAAATTTTGGTGATCCATTATCAAGGTGTAAGGAGATGAATTGATAATTTTAGAACTTCTTGGGTATGTTAATTAAATTACTGAGACCATCCATACATAATGCGTAATGTAGGTATATGAGTAAAGGAAAGGAGATGGGGTCCACGAAGTGTGTCGGAAAGAAGTTCTACAAGGACCTGCTTCAATAAGGAGGGAACAATTCAGAAACACATTGAAATAGGAGTTTTAAAAAATCTACTAATATATAACATATCTTCCTAACATTGTGTCTAATATCTTCGATACAAGTGAAAACATTGTTTGAATTTTTATAAGCATCAAAGACCTTGGACTAAATACTGAGGTATTTACTTAGCTGAGGCTGTAATGTTGTAAGTAACCGAATAACAGTCCCGTTAATCTTTCAGATAATGCCTCGTCATCAGAATGCTTTAGCCTTCGTGAACGCTGGTTTCCTTATAGAGAGAGACCCAAGAAGAAATATATTACGCGATGTTAGAATAGTTTTTGGAAATATTAGTGCTGATTTTGTCCATGCGACCAAAACTGAAACATGTTTAAAAGGTCAGAATATATTCAAGCGGGAAGTGTTAGAAGCAGCTATTAGCATGTTGAATAAAGAAGTGAATCCTAAGGATATTCCGGGGCAACCTTCGAAAGAATGTAGGAAGAAGCTTGCTATAGGCCTGTTTTATAAGGTAAGGTGAATCACAGGACGACAATGATAATCATTTTTTTTTGTTCGTTCGATCATAGTAGGGCTCCATCAAAATAATTACAAGGATGTACATATTTTAATGGATAATTAATTACAATAATACACTCAAATATCACACTTCCAACGTTTAAATACGCATTATTCTTGTATAGGTTCTAAGTAAACAATTAAGTTAATTGTAATAATAATATTATATTATTAGTTGTTATATAAATGTACCTACGGCTGCTGGTACTCAGAACAAATGTATGATATTTGCATTTGAGAAGAAACACGTGTAACTAATATAATTACTGTTTTCAATTCTAGTGTTTACACTCTATGCAAAGAGAGGTATGACACCTGTCTAAACTTACCTAAACTCTTCATTTGTTTTAAGGGTTCCGTACCCAAACGGTAAAAACTATTAACTACTAGCTGCGCCCCGCGGTGTTACCCGCGGTTTCCCGTTACAATTATTCGATTTTTTCTTTCCGTAAGAACCACCCTTGAACTTCAACGAATATTTGAAAAAAGAATTGGCCAAATTGATCCAGGTGTTATTGAGTTATGCGCTTACCAACACATTTAGCGATTCATTTCATTTTTATATTATAGAAGAGACTGTCCGTATGCCTTTCTTCACATTTCTTATATAATAAGTACTTTTCAGGACTATTCGTTGTTTCTATAACATGTCCGTTCTATCGTAATTTAGTCCATATTCGCAAATATTAAAATACTGTATCTCTGTAACTCTTATAATAACAATTATTACACAAGAACAGCATAAAATAAATATTTAAGGGGGCCAAACACGTACATTAGGTTTTTGGTCTTAGATGTGAAACAGAAACATTTTGGTAGAATGTTTAGATGTGTACCTATTTAGAGATTAAATAAATTAAAATAAAATAAATCTTCGTGATTCAGATTTATCTTTAGGTACAGAACCCTTTGTGCGCGAATCCGACTCGCACTTGGCCAGTTTTTTCTTTGAAACTAGATCATAGGCGGGTGTACTTATTTTTATTATCTACCGGTTATAAAAGTAATTATGTACCTACATTTAATAATGATGGTGATAATCCACCACTTACCTACTCAAACTGTTCATAATCTAGAAGTCGTTATGAAGGTTAAGGAACAAAGAAGGTTAGGTACATTTATAGTAGGTAGGTACGTGACACATGTTCTTGGTGGCCTTCAAACCATCATGTAGGAGGAACAGACAGCTTTGTTCCTATGAAAAGTGGAAGTACTTCCTCTGAGCTAGGTGACCGTGCTCGGGGACAGTGGTCCGTCGGATCATCTGGGTTTGTCTTAAATACCTATCCTAAACGGGCCCCTCTTTCCCACTGGGCATTATGGGCACGCACCCAGGGCCCCGTGATCGAATGGGGCCCCCTAGTTCCTGCCAGATTACCAAATGATAACTGATATTTAGGTCATAGGGGCCCCATGATCCTAATGTGCCCAGGGCCTCAAATAGTTTAAAGACGGCCCTGATCCTAAACGGTGATGAACCCTTCACATGTGCTTTGTAGGTTTCTATATTGAAGTGATGTGGTGGTATTATGGTAGGTCGCTACAGTAGCACAACATCCAGTTGCCTGATGGAAAGCTATAGAGGGGCCCAAACCACTGCAGCAACGGACTAGTAAGGAAATCAATAACTTGGCAGCTGATACTGGTATGGAATGTACAAACCGACTGGTCCCTATACCTATTTCCTTTTTACGTAGGGACAAGTCACTTTATACACTACCTATATAAAAAATGTATCTTACTCACCAGTCTCAACTTCATGGCTTCCTTTCAGTTCATCCTGAGCATTGCCCCATCGAACGTGGTACCGGCGCGCTACCGGTCAGGCGGCTCCATCATCGACCGGCCAGTCTCTAAAGGAACCCAGGACTACCAGACTGACGAGTCCCTGTATCCGTTGAACCAGCCGGTGCCCAAGCTGGAGGCGATGATCCAAAGCGCTGGCGAGGCCCGCTTCGCCAATGACACTCCACCGTACCCTGATCAAGTGTTCGCGGCCTTTGTGCAGTCCACCGTCCATAGTGGGCAGGTTAAATCCATCAATATTAAGAAGATATTGGTGAGTGAAATTTATTTAGTTCGCCTAAGCAAGAAACCGAGGTGATCATCATCATCATCATCAGCTATTGCAGTCGACTGCTGGACTCCCCAGTTGTTCGCCACTTAGGGCAAACATCTGGAGAACCCATAATCGCCACGCTGGGCAGGCGGGTTGACGATCTCAGGGCGTAGTGTTTGCTCCGGTAACGCTGCTGCTCGTCATAGCAACGCCTTTATTTGTGATGGTTATATCGTCACCGGCCGAGTGCCAACGCCTCGTCTGTTACGCCACGGGCAGGTGAGGTTGGTATGGAGCGAAAAGATGATGGGCCGCTCCCTTACATCAACCGAGGTGATATAATGGAGCACTTTCACAGAAGCGGGGCTAGCTGAGCCTAAGTGAGCTGCCACACACTGTGCAAGATTCTGGGCCAGTTCTCCTACAGTCATGTCCGTTGAACTATTAGCCAACACAACTTTTACCGGCAAATGTTTCTCTCAAATATTTTTCACCCTCAGCATTATCTTTCACCAACGAACATTTCACAAGCACTCGCTTCGGCGGCTATAGTCTACGATCGACTTTTCTGTCCTCAGGAACTTGTAAACAAGGGTTTTCTGAAAAATTGAATCCACCAGATGGTACCTACCACATACGCAGCAGATCCAACTGGTACATGATTGGTTCATTTTACACAGGTCACTGACGTTCACATAGCAATCACATGATAGCTGAACCCCAGGCTATTTAACGCCATCTATCGAGCATTTAATTTTAAAACATTCATTCAATCAATTTCAGGAAACAAAAGGTGTATTAGCCGTATATACACCTGAGGACATTCCAGGGAAGAACTCCTTCACAAAACCTGGATTCCAACTGCAAACGGAGGATGAGGAGATTCTGGCTACAGACATCAAATACTACGGGCAGCCTATAGCAATTGTTGTAGCATGCACAGAAGAATTAGCTGCTAGAGCTGCAAAGAAGATCGAGGTGACTTATAAGAACGTTAGTTCAGCACCACCGGTCTTGACTATCGATCAGGCTAAGAAGGATAGCAAGAGGTATACCGCGTATCCGGATAAGATTGAGCCTACGGGCAGGGGAGACAACGTTACGAAGGTGATCAAAGGGGTCTACCAGATTCAGGCTCAATACCATTACTACATGGAGCCTATGACGTGTGTAGTGGTCCCTGTAGACGACAAATTGGAAGTGCACGACTCGACTCAATGGATGGATTTGGCGCAAATTGCGATCGCACAGTGTTTGGGTGAGAAAGAGAGCGAGTAAGTATTTTTAATTGCTTAGAAGACGTCTTGTTTTGTTAATCTTAAGTTAGGCCGTTCAGTACAACAGCACAATTCGTTTGTAGCTTACTTACTTATGTCTTGATATTATGCCTTTAAACAAACTCATCTATATTCCGGTCGTATGAATATTTCTTTATGTGATTGATTATTAGGTGATTTTATGGCACAACCTGTTTGCCCTCAAGGTGGACATATTTTTTATTATCTTTCATCAAAATGATGGAGAAATTGCCACCAGCTCCACAGCCCAACAATTTAAATATCAGTTAACACATCCAGAGTTATTTGAAATTACACTTCTTCCCATTTCGTATTCGATTACTCAACAAATTTACGAAAAAGGTTGCGTCATAGGAGATCCTTCCTAATAACTTAACTTTTCAGTATCTTCATAAAATGCCGTCGAGTAGGCGGAGGCTTCGGCGGCAAGATCAGCAGGAATGTACAAGTGTCCACGGCTTGCGCTATCGTCGCTCGGAAGATGAATCGCCCGGCGAGGTTCATTCTGCCTCTGCAGACCAATCTCACTATTGCGGGGAGGAGGCTGCCCTGCCAATGCGAATATGAGGTGATTAGCTCATTCTAAAATCACTGGCCATCTGGCCAAGTATATAGGAGATATTTGACCCTACCATTTCCATTTTCAGGTCGGAGTAGACGATGACGGCAAGATCCAGTACCTCACAGCGACGATTATAGAAGACGACGGTTGTTCACATAACGAGAACATTCTGGCCTTCACAGTGGGCGGGATAGAAAACTGCTACAACAAAGACTACTTTGATATCAAGACTGCAGCCGTGCTCACCGATTTGCCTTCAAATTCCTTCGCTAGAGCTCCAGGTATAAACAATGTCTATATATTCTCTTCACAGCTTTTATCTCCACTGGTTGATTTCGTAGCCTTTATCAACTGTCTCCACCTGTCTGTCCGAAGTTGCCCTCACCGCCTGATGAAATTTATCTAGGGCAGTGGCTTCCTTGACTTGATCGGACTATCTGGTTAGTGAGCGGCAGCGGGCTTTCTTTCCTTCTACGGCACCAACCACAACAATTTTCTTCTTCTCATGACATAACCAAAATATAGAGCCGTGGCCAACAGACAGTGGAAAGTCGAGTTTTGACTCCAAGCTGAGAAAAAATAGACACTTGTGCGTTTACGCATAATGTTGATACATCATTTTATTTATTTGTACCTACTACCTAAGTATTTTGGTATTGATCAAAGGGATAACAATCTCAATCATCAATGCAAAAATACGTTTATAAATTAGTGACATTCTTCGCGTTACTTTAGTCCACAAATATCAATATGAAGACCTAAAAGGTAATTTTATAAGAACACTTTTGCTTCCAGGAACATCCGAAGGAATGGCCTGCATTGAGCAAATAATGGAACACATAGCATTCTCAGTAAACAAAGACCCCACAGAAGTTCGCAAAGTCAACATGAAGACCGAGGACAACGACCTACCAGAACTCATTGAAGAGTTCAAGAAAGACACTGATTACGACAAACGAGCTAAAGAGATAGAACAGTTTAACAAAGCCAACAGATGGATGAAAAAAGCCATTCAAATTAGCGTTATGAGGTTCCCTGTTATATACTATGGTAACTACAGCGCTATGGTTTCTATCTATCGAGGAGATGGGACCGTGACGGTAACGACCGGTGGTGTCGAAATGGGTCAAGGTGTTAACACGAAGGTGGCTCAAGTTGTTGCTCACGAGCTAGGCGTTCCTTTGAGCTTCGTCTCAATACTGCCGCATTTCTCTTTCTCTGCTGCTAATAATGTATTCTCTGGATCGAGTATTACCAGTGAATGTGCTTGCTATGCGGCCTTGCAGTGCTGTAAAAAGTTGAATGCGAGGCTAGAGCCGATTAAAGCGTCTTTGACGGATCCCACGTGGCCAGAGATTGCGAAGAAGGCTGGGGACGAGCAGGTGGATATGACGGAGATATACATGATGACAGATAAGGAAGAGGAGTTGTCGGGATACCCTGCGTATGCGGTCACTATATTGGAGGTCCAGTTGGATGTGTTGACGGGAAGGTTCGAGATGCTGAGGGTGGATATACTGGAAGACGTTGGACTGAGCGCTAATCCTAATCTCGATGTCGGTCAGGTGAGTCTATTTTTCTATAAATTGGCATCTCAATTTAAATTTTCATCGTTCTCAAATTCAGATGCAATGTTATTCATCTGACTTTACCGGTTAACGCTTGGGTACGTTCAGGGAAATGAGACAACGACATCTACTTTATATCTGTATTGTTCACCCACTCACCAGATTTCTGCTTTGGATGGCATGCCATAACGGGAGATACCAGCAGTTAGTTTCAGTCAGTAGTATTGATCTTTCTTTGTTTTTGGTTATTCGACACACAATATATGGACTGACTCGGTGGCTCAATTGGTAGTGACCCCTGCCTTCTGAGCCGAGGGTCGTGGGTTCGATTCCCACCCGGGACAAACATTCGTGTGATGAATACTTGTGTTTGTTCCGTGTCTGGGTGTTTATAATTTGTATTTAAGTATTTATTTGTGGTACCTTCGTTGTTCTGATACCCATAACACAAGTGCTTAAGCTACTTACTTTGGGATTAGAGCAATGTATGTGGTGTTGTCTAATATTAATATTAATAATATTAATATATTAAAAAAAAAAATATATATATAAATAACCTAAGCGAGATTGACCTTCTTTAAACGTAGTTTACAGAGAGCTCTTTCCTCTCACGGTAGGCAGTTGAGGCTTGGCTGTGCCCATAGCTTGGCTCATGTCCATGGTAGGCTGCGGTAACCTAATGTTTAACATCAAACGGCCGCTTGCTCTTCTGCCACCAACAGCAATAAATAAAAGTTCCCTGAAGGAAAGCTGAGACTAGCAAAAATTTACTAATAATGTATGTTCATACATCATATCTTCGCACTGTAGACACGTACCCTTAGTCTCTTGCAAGCCTTAGTCCAAATAAAGTCAAACGTACCTTCTCCAGGTGGAAGGTGGCTACATCCAGGGCATCGGCTACTTCACGACGGAGAAGTTCTTGTACGACCAGAACACCGGCCGGCTGCTCTCGAACAGATCCCTGACGTACCACGTACCACTGGCGCTCGACATACCCGCCCACTTCGGCATCAAGCTCAGATACAACTCCAAGAACCCTAAAGGCGTTTTGGGATCCAAAGGTAAACTTTAAGGTAGAATTTATTCAAATGGCAACATTATGCCTGTTCTGGAAAAGCGCAGTGCAGAGTTAAGTACATAATAAAAAGGACAGCATTTTTTAGCAAAAAAAATCGACTTCTTTGTGGTGACAATGGGACCACCTTGGACAACTACACCGTTTCGAACAAAAAAAGGATTTTCCAAATCAGTTCTCGGACTCTCTCACGACTCTCGGAGATACCTATGTGGTACAAACATACAACAAAAAATTCTGTCAAATTGAAAACCTCCTCTTTTTTTTTGAAGTCGGTAAAAAGAGGTCTAAAATGTTTATCATAACATAGTTTTTTTTTTTAATTTGACTTTGTTTTTAGGCAAAAAAACCGGGTAACCGTTAAACATCAGGGGGGGGCGTATTGTTTGCCACCTTAGTGGTATAAAAAAATATATATTATAACAAACAAGCCTGTTTATACAAATTTGCGTTATCTTTTACAGCGGTGGGAGAAATGGGAATATGTACCGCACACGGGATTCTGCATGCGCTCCGGCAGTGCATCCACGAGTCGAGGAAGGACTCCGGGTACGACCCCAAGGAGTGGATAACCATCGGTAAGTTCTCGTGTCACATTATGGAGACAGTAAGTTAGCTACTTATTGCCCGCGGTTTTTCCCGCGTTAAAAGCTTTTCTTATACAAAATTTCATCCACTCTACTGTGGGGGTTCGGGACAGGTTAAAAAGAATTGCAGGATTTTTTATTAGTCACAAATAGACCGCATACCAAGTTTTGGCTTTCTACTTTGAAAATTGCGGAATGCTCCACCATACACACTTCTAACTCCCATTTTAGGGATATCGAGTGTCAGAAAGAGACAAAAAGTAGCCATCCCTTCAACTATCTGCAGTTAAATATCACGTCAATTTGTCTCCATTTTGCCGTGAAGACGGACAAATAAACAGACTCTCATCCCTCTCATAATATTAGTATGGATAAATTAACGTTCTTTTTCAGATGTACCGTTCGATGTCGAGTCGATATTGAAAGCTTTGGCCGTGAAGTTGGAAGAATTATATGTTTCAAAGTGATCGCAGTGCCTACGATGATATAAATATAAAAGACTAGCTTTTGCCCGCGACTTCGTCCGCGTGTTTAAATTTATACATACAAAAGTTTTTTCCCGCTAACTCCCGTTCCCGTGGGAATTTCTCAAAATACAGCCATTACTAAACTTTATATTTACTAAGGTACCTGCATGCCAAATTTCAAGCGTCTAACTTAAGCGGTTTAGATTTTTCATACAAAAGGATTTTCCCGCTAATTCCCGTTCCCGTGGGAATTTCGGGAATTCCTTTCTTAGTGCACCCCTACGGTACCTAAGCTACGTCAATTCCAAATTTCAAGTGCCTACGTTTAGCCGTTTGGGCTGTGCGTTGATATGTCAGTCAGTCAGTTTCTCCTTTTATATATATAGAAGATTCCTACTAATAAAATAGGTTTAAAAATGCTCTACTTGCATACAAAGCGCTCCAGCATTTTACTTGTAAGTAGAGCAATCTTCATCGGAATTCCGAAAGTAGTATGGCCAGCTACAGGTAGTAAGTTTTTTAAAATTTATCATTTCTGCTTGTTTTTGATTGTATTATAAAAAACCTTTTTCAGTAATACATGTTTATTCTCGCATCGTCAAACAAATATTTTAGTAAATAATCAAAATTACAGAATTGTTAAATCATTTAGGCCTAGCGCGAGTAACCCTGGTGTTAGGCCTTCAATTATCAAAATAATCGCAAAAATCGACACCGTATACGAATTAATTCAAGACAATTTTATACAAACAACCAATGGAAAGAATCAATATTAGAAAAATAAATACTTACGCCATAAATTATTACAATCGTTCATTTGCTATACAAAGTATTTTAAGCTTATTGTAAATTAAAAAACTTCTTCGATTCTAATGTAAAATATACATTATAATAGTCTATACATAATAATTATATCAACAGTTTGTGTAATGCAAAAAGTGCAATCCAAATGTCATTCTTATACACATTATTTACTAGGTAGCGGACTGTGCGCCGTAGTCAACACGCGGTTATACACCTTTTTAGGCAGAACTTAAGGTTCATTTTCAATCATTTATTTAGCAACAGACTTATAACCATTTGCCTGCTTAAAATCTATAAACATATAAATGGTATTTATTGTGGACCATAAAATGAGGGGAAATAAGGTTTATAATCGCGCGTCAACAACAGTAGGCACTGATAGATTGGCTATGGAAGCGAATTGGTCAAAATATTACACGATATTTACTGATGGATTAGCTCCTAGGACTATGTAAATCTACACGATATACCTACCTCTATTCCGTTGCTTTGTAGCTTATTACAATTAGCCCGTCTTTAGTTTCTTTATAACGGAGAAGACTAGAATTTGGTTACAAGTTTTACACAAAAGAAGATTTATTAGAGCAGATTTTTACAATGGCTAAAAATTTTTAATTTTAATTTAACAGACTAAATACAGGTAATACGACTGATTATTAAAGTCATGATTTTTCAGTAAGATGGTCATTATTATGATACTAAATGACGCTGGTCATAGGTTTTTTCCTGTTTAATCTGGGCATTTAGACCTTTAAATTTTTTTATAAATCGACCAAAAATCTAAGGAGAGTAAGGGTCTTTGAAAGAAGAGAAATTATGAAAAATGACAAATATATAAATTAATGAAATAGAAAATTATTGAACAACGATGAATCAGTTACAATATTAGATAAGTTTCTTTCTACGTCAGTCGAATTAAATTAAGTTGCAAGAATCAGTCTTCTCTATTATAAAGAAATGTTCAAATAATCACATTATAGTAAGCTGGTAACATCTTTGTAGTATAAAATTGACAGTTACATCGAAGCTAATCTAGTTTAAAATTATACATCAAATTGGGCGGGTTCCGCAGCTCAGACTAGTGATATAATAATTATTTTATACAGTAAACAGACTTCATCAATCACAAAATGGAAAATATTCTAGTCTTGAGTATATTTTACTAATTACGTTGCGGAACCCTTAAAATTAACGGCAAAATATACAAAATATCAACTATGATAATAATATATAAAATGCCCATAAAATAAAGTACATTTGGTAATATGTAAAATGTGTTTTCATAATGACTTTTTAATTGTAGCTTTTGTAAATAATGTAGGTATGAGTATGTAACGATTTGTGATAATATAGAAATGAATAAAACGTACTTCGATTTTACTTAAATTCATCGATCAAATAACCAAAATACAGACTTGTCTATATTTTTTCATATAGCTGTAACACAGGTCCAAACTAAGGCAAAGTTTGCTCTTATAATATCGGCCTTATTTTTATACCGTCCACGGTAAATATTAAATAAAGATAGAAGGAAAAAGGAATCATATACTTAAAGACTTAAATAAAATAGTTACCTTAACTTTAAAGCTGATAAGAGATTCGAATTATCATAAAGACATTTCCGATCACGGCAAAGATTCGTTACAGAGCAATAATAAAATACCTATAAATATAAAAATAACCTAAAGGGTTTTACCGTGAACAGTACACAGTACAAGTAAGTACGTAAAATAGCAACCTAGTTGTATCGACACCAAATTCTAACATTAAAAGATATTCGTTGAGGACTTATCGTTTAGAATATCATCAGTCCGTCACCTCCGCGTACGCTCGAGTTCTAAGCTAGTCCTAGCTAAGAGTACAATAGGCAACAGTTTAAGAAGCTATGCTTATTCTAACAAAAATTAACCAATGACATTACTCATATCACTTCAGTAGAACGATGCCATTGGTAAATTTTTCTTAGCTTCGAATCGAGCAGCTTTGATTGTGTCAGGAAGCGCCCTAAATATTGAACGTTTCCTTATGTGACAAAATTGATAGAAACTTTTGCATAGAATAGAGACGTGTTTTCACACAAATAAGAATGGATACAAAATGTTATAATAACGAAACACCGATCAACCTTACAGTAGTAATTCGACGAATCGTGACAAATTGTTTCGGCGAATCGTTCTTTCGATAAAAAAGGATTCGGAAAACAGAGAACTGTTCTGAATTTGTATTGGGATCGGATTTTGTTACGCATATTAAATCGATTTTATAATGATTTTTAAGCTGTATGTAAAACAGTTGTTGCCTATTGTAATAATTGCTTAATACATACTTATATTAATGTATATTTACATAAGTTATTTCTCGAGTAACGAATGGTCGAGTTTTAAATATAAGTTTTAACTTGTTGATGTTACTTGTGATGATGATTTACGTTGGAGGGACTACTTATAAAATATTGTAGAAATAAATTACGAAACGTGTAAAATTAATTAGGTCTAATATAGTAAGTATAGTACAAAAAGAGCACTTTCTTAAATTCACCTGAGCATGGTTTTTTGGGTATTATGTTGAATGTTCAGGAGATAAAGTGCTGATATTTTATCATACTTTTTTCAGTTAATTCATGAGTATTCACAGATTTACCATCAATGTCATTATTTAGTTAAGTAGATCACAATTTATCTTGAAAAATTAAATGATTACATCAAGTCTTCAATGAAGTTCAGAAAAGAGCTCTCCGTACCATACTTACGAGTATTAAAGATAAATGAGATTCATTTGGTCAATCAAATTGAATTTGGTTTTGTATAAACGCGCCCATTAGAAACCGATTACACTTCTTTACAAATTGTATAAGTAAATATAAATTTAATTAACATACAAATTTACGTTAAACTGTCAGTTGATTGTTATGGAAAATAAATGAACAATAAAACCTTTTTACCTGGCTACTATTTGGTTGGTACTCTATCTACAACCGCTCCTAAATAGCATTAAACATACCCTGCACATTATGCGTACGTAGCTACTATAAATTGGCGTTAGGTCTGTTATATAGGGACTAGTTACACGGTACTGTCAAGCGGGTGAGGTCAAAGTAGAAGCGAATGGGAGTAGTTTTATACAGGATGTTTTGTAAAACATTGATGACCTCTTACGTAGTATAATTCTACAGGCAAGTATGGTCGTAGCAACTGACAAGTGATGAGCCCTATTTACGATACACAGTATATTATAAGGCTTTACCATAGTATATTCTATGGCTGGAACTTGGCTCACACGCTTACGGGTGTCTAAGTCAATCCTTGAATCACCAGACTCAATCAGTGTCTTTTATATGAGTATAACGATATAAAGATGTCAAAAAATATTCGCAAAAAAATACAGTTTTTTTCTTGACACAGTAATGGTGTCAACAAAAAAAATAGACAATTTTTTTTTATCTTTTAATGCGAAGAACTCTTGTCATCTGTTAAAATATTCCGGATAGCGGTAAAAAATGTTTGATTCATGTTATTATCAAGTACTTAGATTAAAATGAGTACCGATTACGTATGAAAATTATAGGTCATTACACAACTACCTCTTCTCACTTTTACTTCAACCTACACCAATAAATCATCCGTACAACTGAAATGAAAAACTTAATTAGCTGAATACCGATGTCTTACCGACAGACGACTGTCAGACGCTACAAAATATGAGGTACTAGAATTACATATTACGCCCGGAGAGACTAGGCTCGGTGCATAACTGACGGAAATTCTTCGCGTATTTTAAAGTTACGTAACGTCATCACATGCAAATGTATAGAAAAACACTCCACCGTCTACACTGAACCGATGATACGTTAGTGCAGGGTTACTCAAACTGTACTGAGGGATGTAAGGGAGCGGCCTATCATCTTTTCGCTCCAAGCCACCTCACCTGCCCGTAGTGCATCCTGTCGAATAACAAACGAGGCGCTGGCAACCGATGGGATGGTTTTTATATGGACTCAGTCGCGTGCGCGCCTCCTTGTGATTCGCACACACTTGACAGCATACAAGCCAGCCACCATTACGTAAATCTTTCCGCGAACCCCCTACTGTCTAAAGCCGACCCCACTTTGAGAAACCCTGCGCTAGTGCGTCGAGCGTACAGCGTCTATTCCGTTTTCAACGCATAGTCGGTCATTTCAACAGACCTTAGTTTAAAATTCAATATCACACAATACAACCGCTCTGCAGATGCTAAACGCAGAAACTCAATAGCATACTGCAGGTCAGGCAATAAAATGTTCAATCTATCAACCTACATTTTCATCATTCTTAGTCTGGTTTTCACGAAACGTTGGTACCTACGTTCGAAGTAATTTCCGTCAGATATGTACTGATCTTTACAATGGGCCTTATTCGACTCCACTCAGTATAGAAATACAATGTGTTTTATTTTATGTGGCTTTAATATTATTTTACCACGTAGCGTAAAAGGTAAGGAAAGGTAGCCATTGGGCCCAAATTCTTCTTACAACAGTGCACTACTGACTTTTGTGGGAAAAGCTTTTGTCCATTTTAAAGGACAAAATCTGATTTAATCCATATCTTTTCAGAGAAATCCACTAGCTGTTTACTGAAAGGATTATTCTCAAATACGCTAATGATTATTGCTTTCGTCAGAGATAACTTTGTATAGTTCTTCTGGTAATGAGTTTAGAGTTCAATTTCGACTGCTACTTGCAAGATGTTGACTACAGCCCGTTTTATTAACTTATTTACATAGTGGCTGTGTCGATATGGGCTGGACTTTTAAAGTTAGTTACTAACGAGTCGATGCTTTTCACATGCTCGTTTTTATAAGCTCCCATCTATTCCAGTTAAGATTTAGAGCTAAATGTCTAATGGTTTATACGAAAATCAATGTCCTTTGCAAAGGACGTGGACTTTAATTTGTGTGTAGCTTATCCTTTACAATGGAATAGTATGTGTGGGATAGTATATTTTCATTGATTGTCAACCTTTTCTCAATCAAATAAGGGTCAAATTATTGTACCTACACGACCAGTTTCCAACTAAAGGTTTGAGATGTGGTTGCGCTGCGTATTTGGAGTCTTATCAATGACAACCGAGCGATGGAATGCCGTTTTCGATCTTTTTAAATAGATCACACACGCATATGCAACCTAGTGTCGTAAATGTTCTAACACTAATTTCATCATTGACATGCCTTTTTACAGGACAAATTCTACACGCAACGCATTGTGGTTGTTACATTATTTATTTATCGTTGACACGACTTCGTATAAAGGATTTACACTACGCGCATCGGTCTGTTGTTCTAACACTATATTTCGATCGTTGTTGACCTTTTTACAGGACATACACACACAGGTCGACATGCTTATATAAAGGTACGCTACACGAAGTACGCCCGTTTATGGTACTCATACTACGCGTAACGTTTTGTTGTTGTTCGAACATTGTATTTGCATCGTCCTTTTTAAACAACATACAGACAAAAGTTGACACGCCTGTAAAAAGGACGTACCTACACTAAGTACGTCTGTATAAGGTACTTACACTACACGTAATGATGTTGTTCTAACGCTGTATTTTCATCGTCGACTAGCCATTTTAGAGAACGGGTACACACAGAAGTCGACACGCCTTTTAAAGGACATGCACAGACAAGTCGACACGCGTGTCAAATGGACACTACGTTTGCCTGTTTAAGGTAGGTAAGTACCTATGCTTTTGTAATGGACATACACAAGTCGATACGCCTGTATAAAGGACATACACTAAATCGACATGCCTGTTTAAAGGTTTTACACTACGCGCAATGCTCTGTTGTTATTCCAACACTACATTTCCATCGTTGACCGTTTTAAAGGACATACACAGACAAGTCGACACGCCTGTAAAAAGGACATACCTACACTAAGTACGTCTGTATAAGGTATTTACATTACGCGTAATGTTGTTCGAACACGGTATTTCCATCGTCTACAGGCCGTTTTAAAGGACATACAATATATGAAGGGCATACCATCAAGTACGCCTGTATGATGTAGGTAAATACCTATTTTTCGCCTTTGTAAAGGACAAACACTTACCGAAACGCCTGTAAAAAGTACATTAAATACGCTAACATAAGGTACTTACATTACGCGTAATGCTGTTGCTCGAACACTGTATTTCCCTCGTCGATACAGCTGTTACAAGATTATTCACTGTCCTATAAAAAGGACATTACACGTATTTGTTGTTTAACACTTCTATTATCGTCCATATATGCTTAGGTCTCGCCCCACCGCTAGCGACGCGCGGGCCGGGCGGCGGATCACGCCACCCCACTGTCCGCGGCGTGGCTTCGCTTCTTGTCGCGGTGGTGGTCCGGCGTCGACTTGAGGATGTCCGGCTGACCGTGGCGGGTGTCGGCGAAGGTGGACGCGTGGGATGAGAGGGTTAGAGTCGCGTTTCGGTCGGAGCCGAGCGTGCCGGTGGTGTGCGAGTTGAGCGTGTGCGCGTGGGCGTGGCCCGCGTGCGCGTGGGCGTGGCCGGCGTGCGCGTGCGGCAGCGTGGAGGGCGAGGAGTGCGGGTGGGCGGGGCGGCGCAGCGAGCGGTGCGAGGCGGTGCGCGTGAGCGAGCTCATGTGGGGGGTGTGGGGCGGGGGCGGCGCGCGGGACAGGGCGTTCTTGTAGTCCGCTATTAGGTGTGTTAGCTCGGCCATCTGTGGACAATGTAGGGGATGTCACGATCGAGATATAGGGTAGTTTGCTATGTTTCATTTTGCATGTTATTTTATGGCTAACAAAACAATAGGGATGTTTCCAGGGTCAAAATAATAACATTATATTTAGTCCGTATTTTAGATTATAAAAATATATTCGACACGTATTTTTCATTTTTCCATTTAAACAAAAATTAACAAAGATACGAGGCATCAAAATTTAGGAGTAGGGGTTTTTGACGTCACTCAGTGGCGAAAAAACTCCTACTCTTTGATGTCACGCGTAATTTTAATGGGCTATATCTTAGTAATTTTTGGTCTGATTTACAAATGAAAAAATACGTGTCCTTTATTTTTGTACAATCTAAAAGACGGACTAATTACATTTTATGAATCTTAATCATCAACCTGCAAACATCCAATGCTGGACATAGGCCTTCCCCAATGACAATAATTGTTTTGGGGGGGATTTGCCTAAGTTACTACGCTTGGCAGACGGGTTAATAACCGCATTGAGGAATCGTAAATAAAATATTTTGCAAAGTCTAGAAAATTATTCACGCTAACGAAGTAATATTTTCACCTATATATTATCAGCCCTAAAAATCTTTATCCTGTAGAAAAATAGTAATGCTAAGGAAACGTACTTACTTTTGGCTTATTGAGACTTATTAACATCTTGTGTACCGGACTCGCCGCATCTTCCGCGTCTATCAGCATCATTAGATCGTCCTGTTTAAAAGCACACGAAAAAGTATTAGTATAAACGACGTCGTTGATTATTGACATTTGTGTTTGACAGTTACGCCCTCATGTCAACGTCACTCACGTGTCAAAACATCCTTGTCGGTCTGTCCACTAAGTTGACACGCCAAAAAGGAAAAGCATAGATTACGAACTAAAGCAGTTTGCCGGAGTCCGTGTGCCCCCATACATATAATCTTCAGATTTTCAAGGCGAGAGTGAATCGATTTTTGTTGGGAACTAATCTAAACTAACAAACTCCAGCGCTCCATCGTAGGCGCTAAAGTCTCATAACTCACCAGACGTAGGGAAGCAATTATGCCGAGCCAATATAAAAAAAAAAATCAGGCGAGTTGGGGTCAAGCGCTACCCATTTCATCATCAGCCTATTGCAGTCCACTGCTGGACATTGGCCTCTCCAGTGGTTCGCCATCTAGGGAAAACTTCTGGAGGATATACCCATAATCGCCACGCTGGGCAGGCGGGTTGGCGATCGCAGGGCGTAGCTTCTTGCTCCGGTGACGCTGCTGCCCGTCATCGGCCTGTGGTATTCAGCTACGCCTTCTATCGTGATGGTTTTACCGCCACCAGTCGGTTTGCCAGAACCTCGTTTGTTGTTCGGCAGGATGCACCACGGGCAGGTGAAGATGGCTTGAAGCGAAAAGGTGATAGGTCGCTCCCTTACATCCCACCACCCATTTACTCATATAAAAAAGAAGGGCAGAAACAATGTCCTGAGCAAGTTCTTTTAACTTAATTTAATTAAATTTCCTTAAACGTCTATACCCTGGTCGTCAGGTAAGCAAGTTCTTTCAATAAATTTAAAAGTAAATTTCGTTAAACGCCTTTACCTGTAATCCACCAAAGAGTCCTATAGAGTTGAGCGCGTACCGCCCAATGACGGACATCGAAGCCAGCTCCAGCACCGTCACGCCGTCTTCGGACACCGCCAACCAGACCATAGACAAATCTGGCTGTTTTATCTGACAACGAGAAAAAAATATCAGACAAATATCGGAGCACGATCCCAAAGTCGTCTGAGAACTGTCTTCTGTCTCAAAACTTTATCAGTAGTCTAACGGCCGTATTCACAAACGTTACTATGCGATGCACGGACGCACATTGCCCAAACTCCTATACGTTTTTGGGTACCTGTGCGTTCCCGCGACGCATAGTAACATTTGTGAATACGGCCGTTAGCACCCATACTACAAGCTTCGGCTTAGTCTGGGCCTAGATGGCGCTGTGTGGCCCAGCGTGGCGTCTTGGGTTATTTATTTATTTATTTTGAAACACCCACGGAATGAGATGGGGTGACTATTCTGAATCCGGAAACCACACGGACACTTAAGACGCAATTATTAGACAAATATGTAGGTAATTAAAGCTATCAAGTCTGGAAAAGTTACTTTTTATTCGTACATACCCTAGCTTGGAACAGCGTGGCCCCGAAAAAGGGCCATTTCCTGGTGCAGTTGAGGTATATCCGCACGCAGTCCGCCGTACTCCGCCCCTTTAACGCTATCCACTTCGACCGGAGTTTCTCTTCGACGTCCCTGTAAGTAAATAATGGTCTTAGTGAAATTTATGGAATATAAATAAGCTGTAATGAAATGAAAACATAGCTGTGTACACGTCCGAACACAACACATATTACGCTAGAGCAGACTAATAGGCCACGCCCACTAATGATGATGAAGCGATGACGTCACTATTCTACTTCTCACTATCAAGAGAGGTAGGGCATAGCGAATCTTCGCTCGAATTGAGCCGCCCGTCCGGGGATGGACCTCCACCCTATAGAATACCGCAGTCAAATGACCTCTGGGTCGTGTTTCTGCCGGTGAGTAGGGTTTCCGGAGCTCGTGGGGGGTTAGGGTTGGGCCGGCATGGCGGTGGCAACTGACAAGTAACTGACCAGTTACTTGCCCGTTGTCACAGCGACTTGGGCTTCTCTTTCGCTTTCCATCAGGCGTAGGGAAGCCATTATGTCGAGTCACTATAAAAAAAAAATTTTTTTTTTATTAGTTGGGAATCACAATGCACAGTTGCTCAGGCTGTCTCCTGTGTGTACTAGTTTCATGTTAGCACATGAATGAATTTAACATTTTCGAAATCGACTTTCTCGATCGACTTTGCTGGTCTACTGCCGTAGCATTTTGCACTCGTCACAAATTTTATGGATTCTTTCTGGTAACATGCCAAATCAAACATAGTCAAAAACCCTATCTAATTGGCGCTGTGTAGTTGGCTAATCATCGCGGAAATTGGCTTCAGTGGTCGAAATTCGGTCAGATGACTATTATTATTAGTATGCGAGCGATGAACGTAATGTAGGACGCCCTCAGGCCAGGTGGAGTGACGATTTGCGCAGGACGGCTGGCAAGTGCTGGATGCGAGAGGCCCAAAATCGATCATGGTGGCGAACATTAGGAGAGGCCTATGTCCAGCAGTGGACTGACACAGGCTGATGATGATGATGATGATGATGATGATGCGAGCGATGCCAGCCCAAACCTAATCCCCCACGAGCTCCGGAAACGGCAGAAACACGACCCGGAGGTCATTTGGCTGCGGTATTCTATAGAGTGGCTCTATTGTTACATTAGGTACGCCCGAGGAGTACTCCACCGTTCCCCAGAAGGTGTGGTTACGGGTATTTCGTTTCGAGCTCGTCGTTGCTGAGGCCGGCGCGGTACCGGTACGGGTAGAACCGGTCTGGTTGTGCTGAGTGTTGGTGGCCGCGTAGTCACTATGTCCAGCTGCGCCATCAGTACAGTATCGTACAGTCACCTGAGCTCGTCGTTGCTGAGGCCGGCGCGGTACCGGTACGGGTAGGACCGGTCTGGTTGTGCTGAGTGTTGGTGGCCGCGTAGTCACTATGTCCAGCTGCGCCATCAGTACAGTATCGTACAGTCACCTGAGCTCGTCGTTGCTGAGGCCGGCGCGGTACCGGTACGGGTAGAACCGGTCTGGTTGTGCTGAGTGTTGGTGGCCGCGTAGTCACTATGTCCAGCTGCGCCATCAGTACAGCTGGTATAGTACAGTCACCTGAGCTCGTCGTTGCTGAGGCCGGCGCGGTACCGGTACGGGTAGAACCGGTCTGGTTGTGCTGAGTGTTGGTGGCCGCGTAGTCACTATGTCCAGCTGCGCCATCAGTACAGTATCGTACAGTCACCTGAGCTCGTCGTTGCTGAGGCCGGCGCGGTACCGGTACGGGTAGAACCGGTCTGGTTGTGCTGAGTGTTGGTGGCCGCGTAGTCACTATGTCCAGCTGCGCCATCAGTACAGCTGGTATCGTACAGTCACCTGAGCTCGTCGTTGCTGAGGCCGGCGCGGTACCGGTACGGGTAGAACCGGTCTGGTTGTGCTGAGTGTTGGTGGCCGCGTAGTCACTATGTCCAGCTGCGCCATCAGTACAGCTGGTATCGTACAGTCACCTGAGCTCGTCGTTGCTGAGGCCGGCGCGGTACCGGTACGGGTAGAACCGGTCTGGTTGTGCTGAGTGTTGGTGGCCGCGTAGTCACTATGTCCAGCTGCGCCATCAGTACAGCTGGTATCGTACAGTCACCTGAGCTCGTCGTTGCTGAGGCCGGCGCGGTACCGGTACGGGTAGAACCGGTCTGGTTGTGCTGAGTGTTGGTGGCCGCGTAGTCACTATGTCCAGCTGCGCCATCAGTACAGCTGGTATCGTACAGTCACCTGAGCTCGTCGTTGCTGAGGCCGGCGCGGTACCGGTACGGGTAGAACCGGTCTGGTTGTGCTGAGTGTTGGTGGCCGCGTAGTCACTATGTCCAGCTGCGCCATCAGTACAGCTGGTATCGTACAGTCACCTGAGCTCGTCGTTGCTGAGGCCGGCGCGGTACCGGTACGGGTAGGACCGGTCTGGTTGTGCTGAGTGTTGGTGGCCGCGTAGTCACTATGTCCAGCTGCGCCATCAGTACAGTATCGTACAGTCACCTGAGCTCGTCGTTGCTGAGGCCGGCGCGGTACCGGTACGGGTAGGACCGGTCTGGTTGTGCTGAGTGTTGGTGGCCGCGTAGTCACTATGTCCAGCTGCGCCATCAGTACAGTATCGTACAGTCACCTGAGCTCGTCGTTGCTGAGGCCGGCGCGGTACCGGTACGGGTAGAACCGGTCTGGTTGTGCTGAGTGTTGGTGGCCGCGTAGTCACTATGTCCAGCTGCGCCATCAGTACAGTATCGTACAGTCACCTGAGCTCGTCGTTGCTGAGGCCGGCGCGGTACCGGTACGGGTAGGACCGGTCTGGTTGTGCTGAGTGTTGGTGGCCGCGTAGTCACTATGTCCAGCTGCGCCATCAGTACAGTATCGTACAGTCACCTGAGCTCGTCGTTGCTGAGGCCGGCGCGGTACCGGTACGGGTAGAACCGGTCTGGTTGTGCTGAGTGTTGGTGGCCGCGTAGTCACATGTCCAGCTGCGCCATCAGTACAGTATCGTACAGTCACCTGAGCTCGTCGTTGCTGAGGCCGGCGCGGTACCGGTACGGGTAGAACCGGTCTGGTTGTGCTGAGTGTTGGTGGCCGCGTAGTCACTATGTCCAGCTGCGCCATCAGTACAGTATCGTACAGTCACCTGAGCTCGTCGTTGCTGAGGCCGGCGCGGTACCGGTACGGGTAGAACCGGTCTGGTTGTGCTGAGTGTTGGTGGCCGCGTAGTCACTATGTCCAGCTGCGCCATCAGTACAGTATCGTACAGTCACCTGAGCTCGTCGTTGCTGAGGCCGGCGCGGTACCGGTACGGGTAGAACCGGTCTGGTTGTGCTGAGTGTTGGTGGCCGCGTAGTCACTATGTCCAGCTGCGCCATCAGTACAGTATCGTACAGTCACCTGAGCTCGTCGTTGCTGAGGCCGGCGCGGTACCGGTACGGGTAGAACCGGTCTGGTTGTGCTGAGTGTCGGTGGCCGCGTAGTCACTATGTCCAGCTGCGCCATCAGTACAGTATCGTACAGTCACCTGAGCTC
Source organism: Conogethes punctiferalis (assembly GCA_031163375.1). Classification (NCBI taxonomy): domain Eukaryota; kingdom Metazoa; phylum Arthropoda; class Insecta; order Lepidoptera; family Crambidae; genus Conogethes; species Conogethes punctiferalis. Next base: position 13,427,612 of record CM062088.1, read on the forward strand.
GTCGTTGCTGAGGCCGGCGCGGTACCGGTACGGGTAGAACCGGTCTGGTTGTGCTGAGTGTCGGTGGCCGCGTAGTCACTATGTCCAGCTGCGCCATCAGTACAGTATCGTACAGTCACCTGAGCTCGTCGTTGCTGAGGCCGGCGCGGTACCGGTACGGGTAGAACCGGTCTGGTTGTGCTGAGTGTTGGTGGCCGCGTAGTCACTATGTCCAGCTGCGCCATCAGTACAGTATCGTACAGTCACCTGAGCTCGTCGTTGCTGAGGCCGGCGCGGTACCGGTACGGGTAGAACCGGTCTGGTTGTGCTGAGTGTTGGTGGCCGCGTAGTCACTATGTCCAGCTGCGCCATCAGTACAGTCGGTGTCGTACAGTTACCTGAGCTCGTCGTTGCTGAGGCCGGCGCGGTACCGGTACGGGTAGAACCGGTCTGGTTGTGCTGAGTGTCGGTGGCCGCGTAGTCACTATGTCCAGCTGCGCCATCAGTACAGTATCGTACAGTCACCTGAGCTCGTCGTTGCTGAGGCCGGCGCGGTACCGGTACGGGTAGAACCGGTCTGGTTGTGCTGAGTGTCGGTGGCCGCGTAGTCACTATGTCCAGCTGCGCCATCAGTACAGTATCGTACAGTCACCTGAGCTCGTCGTTGCTGAGGCCGGCGCGGTACCGGTACGGGTAGAACCGGTCTGGTTGTGCTGAGTGTCGGTGGCCGCGTAGTCACTATGTCCAGCTGCGCCATCAGTACAGTATCGTACAGTCACCTGAGCTCGTCGTTGCTGAGGCCGGCGCGGTACCGGTACGGGTAGAATCGATGCGCAAGCGGCTGGTTGTGCTGAGTGTTGGTGGCCGCGTAGTCGCCCATATCTAGCTGCGCCATCAGTGCACCTAATTCTGCTGCCAGTTCGCGGGTCACGGGAAACCGGCCGGCTACCACTGGGGAAGGAATAACGTACTGTTAGAGGAGAATAATAATCAATCGCTACGTTCATTACTCATCATAATCATCAGCCTATTGTAGTCCACTGCCGGACATAGGCCTCTTCAGCTGTTCGCCACCTGGGGCAAACATGTGAAGGATATACCCATAATCGCCACGCTGGGCAGGCGGGTTGGCGATCGCAGGGCCTAGCTCCGGTGACGCTGCTGCACGCCATCGGTCCGTGGCATTTAGCTACGCCTTCAATACGGATGATGACAAGGTATGAAAATGAAGAAAATAATTAGTCCGTCTCTTAGATAATAAAAAAATATAAGACCCGTATTTTTTGTTTTGTCGAAATAACAAGAAAATACTTAGATATAGCGCATTAAAGTTACGGAGTGGGGGCTAACTACGTCACGTTAGAGTATATTTTGTACTCTAACGTGACGTCATGTGACATTTAAAATCAATGTATCTTCGTAAGTTTTTGAACAAGAGGCAAAATAAAAAATACGTATCCAATATTTTTCATTAATCTATCTGATGGACATTAAATTATTTTTTAGTCATCATCCCAATTGTGATGGTTATACCGCCACCAGTCAGTCGCCAGTGTCTCGTTTGTCAGTTGTGTTATAATGAGCCGCTCCCTTACATCCCATTCCGTACATCACTATTCGCCACGTTCACGAGTCGCCGCACTATCGTTGACAGTTGACGTTTGACCTTATGGTGACACTGACAGCTACCATAAAGTTCCCGCCCTTTGTGTGGGGTGTTGGTGAACGCGGTAGGTTTTATTTGGACTCAGGTAAACGCTGCTGCCTGTTTCCTGCTATTTCTTTACGTCTTCTACACTCACGAGATGAAATGAGGTGGTTAACGAGATAAAACAAAAAAAAACATACGGAATTGAGAAACCTTCCTCTTTTTTTGAAGTCGGTTAAAAAAACAATTATTTTTTTTTGTATAAAATCACTGAAGGACTTGAATAAAAAGTGTTACCGCGACATAACTGCGCACAACGCCATCTCTTAAAATTTTTAAGAACTTATTTTAATGCTGTTATGAATATTGTAAACAGTGGTCCTATTCTAAATACGGTAACCATACGGACAATACAAACAACAATGACAATCTTACCTTGTTGATTGACCTGATAGCAGAGCAGCAACCTCTCCTTGTCAGTCTCCGACCGCACCGAGTTCTTGAAGTACAGTCTGTTCCTGTACGTCAGCCTGATCACTCGCGAGTTCTCGAACTTGCCAGAACCTTTTTCTCTTAGCGCCGTCTCCCATTTTGATATTACATCGCAGAGCTGTAAAAAGAACATTATTTTATTGCAATGTAACTGGTAAAATTTACAAAGATTATTTTTTTTTGCACACCAAAAAATTTACTTTGTACTAGATAAAGTATACAATTGTTGTATAATTTAGGTGGTCTTGTCACTATGAGCGAACTCTTCCATACACTATCTTTAGGTAGACACTAACAAGATTTCTAGATTTTCTAGATCTAGATTCTTTTTTGGTAGCGTGACAGCTGTCATCTGACAGTTGGCGAATGGCTGCGACCACGTCGGCGGCTGTGATTGGTTCGAGGCGTGTAATAGTGGCGCTTGCTTCGCCTTGATTGATCGCGACGAAGTTGGTGGCAGACAATTGGCTGAGCGCTCAATAGTGGCGCGAACAACTATATATATATGTCACCGGAAAATAGCAAGAATCGTAAGTTGATCAATTTCCTAGGTAGTTGATTAACTTTCGGAAAATAACAAACGGTAGTTGAAATGTATTATTTAACGCAATGGATTTCAGTTAGTTGATCAATTTACGGTAGCCTGACAGTCATTTAATAATTTATGATTTTGACACAAGTAAAATCGTCCTCAGATGGGCCAATCGTTGCTCAATGTACTATTTAACGGTACACTATTACCCGTAACTTAATACACTGTTCCCTGATTGGTTGCCGGGATAACGCCACGTGAGCCATTGAACCAATCAACGTTCACCTCACCTTCGTCGGATGATTTTACGGCAAGACCCCGTAAAATGATCAATTTACTAAAATACATACGTTAAATAATACATTTCAACTGCCGTTTATTATTTTCCGGAAGTTAATCAACTACCTAGGAAATTGATCAACTTACGATTCTTGCTATTTTCCGGTGACATATATATTACTATATATTATAGTACTATATTAGGTATTCCAAACATAATTGAAAACTCACCTTTTTATCAGGCTTGATATGGTGTTCCAGGTCTTTCTCTATGGGGTCGTCGCTGAAGAGGGCGAACCCTGACAGGGCGGACTCTCTGCAGCCCAGCTCTGTGCTCAGGGTCGACAGGAACTCCTCAACAGTCGTGGAGCCATCGAAGCTTATGACCTGGTCGGAGAAACATGCTGTCAGTACTTAACAGGGTAACATAATGGCTTCCTTACGCCTGATGGAAAGCGAAAGAGAAGCCCAGGTCGTTGTGACAACGGGCAAGTAACTGGTCAGTTACCTGTCAGTTGCCACCGCCATGCCGGCCCCACCCTAACCTACCACGAGCATGGAAGTAAATGCGATTTTCACCAATGTACTGCTAGAGGTCTAACTTAAAATTTAGGCACTTCATGGAAATCCGTTATTTTTGAAACCCGAAATCCACGCGTGCAACGCTGCTGGCACAGCTAGTTTATCATCATCATCAGCCTATTTCAGTTCAAAGCTGGACATAGGCCTCTCCAGTTGTTCGCCACTTTGGCAAGCTTCTGGAGGATATACCCATAATCGCCACGCTGGGCTGGCGGGTTGGAGATCGCAGGATTTTGTATCATAAATCCCAGGCAAAAATGGGAAGTTGACAGATCCTCAAGTGACCTTACCCACTAAGTTTTAGAGTACCATTTATGGCAGTTAGTTTTTTATGATAAACGCTCGTGCAGGGCTTGGAGGTTGGCTTGGAGCGAAATGATGGTAGGCCGCTCCTTTACATCCCTAGCTAGTTTATAATACACTAGCTGTGCTCGCGACTTCGTCCGCGTGGAATAGTTATTTTTTCCCCGTTTTTTTTTTACATTTTCCATTATTTCTTCGCTCCTAATAGTTGCAGCGTGATGTTATATAGCCTAAAGCCTTCCTCGATAAATGGTCTATTCAACACAAAAATAATTTTTCAATTCGGACCAGTAGTTCCTGAGATTAGCGCGTTCAAACAAACAAACTCTTCAGCTTTATAATATTAGTTAAGATGTAGAGTGTACCTGATATGTATTGTTGAGCATGTGGACGGGTATGGCGTGCGGCAGGCAGTGGTGGTAGGGGTTCTTGAGCAGGATCGACAGCACCTCCATACGGGAGGGCTTGTCCTCGCGGCCTCCGTTGCGGATCGTGCGCTCGAGTGCGCGCGCGCAGTACGCCGCGTACTTGCCGCATTCAGTCCTGGGGGTTGAAGGAAAATGTGCTTTAAGGTGTAGTACTAGAGTGTAACTCAGATCGGTGATTTTATAATGAATTAGGAAATATAATCGGCAAAGCTGTCGATATCGTCTTAAAACTACTTATTAGTGGCAGAGAAATCGTTGTTGTATAAAACGAATAGATCTAATACATATAAAAAAGGGATTGGCCAGGGTATTCATTATACCAAGTTATTTAATCTCTGGTAATTGATAATTTGGAGAACAATTCGGTAAAGTCAACGTCTACTAAATAAAAATCCGTCTTCTTAATAAAATGAATATAGGCGGACTTAAATAGAGATAAAATTGCTAATAAAATTTTCTCTCCTGCATTCACACACTCTTCTTGGTATATTTATAATAATTCATCTCTTTATTTTCATACAAAAATCATCGCTTCTCGTTGCACATTAGAAACTGTTAGATCGAGCAACCAGCTTAAAATTACTATGGATATTGCCAAAAACCTCAGATTCAATGGTTCCCATGATTGACATGACTGGCCAATCGATTCGACAACGCAAAAATAAGCCATAGGTGGTTACTTACTTGGAGTCAGCGTGCCTGCTCAGATGCAGCTTCAGATACCACAGCAGCCTGTTGTTCCGCGGCACAAACAGGCTGACAGCGAGGGCCAGTAGCTGCCAACCCTGCACGAAGCTGTAGGTAGGCGGGTTACTCTTGCAGTCCACGGAGAGGAGGGGCGCCTGGAATTAGCCGAGGTTCTGAAGACTCGTGTAGTAGTTAAGGCTTGTGTAATAATTGTGATCAGCAGGATTAGGAGCAGTCCCAATAGCATCCTGAAGACATTGGCGGACCGATTCACTTCTCCGCTTGGGAGGTGCTTTGTGCGTAGGGTGACTATCACGGGGAATTACCCTTTTTTGTGATGGTCACTCTTAGTACTCGTAGTTTAAGGACCTATTGTTCAATTATTATTTTTTTGTGCTTTGTAATCTGAACAGTCTACTAACATAGTTTGATAAGATGTATACTAACGCCACAGACAAACACATATGGATTATGTGATCCGAAATAAACATTTTTCAATAAGGTTGGAATTCGCTTGTTTTATTTATCTACCAAGTTGTATTGTATATTTCAAGGTTATGTCGGCTGGATATGTCTTATGTCTATATTATTTAGCTTGTTCCTCTGCAGACCAAGTTTGGCATGATACTTAGGCTTAGTTCATATGATCGCGCGGAACAGCGAACCGTGGATCAAAGTAAACGGATACGTGCAGTTCAAATTATCGCGCGGAAATATAAACGATAGTACCAGTTAATATTGACATAGCGCGATCATATAAACAGTGCCTTATAAAAATTATCCTACTGTACTTATATTCAAATTGACGGAGCGAATATTTTACCTATAGATTGATTGTTACAAAATATACTTTTTATTTGTCATTGGTTTTTTGGTGAATCACAGATACAATACCGTCCTTTTTTGCCTTTCTCATATGTTTAATATCTAAAGATGCTAATTTAAAGGGATAACAATAAACAAAATAAAGAAAAATATATGGAAAAGCATGTCATTGGCTTATACATATTAAACTCATAGGTACTTATAAAATCTCGCTTTAGTACTACATATATTTATTACAGGTGTTTTTTTATATCATAGATAACTTCGTATAGTTTATATATCGTAACACTACTGAAGCTAATCGCTGAGACACTCACTCAAGTTTTCGTCCCTCAAAACTTTCATGCCTTCCAAAAATGTATAATCACACCAAGGAATTAACAACCTTACTTTCCTCCACTAAAGCTACGCTTTAAGGTGCTTGTACGGTAGGCGAGCAGAGTCGAACGCAGTCGAACGAAGCAGCGAAGCACGAGTCGAACACAATTCGTCTAGTGTGGACCGACTTTCAAGCCTCGAACGAGCGCGCGGCGAGCATTTCGTTTGTGCTCGGCTGCATTCTGCCTGTGTCGGTTTTTTGACGAACACAAAGGGATTTGATTCGCGTTCAGTGATCTTTGTAGGTTCGTTGTACGTCCACACTTGATGCCGCGAACGACAAAGCTGAGAACGGCTCCGCTTGTGCTTCGCTCGTGCTCGGTTCGTCTAGCGTAGACCCGCCTTTACCTGTATCAAGCTCGGGGAGCTCGCCGCGTTCGGCTGTACGTCGCCGCTCTTGTATATTTGTATTATCTTATCACGATTCCCAAAATTCTATCTAAAAATGCCTAATCACCCCAAGGCATTAACAACCTTAGTTTCCTGTACTTAAGCTACACTTTACCTGTATCGAGCTCGGCGAGCCGGCCGCGTTCGGCTGTACGTCGCCGCTCTTGTATATTTGTATTATCTTATCACGATTCCCAAAATTCTATCTAAAAATGCCTAATCACCCCAAGGCATTAACAACCTTAGTTTCCTGTACTTAAGCTACACTTTACCTGTATCGAGCTCGGCGAGCCGGCCGCGTTCGGCTGGACGTCACCGCTCTTGTTGTATACTTGTATTATCTTATTATCACCGTAAACCCACACAAAAATATGCCTAACCACGAAGGAATTATCAACCTTACTACCCTAAACTTAAGCTACACTTTACCTGTATCGAGCTCGGCGAGCCGGCCGCGTTCGGCTGTACGTCGCCGCTCTTGTTGTCGCCGCCGACCGACGAGGCGCCAGTGTCGCAAGTGAACAGCGACTGAGTCGCGCACAGTAGCAGTTGCTGTACAAATGAAATGTTGGTGTTCGGACCGTATCACGAACGGGACTTATGTATCCGGGACTCTAGAACGTTCCGTAGAACGGAGTATTCGAATTTGGATTTCGTTGAGGGAATGTTTACAGTTGTACAGATGACGCACGGCTGATACTATGTGCGGAAAGTTGAGATTTTTAGTCTTTTAAGAGGGAGTCCAACTTTTAATTAATGAATGTTAGAAAGAGGGGTAAAGTCAGATTTAGATTGCTGAATAAAAGGGGAGATAAATATGTTTGATGGTCAGTTGCTGGGATGTTTTCCAACGGACTGGACTTACAAGTTACAATCATAAAATAATATTATTGTATTTGTATGTCCTGTGGTTTTTGTTATAAAACATTTATTTTTTCCTATTTTTATGTAGGTTTTGAAGACACATTGAATCTTTATAGAAGTAATATATAGCTACCTAACACATTTTATCTAATTTCCCAACGTATCAAATCCTGTACGGAACCGCGTTTTTATAATAAACAATCAATAGAATTATAGTAAATAGATGGAAAATTGTGGATTTTTTGCCAACCATAATTATGGTCTATTGTTGGCAGAGAGTAAAAAAATCGTCTAAAATTGTTATCTTTTGTCTCCTGGCACAGGAAATTTTATGTCTAAAAGGGGCTCTGACAACTTATGTGAAAGAATTATACAATGTTTGAATTTAGAGTTTTAATGTGATCCAAATTTCATTTTGAATAGATAGAAGCATTAACTTACGAGATTGACGCGGTGCAGTAGTATGGGATTAAAATAACATTGGACAAGATTTTTATATGTGAAATTTTTTTTACACTTTTTTAAATTCGTATATTTGTATTTTTTTTTCCTAGGAATTGTTAGTGCGAGTGCTATATGACATGTGTGTGTTCATTATCATTTCCCATAGACAGCCGTGAGGAAAGATCCCATAGCAACTTCCCGTAATTCAGATATTTACAAAAGGTTTACATCTGTGTCGATAACTAGTGCAGTGTACAGTAGGTATTCCTTATATTAACGAGTAGAACTGCATAATATGTCTTATACATACATACAAAATAAAAAACCATCACCAAATTTGTATGTGCTTTTAAACATTTGGAGTTCAGACATTTAACCTTTAAATTCTTGGAGATGGAACTTAAAATGCCTTCACATATTTAAGCAATATAAACGAAGCAAGATTTAAAAAGAGACTACATTAAAAACATATATTTTAAGATGAAAATGGAAAAACAGCTATTTGAAATATGATAAAAGTTAGCTTAGAAATAGGGTACATATCACATATCTAGTACCTACTCAAGAAGTATATATAGAAGCGAGAAAGAGAAATAGAAGAGTATAGATGAAAACTATTTCTGCTAACAAAATAATTAAAGTGAATATTTTTTCTCGAGACAATCGCATGCATATTAAATGCACTGCAACTTCAAATAGTCTCATGACTTATTATGCAGTTATATCTCGTAACTTAACCTATATACACCTACATACTTACCTTGAAGAGTTCTAGCGTATACATATAGGTATGATTGATTAAATATGGGTAAACAGACTAAAACTTGCAACATCAACCTTTTAATACAAAGGAGTTCGAACAGTGCGAAGGAAACACTAGCTATGATAGAGTATGAATGATGTAACAACAAAAAGTTCATTCCCTAAATCTATGGGACGTGGGGCAGACATTCTTGGATGAAAACTTTGGAATAAAACTAAAATTCGGGGAAAATTTACACCAACATTCCATTTGAAAGATTGCAACAACCGCTTTTTTCGTTATGGCAACATTAATTCTGTACTACTCTGTTACAACTACTCAATAGTTGTGGTTTTTTGGAGACAGGTGCAAAATAAAAAGCATTTTAATTGAATTTTTACAAACATATGCATAAAACTGCATAACTAGCGATTAATTTATAAATGCTTTTATCCGCACACACCTTTGCCCATATTAAGTAACATGATTCGGCTATTGCCTTTCCATTACTTTTTCCGCTGCCATTTTTACAACGATGTAATGGAAATCAAATCGCCGCATCAGATGACTAGATATATTCAAGTTTTTTTTTTAAATGCTGCCATAACTTGAAGATCAAGTTGGAATACAACTCTATTCCCAATTTCGTAACATTTTATACGTATAAATGCCAATGATTGAAGCCAATAAAATGTTTCCACATACACAATTCCAAATTGATCGACCACGACACTAAGCGCTTGTTTACTCGATAGCCACACAGAAAGCTTACACTTAATACAATAATGGTTTGTTAGTGTATATTTACAGTTTAACGATTGCTATTGGTTAGTTTTAGAAGCTAACTGTGATACGCTGAAGTCTAAAGCACTTTGCAGAAATGGACTGTACTTCTTAACACAATAAGATTGAAATTCATAGAACGTATTTAAGCTCAGACTTGTCTCAGGGTGTGTTTATACAGAAGAGGGTTCGTGTGAAGCTGCGCGAAGCTATCAAAAACTGACCAATGAAGTGAGGCGGAGATGACGATGATGATGTGCTCACTTTATTTTACTTTCTGTTTACACGAGTGGAATTCATAGCTTTTTTCTGGAAAATGTATTTTTGCTTTAAGTGCTAAACTGTGATCAACGTATCGAGGTACGTAAAGGATACGCCATGAATTGTCTATGCAATCCATAAAATAATCTGATCATTCATTTCCATTCTAATTTGAGAAAGTATTTACTTAGAAAATGTATCTGACATAGTAAAGATGGTCAACAATTGGAACGACTTGATCACTGAGCTTAAATATTTTTTACTAATTTAGTTAGTATATTTATGAATGTGAGGGGTACAGTACATACCATTTTCGAAGGTGAAGTGCTTAAATATATATTGTGTAACTTATAATCGTTGCTAATATGTTATTTTAAAAATTTCATTCTAAAGACGAGACCAGTGGGTTATTCACAAATGCACTTGTAAAGATCTCTTTTAGAAAATGCTCGACGTTCACTCAAATTTGACATTTTAGTTTAGTACAAGTAATGTCAAACTTGAATGCCGTTCATTCAGTTTCAGAATTCAAGCGGAATATGCATTGTGAAATGAACGACGCGACGTTGAATGAACGAGCGCGAAAGTATTCATATCCGAGTGGAAATAGGCATTGTTCAACGTGAACTACTAACAGCTACACTAAGCATCAAGAATGACTCGCTATTCTATAAGATCTGTCAAAACACTACTTTAATTAACATCTTACATATATCTTAAGCCATAATCAGTAGACAACAACGATTATAAGTTAATATCTAAGTTATTTCAGCTTTATTTAAGTTCTACTTTATTATTGTTTTATTAATTTAGCCCAGTCTACACTATTTTATGTGCTAGAAAGTAGAAACCGTGTATAAACCTTGATGAGTAACCGACATATGAGAAAAGCGTAGAAGCGTATCGCTGAGCTAAAGCTTTTGCGAATATGAAGCGATGTTTGTCATAGTATAATACATGTTTACCTAATATACATACAATAAACGATAACATACCAGTCTTTGAGTCTGAAAAGTATAACAACAGATGTCGAGTCCACAAAGTATAATTTTAATCAAATTGTTATGTTGAAATAAATAAATGTGTATTCCAAATTAGATTTTAGACTTTAACTTCAATGTAATAAAATAGAATTTAGATCGAAAAGATTTGATATATTGTGATTGGTCAAATTACATATTACGTAAGAGGTTTTTTCACAGACAAATGACTGTTTATTTTTCGATTTTAGTAAACACGTTGTTTGATAAACTATGGGTATTTAAATGTTTGAAAACTATGATTTTGTGCCATACTAAGGAAGTTTAATATCTGCGTATATAAACACGTTGTGCAGTGATAGTGGAGGCAAAAAATCAACCATTATGAATCAAATGAATGTTGAAAAAGTCGGGCCTTATGGCTTAACGCTTTGGCCGCGGCCTTGTTTTAGAAAGAGTTACTGTTAGTACTTGTTATATTTTATGTATCATCAAAAATATTTATTGAATTGGATTTGGTAATCAAAAGTTGACAATTACACCGGATCGAGAAACTTCAATATTATTATTAGTAGTTATTTCTTGTTGGTGTTCGTTACCTATGTTTTGGAAACACCAAAAGCCATGCTTATATTATATTCATAGGTACATTACACAATCAAGGAAATGACGAACATTCAACTAATTAATTACTTCGATATTTCAAAGCTTTTTTACTCAATGTCATTTCGTATGAGTGTGTAACACGCCTTATTGCGAACAGTTTGTAAAGTCATGAGCAAACTGTTCGTTGTGAGGACAGCAAATAAAACATAAATATTTCGTTCGAATCTGATGCTTCTAATTTCCATAAAATATCCGAAGAGTATAATGTCTACAATAATTATGTGAAGCATCAAACACGAACCAAATAACAGCTAAATGGGTGGTGGCCATTGATGTTGTTCCCGCGAAAATATTTAAACAAACGACATTAAGTGATCAAAGAATATAAAGATAACTTGTCCATTTTAGTACCTTTATCCTATTCATTGCTTACATACAATAATTATTGTTATGTATCAAATATGACACATCAATGCATGTGACCATTTGATCTCAAACTAATTGTTTTTAACTACCCAAAGACAACTATTTATTAAAGGAGATGTGCCCCAGAAAATCCGTGCTATTAAAAATAAGATCGGATTCTAAATTGACTCTTACAGCAGAGAAATTAACTAAAGGTCGTCATGTATGAGCTGTTGATGAAAGAGGCACATTCAGTTTAATGTTACACAAGTGCAAACAAGCATGTTGCATGTGCAAGTATTTAGATTATCAATAATCTTAAACCTGCCTGCCCAGCGTGGCGATAAACCCTCCAGACGTTCAACCAAAGCGGCGAAACAACTAGAGACGTCTATATCCAGCAGTGGATTGCGATAGGCTGACTCCACGTAAACAATCTTAAACCCGCCTGGCCAGCGTGGCGATTACGGATAAAGCCTCCAAGTGTTCATCCAAAGTGGCGAAACAATTGGAGACGCCTATGTCCAGCAGTGGACTGCGATAGGCTGACTCCACGTAAACAATCTTAAACCCACCCGGCGATTACGGATAAAGCCTCCAGGTGTTCAACCAAAGTGGCGAAACAAGTTGAGACGCCTATGTCCAGCAATAGACTGCGATAGGCTGATGATCTTACACAGCTGACTGGCTCGATGGCTCATTTGGTAGTGACCTCTGCCCTCTCGAGCCAAGGGTCGTGGGTTCGATTCTCGCACAGTACAAACATTTGTGTTCATGAAATGTCTGTTTGTTCTCTATGTAATCTGGATGTTTTCTATGTATTTATATGTATAATGATCACTAATCACCCCCTGATAGTTATTTTGATAAAAGAATTGACCTCTCTACAGATTTATTATAAGTATAGATTTAGTAACCAAGACGCAACATAAACGACCACCACAAACAAACACAACCCCAACTTACATTCTTAAGCTTGGCAGCCTTAATTAAGTGCCTGCGCTGCGCGGGCGGCGGCGTGGGCGGCGCGTGCGCGGAGGCGGTTACCTGCACGCCGTGCTTGGAGTGCGTGACCGGCGACACCTGCTTGGCCAGCACCGACGCCAGCTCGTCCTGCAGCTCCCCTACTTCCAGGCACTGCGCGAGCGCGTTCTGCGCGAGCACCACGTGGTAGTCGATGCCGGCGTGCTCCACCGCCACGGACATGAACAGTTGCACGCACTGGAATAGAGTTGTAGCGAGGGTTTGGACGGATTTTTTTTTTATAATAGCTCGACATAATGGCTTCCCTACGCTTGATGGAAAGCGAGAGAGAAGCCCAAGTCGCTGTGACAACTGGCAAGTAACTGGTTAGTTACCTGTCAGTTGCCACTGCCATGCCGCCCAACCCTTACCCTCCCACGATCTCCGGAGACCCTACTCACCAGCAGAAACACGACCCGGAGGTCATTTGGCTGCAGTATTCTATAGGGTGGAGGTCCTTCCCCGGACGGGCAGCTCAATTCGAGCGAAGATTCGCTATGCCCTACCTCTCTTAATGGTATGATGTGCGCGGTGCAGTAATTCTGATATTCAATTTGGAGCGCGCTCAAATTACAATATATTGAGGATTTTAAAATGACAACATTAGCATGCTGCGTCATAGAGAACACGAGCCAGTGATATCTATTATTAAACCAAAAATCAGAAAATAGGGAAACACAAGGAATAACGAAGTATCTGAGTTTGATTTCAAGCTCCGAGTTTCAAAACGTAACATTTAACATTCTCTATAGACAAATGGATTATAGTTTTGTAGAGTCACAATCTTTCCTGCCTTATCTCTTCTCAGTCTTATATGAAAAAAAAAACATCGATTGATGAAGAATTTGAATTGAATCATTAGATCCAATATATTAACAGAAGTAGAAATAATTCTGACAATATTTAGTATTGTAATGTATGGTATGTATCAAATATGATACATATAACTAGACTCCAAAAAGCTTTAATTACTATGCCCGAAAAGGGCGACTTTAATTTGATTTGATTTAATGATAGATTTACGAGCGCTTATACCCATAAGTAAAATAATGTACCTACTTACCTAAATAATTAAACGTCATATAAACTTTCATCTTGTTTAACGAATACTTACTTTGAACAACTTTAACGCTTCTGCTTGTAACGCCTCAGAGTTAAGTGATGTTAAAGGTGAAGTTATGTTCTCTTTCGAGTACAGCAGTGTCGGATGTCGCCATAGGACACAGTCTGTAATGGAGAGATTGAAATCAGCAAACGGACGATCATTAAATTACAAAGTTGAAGAGAAGACTGTATTTTGTGCATGTTTTCTGTCAAGTCAATAGGTACAGAAAATTCAACCTTCTGGTTTTACCAAAACGAAGTTATAGGGGGTTGAAAATGGCCTGAACTGCTTCGAGAAAAGGATGGTACGGCCGTGCCGCTTTTTTACTCGACTTGGCGGGGGCACAGCCGTGCCCCCAGATTGATATGCAGCTGTCAAAACATGATGACTAAAATTTGGACCCATATGCATTCCAATGAATATAATGCATATGGGTTGCCGACTTATTTTATGTAATTAAATATGTCAATACATATTTAATTACATAAAATAAGTTTCATCTAATAAACGTCTCGGTAAACGTCGTTGTACAGCGGGATCCTATACTTTCATATATTTTGTACGGACTTAGGGAAATGTGACGTCACGAATTTCTGTATTCACGCTTAGTGCAGAAGTCGATGTCACTTATGGAATTAACTTACAGCACACGTGTCCCCTTCTTGTAGTCTTGGGTCTTTTAAACGGAGCGTGAAACGCATATCACCTCACCATTCCGCACATCACAGTATGATCGATCCGTTGCACTAACTAGGCGTGATGCAGATTGCTCACATTTATTTTTTAAATAGAACTTACTGGGATCACCATCAGTCTCCATAAGCTTCTGTATGAGCTGCTCAAAGTGCGTGCCTTGACTCAGCCCTCCCCCGCTGACTACAGTCAAGTGGTACAGCCAAGAATCCTTGTCCGCTTTGCTCTCGAACAGCAGATACGTAGGCCCCTGGAATGAGAGTCAAGGAATTTGAGTATCGCTGGTGCAGGAGATTATTGTAAAAGCACCCTGTGGTATGGGGCGTAAGAATAATACAGAGGTAATCCTGCCTGGGGATGTAAGGGAGCATCCCATCATCTTTTCGCTCCAAGCCCGTTCATCTGCCCGTGGTGCATCCTGCCAGCAGAATAACAAAAAAAAGTGTCTGTAGACGTCGTAGTGCATGCGCAGCATGACAAGTCTGCCTGTCTCTCTCGCACGCGGTCAAGCTTAAGACTTACTATTGTTTAGTGAACGTTTACGCTACTGTATAGTGAAATAGTATAAGTGTGACTAATTGTGAATGTGCCAGCTTTCATTAACTGATCTGTAACATGCATGTTAAAGAGGTAGGGCATAGCGAATTTTCGCTCGAATTGAGCCGCCCGTCCGGGGAAGGACCTCCACCCTATAGAATACCGCAGTCAAATGACCTCTGGGTCGTGTTTCTGCCGGTGAGTAGGGTTTCCGGAGCCCGGGGGGGTTAGGGTTGGGCCGACATGGCGGTGGCAACTGACAGGTAACTGACCAGTTACTTGCCCGTTGTCACAGCGACTTGGGTTTCTCTTTCGCTTTCCATCAGGCGTAGGGAAGCCATTATGTCGAGCCACTATAAAAAAAAAATAAAAAATAAAAAATCTTCGCTCGAATTGAGCCGCATATCCGGGGAAGGACCTCCACCCTATAGAATACTGTAGACAAATGAAATGACCTCCGGGTCGTGTTTCTGGGGTTAGGGCTGGGCCGGCATGGCCCAACGGGGCAGGGGTATTTCCCTTCCCCGGACCAGGAGCGCCGGCCGCTTGTCATCTGCGGCTGGCCAGAAGAGGCAGGGATGTGGCCGTATGCTTCGGCGCTACCCGTGTCCCTGCAACTTGCTGCCCACTGGCGACACAGGGGGCACACCATGCCGCCTCCCCCCGGAGACGGCATGAAGGTGCCTAATGCATTCCCCTCTAAAAAAAAATGGGCCGGCATGGCGGTGGCAACTGACAGGAAACTGACCAGTTACTTGCCCGTCACAGCGACTTGGGCTTTTCTTTCGCTTTCCATCAGGCGTAGGCAAGCCATTATGTCGAGCTACTATATAAAAAAAATGCATACTAAACTATCAGTGACCGCAGCCACCTAGTGCTTGCGAAGTGCAAACTTCATTCTTAAGTCATCACAGTAAGGTTCTATTCACAAACACGTCTAATACATGCATAGATAAAAGTTTGTTATCACTGACCGCAGTTACCTGGTGCTGCGGATAGATGGCGACTGTGAGGTGGTTGCGAGCGTCGTCGTTCTTCTCTTCAGAATCCGAATCCGATACGTGTTCCACGTCTTCCACTCGGGCGTCGCGCATGTTTATTTGGCCCGTTGGGTTCTGTAGAGTGAGAGAGAGAACGTTATTAAGCATTTATAATAATAACCCAAGACATGCCACGCTGGGCCACTCATCGCCATCTAGCCCCAAACTAAGCCGAAGCTTGTACTTTGACTGCTAGACAACTGATAAACTTACTTAGATACTTTTTTTTTGTAAATAAATACATATTATACATAGAAAACACCCAGACCAAAACAAACAGGCATGTTCATGAACACAAATGTTTGTACTGTGCGGGAATCGAAACCACGACCCTTGGCTCAGAGGGCAGTGCTCACTACCAAATGAGCCATCGAGTCAGTCTCCACTAAACCTAATTTATACCAATGTATGGGATAAAAGAGTTGTATGTAAGGGAGAGATCTATCATCTTTCGCTCCAAGCCACCCTCGCCTAATCGCGGTGAATCCTTGACAGGCCCGGTAGTTCAATTGGTAGTGACCCCTGCCTTCTGAACTAAGGGTTGTGGGTTCCATTCCCACCGGAGACAAATATTCGTGTGATGAATATTTGTGTTTGTTCCGTGTCTGGGTGTCAGTTACCTGCCGGTGAGTAGAGTTTCCGGAGCTCGTGGGGGATTAGGGTTGGGCCGGCATGGCGGTGGCAACTGACAGGTAACTGACCAGTTACTTTTCAGTAACAGACAACAGTACAGGTAACTGACAGACAACGGGCGTTGTCACAGCGACTTGGGCTTCTCTTTCGCTTTCCATCAGGCGTGGGGAAGCCATTATGTCGAGCCATTATAAAAAAAAACGAGTTCGGATCGGGCGTAATGCGAAACCTGTCCAAGTTAAGTAAGTTAAGAATTGAGCCGCCCGTCCGGGGAAGGACCTCCACCCTATAGAATACCGCAGTCAAATGACCCCTGGGTTGTGTTTCTGCCGGTGAGTAGGGTTTCCGGAGCTCGTGGGGGGTTAGGGTTGGGCCGGCATGGCGGTGGCAACTGACAGGTAACTGACCAGTTACTTGCCCGTTGTGACAGCGTCTTGGGCTTCTCTTTCGCTTTCCATCAGGCGTAGGGAAGCCATTATGTCGAGCCACCATAAAAAAAAAAAAAGTTTAGGTTTGGTATCCTTACCTGGTCTCCGGGCGACTTGAAGTACAGGAACATCTTGCCGATGAGCACGCACCAGCTCTTCTTGGCGTGGCCATTCTTCACCTTGGTCAGCCAGCCCTGGATGGTGGGCTTGTTGTCCTCTTTGCTGAGGAGAAGCTTCGTCGCGTTCCGCCTTTGAACGTTCTGTGGATCATACGGTTTATTTTAATGGAAATTCAGGCAAGCACGATTGTCAGACGCTTTAGTATAATACTAGCTGTGCTCGCGACTTCGTCCGCGTGGAATAGTTATTTTTTTCCCCGTTTTTTTTTTTACTTTTTCCATTATTTCTTCGCTCCTAATAGTTGCAACGTGATGTTATATATCCTAAAGCCTTCCTCGATAAATGGTCTATTCAACACAAAAATAATTTTTCAATTCAGGCCAGTAGTTCCTGAGATTAGCGCGTTCAAACAAACAAACAAACTCTTCAGCTTTATAATATTAGATAGCTTTAGCAATAGTAAACTCTACCAACCACAATTTAGTTCTGAATGAATTCTCTTGAAAAAGAACCAACCGTTTTTTTTCGTTACGATCCGAAAATTGTGATTCAGTAATCACTAAATGGAAACTGAAGTTTCTGGTAGGGTGTCACAGCGACTTGGGCTCTCTTTTAACTTTCATATAGACTAAAGTGAATATAAGAGGAGGGAACAAAAGGTCATAAGAGCGCAATTGCGTCTTTGCTTCTCTTAAAACTTCAGTATTATTTATTGTCCCTTCGATATAGTATGGTACGGTATGGACAAATGGATTAAACTTATGGATTTGTAAAGTTTTGAAATGGGTGAAAAAGATGGTTCGTAAATCTATAAGATTTTGAAAGTTTAAGGGGCAGCGCCGACGACAGACTATCCGTGACGCACTTTTTAGTCTGTGATGCAATTATATGCAGTAACGCACACGACGAGCAAAAATCTGTCGCGGATATTTCACAGACTCAACGCACATGAAGATGTGCGACAGAACAGCTCTGCCGACTCTGCTCTGCGAACAGCTCTGCCGACAGAATGATCGAAGGATCATTCTGTCGGCAGAGCTGTTGGGAACTAGATGCTCTTTTCAAATGTCTCAGACGCAGACTCTATCGCACAAAAAGTGTGCCGTCTGCGCTGCACCTAAATTAGTGCAAAATTCGAAAATATAATCTCAAGACATGATTAACCGATCTCCAAATGGGCTAAAAAAATTGGTAAGTAAGAAGTTAAACTTTTTGTGAACTCACTTGCAACACCCTAATCCAGTCCTCCATAGTCGCAATGCTGTCCGCCGTAAGGTAGTAGGTTCGACTGCCGGTGAATATCTCGAATGTGGCCGCGCCCTCGTTGCGCGATATTTTGCACGCCTCGCCCAGCCCTATCTGCCCCTGAGGCTTCCTGTTCACCTCCGATTGGGACTTCCAGTAGGAGAGCGTGCCGTTTTTGAGCACGAACCTGTGTAGACATAGAGTGAGTCAGAAATGGTATTTAATAGGCTATCATGGCTAAAAATTTTAATTAGTCCGTCTTTTAGCTTATTCAAAAAATAAAAGACACGTATTTTTTTTATTTGTAAATTAGACTAAAAATTACAAAGTTATAGCCCGTTGAAATTACGCGTAAGTACACGTCACTCGGTGAGGCATTTTTACGGGGGCGACTGAAGTCAAAGACTCCCACTCCTAACTTTTGATGCCTTGTATCTTTGCTATTGTTTATTTGAATAAAAAACGAAAAAATACATGTCTTTTATTTTTGAATAGGTAAGCTAAAATACGGACTAATTAAAATTTTTAGCCATAGTGCGATGAACACTTGTGTTTGTTCCGTGCCTGGGTGTTTATATTTGTATTTAAGTATTTATTTATGGTACCTTCGTTGTTCTGATATCCATAACACAAGTGCTTAAGCTAAAAAATTTAATTATGTTAATATTTTGTTGTATGGTTGTACTACTCAATATAGCAAGCTGTGGTCTCCTGTAATTGTAGGAACACGAGAAACTGTGCCCATTTGAATGATTGTTTTATGTATTCTATTAAGATAATATGTGTGTGTCTTATGTTGGAGATCCTAAAATAAATAAATAAATACTTTGGGATTAGAGCAATGTATGTGATGTTCATCATCATCAGCCCGTGTCAGTCCATCGCTGGACATAGGCCTCTCCTAATGTTCGCCACCTTGATGTGATGTTGTCTGATGTTTATTTAGTTTGGGGCTAGATGGCGATGTGTGTCCCAGCGTCGCGTGTCTTGGGTTACTCTCACCAGCGCTTTCTCCAGGTCTTCAGCTTGCCGCCAAGCTTGGCGAGGTGGCCGCTGTATCGGGTGTACTCAATGAGGCTGGCACGATGGCTCATTTGGTATTGATGGCGATGTGTAGCCCATCGTGGCGCGTTGGGTTATTTATTTACTCACCAGCGCTTACGCCAGGTCTTCAGCTTGGCGAGGTGGCCGCTGTGTCGCGTGTATTCGATGAGGCTGGCTCGATGGCTTATTTGGTATTGATGGCGATGTGTGGCCCAGCGTGGCGTGTCTTGGGTTATTATACTAACCAGCGCTTTCTCCAGGTCTTTAGCTTGCCGCCAAGCTTGGCGAGGTGGACGCTGTGTCGCGTGTATTCGATGAGGCTGGCTCGATGGCTTATTTGGTATTGATGGCGATGTGTAGCCCATCGTGGCGCGTTGGGTTATTTATTTACTCACCAGCGCTTACGCCAGGTCTTCAGCTTAGCGAGGTGGCCGCTGTGTCGCGTGTATTCGATGAGGCCGGCTCGATGGCTTATTTGGTATTGATGGCGATGTGTGGCCCAACGTGGCGTGTCTTGGGTTATTATACTCACCAGCGCTTTCTCCAGGTCTTAAGCTTGCCGCCCAGCTTGGCGAGGTGTCCGCTCTTCTCTAGCGCGTCGTGGCGGCGCGGCGAGTCGCTGGCGGGCGGCGCTCGGCACAGCGACGCAAGAGAGGCTGACGCTGACGCCATGCTGTCGCACGACACCGCGTCCGGCGGGATCGCGTAGTCGTCCGACATGCCGGACTCGAACGATGTATCTAGAAAGATACATATCGTATCGTTAAGGAAGTTTACTCAGCACGGTGCGCCGATTTGAACATTCCTCCCTCTGTCTACGGAGACGGACGAAGGAATGATCAAAGCGGCTACGCTAACACTGGTTGGTGACGTTTATTCTGTTTAACGTCTCTTGCGATTAAAACTAGCGCGCGGTTGACGTCTGCTGGATGCTGGTGAGAGATTATATCTACTATATCTTGCTCTGTTTTGTAGGCGACTTGCTACTCGACCTCTTCACTGGACTCAAGACTCGAGTCAGACGAACTTCAGTGTCCGTTTGCGCTGTTGGTCAGAAATCAAAACTGGCGCGTGGTTTGACATGGACGCAGTAGAGATGCTGTTGAAAAAGACTATATCTACCATAATCGTACCTCTAGTCTTGCTTTGTTTACTCGGCTACCCGCTACTCGACCTCTTCGCCGGACTCAGACTCAAGTTAGTCTTGACGCTTTTCGACGGACTATTTGCACTTAGACTCGTGTCGGACGAGCTGCATTGTCCGTTCGCGGTGTTGGTCAGTTAGTACTGCTAGTCCGCGTGGTTTGACATCTGTTGGACGCTGATGAGATAGGCTATAATCTCCTATATCCTACCTATTTTCTTGTTGTTTGCTCGACGTACTACTCAACCTCTTCTTTGGACTCAAACTCGAGTCAGACGAACTTCACTGTCCGATTGCGCTGTTCGTCAAAAGTCAGAGCTAGAACTGTAGTTAACACCTTTTGGATGGATGGACGCAGTAACGATGCTGTTCAGAGAAACTAAATCGACTATATCGTACCTCTAGTCTTGCGAGATACTATATCTTGCCTCTATTCTTGCTGTTAGCTCAACCCACTATTGGACTTTTCCACTGGACTCAGACTCGAGTCAGATGAACTTGACTGTCTCTTTGTGCTGTTAGTCAGAAGATAGAATAAGCGACCGATTTGACGTTTGTTGGACGCTGGTGATATATACTATATCTTACCTCTAGTCTTGCTCTGTTTACTCGGGGAACCGCTACTCGACCTCTTCGCCGGACTCAGACTCGAGCTAGTCTTGACGCTCTTCGACGGACTACTCGCACTCAGACTCGTGTCGGACGAGCTGCATTGTCCGTTCGCGCTGTTGGTCAGTACTAGCGCGTGGTTCGACGTCTGTTGGATGGAGGCTGGTAGAACGCTGGTGAGGTTTACGTTGTTGATAGGCATGTTGATTTGGTTGGACGTTTGGCCACCTGATGAAGTCATTTACAAGTTTGTATTTACAAGAATAATAATTCATGAAGTGAACTTTCGTGTTCCTTTGTTTCGTTTAATAAGTTTAAGTTTCATATTAAGTCATGTCTAATAAGAAAAGGATATGTATTATAAAATACAAGACTCCCTAGACGATAATATCACATGGACATAGTGAGCAGCTCGCCTGAACTTGACAAATTTTAATATTGTATTAACATAAGACATGAAAAGTATGATATATTTTTTTAAAGGCAATTGCGGCACTTTTTCTCGTCAGGCCTCTTCCTCATCACGACGAAGTCCGAGTAGGATAAAATGTTTGACATGCAAAAGTATTACTACTGAATCTATTTGCAGAAATAAATTATTTTATCTTATTTTATCGACGAGAACCTATCGTGCTTATATCCTATTAAGAGTTTTAAAACTTATGCCAATGAAAATGTTGTGTGATGATGAACTATGAAATGGGCTCGTTAGTTCATTAGGATTGAATAAATGTTATTCAATCAATCTAGAATGTTATTCAAGTCTAGGATGTAAGGGAGCGGCCTATCATCTTTTCACTCCAAGCCAACCTCACCTGCCCGTGGTGCATCCTGCCGAATAACAAACGAGGCGCTGGCAACCGACTGGTGGCGGTATAACCATCACAATTGAAGGCGTAGCTAAATACTAAAGACCGGTGACGGGCAGCAGCGTCACCGGAGCAAGAAGCTACGCCCTGCGATCGCCAACCCGCCTGCCCAGCGTGGCGATTATGGGTATATCCTCCAGATGTTTGCTCTAAGTGGCGAACAACTGGAGAGGCCTATGTCCAGCAGTGGACTGTAATGGGCTGATGATGATGATGATGAAATTTCTACGGTTCAATTTTGATAGAAACAATATAACATCACACAATCATTGTACATCACAATAGGTATGTTATTGACTCTCTGACAATCAACACATATTTTTTGTGGGCACTTACCAAAAGTGTGATGTGGCGTATTATGTACAGTGACGCCCATGGACTCCTCACCGTCCGAAGAGTCGTCGGACGAGTCGCCAGTGAACGGCATGGACCTTATTTGACTAGCACGCTGCAACAAACATATCCGTCCTTTTGCTATTCTACCAATATTGTCTTAGATATGGGAATCATCGGATTACGTAATGAGTTATTTGGGTCTATTACGTGCAAAAACTTTCTTCGTGAAAAAAAAAACGGTTCAAGAACATACTATTTTTGTTTTATGAAGACTTTATAGGTATGTATTTAGAAAAATATGAATTTATTACGAATTCTTGATTAACCTCTACTAAAACGCTGTTTGGAAGTGATGGCTAATGGCGATAACACCATTAATAGCCTATAATAAAATATGATGTCCAAATTTATTAGGTACTAGCTGTGCCAGCGGCGTCGCTCGCGTGGATATCGGGTTTCAAAAATAACGGACTTCCATATAATACCCATCTATACCTTGTGCCTATGTTTTAAGTTAGACCTCTAGCAATACATTGGTGAAAACCGCATTCAATTCTATGCAGTAGTTTTCGCGTAATGCGCGTTCAAACATACAGGTTTAAATTTCTCGCGTTTTCCCAACACTTCCCGTCACTGCTCCGCTCCTATTGATTGTAGCGTGATGAAAAGTATCCTATAACCTGCCCAGGAGTATGAAGAATAATTGTACCAAGTTTCGTCAAAATCTGTTCAGTAGTTTTTTTTTCTATAACGAACATACAGACAGACAGACAGACAGACAGACAGACAGACAGACAAAAATTTTACTGATTGCATTTTTGGTATCAGTATCGATCACTTATCACCCCCTGATAGTTATTTTGAAAAAATATTTTATGTACAGAATTGACCTCTCTACAGATTTATTATAAGTATAGATAGATAGATAAAATAAAAAAACATCCAAACCCGTCCAATAGTTTCGGAGATTAAAATTTACATTTTTGGTTTCCTGATCAAATGTTTTTTGTACCGTTTGTTTACCGCTTTATTAAGTACATTTATCGGCCTATGGACCAAAAAATAGATGCCTTATGAAATTTAGATGTTTATTTTGAATTTCATGCTCTGTAATACCAAAACCTATAAGGAAAACGATTTTGGAGGTCATACACGACGAAGGGTTAAACTCACCCCTTTAACAGTGGCGTAGACGGGGACGGATATGTCCTGGTAACTGGTGGACTCGTGCATGGGCCGCGGGCAGGGCGGCGGGCTGAGTTCGCCCTCCACTGACTGTTGCAGCCCATCATCAGCCACCTGCAAATATAAACCATCGAGTTTCATGGCGGTTCCTCTCGATAGACGCGTCATTCCGAATCTTTTTCATGTCATCATCATCAGTCTTTCTCAGTCCACTGCTGCTCTCAAAACTTTTCATATGTAATGACGATATAGATACGCTTGATTCATGATATAGTGTGAATAAGTAAAAATATAACTTCTTGCCTCGCGCCTCGGTTTTGTAGAACCAACTTCCTGCGACAGTCTTTCCGAACAGCTACGACTTGGGAACCTTCAAGAAACGAGCGTATTCATATTTAAAAGGCCGGCAGCGACCCTAAACTCGGTTAGAGCTGCGGGTGTCCATGGGCAGTGTCGACTGCTTACCATCAGTCATCACACTTACTTGTCTGCCGCCTCTCGCATAAAAAAAAAAGATTTTTTGATAATTGAATAAAATTTTTCCATAAAGTTGTGGTCTATTTTACATGAAATCTATTTAAGGGGCAGCACAGACGGCACACTTTTTGTGCGATAGAGTCTACGTCTGAGACATTTAAAAAGAGCGTCTAGGTCTGCCGACAGAATGATCGAATATGTGCGTCGTGTGCGCTGAGTCTGTGAAATATCTGCGACAAATTTTTGTGCATCGTGTGTGTTACTGCATACAAGTGCGTCACGGACAGTATCGTCTGCGCTGCCCCTAAATGTAAGCAAAAATAAATATTATGCACCTTTCCGGTAAAAACCACATTTCAAAGCTGGGGTAAAATTCATTATGTTTGTATTGACGATTTATAAGCGTTTGATTCAAGTCTACATGAGTAAAGATATTTGCTATTCTATAGGAAAGTTCCTTAAGGATCGTAATAAAGCGTACTAACCTGGTATATCTTGGCCTCCCAGCTCGGGAACCTGTGTAAGGGTGGCGTGGGGGGTCGCGGCTGGTCCGAAGTGGAGCTGTCCCCGGTGGAGGACCCCCCACGACTGTTGCCTTGAACCACCACGTTCACTGTGCCCTGCCATGCTGGCGTGCGTTCTGAAGGACGAACAAATGTATCTGGATTAGTATTCAAGCTGATGAAATACCGTTAAAGAGGCCCATATACGGTACGATTCGTCTGTACGATCCCTCGCTTCAGCCCGATCGAAACGACGAATCGATAATGTATATCAAGATCGTTAACGATTTACTAGTACTTTAAAAGTAATGCGATCAATCGTCACGATTTTCATCAGATCGATCGTACAGACGAATCGTACCGTATATGGGCCCCTTAAGAGTTACCGTTAAGATAAGCGTTTTATCGGCTACAATAGAAGTCTCTACATCCTCTATATTGTATTATATTTACTTTATAATATGTATGTATTTATTGAAGTATTTTTTTTGCTGTTTAATTTTATCTATTTCTGCTTAGCCCAATGGTTGACTGGTAGAGAATGCCTTTGCGGCATTAAGTCCGTCTTTTGTACACTACACTTGTGCAATACATAAATAAATAAAATCCCCTTTGGGCCATTCATAAATTACGCCACACAAATGTAGGAATTCACAATATCAAAGTTAAAAATATGGAACAACAGGTAGTCTTGTCTTGTCAATTTCATTGTGCTACTGTGTATTTTTGGGTACGTAATAAACATATTTTTTCTTTATTTCTTTTTTCCTTACATTACATAAATGGAAATAGGAACATCGTTTGCAGATTATATGTATGAAGTGTTTTGGTAGGTTCATTATTAATTATGTAATCATCACACATACGGAATCATACATCGATACACAAATATCATAATAAGTATATCGACCCTAAAAAAAGAATCAAGTCAGGTGTAGTCAATTTAACAAAGACTTGACATTACCTCTACTCGGCGTGTATATTTCGGCGTAGTCGTGTGTTGTGTCGCCGTCCGTAGATGTGTTTGGGGTTGTTGGAAGGACCACAAGATTTTCCACTGCCGTCTGGAATAAAACATTAAACGCAATAAGCAAGGACGCTTCAAAACGGTCCCAAATGTTCAACTTCGACCTCCGGGATGTAAGGGAGCGTCCTATCATCTTTTCGCTCCAAGCCAACTTCACCTGCCCGTGGTGCATCCGGCCGAATAACAAACGAGGCGCCGACAACCGACTGGTGGCGGTATAACCATCACAATTAAACGCGTAGCTAAATACCACAGACCGATGACGGGCAGCAGCGTCACCGGAGCGAGAAGCACTCCCTGCGATCGCCAACCCGCCTGCCCAGAGTGGCGATTACGAGTAGGTATATCCGCCAGATGTTTGCCTTAAATGGCAAACAACTGGATAGGCCTATGTCCAGCAGTGAACTGCAATGATGATGATGACTTACAAAAAAAAGTATCTAAGTAAAGTATCTTAGTGTCTAGCACCCATAGTATAAGCTTCAGCTTACTTTCGGGCTAGATGGCGCTGTGTGGCCCGGCTTAGCACGTTTTGGGTTATTGCGCAGACTTACCGCTAAGTCGTCAGCTAGTAAACTAGCCGTGGTCCTCTCGTCCATTGTCCTATTCATGGTGGTTAGTGTCGTTTGGTTGGTAGCAGCTACGTTGTTGGCTAGGTTGGTAGTACCGATGGACAGGTTCCGCCGATGCCGCACGGGCGTGCTATAGTGGGGCTCTGATGATGTTATTGGAAGCTGTAAAGGAAAAGGAAGGGTTAAATTAAGAATTCATAGAAATTTTACATGGGTAGTTAAAAAGGTGAAGTAAAAGAGTAACTATCGAATTTTTCTGGTTCTCGATAGAAAACACCACATCTGGCAGGAGAATCATTTTAATTTCTACAGACGATTTCAAATTTGATTTGCTTGATTCAAGTTTAAATGACTAAAGCTTTCTTTGTTTCTATTGTAACAGCTGCATTAGTTTTTTTAACTGTCGTAGCATCCCAAAAAGAAGATAATGTCTATGCTTTATACAATTAAGTTATTGCTAATTAACTAGAACTTCAATTATAATTACTACACTTCAATGTACATTTCTTAATATTACCACTGGCAATAAGTATTATGATAATGATAGTAGTAGTAGTAGTAGTATGATTACATCAATCTCTCTACTGCTAGTCATCAAATTGGCTTACATTCTTTTTTAAAACTAGAGTTATATTAATAGCTTAAAGATTTACAATAAAAGACATTACAAAACAAATAGAATATTGATTAGCAAAATATGACAAAAAGAAAAGATTTAAGAACTTTTACTGCATACAAATAAAGAACTAACATATAAGGTTACTAGAAAAGGGTGATCTCATAGTAAAATTAGCACAGAAATAAGATTTCTAGAACAAGGTATCAAGCATGACATAAGAATGAAAGCAGTATACTCTAGTAAGGAAATAAAAACCATGATTGCATCGGACTATTTATGGACCTTTTGTTAACACACCATAAAATAATAATAAACAAGACTAAAAAGGAGGATATGGCGTAGACTAAAAAGGAGTGCATGTTAAAAAAGAAAGAAGTGAAGAATTAGCCTCCTAAGTTCATAAGTCTCTACCTGGGGCCCCTCTAGGCTCTCTGACCGTCTCCGGTTGGAGGCCAAGAGACTGGATGCTGAACGAGGCGAGCCCTCATCGGTCCTCACTTCGAGGGAGAGGCTCGCTCGTGTGGGCAGAAACTGGGGAATTAACATTTGTTACAGGACTTATGAAGGCAATGTTAGTTTAATTCTACAGTTAAGTATGGATTATATGAATGAGACCAAGATATAATGATTTAAGATGTGATTTATGGGTTGTTTGTCAAATATTTAATGAGTCTGATGGGAAAGATAAACCAGCAAGACTCTACTGGTTGTGTAAATTGTCTGGCACATTTAACTATTCATTTATAGTTACTAGTATAGCTGTAGATATATCTTTTAACAAGATATATCTATACAAAGTTTTTGTTGCTTGATTTTTTTTTTATAGTGGCTCGACATAATGGCTTCCCTACGCCTGATGGAAAGCGAAAGAGAAGCCCAAGTCGCTGTGACAACGGGCAAGTAACTGATCAGTTACCTGTCAGTTGCCACTGCCATGCCGGCCCATCCCCAACCCCCCATGAGCTCCGGAAACCCTACTCACCGGCAGAAACACGACTCAGAGGTCATTTGACTGCTGTATTCTATAGGGTGGAGGTCCTTCCCCGGACGGGCGGCTCAATTCGAGCGAAGATTCGCTATGCCCTACCTCTCTGATGAGATTTAAGAAAGTAAATTACAAAATTTAACTACATACAGCACAGTTTCTGCTTCCTTGCGCTGCTATATGGTTCCGGAGGAGCTCGAGCTGTTGATTGCACCGGTCGTTCTGTTCCCGTAGGAGCTGATTCTGCTGTTCAAGCTCACGGAGTTTGTTGGTCACCCACTCTTTGATGCGGGCCGCCTTCGCTTCCACTTGCTTCGCGTCCTGGAGTCTTAGCTGCTTCTGGAATTCCAGAAAATGGAACTTTAAAAACGGGAAATATAATTCATTACTATGAACAATATTTGTAAATAAAATACTTAATTCTCTTTGTTTTCAAATAAGAGGACACTTTATTAAAGTTGAAAGCAGTGGTCTTGAGTACCAACATTATACTGTATTATCACTAACAAAGTTAATTCTAAAGCGAACAAAACACTATATAGTAACCCAAATTCCAAAGGGCTTCCACAATACGCTCAAGAACTTCAACATTACCTTAGATTCACTGTCCATGACTTAACAACTGATTCATCACGCGGCTACACAAACATTTTATACAAATCTTTCTTTTATAGTAGGTATTCATTAAAAGTATTGAAAAATAAATAAATAAACCCTATATTCAGTCATAAAATGCATCTTTTTAACAAAAACATTTTCGTAAACATAGAAACTACGTCACACACAAAAGTGACAGCCATGACATGACAACTTAATGGATGATGACGTATAATCTTTTTTTTTAATATGACGTATAATCTGTGACGTATGTTTTTACAGCTTTGGGATCCATGTCATTTTAAGCCAGGCTTTGTGTTAAGTTTTTCTGTAGTTTTTATAGTTTATAAATTATAGGTGTAACGTTCTCATATAAATATGTATTTATTCGCATGTTTAGAGCTCTAAAATTCATTTTGTGTTCTAAAATTAGGTTTTCCCGCGCTTACCACGTAAAATAAATTATAGTAGCTAGTGCATCTAACGATTTACGCCAAAACTTCATTTAATAATATCTTTACAGCTTGTTCAAACCTAATTTTAAAACATTTGCAACATAATATGACAAAAGAAATGAAACAAAATGAAAATAACACTAAATTAGTTATGAATCAGTATACAAACCTGTTCTTCAATTTGGCCCTCTAACCGCGAGATGGCTCTAGGCGCCGGGCCCTCAGGCGCCGGCCACTCGCACAGCCGCTGCTCCATGGCGCGGACCTAGAACAATGTAAATTAATAAATTATTTAACAGTTGTCACACAATACTTATGACATGTCATATCGACCATAAACTTAGAACACCGCTTAAGTCGAAAATTGGCGGTTTTCACATTTTAATTTTAACGGACGGAGCTACTCATTGCACGTATAGATTTCAGCTAATCAGAAGCCGTAATACCTACGAAAGTTTTCTGCGTTTTGCTATTCGACAAGTTGCACGATTTTCTTTGACTGCTGTTCCTTCTTCCATCTAACATTTTAGAAAATCCTTACACGAATCCATTATGAATAAATAACAGGTAAATTATTGGTGTACATTAAGGGTAGGTACAGATGGTCCCACATCAATCTGTCAAAACAAATTTCCATTTATTATTGAACAAATTTTTGATATGAGTAACTTGTGTGGCCGTGTGTGTAGGTACACACGCGGGCAAGTGTACCCTCTCGATTCCCCACATTGCAATGAATCCAACCGCAGTATTGCGTAACAGGCGACCACAGACCACAAGCTTGAGCCCGACACACTGTTGCAATGCTCGTAAGTACTCCCGCTTGCATCACGCCTGACAAATACAGGCTGGCTTACCGCGACGCGTGTCTCGTTACACGATTAAAACTATTGTGGTTTATTGTAGACTGTTAAATAGACTTGGGGCTGTCGGGGAGCACTCTATTGCTCCCCGGATCCGGGGGCAGGGGTATTTGCCCTCCCCGGACCAGGACTGCCGGCCGCTTATCATCTGCGGCTGGCCAGGGCAGGCAGGGATATGGCCGTATGCTTCGGCGCTACCCGTGTCCCTGCAACTTGCTGCCCACTGGCGACACAGGGGGGTTTAGTGGGTATGCCCTCCCTTTTGGGAGGTCTGAGTCCCACACACCATGCCGCCTCCCCCCGGAGACGGCATGAAGGTGCCTAATGCATTCCCCTCTTAAAAAAAAAAAAAATGTGTAGTGCATTGACAGTCACTTGTCTCGGGCGCAAATGTCAGTTAACGAGCAGGACTTTGCCCGACCGTTGACAGGTGTGGCTATGTGATATTGCGTTGCCGAGCCATGTTATGATATATCTAAGTTTCCTACCATCAGCAGAGATAGGTACTACAGACTGGTTTTTCGATCACCAGATAAAGTTTAACAAATTGAAAAAAGTTAAGACCATTGATTAAAACCTTCAATAATGTTTTGGCACGTGAGTGACATTGACATTGAGGGCGTTACTAAAAAACAAAAATGTCAAAAATCAACGTCAAAAGTGACGTTTTGTATGAGCCCGCGTGTTAGTTCCGATTTTAGCCGCGTGCCAAAACATCTTTGTCGGTCTGTTATAGTAAATGACGCCCTGCCTAATGATTTAAAAATCAGACCTTGGTTTGATCAACCCTTATCTGTCAAATGACAGTATCAACAATCAACATGTAGCCGTATCAACGGGGTCATATACGTCCATGGCGGGATCATACTTACACAATGTCAATGTTAACGTCATTGACATTAAGCCTAATAAACTAATGTCTTTGAATGAACGTTTGTTAAAATTACCGAACCCGAACGGAAATAGGCATTGTGAATAGGCCCACAGATATCTGATATGGATTAAACTCTACCAATACGTACCAATCCCATTTAAGCCACCGTGCTTCGCAATGGATCGGACGGATAGGGATTGGCTTCAAACAATCAGGCAGGGGGGATTAATCGGCAATATTTGGAATTGAAACAGCCGTTATTCGAAGCGATCGGGATTATGTCCGCCCTAACACACCGCACTGATGTGACAACATTAATTAAATTACTGGTGCTGACGTTTCTGACCACGAATGTTTCGTCGGTATTTAGTAGATAACGAAATGGACAATGGTAGGTGACAATAACAAAATTGAATTGAAGGAATCAGTCTCGCAAAACACTAGCAAAGTCGCCGTAAGATACTTTTAATTATAATAGAGGTAAATTAGGCTTAAAAATAAATTCTTTAGGCGGGCCGTGAAACGGCATCTCAGTGGGCCTTCAGGGCGACAGGCGCGATTGGTTTGTCCCATTATGCCTGTCGACCTAACATTTGGACCTCACGACCGCTTACCATCAGGTGGAGTGAGGCCATACTGAATGATCTTCTAATAAAAAAAAATTTAACTACAAGAAATATGCAGAGCGTTGTTGGACCCCAGTTAAATGTCATAACATCATCATCATCAGCCCGTGTCAGTCCACTGCTGGACATAGGCCTCCCCTAATGTTCGCCACTTAGGTCGATTTTGGGCTTCTCGCATCCAGCACTTGCCAGCCGTCCTGCGCAAATCGTCACTCCACCTGGCCTGAGGGCGTCCTACATTGTAGTTAAATGTAATATCTTCGATTACATGACACATTACCGCTCTTCAAATGCGGCCTTTCCATTCACATTAAATTTTCTATTGTTTCACGTCCGATTCGGTACGTCCTTAGTTTAATCCTGATGGCTGTATTATTGTATTTAATATTTGAGATTAACTAAATTCTACCTACACCATTTACAGAGGGATAAATTAACCATATATGGACGGTAACGAATACATACATATGCGATTAAACTGGAACGATGAAGATACGAATCGTATCATAACAAATCCGCCATGCATCAACATAAATACTCACTTTCGTCCGTGAATACACTTGTGTTCAACATTCCGGCGGTTTCACGTCTCAGCATATAAGGTGAATCATACACTAGTTCGGTTTACAGTCCATAATACACATTACCCGACACGCATGGTTCCAGAGCCATAAACAGAGATTATCCGAGTTTACCGAACTTGGCCCCTTTTTGTTTTCAGATTCACTAATGTTCCGTAGTTAGCACTGTGTTAAAGAAAAATTGTCACGTTCACATCCTTATTCAATAAAAAAAACACATCTATTAACAAAAGCACAGCTGTATTGTAAAAAGATATTAATAACATAGCAGTGACATTATACCCTGAACCCCTTGTCACAAAGGATTATAGAATCAGCCCCAACGAAGTGAGTAGCTGTTAAAAAGGTTTCGCCTTTGACGAATTATACAATTCATCATTACTGGAAGCTATAAAACCCCATTCACTCTCCGCACATAAGCCGCTGTCTACTGAATAGGAGTGCTACGGCATATCTGTCTATAATAAGTGTTTAGAACAAAGGAAGGTGTAGTCGGTTGAAGGATTCATCCAGGAATAGCGCGCATTAATCACAAAAGCCGTAATTTTCTTGACTCACGACATACGAGGGGACTCGGGCAACGGCGCTTCTAAATCGGGCAACACTTAGACGGCCGAAGAAAAATAAGCAATAGTTTAGCACTTGCTAGGGGGAGCTTCAAACGTCTGACAGCATAAACTTGCAGACAAATTGACGTTTCGAATTGATCGCGGCGATATATTTTCATAAATCCGACATGAAATCGTGAGTCGTACTCTCGTGAATAGTACTATTTGTATTTGTAGTTGTAGCGACCTATAGTTACATTTATCTCTGCATCATCATCAGCGTAGGTACTGCGGTCCACTGCTGGACATAGGCCTCTCCAGTAGTTCGCCACATAGGGCAAACGTCTGGAGGATATACCCATAATCGCCACGCTGAATCTCTGCATCGCTATAACATAATCCCTAGTTCCGACTAATAACAACAGATGGGGATGTACATCTCGCGGCAAGCAATCCCCATGCATTACAAAAATACTCTGTATAAACTCTATGGAAAACCTACAATGCACATGCGAAGTTTTCATCACTGTTTAACATAATACGACAAATCAAGATGGTACATCGGACCGCGGTCACCGATCACCTAGCTCGGAGGAATTACTTCCACTTTTCATACAAGTTTGTTTGTTCCTACATGGTCAAGTTTATTAGGGCGTAGGAGCAAACATGCGACTGAGTTCATTAGCAAGCTCAGTCTAATTAAGCCGTTGGAGTGTTAGCTGCTTCCCTGTTTATTTAACACGAGTACCAGTGCTTAATTTTGTAATATCACTGTTAGGAAACAAGCGGTAATAACACCAATTGGTGCTAATTAAGTCGGAAGAGTTGTATCATCTTAACTGCTTCCATCGCACTCGTGGAGATAATATACCAATCTTTGAACAGTACACAGTTTATTAGTCACCCCGTCTCGGCTGTTGTGATTTACGTTTTGAAAATAACTCTACAGCGAACGCGTCGGTAACACCACCGGATGAGCGGTCCAGCACACTTAGTTCTATTTGTTTTTTTGACAAAAATATCGCTGGATGTAGTCCGTTAATCGAATGTGTCATCGTTGGATTTTAGAATTAGAACTAAATTTAATCTAAAGTGTTGTCATGCTAGGTGGAGTGACGATCCCCAAATGATGGGTGCCGGACGCTTATCATGTGGGCGATTTGGCATACCTACCCTCGGAGGTGGCTTATGCATTATACTTAAATACAAATATAAACACCCAGACACTGAACAAACACAAATGTTAATCACACGAATGTTTGTCCCGGGTAGGGATCCAACCGACGACCCTTGGTTCAGAAGGCAGGAGTCACTACCAATTGGTTAGGACCTTAGTCAACCACACTGTCAAAGTGCGGGTTGCTCGACTTCACACAACCTTAGAATTTCCTCCCAGGTGTGCAGGTTTCCACACGATGTTTTCCTTTTCAATAAACGTACACATGAATTGTTATTGTTCATTTTCCTTCAATCCTCGGTATTTCCTGAGGGTTTGCACCAAGGGAAATTCGTCTAACACAGAAAGTCTCCCTAATTTCCTTAGCGCATCCGCGCGAATGGGATCAGGAAATGAGGGAACCCATTAAAATGTTTCGGATTACAAATCTCCCCGTCTAGATTTCTTTGCAGGTCTGTTATTTCGTTTTGCATTGAAATAATAAATATGTTGAGAGTACAATTTAAAAAAGATATTTTTGAAAGGGTTAAGATTTGGTGGGATAACCGAAATAGGGACATAAATTTATGTTCCATTTATCCGACCTAGGTAGGGGAAAAGTGAAAAAAAAAAACACTTTTCCCTCCTAGATGGGATGGCGAGGTGGAATAAACGAAATAGGGGTTTAAAATCCGCTTGTTATACTGCCAACATTATTTCGGTTGTGTTTTAGCCAAAAGTCTATCAAACATACTTGTACTTAGCGCAAGTTCCGAAGACTCGTACAGCGCGTTTCACCTTTCGTTTCGTACTAGCCAAAACATTTATCACAACGATAAATTGGTTACAAACGGTGCAAGTTCCATAGACTTGCACGCACAGCCCGTTTGGCCTATGATAGTAGACCCTTATAGTGCGAACGGCCTAATTATGGAACATTTTGCCGGGCTCCTTGTTCCCAGTGAGATATAATCTTCCGATATATAAAGCGAGAGTCAACCGGTTTCTGGGTGAGTGCGTTCAATCGTAGTCTACGATTAGCTTACTATCAGGTGAATTGCAAAGCGCAAACCCATTTCAGCTAAAGAAACTGGAGCATAACCATACCGAACGCCTTATTCCATCGCGTCCTATATCTATCCACATGAATAGATTTGTACTAACAGTAACACAGAGCTTATGGGCGTCACCGTGACAGTGTTAGATGTTTAGTTTATGCATATAAACGAGCTCTTGACTCACACTCTGTGAAAACGAGCAGAGGCGGATTGAGGCCGAAACGATATTGAAATCACGTTTAGCAGAAACGTCATTCAGAGCTTTAGCTACATATGTTAAGGAAGTAAAATATACTAATGTTCTTAAACTTAGATGCCTACAACATAGGTAAGCTAAAGCTGAGTATAGAGATACGTACTACACATAGGTATATAGAATACAAAAATACAGAATCAGTCTTTATTTTCTCTGTAAGTTTGACCTAGGATATAAAAAGAATTTTAAATAAGACCCTGAAATATTTAGATCATTTGAGAAGTAGGTAATCAATCTCTACGTCAACCAATCAAGTAACAAGTGCAACGCAGTACACATGCTTTCCCAGTTTCCTTAATCTCATAATCCAATGAGACCACTATTCGATACGAACAGAGTAAAATCAGGCGTAAGTTTGAAATCTATCGTGCTTTCTTAAGTATTAATGCTTAGATTTGTTTGCAGACTAGAAACAGACTTACAATATTGGCGTTTGGATTACACACAATTAAAGTAAAAGTTTTTTTTTATATTAGGTACTGTTGGTACACTACACGTGGCTTGTTTGATGTTACATGGTAACCGCCGCCCATTGATATAAACAGTAATAAGATCTATGAAAGAGCTGTTATACAGTAATAGTTCACCCAAGATTTGGCTAGTGTCAAATTCAAGAAAATTATAAAGGTGTCACGATCGGCTAACTTCTTAGTCCATTCTCCAAATGCCCTTCGTCTAGTCCGGTTCTGTCCGTGAAAGACAGTTTATTTGCCCTCCACTAGTACAATCACCTAGTGTACGGAGTCGGCGCCCGCGCAGCCAGAAATAGATCAAAGCCGTCACGATCCGAATCGCGATTGGAAGTGTCTCCGACGCGAGACATCCGGAGTTCCGCGTATTTGGGTCGTCGAGAGTTACGCGGAATACGATGCGTGTGGCTGTTCAAATTGACCATTTTGGACGGCGATGACAAACAAACATATCGAAGCACTACTTAACGCTGCGGTAGGATATATACCTACGTACAATCTATGTATCTACATAGAAACTTCCCATCAAAACTGTCCGTTCTTTTCCGCGTACATGCAAGGTCAGGAATGAGCTCCAAGCCGCGTTGTTTCATCAACGCTACGACATTTGATTTTCTTCAGACGTGGTCTAAAGAGAGCTTTATCCTCTTGGTTAGCTGTGATCCTGGCATTGCAGAGTCTATGAGCAGTCCGATAACTATTTAACATCAGACAGCAAAAAATCGCGTGTGTCTCTTTGGGCTGCCAATGAAACACAGTAATTGGGGCGTGCGTTACATTCGCGATTCTCTTTAAATTCAACTCCATATATTTCAGGATGATTTTATAAGTAGAAAATTAACGGGTTTGCTTTAAATAAGTAGGTAGGTTACGCCATGATCCGTTATTATAATTTATTGACCATTTACGCAGCAGTAACTTAAAGTAATCAACTTGTAATCATGTCACAAGATCCAAGGACCTTTGTTATGAAACCTATGCGTACATAGCTCAAGAATTCAGATGCGCCAAATAACCTATTGATAAGAGTACAAGAGATGTATTTTATATATTTCATCTCTTTCGCCCAGACCCCTAAAAATTAGCACTGCTACATTTTCCTTTAAAACACAAAAGAAAGAATAATTATTAAAACAAACGATTTCTCACTACGTTGCTTTCTAAATGAAATAAACTACAATAACTCCCTAGAGGCCGGGAGGAAACTTAGCCCTCTATGGTAGCGCATAATGCAGAGGCGACTAGCATTTAATTTATTATCTTTGGGAGCACACGGCTCTCTGTAAGTCTCCGCTTACTTAGGCTAACTTAATTAGAACTTGAGATGTAAGAAGTTGTTGTGGATAAAAGACTACGTACTTATACCTACATACCAACCTATGCTGTTATATATGTCACCGGAAAATAGCAAGAATCGTAAGTTGATCAATTTCCTAGGTAGTTGATTAACTTCCGGAAAATAATAAACGGCAGTTGAAATGTATTATTTAACGTATGTATTTTAGTAAATTGATCATTTTACGGGGTCTTCCCGTAAAATCATCCGACGAAGGTGAGGTGAACGTTGATTGGTTCAATGGCTCATGTAGCGTTATCCCGGCAACCAATCATGGAACAGTGTATTAATATACGGGTAATTGTGCACCGTTAAATAGTACATTGAGCAACGATTGGCCCATTTAAGGACGATTTTACTTGTGTCAAAATCGTAAATTATTAAATGACTGTCAGGCTACCGTAAATTGATCAACTAACTGAAATCCATTGCGTTAAATAATACATTTCAACTACCGTTTGTTATATTCCGAAAGTTTATCAACTACCTAGGAAATTGATCAACTTACGATTCTTGCTATTTTCCGGTGACATATATATAGAGTACTAGGTGCAGACCACGGATTTGTCCACATGATTGGTAAATCTTTATAAATCATAGCTTATGTGTCAATCTGATGTATCTATAAGCTGTTTTACTGAAAATGTTCATTGAAATCCATTTAGTACTTTTCGCGTGAAAGAGTAACAAGACAAACATTCGTTTATCCAACCATCGAAACAAATTCCGCATTTAAAATATGAGTAGGAACGGTAACACATTAACTGTCATGGGATTCACCGTCAAACAAATATATTTTCTATTGTCCCTGATTTCACAGAAGTTAAGCAGGCACAGCAGGCTTAGGAATAAAAATAGCCAAATTAGTTCAAACACCTTTGACGTGTCATGAATTTTATAGTCCGTCGACTTCGATGGCAGTGTATTTAGATCGGTATTCTAAACCGTTTGAAACAAACTGGGTAATCGATGTGTCCTCGTTTAGAGAATTGATAATTGACACTCGAAATTAATTAATTGTGAATGGTGTCATCGTCCCTTTTATTCAGAATTCATCGGATTCATCATTCAGAATAAAATAAATTTCGTTGTAATGTGTCATATATTTCCCGTGTATTGCTAATTTGGAGCACAGTGTGCTCCAAATTAGCACAGTAAGTACGAGTACCAATTTTTTTTTATTGGCAACAAAGATCGAAACTATTCGATTCGAGTACACTTATTCAAAACATATTTGCAGATTGGCGGGAAGTAGTTATTGTTTTTTAAAACTATAGATTTGGTACCGCGCAGGCAGTATGTTTGAAAAAAAAGCGATTGTAGTAGACAATACTATTGCACTTTTCGTAAACAATAGGCATAATAATACAATTTTGAAACAATTGTCCTCAACTACTTAGTTACATTTGAAATTCGAACGCAACGCTAATCTATGAACATTCAAAACGTCATGTCATGACAATTTACAGTCTGCAGCAAATGACTCTGCGGTCTGCGCTAACTTGGGCGAAGTTAATTAGAACTTGAGGAAGTGCCGGATGTATGTACCTACCGTGTGGAGTTGGAATTATTTAAAATCAAACAGCCTTAATTGTACCTACGGTAAACAACAGCTCATGTTAATCTCAGCGAGTAGGTAAAGTGTCGAAGACTACCGTTGCCAGGCGTCCGATTCACGCCGGACATACCTACCTAGTTTGGTTTTTTTTAAATGTGTGTTCGGCCAAAAAACGTTGTTCGCCTTTGGTGAGGCTTTTTACATTCTGCAAACGAGCGAGCTGAATTTTAAAACGTTTTAAGTTTGGTTAGTCATAAAAACATTTTTGTTTCATTTAAGGACCTTTTTGTCGTAACTATAAATATTGATTCACAAAATCCTCAATCAGAACCATGACATACCCGAATGTCGTGCTGAACTGACTGATCTATAGATCCGGTTATAAGATTTGGCTACCTGGCAACCCTACCGAAGCCTATGGTAATTTATTTAGCAATTACAAAGTCGGAGAACTTAACAAACATTTGAATTTAAACATAAGGTAGAATTACACTGTAATGCATGCAATAAGTAAGAAGGTGTGTCTGTTAAAGAAATTCCTAGCATAAAATATTTTATTATGGTGTAAGTAGGTAGGTATCATAGGGAGTTTGTGTTACAGAAGGTACCTACATTTTAATTTTAGAAATACAAACTGCCTTCTGTCTAGTTGCTTTTAAAAATATGAACACTCGATAGATAAAACAATTCAATTATGAGCTTTAAATGCGAAATCTTTTACTTTCTTCAATTGCCTTTCATGCTTTAACTACAACACTACCGAAATTTTAAAATTCGAATAAAAAAACACAATTTGACAAAAACCCGCGAACAAAAAAGGCGCGTTCACACAGATAATAAAGAGGCAATCCCCACGGTACAATTCATTTGCCGGACCGTTTACTTTTTTAATCGGAATCGGGCTAAGCAGTCGAGGCGCAACGTGCGCGCTGTATGCGGCGCGGAAGCGAACTACCGAGCCGAGGATATCCTACAGGACGTGCCGAGTTTGCTTATGAGGATCGATATTTACATAGTGCTTTTAATATGCAACTGTTTGGTTGTTAAAATTTTTAATAGAATACGTGAGCTGTAGATAGATTATATGGGGAACATTCCTTGGTGATTAATTGGTGGTACTTATTTTACGATCGACATTATACATTTCTCGAAGGTTTATTGAAGGTGTCACAAGTTTATATAAAAGTATGCGTAATTTAAAATTATAATCTAAAAGGCGCTGTTTAAACTACCTAAGTTGAATAAATGAACAAATGACATTAGAATTTTTTAGTACAGAAAGCATACTTTCTTAACTTTGGGAACTTTTTGCCACCAAGGCATACCTTATCTTCTAATTTCTTGGTGGCAAAAAGTTCCCAAAGTTAAACAAAACGTTTGAAAAAATTGCTTCATGACTGAATTTGGCGATGAAATCACAAAAGTTTGATACAAAACTTTTGAATGTCTTCAATGGAAGTCATCAGCTGTCGAATCGCCTGTCCCTTCGTCCTTCGTCTAAATCCGTCCGATTTATAAATAACGGTGACTGAATTAAGCTAGCCGGTGCACCTAAACAAAGACGGGGGTCTGAATCAGTATTTCTATGGGAAAAGAACAACATTTCAACTATTTTAAAGCTTTTTATTACTTTGGAATACATATTTAAATACTATTTTGATATTTTACATGTAAGGCTTGTTCACGAATTTTAATTTCTAAATCCCTGAAAACTGACCACAATGGAATGTGATATACCACAGCCTATTTAGTTTCTTTACAAAAATATAGACTTGGGATAAACGTTTCTTAAAAAAAATAAACTTCTAAGTAGGCCTACAATGATTTTTTTTAACAAAAATTATTAATTTTGCTGCATGGCATAGGCCTACCAATGACAATAAAAATTGTCATTTGAGATAACTTGCCACAGTCCACTTTTAATTTTTAAAAGCACGGATTAAGTTCCTTGGTTCAAAAGGAGAAACCATTTAATATTTTAGCTTTTTCTAACTGATTTATTTTAATGTTAAATCCACGGAACTTGAAAGGAAAAGACCAGGGTCACATGGGCACCGCATACCACACTATAATGGGCATGGAAACGGTAATCCTCGCCTTGTGAATAACTAATTCGTCCGAATGGGGCTCGGCTCAGTCGGAAGGCGACTGGGGATTCTCTTTGAGTACCTACACCGTTTGCCATTTGTTTTTCTCTTCCTGCTTTTCTCTATGTAATAGGGTTGTTTATGGTCAAGGTATTTGAATTATAAGTGGAAACTTGTACCTAATTGAGCTTGTTCTGTAATTAAACTCAGCGGTACTCAATAAACTAGCGTAGGATTCCCCAAGTATGCCTAAAATAAAATAAATAAAATAGTGTAACATACTTTTAAATTTTGAAAAAACGAGATCCTTTCTTATATTTTGACTTCTTAGATTTTGATTTCTTTGTTATTGATAAGTATAGACATAGAGACTAAACAATCTCTATGTACTTATTAATAACGTCACGTTTTTCCGGCATTTAGTGGAATAAAACGACCATTTTAAGAAGCCTCTTTGACAAATATCACCTTTACTTTTCTGATGCATTGGTATGAGTGGTATAAGTGGTTCAATAAATGGGTAGATGCTATTGTGCTTACTCAAGATGGAAGGGAGGCAGGGAATACCCACTAAAAGCTCTGGTCCCTCCTTTTGAATCTGGTCCGACGCAAAGGGATGGCGTCTAGGGTCCTATGAAACATGCCTCCAAGAGTTACATACGAGTATACCTCCTAGAGAGTAATGTATAATGCTTGAGAGCTTAGATAACGACTTAAGTGCTCTGACTAGCTCGGTGGCTCAATGGGTAGTGACCCCTGCCTTCTGAACCAAGAGTCGTGGGTTCGATACCTTCTCGCGACAAATATTCGTGTAATGAACGTTTGTGTTTGTTCCGTGTCATCATCATCATCAGCCTATTGCAGTCCACTGCTGGACATAAGTCTCTCCAGTTGTTCGCCACTTAGGGAAAACTTCTGGAGGTTATACCCATCATCGCCACGCTGGGCAGGCGGGTTGGCGATCGCAGGGCGTAGCTCCGGTGATGCTGCTGCCCGTCATCGGCCTGTGGTATTTAGCTACGCCTTCTATCGTGATGGTTTTACCGCCACCAGTCGGTTTGCCAGATTTGTCTGTTCCGTGTCTGGGTGTTTATATTTGTATCTAAATTTATATTTGTTATACCTTCGTTGTTCTGATACCCATAACACAAGTGCTTAAGCTACTTAATTTGGGATCGGAGCAATGTAGGTTATGTTAGAAAAAAAAGTGCTGTTGCCGTCTCATTTTACTGAATTACAAAACGTCAATTACATTCGCAGTATTGCGACTAACGACAAATCCACGTGACACTCCCAAGACATCCTGACGGTACACACGCTGACATAAACAGTCGCATTACGGCGACATGAAACAAGCAAGCTTTGAGAGCTTACGCCTGTTAACGGTCGTCGTGTATGTAAATCGCACAGAAGTGACGTATCTGAATAATTATAACGACCTAATTTAAATACTGCGTAATTTGGGACTAATTTTGTACATAATTTCGTTAAATTTCCAGAAAAGATTGGCTTTTGTTTTTTTAGATTGCTTTTTTCTAAGTTATCACTGACGTAAAATGAAAAGGAAATATTTATAAATATCAGGTTAAATATTTTTACAAATATAAGTTGAAAATTAAAAATATTTATTTCAAGATCGAATAAAAATTATGATGTTAAGATATTTTTTTCTAAGGTAACAAAACATTGGAATGAAAGCATTTAACAATGCGCAGTACGACTGCCAAGTGCTGAATGCGAGAAGCCCAGGATCGATCAAAGTGGCGAACATTAGGAGATGCCTATTACCCTTAACATTAGGAACATTAGGTCCAGCAGTGGACTGATACGGGCTG
The DNA here is from genome assembly GCA_031163375.1 of Conogethes punctiferalis. Taxonomy (NCBI): domain Eukaryota; kingdom Metazoa; phylum Arthropoda; class Insecta; order Lepidoptera; family Crambidae; genus Conogethes; species Conogethes punctiferalis. Next base: position 13,469,714 of record CM062088.1, read on the forward strand.
ATGATGATGACGATGATTTAAAAATGCAAATACTTTTAAAAGTTTATTTAATTTCTAACACATACTTACTTGATTATACTGCACGATAATAGCAAACTTGAAATTTAATAACAGGTAGCACTATAAAGTACCTACTAATGCAGATAGTCATTTAGGTACGTCGCTATATCATAAACACTGCACTGCACTACAAACAACACCATAAATATTTTCGTTCCACAGATTAAAAACGGAAGGAACATTAAAATGGCGTCACATCCTCTCTTTATTGTACAGCGTCGCGTCTAGTGTACGGCTATCTACTATCCGTTATAGCTTAACCTTACCCCATGACGCATCTTGGATGTTGTCCAGGCTTTGAGGCTGCGTCTGCCAAGGCTAGGTTCGCCTTGAAAATAATCTCAAAAATGCTGGAGCTTTTGTGCCAAGTTTGGCGATTGCTGTCTGTTTTGATGGACCGCTCTCTAATCAGAGTTTTCAAGGCTGTATAGTGGTATAATACCTTTGCGTGAACTTTTTGTGTAGTTCGCAAAGATATGCACTACTTTGGCGTTTGTAAAAAATGTTTGTAATGCACATTTTTAATAAACATTTAGTGGAGCTACGCCCTGCGATCGTCAACCCGCCTGCCCAATGCGGCTTGGCGATTATGGGTACAGCTTCCAGATGTTTGACCAAAGTAGCGAACATTTGGAGAAGCCAAGGATATGTCCAACATTGAACTACGATAGGCTGATGATGATGATAATGGATAACTCTACGTTAGGTTTACTATCACTATAGCGAATAGTCAAACTCAACTTTGATTACAAAAATGAGCGATAAATCAAAACTTTCTTTATCAAGATCAACGTTATACGTTTGTTTTTCTAAGTAACATTATTTACAACGAAAACTTCTATGTTTCTTACGAAACTTTTGCCAATTTTTCACTGCGGCCCAGGGCTGTCGCGCCCTGAATTGTATCAAAAAAGTTACGGCAATTTAATACTTAACCGCCGATACAAATTTAATGTGACCTGTTACATATATTTCTTTAGCAATATGGGGCAGACATATTGATTAGTAACTTAAACAACCCTAAATGTGGGGTTAGTAGCACCCCTGTTGATGCCTCACTGACTCATATGAAGGGATGTCTTAAATTGCCAGGGGATTCTGAACTCTATTCTCTTCGTTTTTGCGTAATTATAGCATAAATGTTAGTTTGGGAAAGGCGGTCAAATATTTGACCATTAAGCTGATGAAGTTTTATTAAAGTAAAGACGTGAGGAATCGTAAAAGCATATACGATATAGCCAAGTTTATGTTTAGGGTGTGGGAAATCACAAATAACACTTGCAAAATTATGTGTAAGTGGTATTTCTGTTAAGTTGGAACACCTTGTTTTGCTATGATATGTAAGTATAATTATGGGGATGTAAGGGAGCGGCCTATCATCTTTTCGCTCTAAGCCAGCCTCACCTGCCCGTAGTGCATCCTGTATAACAAACGACGCGCTATCAACCAACGGGTGGGTGGCAGGGCGGAGCGAGAAGCTACGCCCTGCGGTCGCCAACCCGTCTGCCCAGCGTGGCGATTATAGGTATAATATCCTCCAGATTTTTGCCCAAAGTGGCGAACAACTGGAGAGGCCTAAGTCCAGCAGTGGACTGCAATAGGCTGATGATGATGATAATGTTTTTCTATACGATATGTGGGACCGTTGGGACGATGACTTGAGATAGATGGCTGACCGAGGATCAATACAGATTGTCCAGGATCGGGATGGTTGGCGTTCGTCCATCGGAGACATGACCAGCCCAGTTCCACTTCAATACACAATACACAAATCTATACTAAAATCTATCGTTTCATCATGGAAGACTATAGAACTTTCAATACCTAAATAATGATGGCTAGACATTTTTCCCAAGATCACTAGACGTATACTTGTACGCCTATTGATCTTGGAAAAACAGCTCATGATGTGGATAAAAGACGAAATAAGAAAATATTCCTTCAACTATAATACTACTAATAAATATTAGCCAGCAAGCATCGCAAACTCTCGAGATATTTAATTAAAATGGCTTTGCGGAACGTGTGTTCACACTGCACCAGTCAGCTTGTCGATGCAATTTTGAGAAGGAAACTTCTAGCTAAAGTCTTATAAACTATTTTAGAGGGAAGCGTTTTCACGTCCTAGCTGATATGAGAGCCATGAGTCATGATATGAAAGTTAAGTAAGAAATATAGTTGTGTATACCATGGAACTAGCATATAAAAACAATGACAAACTAATAAAAACAATACTTGAAAGGAAAGTAGAAGGCAGGAGAGGAAGAGGAAGGCCATGACAGATATATGTACCCAACAATCGAAGGAAAAAGTTACATAGGTACAGGGAGTTGAAGGTGCTGGCCGAGTCCAGGGAAAAATGAAATTGCTCCACTGACAAGAGCGGGGCTCTTAAATTTTGAATGAATCAATACCTTGGAATTTATGACAATATATCTTTAGCAATGACGGTTCAACTTATGGCAATTAGATGTGTAACTAGCTTAATTAATCAGCGTCACCGGTACGAAGAGCTACGCAATGCGATCTTCATCCGGCCGGCCCAGCGTAGCAATTACTGGTAAAGCCTATAGGTGTTTGCCTAAAGTGACGAACAATTGGAGAGGCCTATGGCCAACAGTGGACGGAGTCTGATGACAATGATGATGATGAATAGTCGTGTAATAAATATTAACTAGCAAACCTATCTTCGTGGCTCTCTAGCTAATTTGAAGGGAGATCTAAAGTATGCTAGAACATTCTGACTGACTGTACATTCAACTAGCGCGTAACGTAATACCTGCAGAACCAACCTTGCGCTCATTACTACCCAAACACCTGATGAATGACTTGATAATAGAGTAGTAATGTATAATGTAAGTGAATGCAAATGTCGGTACAACAAAGCGATGTTCCGATGCTTCTCGCATTGCGTGGTCGTCGCCTGTTCGGCGCCGGCGTAGGTTCAACGTGGGTTAAGGAACGCTTTACCGTCCTCGCACAATGTACGCCAGAGGCTAGAGACTGTGTTTCCACTATAGAGGAACGAGCGGAGACGAGACGGAACAAAATCCAATGATTATGAGCTTGCAATAGATTTATGTGTTTTTTTTATAGTAGCTCGACATAATGGCTTCCCTACGCCTGATAGAAAGTGATGCACAAGCCGCTGTGCTTCACGTTCTACGCTGTGACAACGGTCAGTTACCTGTCAGTTGCCACCGCCATGCCAGCCCAACCCTAACCCCCCACCGGCAGAAACACGGCCCGGAGGTCATTTGGCTGCGGTAGGTATTCTATAAGGTGGAGGGCCTTCCCCGGACGGGCGACTCAATTCGAGCGAAGATTCGCTTTGCCCTGCCACTCGTGCCCGTGTGGTTTCCGGATTTAGATAGGACCACCCCGTCTCATCTCGTGGGTGTCGTAGAACACGACTAAGGGAATATCAAGGAACGGGCAGCAGTTTGACTGGGTACAAATAAAACCTACTGCGGTCACTACCCAGTAGGTCCAACTGTTTATTCTGAAAAAAGAAATCCTCCAGATACGCATCAGGTCCAACTGTAACGTAATTGGTTGGTTTCGACATGTCACTAACATTTACATAGCAACTGACCAATCAAATGATAGCTGGACCGCAGGCTTACATAACGCCGTCTGTCGAATATTTCATTTTGAAACACCCTCTTTGAATAAGATTGGCGTAACATGTTGAGCTTCATGGCAGGTTGAAATCCATGGCAGTATATAACAACTAGCTTTCCGCCCGCGACTTCGTCCGCGTAAAGTTTTTTTTTCCAAAATAAAATTGTGCCTATGTTACTCGTGGATAATGTAGCTTTCGAATGGTGAAAGAATTTTTAAAAACGGTCCAGTAGTTTTTGAGCCTATTCATTACAACCAAACAAACAAAGTTTTCCTCTTTATAATATTAGTGTAGATAAGACTTCTATTATCTTCATCGTTTATAGTCTTATCTTAGTGGTAATATCTCTCTCTGTACTCGTAACGCTACACCGTTCCCTAGTGGAAACATAACCTTAGCAGTTTTGAGGCGTTGGCGTGGAAATACGAAAGCAAGGCTGCGAATGTATGCGAATGGGGGCATTAGTGCACACGATATGTTTATTTAAATTACTGCTACGATTCTATCCTAGATCTCTTAATAAACATTTTTTATCTCCAAAACTATTCAACATATTTGATTTAGTTTTCCCGATCAGTGGTCCAACCGTTGTGTTATGCGACGGGTAATTAAAACTATCCATGGTCTGACTGGTTGTAAAAATAAATTACATTTATGGATCAGTAGATAGGTAATGATAAAACAGCCAGTAACATATGTATTTGTATTTTTTGGAAAACCGAAGAAGAAACGTTAGTGAATTGTTATAGGAGCCTTACTCATTATTGTATAAGGATCTGTGATGACTAAGAAATAATATCTATCTATGTGACAAAAATAATGAAGTCCGAAATTATATTCATAGACATAAGCTTCATAATAGACTTTCATAAGGTTTCGTAGGAGGTAAAATCACCCATTATCCGTGCTTCAATAAAATACTAAAGTATATTGAGACGTGTATAGTATTGATCTCAATATTTTCGTGTATCGAATAGCATTGATCAAACAGAACAATCGATTTATTGGTCCCTTGATTGTTCCAGTCGATGTGTCTGCCATGCTCTGATAGTTTTGACAATGCCAGCCAGTAAGTATCGATATTATGAACGTTCATTTGAGCACGTTCGGAGTATGACTTTATTATTTTATGATATGAGTAATAACTAGTAACTACAAGTATATCTAAGGGTGTTTAGAAGAGTTGTTCCGATCAAAGATCTGTAGAGAAGTTGCCTAATCGTTTTATAGTTTAAAAGTGAAATGATCACACGATTTTCTTACAGTTGTCTTCAAAGTGAGGTTTTCAAAACGTTGACTAGATTTAAATTTTGATGGCACCATTGTAAGCGTTATGCCGCGGCCACACATTGGACTTAACTTTGCGTCCAAACACTGTCCAATGTCCAATAATAACGCGCTCAATGTCTTCATTGTGTCAAAGTACCGATACACACATTGGTGGATTGGGCGCAAAACGTTACGTTTTGGTGCAAATATCTCCAATGTGTAGCCGCGGCTTCACATTAAGCCGTATGTAATATAACACATGGATGCTGTTCGCCAGCTCTCGTCGCAGCAAGTTAAGATTCACATGAGTCTCATTCTCTGGTCGTGAAGATTAATATTGTCCTGTAGCTGATTATGAGAGTGAAGAAACAGAATAAGTACCTACTAGTTTGGCTATATGACCGAAATTTGATCTGGCTGGAGACATTAATCTTCGACCCGGCCTAATGAACTATTGCCATAAAAAATGCTTGTAGCTAGTACAACCTTTAAACGTGAGGAAATCGCCTCATATCTTACGTATGCAAAAATAAAAAGCATATCAACTGTTCTAGTTCCACCGCCCATACCGTTTTGCATTTTATGGGCGGAACCAAAGGGGAAGCCATGAGTAATACATAGGTAGATATGACTAGGTAGGTAGCACCTATTGTAGCGGTCACGAGGTATTGTGGTTTAATTAAAATTGACAGGTGACTAATGTCGACTCATTTTTCCCTTTTACTGTTCCTGCTTTGCATAAACGTTTCGCATTTGGAAAACGAGGTCTTTCACTCTTAATATGAGGTTACGCCTTTATGACTAGTATACCCGAAGCTTTTGGAGTACTGAAATAAGGTTTATTACATGACATATGTAGGTATATAGGCCCAGCGTTCAGCTGTGAGATAAAATCATAGCGCAGTAAAAAGATCGCGATTTAAAAAAGCGCTCGTTTGAATGGTTTTTTTGTTTTCTTTTTTGTTGTTTTCTAGTAATGTACCTACTTAATGTTTTTGTTGTTATATTGTTGAGATTTTAGATGTACAAATAAAACATATCTCTTACTTCTTAGCAACCACGGCAACTAGATAATAGAATGTTACGTATGACTTCCTTGACTGTTTTAATAATAATTTAGGCTTTCTAATAGCTTACTATCTAGAGTTAGGCAGCAATATGCTCTATAACCTTGTAAAAAGTTCAGAACACACAATAGAAACTACAAGTCCAACAAAGATACCTAACCCGTGAACAGCAAAACAAAACTAGTTTAGTGAAGACGCTCGAGGCGCTGCTTTTACTTTAGATCGGAACATTTCCAGCTTAAAAAGATAACTCGCTCTTGCTGAGAATCTAGATCTACAGATCTACGTAGTCGTTTCTTCTGCAGTAAATGTAAGCTTTTTCGGCATTTCTTCGTCGCAATTTAAAATAAATGAACCAGCTGGTCGTCTTAGAAACATCTGTAAAAAATTCTGTTGCGTTTCGGGTTCAGGCCGTTTATACTGAACCTGAAACCTATTCAAAGACAACACTAACGCGCCGGTCGCCATTGTAAATGCCTTACTTCGCACAGTGTTATTAGTTTTCATAGATAAGTATTGTTTGTGAGTACGGCGGGTGTTAGAGCATAAGAGAGGCATGAAGGGAGCGCCCTCAATCTCATAATTTCTCTCCAAGCCTACCTCACCTGCCCTTGGTGCATCCTGCCGAATAACAAACGAGGCGCTGACAACCAACTGGTGGTGGTATAACCATCACAATTGAAGGCGTAGCTAAATACCACAGACCGCTGACGGGCAGCAGCGTCACCGGAGCGAGAAGCTACGCTCAGCCAGCGTGGCGATTATGGGTTATGTATTGTATGGGATAGGTATTTCCCTAAGAGCCCTAAGTGGTGAACCCTAAGGGAAGCCTATTTCCAGCAGTGTACTGCAATAGGCTGATGAATTGAATCGAATTGAGAGGTATGAAACTGGCCTTAGGGTTTTCATAAACAAACAAAACACAAAACAAACACCGCATTGCACCCTGACGCGATACGCTCCCCATATTGTTATGTCCCCGCGATAGGCTGCAACATTAGCTGCAACACAAAAAGGGCACATTTGGAGCCGGTCCAACTGCAGACGTGTAACAAAATGAGAACTGGAGGAAGCAATGTGCGCTTCATTGAGAGCTCGGCCACAGGAGAGATGACAACAGTGAGGTAAAAGGGTAAGGGTTTGGATTTCTGTGTGTGTCGGGACGAGCTAATGGTTAGGGAGTCGGAGGTGATAGGTATAATTATCTACTATATAAAAATAAGTCGGGTTTTCCTCCCTGACGCTATAACTCCAGAACGCACGAACCGATTTCCACGGTTTTGCATTCGTTAGAAAGGTCTCGGGCTCCGTGAGGTTTATAGCAAAGAAAATTAAGGAAAAAAAATTTTACAGCCATCTGGTGGCGAAACGGAGTTCGCCGGGTTTGCTAGTTTTTTCCCAAGTAAGTAGAGCACTTGTGTCATAACACAAGTGCTAAATAGATTATAGTAGAACATCATAGTGGAAAGGCACCGTTCATTAAAAAAAGTAAGTAGTTAGCGAAAGTAAACAAAGCTCTTACCTCTCTCCCTCCCATACTTACGTAAACTTATCACATTCTTTTTAAAAGAAAGAGGTGTCTCAAAATTTACTCGTATGTATAAATCATAATTTTGCATCGAACTTAAGGTGCCATTTCCCAAATGGGTCAAATTTAATGGATTCTTTCTGGTGAACATGAAGTATCATGACAAATTAAACATCACATAACTTTTTTCAGAAAACGAAAGAGTCGTCTCAAAGTTTAGAGTCTCTAGTAGGTATTTTTTCAATTCCTCTTCTTCTTTTCGTGTCAATGGCAATCAAAATCATATAGAACCCATCCAAAACTTAGCGACGCCGCGATCCGCCGCCTTTTTTCAATTAATTGGTAATTATTATTTTTTAGATAATTTTAATAGCGCTCGTTTATTCCCTTAATCAGTTCTAAGCGAGTGTCTAAGAGTATGCAATATTTGCTTGAATCCATGTTTCCATGCAAAGACAATGTGCAAAGTTGCCATAAATGGGTAAAAAATAAATGATTAATGATGACATAATCATCATCTAGACCCTCCTACCCCCATGACAAAATAAGCAAAGCAGAGAAATCCTCGTAGTAATTAGAAGTCATTACGACCCGGGCGCACAATCAGAACTTTATTAACTACACGCTTTGGCTGTTCTATGAACAAACTTACCAGCCTTATTCAGGTCGTCGCTTACTGTACCTTTCTACACTGGCTTGGAAGTTGTAAAATGTACAACGGATGACTTTTAAAACAAGGATACTTACTCGTTCCTTTGTAAGTGCCACTGAGCGAAGTTTACAATGGAGTTTGTACTGTATCAACTGATCACTGTTGAGATAGTAGTTTTGCTCAATTGCTGAATGAAACTACGCACTTTGAATTGTGTACTGATAACAAAATACTCGTATATTTTTGAGATACTGAGAATAGAACAGAAACGTTCTGAGGTTTATTTGTTTGTTTTTACATGCATTTGATCTTTAAAAAAGGATGTAAGGGAGCGGCCTATCATCATTTCGCTCCAAGCCAACCTCACCTGCCCGTGGTGCATCCTGCCAAATAACAAACGAGGCTCTGGCAAACCGACTGGTGGCGGTAGAACCATCATGATAGAAGGCGTAGCTAAAGACCACAGACCGATGACGGGCAGCAGCGTCACCGGAGCGAGAAGCTACGCCCTGCGATCGCCAACCCGCCTGCCCAGCGTGGCGATTATGGGTATATCCTCCAGGAGTTTGCCCCAGGTGGCGAACAACTGGAGAGGCCTATGTCCAGCAGTGGACTGCAATAGGCTGCTGATGATGATGCTGATGATCTTTAAATGTTGGGATAAGACATATAAATCGGGATCTAAAACTGTAGCTCAACAAGTTTTACACAGTTCTTGAATACTCTTAGGACTACTTTTTTTTGTTGAAATGCCTCAAATGACATTTCGACTAAGAACGAGTGTTAGTCCAATTTCGTCCACATGGGACATCCTTATTTTATTCTCATATATTTATGCCTTATTATTATAAGCTTGTTTTGTATATAGGAATTCACTTGTTTTCCCTGTCATATCAAACTTAGAACTATCTTTTCTTCACACTGTTACCTGCCAGTGTGAAGAAAAGACAGTTCTGAATTTGAATTTCCCCGCTAAAACTGACATAATAATTAACCAGTCACTTCACAACATAAACTTGTCTGGTCTTTGCCATCTCGCGTTGTGTGCGCGTTGTAGGTACAAACCGTGTTCACAACACTTGGATGGGCGGTTAACACACTCAACTAGTCTAAGAGCGAGCCTCTAAATCAGTTAAGCGCGGCAGTTAGGCGCGGAGTACACACGATCCAACTGGCTAATTACGCTGTGGGTGCAGTGAGTTACTGGCTTTAGGTCAGGTGAGGAGCCAGTTAGGTAATTGAGGACTGTGAGCGGTTTACTTACTCGTACTTTAAATATGAGTGTTTGCTTTACAGTATCTATACTTTACGAAAAAGAGTATCTAAGTAAATTTATCAGTTGTCTCGTACCCATAGTACAAACTTCGGATTAGTATGGGACTCGATGGCACTATGTCGTCCAGCATGGCATGTCTTAAAAAATATAGCTCTTATGCTAGCATAGCAGTCTAGTAGTTCCGTGTACATATTTTAATATGCAGATATTTATCTTGAGCTACCTAACGTTTTCAAAATATAATTCATCCCTTCAGATTGTCTATTTTGTAAGTCAGTAAGTAAGGTCTATTGCCGTCTACATAATATCATATTATATTGCAACAAACTTTGGGTGTCATTTCCCAAATAGGTAAAATTGTATGGATTGTTTCTGATACACATAAAGTATCATGCAAAATCAAATACAGTCTATATCATGTCATACCCTTTAGAGGAAACGATTCATGGACACCTACTAGTTTCGTGGCCTAATTTTTCTTCTGAGAAAATCTCCTCATTTTCTTGCATATGGCCTACTTCCAATGCCCACGACAAATCGACGCTTTAAACAGCAAACGAATGTCGGAAGTCCAATAATAACCAACAGATAATTACTTTAACGAATCATAACACCACCGAAATATCTCATTACACAACCCGAGACATTCTCGCAGGAAATCACGTACTAAAAAGTCGCAGGAAACTGTTCTCGACACTTCCTTTGTTGCAGCTTATCTATATTCAGAGCTGGTCCGTGTGTCTGTCACGGCGTTATGTACGTAATGAGCATGCTACCAACTCGATTAAGTCTTGTAATTATTGTTGTGCGAACTAAATCGACGGATCTTCATTTGCAAGCGACGTAGAGGTAATACTTGATGTGTCTTTAAACATGAGATTGATAAATAGAAATATTATTAGCCTCGTATCTATCGGAAATATAACAATTTATTTATCTTACTATATCTTTAATCGGATGCGCTTAGATCGTTTGGAAACCATTAGTTAAATCGATAGGTGTGGCACCCTGCTATCAGCTCGCGCCGGCTTGACACCATATAAGAAACACCCTGTATAGTTTTACAAAAATATTGTTTCACTAGCTGTGCTCGCGACTTCGTCCGCGTGGAATAGTTATTTTTTCCCCGTTTTTTTACATTTCCCATTATTTCTTCGCTCCTAATAGTTACAACGTGATGTTATATAGCCTTTCATAAAGAATTTTTCAATTCGGACCAGTAGTTCCTGAGATTAGCGCGTTCAAACAAACAAACAAACTCTTCAGCTTTATAATATTAGTTAAGATTATTATTGAAGCTGGCAGCCTGGCTGGCGGGCAGCAGCGCTTACCTTGGTACCAATAAACCATACTGCCAAGCATGGTGATTAAATGAAATCCCCCCAAATTACAAATCCAATATGGGTTTTATGGGAGACGCTCCCTGTCCATTATCTGGTACCCACAATACAAGGGAAAACATTTGTATCAAACCAGGTTGATCTAAATTGTCCTGCGCAAGTAGGTACTTAGTTACTTACCTTGGAGTATTCATGTTAATTTATTCCCGAAACTTTTGTCCATAATGAAAAGGCAAAAATTACTTTGAACAAATCTGGAAATTTGAATCCAATTGTATCGTCTTTAAAATTTTAGCCAAAAACCTCGCTATTTATGCAATTTTTTCTTCTTTTATCTGCAGAATTTTGCGCAACGACGGGCACAAATACAAAATGGCATCTTTTCGACCGCACTTATGTACCACTGTGCTGTTGGCTTAATGCCAAACCTCTCGTGTTGTGGCTTAGGTGTTGCTCTTTAATTGCTGATGACACTCAAAAGCACTCAGATTTATTGGAATAATCAAACTAAGTAATAACGAACTTGAAAGGATTCTTGTTTGCTTGGTTGAATTGATCCATCTATTCGTAAAAACGATTTAAAGTACAGTACCTTGAATGCTGGAGGATATACCCATAATCGCCACGCTGGGCAGGCGGGTTGGCGATCGCAGGGCGTAGCTTCTCGCACCGATGACACTGCTGCCCGTCATCGGTCTGTGGTATTTAGCTAAGCCTTTAATTCATTGTGATGGTTATACCGCCACCAGTCGGTTGCCAGCGCCTCGTTTGCTATTCGGCAGGATGCACCACGGGCAGGTGAGGTTGGCTTGGAGCGAAAACATGATAGGCCGCTCCCTTACATCCAGATTATGGGTACATCCTCCAGATGTTTGCCCTAAGTGGCGAACAACTGGAGAGGCCTATGTCCAGCAGTGGACTGCAATAGGCTGATGATGATGACCTTGAATGCTGATATTAGTGGTCTGATAAAAGTTGAGTTGAAGCAAAAGATCAGATGGGACTACATGCTACCTGGAACATCGTTGATCTGTTGTGGCTTCTTTGAGGTCACTATTTCTCACAGCTTATAAAACTTGAGGTGTGTTAAGTAGTATGTACTTTACTTCATCTGGGTCATCATTAGCCTACACTCCTCGACTGCTGGACACAGGCGTCCCCCAATAACAATTTTTATTTTAATAAATAAATAACCCAAGACATACCACACTGGGCCACACAGGGCCACCTAGCCCCAAACTAAGCCGAAGCTTGTACTATGGGTACTAGACAACTGATAAACTTACTTAGATACATTTTTTTTTGTAAATAAATACTTATTATACATAGAAAATACCCAGACCAATACAAACAGACATGTTTATGAACACAAATATTTGTACTGTGCGGGAATCGAACCCACGACCCTTGGCTCAAAGGGCAGAGGTCACTACCAAATGAGCCACCGAGCCTGTCGGGGGATTAGCCAAAGGCTCCCCTGCTTGGCAGGCGAGTTAGTAACCACAGTAGGTTTTAGTAGATAAACGCTGCGGCCCATTTCCTGATTTCTGAACCCGTATTAACACGGACTTCCGAAATGGAAACTTACTGTACTTGGTCTTTCACCATCATCATACTCGAATATAGATCACAACTTCAACTTTATTGCCGTGTGACAATGGATGGAACGGCAAATGTGTCTGCCCGAAATATATCGGACCGAAGTTCTCCGGTTGAGCTCTTAAATCTTGCGAGTGCAGTAAAGTCCCGCATCCGTGCACGGTCAACGCTATCTCCGGCATAATGTGCAGCTCTGCTGGCCTCGAGCCAGGAGTGACTTGTCACTGCCGCAGGTACAGATTAGAGGTGTGTCGCATCGATTATTGACTAGTGGACAACGGCTATTGAATCATAATGCGATTGGCCGCTATCACGGACAGTAAACATGAAATGTTGAACGATGAAATGTTATATAGTTTGATACTGCTTTTCCCCAGTCATTCGTTTCGATAGCTAAGCTGCCGTGCCATAAGTCCACAGGTTCAAAGTCATCATCATCATCATCATCAGCCTATTGCAGTCCACTGCTGGACATAGGCCTCTCAAGTTGTTCGCCACCTAGGGCAAACTTCTGGAGGATATACCCATAATCGCCACGCTGGGCAGGCGGGTTGGCGATTGCAGGGCGTAGCTTCTTGCTCCGGTGACGCTGCTGCCCGTCAACGGCCTGTGGTATTTAGCTACGCCTTCAATCGTGATGGTTTTACCGCCACCAGTCGGTTTGCCAGAGCCTCGTTTGTTGTTCGGCAGGATGCACCACGGGCAGGTGAGGATGGCTTGTAGCGAAATAGGTGATAGGTCCCTCCCTTACATCCCCAAAAGTGGTTCAAAGTCACTTAACGTGATGTGAAAAGGTCTATTGGTGGAACAGACGAGTTTTAGAATGGACACTTCTTTTGGGTAGACGTAGTGCAGGATAGCAACTCGTTGATGACCTTAGACTGAAGTGGCTGCTAGTAGTAGGTAGGTGGGTGGTGGAAGTCCTATACATATAGAGAAATAAGGCGCGAATTTAAGGAGGACTACATAATAGCTATTGTTAAACCAAGCCTGTTTCTTGATTGATTGACAAACAATTTACTCAATTTCAAATGCCGCTATCATGTTTACCGTTTACCAAAGACTGAAGTAGGTACAAATTAGGGCTTGAAAGAATCGTTTATTACTGACGACATGACGGCAATCAAATTACGAGTATCGTTTGGGCGGCACTCGATCAACTTTTGAATTGTGGCTTGTTGATCCGCCAATTTGGGACTCATCAGACGAAGTGCTTTCGAGTTGATGGATTGCTAGGGTACGGTACCCTGTTTTATTTAAAAGTTTGGAGGTAATAATGCTTTGTTATCGATATGGATACTGATGTGTGATGTATATCGATAACATGAACATCTAACTCTATTATTATTCCAACTTACTATTGTCTGTTTCAGCATAAATGTACGTAAATAATACCATTTGTACCACTTTTGTTGTATTTAGGTTTAAAGAATATTTATTTCTCATTTAAAACAATACAGTCACTTACATGAGAAATTATTAAATATGTGGGTAACATACAATTTGTCCAACAGTTATTAAGATAATTAGGAAACAGTCCCTCACACAGGAGCATTTAGAAAATAATAATGATGTTTGATTCTTGATATTTAATTTATTAGCTTCAAGAATTCTGATTCTTGCAGCCAGAACATTCTAAATTTATTCATACCGGTGAAAAATATATTTCAAAATGGTAAGATCAGATTATACGAGACTTATAGAAGAAGAGAAGATAGGCTTATACAAGATATACATCTAATTATGTATAAGAATACTAATTCTATAATGTACCTTATAATATGTAAATTTATTCCTGCTCCTCTGTCAGTCAAAACCAAAATTTGAATACTAAGTAAAATCTTTATTGCAGGTAGAATTCTGTCAGCAAAGTAAGTAAACATACCAAACGCGCAATGAATTCAATAAGATGCAAATTGATGCTGAACTGAATTGGAGGTAGGTATACATTATAGTATATAAGATGAGACATTTTGGGGCAATATATCAAGAGAGCTTCTGAAAGATTTAGGTCGTGTATAAGAATGTGTAAGACTGTCCTAAATATAATAACTGTACGTGCCTACATACGAAGAATTATTCTTTAAGTCGAATTATTTGACGAATGTAAGGATAGGAAATGTCGACAAGTTGTAACTTTCATTATGAGATCTATTTCGACTTTATTAGATGAAGAGAATAATGTAGATTTTCGTGATATTACAAATACAGTACGTGGATAAGTCATAATTTCGGCCATGGCATCCATTCTCCGTAGACCTTAACAGGTGCGCTAGGTATACAGATATATTATATTAAGTCCTCTCTGTACGTTCTCTCTCATAAGTTGCCACGACACATGGTAAGTGAGCCCTTTTAATGCTTAACCTATACTAAATGTGATTAGACATGTTGCCTACCAAATTGCGGATATGATCTGAATCAACTGATTTTCATTAAAAAAAAAATCCAATCCAGTAACCTCTTCAATCTTAGCCTGCAACTGGATAAAGACCAAGATTGAAGGGCCGGAGATATAACAACAAAATACAATACAATTCACAAAACAGAACCCACAAATATGTACTTAGCATAAACTTGCTTCCTAGTATAAACCCATCAAGATATATTGGCAGTAACATCTCGTTACGTAAAGCCGAAAAAGCAAGCCAACTCGAAGTGAGCTTAGAAAGCTGACTCAATACGTTTCGCAAAATCACGTAAACAGGAACGAGACAAATCTGGAATCGCTTGAAGGAAGTGAATTAATTTGTATGGATTTCAACGAAACTTGGCTTCAGATATTCGTGAGAATCTTATTGAAATAAATATTAAACTGTTCGTTTCGAATCGTACTGAATACGGAATAAGACGTTTTGACATTTCAATAAAAGAGCGAAACATTTTTGCACAAGATTGCAGAAAATTCAAAATTGGTCGATTTCTGCGATAAATGACTCCTTTAGACATTATCTTCATATTAAGTGAAATGTTTGCCCGAAGTGGTGAACAATTATAGAGGCCTATGTCCAGCAGTGGACTGCAAAAGGCTGATGATGATGATGAGAGAAGTATGTAATAAATTATAACCGGCTGACAAGAAGAAAGACTCGTTCCATTTCTGAACAAAAAAAATTTTTTTCAAGGCTTCCGAACCTAAAGAACGGAACGCTAAAAGCGATCGTTCAAGTGAGGTCTCCAAAAATTATTCAGGCTCAGTTGGTCCACGGTAGAAAGTGCGGTATATTGGACGCAGACGAACGACGGCAATCGCGTCTGCTAACAATATTTACCATAAACCTATCGAACGACCAGCACAAAGCCACTTGTAATGGCGTCTCGGGACTTTCAGAAACTAGCGTGGTTAGGGTTGTGTGACGTTATTAAGAAGACGCAGAAAATAATTGAAATTTGTTGATTCGTTTGTTTGACTGACACATTTGCTCCCTGCGGCCAGTTGTAAAGACACTGAAACTTCTTTGGTTGTTATTATAGGTATTTACCAATATGCGCCCTGCGGTACGGGGCTTAGAATACCACGGAGTCCCTCCGTCCTTCCTTGCCTTTCGTAAGAAGGGCCTTTGAGGTAGTGGCGCCCTTGGGAGGACATAGCGCTTGAAGCGCACCGCCGTCGATTTAGAGGGTATTCTTAGCTAGAGAGAGAGGAGTGAGCCCCACACAATCCAGATATCCCGTACAAAACGTGATGTATAAGTAAAGGTATTCCCGACGACAAAGTCGCAGTCTCTTAAATAGATATCAACTCGTCAATCTTTGGGTAGAGGATACTTAAAGGAAGGGGAAATCCTAAGAATTCAGATGAACTTTGAAAGCGCGTTGCCTCTACATTCATAGTCGTTTATTTATATATGCGTTATAACGCAAACAGTTAAGCTGGAACTTTGCTAGAGTGCATGTTCTCCAATAGATAATTAATTATGATCTTCAGATTTTTGAAGGCGACATTGAAACGATTTTTTTAGGTGAGCACGCTCACTTAAGCTCTGACGACGCTTACCATCGGGGGTACATGCTACCTATTTACTTATTTAAAAAAAAAACGTAATTTTTGTGAATTGAATTTGGAACTGTCAACAACTGGTTGAAGATTCCCAACGAATACATTCTTAAAGACTCAGAACTTTTTAAATTTCATGCGACATTCAAAGACTTAGTTGAAGACAGTTGAAGATTCTCAACAGCCAGTCTCAGCAGAGACGGCCAACCCTGGGCAGCTCCATAATTCATGAGTACGCGCATAGTGTGACGCATTGCGCATTTACATACATCTCCGCTACGGGCCGCCATCGGGCGCATCTGCCACTGTAATACATTTTTTATCATTTGCTCGTGAACTGAAAATTGATTTTTTTCGAATAAACATACTGAATGTTATGGCACTTATTTAAATGTGGAGATTTATTCTATCACACCCAATATAAAAAAGAAATTGACATTTTAGGCTGTAAGATCTTACAACTTGATCTAGAAAGAAAGTTTTCATAGAAAAAAAGCTCTCTTTTTTCTCTGAAAAAACATACCGGATGGCTTATGTGCTGAACTTATGACGGCCTTGATGGCGCAATATCTGAAGCATTATATCTAAATCGCGGTCGATCTGAAGGTACCGGGTTTGATTTCCGATGAGGTCAATTTATGATTAGGAAATTGACTTTTCTAAGATCTGGTAGTTCTGGAAGACGCCTATAGTCAGGAAAATTTTGGTTTGCGTGAATTCTCTGGTGCAATTATCTATCATCACATGCATTGACCCGATCCCAAAGTAAATAGCTTAATAATTGGGTTGTGGAAAGCGGAATCAATGAAGGTTACCGTAATATAAATATGTATATAGGTACTTAAATATATTATTATTTATCACCCAGACACAAAACAAACGACCTTTGTTTCATAAGTTAGGGTCCCAGATGAGTTATCGGGCCAGCTAATATAAGTTTTATTTCTCATGTAAAATATAAATAAACAGAATCTAAACTCGGCTCAATCGATGGAGATCCTCGTATGTTCCGTTAAACTTTCAACCAGTTACAACACGGAGTAACTAGAGTTAGTGAAGTAAGTAACTACAACTTAAGTTAGAGCCGTGAGGTCCCGTGTTAGACATTAGTCGCTGGTATAGCTGAGTATACTTACTATAGATCCTATCTCACCTAGACTCGAAGGAAATTGAAAGACTCGTTAACCTGTTCAGCACCGTGTGAGCCGCCTTTTTTGTTGCATGTGTGTTACTGGATATTTCGGAGAATAGTGAACCAATTTGAATACGTTTTAAGAGAGGTAGGGCATAGCGAATCTACGCTCGTATTGAGCTGCCCGTCCGGGGAAGGACCTCCACCCTATAGAATACCGCAGCCAAATGACCTCCGGGTCGTGTTTCTGCTGGTGAGTAGGGTCTCCGGAGCTCGTGGGGGGTTAGGGTTGGGCCGACATGGCAGTGGCAACTGACAGGTAACTAACCAGTTACTTGCCAGTTGTCACAGCGACTTGGGCATCTCTTTGGCCTTCCATCAAGCCATTATGTCGAGCTACTATAAAAAAAAATCTAGTAGTATTCCAAGTTGTTCCTACTACCATCATGGTATTTAAAAAAAACAGGCCAAGTGCGAGTCGGACTCACGCACGTAGGGTTCCGTACCACTGATTGAATGAAAAAAATTAGGTAATTTGATTTATGATGTTTAAAAAAAAACTACTGTCTAGTTTACATAGTAATACACATCATATATTTTTTTCAGTTTTATAGTGCCCATATTTTAGAAGTTACGGGGGGGGGGGGGACACACATTTTCCCACTTTGGAAGAGTCTCAGAGAGAGAAAAAAATGATGTTAGAAACCTCAACATCATTTTAAAATACCTATCCATAGGTATCCCCCACGTATGGGTTTGATGAAAAAAAAATTTTGAGTTTCAGTTCCATGTATGGGGAACCCCAAAAATTTTGGATTTTTTTCTGATTTTACTTTAAAATCTTAATGCGGTTAACAGAATACATCTACTTACTAAATTCTAATATTTTACACGAACAATTGATTTTCTTTCGTGTCTTCATATCCGGGAGTTAAAGGGTTGAACCCTTAATTCCCTGCTTGTAGGTGAAGGCAGTCTTTCAATTCATAAATGACCTCCAGATTGCTTCCCGTGGATGTCTCAAGAGTCGACTTAGTCACACATAATTAATTAACTATAATAATAAAGAAATCGCAGTAAGGAACCTTAGCACGACTTTGTCTATGTATCTCGATTTCATTACTTTTTAGAGATAAACAAGCAGCTCCATCGAGACTTGGCTAGTTTTTACAGAATATTTTTGGTGGGATCTGTTTATCCGTTGCCGAAGTGACTTAGGCTTTCCTATCGCTTTCCATAAGGCGCTATGCTGTGCCTCTACAAAAAAAATAATGAAATATGGAGCCCGGGTGTCAAAAGACTTATCCTAACTCCCAAACTTACTTCCAGACATATTTAATATGCGCCTGCAGCTTTGCTCATGACTATTGCAAGTCTGGAGTTGCTTAAATCTGGAGTTACTACGTCGATGGTGAAATTTGCTCATAGCAATAGCATTCTAGAGCCTACGTGGTAAAGTCCAAAATTGGATAATACAGTCTTATACTGTTTGGTAGCCCACGTAACTTAAGTATCATGGGAATATTTCAATAGAATCTTTTTTTTTGTATTACCGGGGAAAATGCATTTAGGCATTCCCGCTGCTTGGGGGAGCAGCGGGGTATGTGGGGCTCATCCCGCCTCGAAGATGGAAGTGAGGCAGGAAATACCCACTAAAAACCCCGGCCCCTTCGTCATGCGCCTTAAAAGTGGTGTCGAGGGTCCTATGAGTATGTACACCAAGACATCACCGGCGCGGCCTGGTCATGACAGGCTCCAACAGGCTTCCCCCTTTAGGGGGGAATTTCAATACTTTACTTTAAGTGGCAGATTCTATTTCAATAGAATCTGCCACTTAAAGTAAACACAGGTTATCAACTTATAGAAAAAGTTGAAGACTGTAATTTACACGAGTGAAATTAGATAGACAACAAAGACGCCGTAGTTTTCATTCATTTTCTTTACCATACAACTTTAACACCCATTATAGTAAATGATTTTGTTCAATAAAAGTTTTTTTTTTATAGTAGCTCGACATAATGGCTTCTCTACACTTGATGGTAAAGGAAAGAGAAGCTCAGTCGCTGTGACAACGGGCAAGTAAGTGGTCAGTTACCTGTCAACTGCCACCGCCATGCCGGCTCAACCATAACCCCACGAGCTCCGAAAACCCTACTCACCGGCAGAAACGCGACCCGGAGGTCATTTGACTGCGGTATTTTATAGGGTAAAGGGAAGTTCAGCAGCTCAATACGAGCGAAGATTCGATATACCCTACCTTTCTCAACCTACCTACCTATACCTACTTACAGGTAATAAGTGCCTACCATTCCATAAACACAGCTTATTTTCTTTATAGCTAAACAATACGATGCATTTCGGTGCAAAAGCCATTCAAGTGCCGACACTTCCCACTAAGTCTGGCTTAGTTTATCAAAGTTTTCTTTCCACAATACTCCTAACTCAAATTACCCGGTTTAGTGGTAGTTTTGTTGTTCCAGCCAGCAATATCAGCTGTCTGACTGTCGGCCAACTAATCCGGCGACGGATCCGAGCGAGCATCCGTCTGGCGGGGTTGATGCACTTCATGACTCACTCTCGAATAGGGATGTTATGGTAATGATATTTCGTATACGGAATGGATACGTAAGTATATAAGGATGAATGTTATACCGGATACGGATATTAAATTATTTCGAATTACCCGTTAGCTACATAGATAATTTCAGTAATTATTATTTTTAAGAATAGAGATGTTTTGGGGGTCGAAATAATTACATTATATTTAGTCCGTCTTTTAGATCATAAAAATGTATTGGACTTGTATTTTTCCTTTTTTCATTCTAATAAAAAATAACAAAGATACAAGGCATCAAAAGTTAGGAGCCTTTGAAGTCACTCCCTTCCGTAAAAATGCCTCACCGAGTGTTGCGTAATTTCAACGGGCTGTAACTTTGTAATTTTTAGTCTAATTTACAAATAAAAAAATACGTGTCTTTTATTTTTGAATAAGCTAAAAGACACACTAATTACAATTTTTAGCCATAATAGCCTATTACACTTGTCACAAGTCATTTATGAGAATGTTAGGACGACAACAGAAGAAA
Organism: Conogethes punctiferalis; assembly: GCA_031163375.1. Classification (NCBI taxonomy): domain Eukaryota; kingdom Metazoa; phylum Arthropoda; class Insecta; order Lepidoptera; family Crambidae; genus Conogethes; species Conogethes punctiferalis. Next base: position 13,490,345 of record CM062088.1, read on the forward strand.
ACGGCAGTGCGGGCATCAAAACAACTCGTCATGTCTCAATGAGGGTTTTCTGAAAAAAGAAATCCACCAGATGGCACCACATAAAAAGCAGGTCGAACTGTTACGCGATTGGTTCATTTTGGCACATGGCACTGACAGTTACATATCAACTGACCAACCACATGATAGCTGGACCTGCCTTTTATGTAGCCATCTGATGGATTTCTTTTTTCAGAAAACCCTCATTATGCTCCGCCCTCATCCGATATTATCCGAAACTTCTAATTCGGATTCGGTTACGGTAACGGATAATTTTTATATCGGATAGTTTCAGTAACGGTTACGGCGCTCCGTAACATGCCTGGTCTCTACGCAACCAGCTCCATCGATTCGGTGCTACGCAAGTAGTGTACTTCGAATCTTTAGTGCTTTGTACGTAAGACGGTCAGCATTCCGCCAGATATCGCGTTTAGTCCAGGCATGGCAAGGAGCCGACTTTTGTGGACTACGAACGAAAGCCTAACTTAAAAGTCTGACATTTAAGTACACTTTTATTCTAAGGAGAAAGAATAATATGTATGAAAGAGATTGAGCTTACTATTTAACTCTATGGCTATACCTAAATCGTTACACATATGCTATGTAGCTGCTCAGAGTGTGGCTATTATGGGTAAATGCTCAAGGTGTTTTTTATTGCTCTTCGTGGGATTTTTATTAAGCAAGTACATATGAGAAAGTGGAGAAGTTACAAGTGAGGGTTTTTGATTTTATTTCTTGCTAATAAGGGTGCGTTTGCCCAAAGTGGCGAACAAATAGAGAGGCCTATGTCCAGCAGTGGACTGCGATAGGCTGATGATGATCACATGCGCTGGGTCAGTTAGATCAATAAAGAGATGTTCAGAACGCTTTTCTGTAAAATTTGACTTCCAGGCAGTTATATTTATTTTTATTAATGTGTAAAATAAACTTACAATAAATTTTTCGGACTAACAAGATTATTTTCCTCGTATGTTCATCACATACCTACTTAAACTATACTTATTTTTTATTAGAAACGTTCGATTAGATCTTTGATGAAACAAACGACTTCATTTCGTCCCAAATCGTATGTTCGCAATGCCTAATGAGTTATTTTAACAAAGTAAATATTTCCATGTTCGCCAATCAGCGTGATAAGATTGGCGTGTTTCGTGTTTTTTGGGAATAAATGCCTAATTAATGTTACAAAGGTATGGCAGGCGAACTAGGAATGAAATATACACCGGCCATTATGAATAGACCCGCCATAAGACACTAGCGTACACGTTTTAGGGCTCTCATTAAATTGGTCAAAATATAATAAAAACGACCATATAAAACAGATCCCCGCGATGTTGCGTTTGTGAACAGATTCGGGATCTAAGGGTTTTTGCCGATTATGAGTAGTTTATGGAACAAAAGGCAAACTTGTCATCAATTATGTTGTAGATGTTATCGGTAGCAACGAACGTCGTGACTGTTAAAGTTGGTAACTGATAGTATAAATGTTATATTGAGTATTTTTAGTTATTAAATTAAGTGGGCGAATGTATGTGAAAGTTGCAGCCTTTTTTATTTGCATTTAGTTTTAATAATATTTTTTAACTCAACTTAAAGTTTGTCCTGTCTAGACTTACAGACACAATGGGATTTGGATTTTAAAAGGAAATTGGGCATTACGAGGTTAGAGATCGACACACAGGGGCGTCAGAATTAAACTTTATTGACAAATAAATGTACTTAACTTGAACTTAATGCAAGACAAATAAAATATAATTTAATGATCGAAAAATTAAAAAGCTCTGTCAAAAAGATATAATCCTTAGATAATAGTAATAATAAGTAGATAGATACCTGTCTGTCCTGTCTAAAAATTTGTTATCATAATCTCATCGACCATCACCGAAAACAAATCAACATGTCAACTAGTATACAGGACGAACGATTAAATGAATATAGAATTAGTGTTTAATGACTGCTAAATAATACTTGTGTTGTGTATGACCTGTATTCCTTAACCACGAAACACACGCTTCCTTGCTTTGCCGACTTAAAAGATGGCGGGAAACCCATCGCGCATGCGTACGATAGAAAACAGCTGTCTCGCCATATTGAAATATTGTACTACTGGGTCATTTGGACTACTTTTTAATCAATTTTAGATAGGTAGGTACATCTTAGGGTTTTTATTTGAACAAAAATATATTTTTTTATATCCTTTATTGATCGCAACTTTTGACAGTCATTAAATTAATATTTAAACAGCCTTTCGGTAATAAGTACATCACAAGTATGGAAAATAGCTCAAGGTTACGGAAAACGTTTGTTTGGCGGCGCCACTGTCGCCGAAACTGTCAGAATTAATTACTACGAAAAATATTTTGATTCGGCTTCCATATGCTTTAATAAAATATTAGTGGAAATCGATAATTTACTAATGTCTTTTTCATATTGATATATTGTGTAGGTACTCCAATTATTAAGTAATTATAGAAGACGTTAAAATTATGTTCTCAATAATGAAGTTTACTGTTTATTTTGATTTGTTTATATTTCTAAAGCATTATATTGTTAGTCCTAATAATCAGATTTGTATTTATGTACATTTGGGGTACTTTCGTAAGTCTATACCCATAACAGTCATTTCAATTATTTAAAGGGTGCAAGTTTAAGTTCTATCGAGATAGTTAGCAAAGATGATTTCACTAAATTATATAGGTACCTATCTACTTCCTCAAAACTTGGCTAATGCAAATGGAAGTTAAATATGCATTTAATCAGGTATCGCGTTCTAAAAAGCGAATAAATTAGGCTGCAAAAGTTATGGCGTGTGAAACAAACATTGCTTTATACAATTTACGGCGTTTATGTGTAGTGTTCCTTGTTTTTGTTAGTAATGTACGTTACTTTGTTATCTACATTGAACTTAAAAAGTAAACACGCAATCTTACTTATAATTTGGAATTGTTTCTTTTATTTATTGTATTTATCAGGTACTTGCTACACGTGCCTGGTTGAAGAAATTATTTCTTGGTAACCATTCGACTGCCGTTTGATATAACTTAAAGTCTCTACATTGTTTAAATATTAAAAAGAGATATTGGGACATGCTAATTTAGGAATCAAATAATGATTATGTTTAATTCTAACATGGAACTTACAAACATAGCTAGGTTTTTATTACTTCATATGATACAAAATTGTAAACCTACCTTTGGAGCGTATTTTAACAATTCGTTTAAAAAATTACTAAATGCTGTTGTATTCCTTCTAAGTATTGGTTTACTGCTTTAAAAGTCATTCATAGTCGATTCTGATGTTCTTTATATTAAAAGAACTAATTTTCTCTGTTATTATTAAGCAGAAGATAAGCGAATAGAAGTTTGCCAGTTGTCTTTAAAAGATACTCTTACTCTATGTAGAGTTAAAAGAACAAAGACAACTTTAATATTAAACACGTGTAGTTTTCTGATTAACATTATTTATTTACTAAGAGCTTTTATAACGACAGATGATCATACTTTTGAAAACGACATCATTACTGTAAATAAAATATAACAGGAGGGTTTTAGAAAGAGGTTTAAGAGATATAGGTAACCTCTCCATGGTTTCATAATGAAAGTTAGAGATGAAAATAAGATATATGATAGGAAAAAACATTTTTAGAGCCAATGAAAATAAAAGAAATAGATTTTTTTTCATTAACATTCAGACTGGCTGGTTAACTAACCTTAAAATGTCCAGTAAAAAAGCTTCAACTTACGGTTGGTTGCTATGAATTCGCTGGATCTGTTTTCTTCAGGGTTTGCCCTCTCTTCTCAGCGAACTCTGCACTCAGTCTATGCGCCTTCAACGTGTTAGGTTTCGACATAGTATTACTATCACTAACCCAAGATCACACGAAATGCTCAATTGACGATGTCGACTTAATAAAATAAACACTATAATGCTACCACTTAAAGCTCACGATACATTCGTTGTAACACTAATCCTGAATACGGATATATCACAAAACGCTCCTTACAGCAATGCTTTCTTATCTAGAACACAAATAAATTAATAAATAGCTGCTATTGATCAAAAGTATCAAGCGCGGACGAGGTAACACGGCACGCGAAACGCTTTATAAACAGTACGTAACACTAGTCTTGATTTATTAACGTATACAGACGGAATTGGATTACTTCTTGTTTTATATTTTACAGTTTATTTGAGGAGAAATTGTTATGTATATACAGGTATCGGAATGAAGTTTGTACGCATAGGTTGGGGCGGTGTGAAGTTGGTCCGAGTACTGCGCATGCGTGAAAGGGTGACTTCGCAAGGGCGCTGCTTTCATTGTTAGACGAGCAGACATGTGGCGGAAAAAAATTTATAAAACCGACAAAAGGTCAATCGTCCGTATTACTATATAGTTAAGGTTCATTTGAGCGTGGTCGGCTTTGATCAAGGACTCGTACCTGGGGGTCATAATACTCATAATCCGAGGGGTTATTACGTTATTCGTAGTAGATTGTGAGATAAAGCTTTTTACGTTGCCGACGATTCAATCGGTTGGTTACTACTTTTTGCATTTTTATTCATCGAATATGCAAAGTCGCAGTGGTGTATTGAATTAAATGTAACGGTTGCAACAATATACCCGGCTTTTTTTTTATTGCAGAGCAGCCTAGTGACCCAATTTTTGAGTGAGAATGCGTGCCAAAACCGCAGTATTATGAGTATCGAGCCTTTACTAGGTAGATGAGAATTATAAGAAATAAGTAATTTTCTTTAGGTAGATGAGAATTATAAGAAATAAGTAATTTTCTTTAGGTAGATGAGAATTATAAGAAATAAGTAATTTACCCTTAGCTAGATAACAGCCCGGTGCATGTGCATTAGAGACATGATTAAAGAATTGATTAAGGGTACGTTACAATAATCAATTTAATTTTGTTTAAAATATTGGTCCTGTAGAGAATGGCAGGAGACATCTCCATTTCATTTCATCTCAGTTACTAGGTTTGTGAACTGGATCACAAAATATGTGCCACGATTTTGATTTTTTTCCAAAAGAAACTAGTGCCTGAGATTTTACTGCTACTTGCAGGCTGAACTGACTTTCCAGCAAGCCAAACCAGATATAACGCCAAGTGGAAACTAACTAACGACTTTGGTGGCTCAAAACAAAAAAAGAAGCTTGTTTGAATTGTCTGGTCCTGGTGTTCTTGCGATAACACAATGTCATTTTCTGTATAGTACAAGGAAACCATAGATGTTGGGCTATGTATGGTCTAAGCAACCAGACTACTTTTAATTTCATTCGAAAATAAAAACATCAACTAGTATTGACGTTGAAATTACGACAACGGTAAGAGTCGTGTATAAAATATGCGTTTTCTATGTTTTCCACTATCAAAGTGATAAAACATGAACGCTGAGTGAGAAACTTGTATGAATGTACCAATTTTCCATTAGCACTTCAACTTTCATCTCCAAAAATGTTCCTCCGGGGAAACCGCAAAGTATTTACGCAAAATAAAACGGAAAACGCCACGAGTGAGTCATAATCCAGCAATTGAGAAAATCAATAACACCATCCCGACTGCACTTGTGTGCACTGCTCTTATAGGATCTGGAGGGTAGAGTCAGTAGAAAAGTGATACAATACACAAATATTAATACAAGGGATGTAACCGAGCGGCCTATTTATCATTTCGCTCTCAGTCAACCGCACCTGCCCGTGATGCAACCTGCCAAATAACAAACAACGCTCTGGCAACCGACTGGTGGTGGTATAACCAATTGACGCCGTAGCTAAATACCACAGAGCCGTCATCGGTCTGTGGTCTGTCAGCAGCGTCACCGTCGTGTGAGACACACGAAGTTGTATCTCACAAAATCGATAGCAGAATATTGGACGTAGCATAGATTTAATGATTATGTTAGTCTTATGTCGTAGTTAGATAGAAAGTCCTTCACGATTCATGTTGATTGATCATGTCGAATGATATGATTGACGAATTGAGCTGTATGAAGCTTTTGAATGAATATTAAAGTGATGGTGGGTCGAACCAACGGTCGAACGTATGAAAAGAATGAGTAAGACGTTACGCATCGGCCTCTTAATTTATCATAAAAATATAGTGAATACTTTTACAGAAAGCTAGGTCCATACCAAAATAAACATTTGCGTCTTTTTTATTTAGGAGTGTACCTCGCCTTTTGTGTCCTTTGAAAAGTAAGGGTTACTCATACGTGCCTTATGAAGCTCGCGATATGTTATTTATAACAATCATTTGATTATATCTATCATGTGACCTATAAAATAACTCCATACTAATAATTTGCTGTCTCTACTCCGCTCTCACCCCATAACTCCGCCCCAAATCCCCCATTTCTCAGTTGTCAGCGTGTATTCTAACAAATGTCCCGAAATGAGGGTCTGCTTTATGACGGCCGACCAAACGTTTACGAACACATCACCCCGCTTTAATTCAACGCAATCGGCTATTTGGAACATGGCCGAATTTAAGAAGAATTTAAAGCGTAGTAATTTTCCGAAATCGTTTTCAGCATTGAATATTATAATGAGTCTCTGTGGTTTATTCTAATAAGTTTCTTTTCGATCTGATTATATACATATTTAATTGATTTGAGATATCGGCTGCCAGGGGTCACCGATGACCGTCAAACAATACTTTTTCTATAGTGGTTTAACGACAGTTAAAGGTCCTTTATGTAGGTAACTAACTTTATAAGTCGTCTACTTTATAGGTACTACACATATGGGTATGGTCTAGTAATTAGTACAAGCTTTAGTTTATTTTGGACCTAGACGACGCTGTGTTTTTTTTTGGGTTTTAGTAATTAACGAACAGAAATAGATTTTAAACGTTACTTTAATTATTCCTACTTTTAATTAGCTTTGTCTCCTCTACCTTACCTACACCCAATGGAGACAGCCCTCAAATACAGCGGCGTGCAATTAAAATGCCCTAACGACTTAATGAGTACCATTTTAATGCACAGAAGTGTAATTTACAGCACGACTGTACTTAATTAATTAGCCCTCGGTTATTAATTAATTTATGAGCTTTCTCTGAATCCTGAACTTTAAACAATGGGTCTGCAACGCGATCCTGTTAACGTAGATTTATGTTGATTGTGTGATGTTTAGTGGTGAGCCTTTGAACCCATGGCCAATGATTATATCTATGGTGTTATGGAAATGGGGAATATGTTTTGCTGTTTGTTTGTTATGTAACCAGTAGGCTTACCTACTCCGAATTGTTCTACCGATGTTCGTGCTGTTATGTAGCTAAAGCTAATACTTCTCAGGGTTTACTATTCCTGCCATACCAGAACATACACAGAAAAATGTCCATAGAAAAGCTTTACGATTAAAGAAGTGCAGTATTAACATGTTGAAAAACTCTGAAACTTCGAGTAAGCCCAAGTCGTTGTAGCAATGGATGAGTAACCAAATTAATCACTTGTCTGTTCCCACATGTTTTCCTGTGAAACAGTAATTGGCAATTTATTTATTTATTACCAATTCTGAATTTTCATTTATTTTTTTAAATATATTTAAAACTTCTTCGAACGTTCTTGCAGCAAGAAAAATAAAAATATGCCGTTAAAATGATATTGGTGAATATTATAAACGTCTATATAATTTTTTATATTTTTTAAAATTATTTTCGACGTATTCGTCATATCTACCTCCAACAGCTGCATTTCTACATTGTTTCTTATATTTTTTTTTATATTTTTAAAATTCTCATCGACGTCTTATCGTATTTACCTTCAACAGCATTTCTACGTTGTTTCTTAACTTCTTAACGCTTGATATCGGCGAAATAACTCCATTAAACAAGAAAAATAATGTGTTTTTATTAATGACACCGTGACATTGGTCAGCCGGTGTATCATTATTATACAGGGTGGTATCAACAAAATTACTTTTGCCCCCATCATGGCACGCATTAAACAGTAATAGCTTCAAAACAAACTGACATAGGTCCTGTCAACGTGGACGCGGCTCCATTAATCCACCCTTTTTGCTGACCTTCCTGACTTGCACTATTGCAAGATTCTACCCCTGACTGATCCTTTCTGCGGGAAAACAGCTATTGAGGAAAACAAACTCGGGTATGTTGGTGCCGTGATTGGAATTTTCTTTTTAGGCAGCGGGTTTCGGGTTTGATTTTACACGGAATGTTGTTTTGAAGAATGGCTGAAGGTAGGCACAGATTTATTCGTAGATTCTGTTTTAGAATTAGAGTTTGCGGTTTGGAATTGAAATTACAACCGTGTTTTGGTGTTTTGAGGGACATTTTGTAAAGTAACTTTCCAATAATGTAAAAAATATATCACTAAATACGTAGGTATTCCTACATTTTCACAGAAGCGGGTCGGCCAAGTTAAGCTAAGGCTACCAACAAATTTATATATTTAATAATAATTACTGAAGACTGCTCTCAACGTGACCTAAAGGTTTACTAGTAAATAATGCTTCTAGTATTAGGTTCACCTTTTATACCATTTTGTGCAATAAAGTTGAAATAAAATAAATTGGAGCGGAGATAAGACGTGTGATTTGTCAAATATCATTATTGGTTAATTTTGGTTAGAAACGCATCCTAAAAGAGGTGTATCAAAGCATATTTGGCTTTTGGGTGATGCTCAGATAAGTATTATAGTTATCTGTGGCTCGGTAGATTTACCTGTACGTACCTACATACATTGGTGATCAAAATGAAGATATAAAAAAAAAATTACCTTGTCTTCCGCTTCCTCTGCACGCCCTTCCGCTTCCAGAACCCTTTGCTCGAGCTCCGAGAGCTGAAACAAAGAAAAAAACATTGTTACTTCTACAAAACTAAGTTCATCACACCAAAAACGCTACTACTAGCGCCATCTAACGCCACCGCATCTCAACAGTAAGCGACGCTGAAAACTTCTACAAGAACCGTCCGCACACAACTCCTCGTTTACTTAGTACAACATCCACCCAACAGATGGCGTTGTCACTGCGCGCATACTTTATTGAACCACGTGGTTGCAGGGGTAGTCTATATCGCTACAGATATAGCGGGCTATTTATCAGAGAGGCTGTAGCCTGTAGAAAAGGTATTATTGTTATGTAAGAGAGAGTATTCGTGCGGTTTCTGAGGTGGGGGGAGGGCGAATCGGTTCGTGAAAGGGTGTACGTTGCCTCGCTACTTGCAAATGTTATAGCTGTGATATATGCGCGTGAGAACAGGCCTTAGATTGTATTGAAGCTTTATTTCTGTGAGGCGTCGGGTTTATTTTCGTGTGTTCTAGTCAGCGGTAACGGGATCTGATATTGCTGTTGCTGGATTTTTATTTTACAGAACGTATGGCGGAGATGTGTAGTTGATATGAGCATTTCAAGCAATGGGCACAGTGTCGTCTTAGAATTATAACGCATTTATTACTATAATTAGATAGGTTAGTTAGTATTTAATTATCCTCTAACCACTCTCTGTCTGTGGGACGTCAGGGAGCGGCCTATCATCTTTTCGCTCCAAGCCAACCTCACCTGCCCGTGGTGCCTCCTGCCGAATAACAAACGAGGTGCTGGCAACCGACTAGTGGCGGTATAATCATCACAATTTGATGATGATGATGATCACAATTTAAGGTGTAGCTAAATACCACAGACCGATGACGGGCAGCAGCGTCACCGGAGCGATAAACTACACCCTGCAATCGCCAACCCGCCTACCCAGCGTGACGATTAAGGGTATATCTTCCAGATATTTGCCCAAAGTGGCGAATAACTGGAGAGGCTTATGTCCAGCAGTGGACTGCAATAGGCTGATGATGATGATGGTGACTCTCTGTCTGGAAGAGATCGCATATATTTGTGTCTAGTTTTATGTGAACTGTTTACAACAACATCTTCATCGGCATATCATACATAGCTCCTCGCTCCGTTGACGCTGCCGTCCGTCATTGGCCTGTGGTATTTAGTTTTATTTATACCCAGGTAAAATTATTACCTTATAAATTTTGTAAATATGTAATCGTCTTAAAAACAAAGCAAGTAGTAGATTCTTCAAGTCTCCGGGCGTGAGACTAAATCGATCGTGAAAAATAGGATTAAAAAATTTGTACATTTTATTCCGTGTCTCCTTTGTAGATGGGGCGAGAGTGTTAGTCTTATTGTGAGCTCTTTAACGAGATACAGGTCTGATACAAGCAAAAAGAGAGGTACACTAAGACTGCAGACGATTTAGGTAGGACGGTGGATTTATTTATTTTATTAACAAGGTGTTGTCCGTGTTATTTCCGGATTTAGAATGGGAACACCCCATTTTCAACCATGGATGTGGTAGAAGACGACTAAAGAAATGTCTGGAAACTGGCAGCAGTGTTTACAAACCTACTGCGGTCACCAACCCATTTGCCAAGCGTGGTGACTATGGCAAATCATCCATATTCACAATTGCCATTGGGGGGGGAGGCCTGCCAACTTCCACTGCACATCAAGTGGAAGTTGGCAGGCTGATGATGAAAATAATAAATAAAAATTAAATCGTCATCATCATCATCAGCCTATTGCAGTCCACTGCTGGACATAGGTTTCTCCAGGTATTCGCCACTTAGGGCAAACATCTGGAAGATGTTTAGTACAGTATGGGGTCCTTCAAAAAGGTTGTGAAGAGGTTTTTAAAGGGTCGGCAACGCACCTGTGATACCCCTGGTGTTGCAAGTGTCCACAGGCTACGGTAACCGCTTAACATCAGGCGGGCCGTAAGCTTGTTTGTCACTCTAGTGGTATAAAAAAAATGATATATCCGTAATCATCATAAGTTGGCGATCCCAGGGCGTAGCTTCTCGCTCCGGTGACGCTGCTGCCCGCCATCGGTTTGTGGTATTTAGCTTCGCCTTAAATTGTGATGGTTATACCGCCACCAGTCGGCTGCCAGCGCCTCGTTTGTTATTCGGCAAGATGCACCACGGGCAGGTTAGGTTGGCTTGCAGCGAAAGGATAATAGGTCGTGCCCATACATCCCAAAAAAAATTACATACACGCACTTTATTTCCATAATCCATACATTTTATTAGTTGACAGGGCCTCCCCGGTAGGTAGTCAGTGATGTTATAGTAGATGTTTATTACGATAACGTCCAGTTAGTAAATACGCCTTATTCCTTAAAGTTTTTTCCAACAACAACGTAGCGATTAATATGTAAACGGCGCGTGACCTGTCCAAATTGTATTATGCGATCAGTGCACGGCCAAATCTTCTCACTAAAAACTTTCGGCATTTCTCAGGCGGCTCACTTTCCGGGGGGACAACGCGTGGGAATGTTGAGATTTTCATTTTGTTTCCCCTTTGCATAGTACAAATAGGGACAGTACAACTCTTCGCAATATTAAGCTTATGAGAAAATCAGTCAAGCAACAATTTTTTTAAGTTTTTTAACTTCGTCATAGAAAATTCCTTAACTTATAAAATTGTTCATAAAGAACAAGATCATGGTTTAGGAACCCCTGCAATAAATAAAAGACATACAAAACTAATACAGGGACAAATATTTGTTTCTGAATTTACTGGCGTATTTAATTTTTAAACACCATTGAAATTATGCCTCCACCTTCACAGTGAGAACGGCTAAACTATGTAACTCTTCCGGACTAACTAACTAACTACGGAACATCGGAGGATTATATCTCCCGGGCTCCTTATTCCCCGGGAGATATAATCTTCCGATGTTCAAGGCGAGAGTGAACCGGTTTTTGTTAGGTGAGCGCATTCCATCGTAGACTAAGATATCGCCTACCATCAGGCGCAGTCAAGCGCAAACTCATTTTAAATAAAAAAAAATAAAGATAAACATACCATAAATTGCTTTTTTTTTGTTAAGAGGGCTAAATATGTCCTTTTTTTTATCCCGTTACCTATTTATAACATTGAAAAAACTATACCAAAAGCGAGTCATGTGTAACAAACTTACTCTTCACACCTTCACTATACCATGGATATCGACTCGTCCAGAATCCCGCATTAGCCAGGCCTCCTGCCACGATCCCGGATCGTGCTCGGCTAAAAATGCAAATTCCCTTTCAGTTAAAGGGATATTGTGATTACAGCGAAGATTCCCCGCTTATGACCAATTTGTAAAACTTAACCTGCCCTCGAAGGGGTGCTAAATTGTAATAATTGACAACATTTGTCAGTCGCAAATGATTACAGAGGATCTTTTGGCGCGTGGCCAAATCGGGAACTAACGCCGCCTTGTACAAAACGTCACTTTGACATTTATGTTTTACACTAACGCCTTCATGTTACCCACTCGCCAAAGATCCATGTCATTTTTAATATTTGTAGAAAAAAACGGTAACCACTGCACAAATAATAAGTACTTCTAGGCTCCAGGCTTTTTTTTTATATAAAAAGAGCGTTCAGGATGACTTCACTCCACCTGATAATAAGCGGTTTTAAGGTACAAATGTTAGGTCGACAGGCACAACTAGGGCAAACCCACCGCGCCTGTCGCCCTCACCCTGAAGGCCCACTGAGTTGCCGTTTCACGCCTCGCCCAAAGAACCCAGGATTGTTCCTTCCATTTGCTTTCAGGCGACGGGAAGCCATAGCTTAGGCTATGCTAGTATAAAAAAACATGTGCATATAAATATAATAAATAACCCAAGACATGCCACGCTGGGTAACTATTTATTAATCTATGACGCTGGGTCACACAACGCCACCTAGTCCCAAACTAAGCTTGTGCTATGAGTACTAGACAACTGATAAACTTACTTAGATAAAAAAACATAGAAAACACCCAGACCAATACAAACAGACATGTTCATGAACACAAATGTTTGTACTGTGCAGGAATCGAACCCACGACCGAAACCGACCGGAACAGTGGGCAGAGGTTACTACCAAATGAGCCATCGAGCCAGTCAATTAGTCAGATTAGTATAAAAAATATGTATCCGTCTTTTGGCATTATTAATATACTCAAAAATCTTGCAATGCTCTCCGTATCCAGTATAATAACGCCTTCAGGATGCTGCTGCGGCTACCTCGTTTCTGTAGTGCGTCGGGGATGTTTGCCGAAGCAGGCGTAGACTGCTTCTACGCAACAATGCGTAAACGGTGTGCATCCCTGGTGCGCAGGGTGCGGGCTAGCGGTAACAGCATCCTGAACATGATCGCCGGCCGACTAGACTGCCCATATATAGGCCGTTCTTGTACCATTTCGGGGGTACAGGAATGGCCACTTTAATTCTTTAATGTTTTATGTGATTATGTGTCCTTACTAACATAGCCATTAAGTATGTATTACTAACCAAAATGAGTCTGTGTTACTTCATAGAAATAAATGAATTGAATTGAACTGAAAATTGAATTAATATGTGTCGGCCTGCACAAAGTTCTCAGTAAACTGGTGGCGACATATTTATAGGGCTATATTATGAAGCATTCGTCCAGAGTGACATCCTCGAGTGTTATGTCAATTTTATTGATATTTGTCGACGAAGCCCGAGTGTTACGCTGTTTATGGGTTTATTACGAGTTTTGCTCGCAAATTATTGCAGCTTACGCGTTATGGGTTTTAGCTTGGGAACATGTGATAGATACGTACACAATTTCGGTAATGGGAAACACGAGAGGAGCTGAAATGGTATGGTGGAAAATAATTGGCTACTTGGAGTCATTTCTATAGGTATAGGGCGCAGGACAAGCAAAATAAAAAGGATGTTAGTTTTAGATGAGACAATTTGTATTGATGTAAACCAAGTTATTGATAAATCAATGACAGATTAATTAAGAAAAAGATAGAACTGGATTTTTGTAATATGCCAACAATTTCTAACAAAAATTACAACATAACCTAGGCAGGTTCTTAAATGGAAGTATACTCGTATTGTTTGGATACGTCTAGGTAGATTGTACTTATGGAGAAAGCTCAAAGATTTTATGCGAGACAAAAAACCGTAATAAAGATATTCGCGAAAGGACCGACCGACAACTAATTGGGATAACTGGGACCTTTTGGACGCAATCCGCTCAAACCCAGTCCATGTAAAGGTCATTAGGGGAGGCCAATATGTTCAGTACTGGACGTCTTTAGGCTAAAGATTTCGGGTATTTCGGATTCAGTCGGTGTCAAGCCAGAATAATCCTTCAGACCAACAATGGCGGCAACTGACAAATGACTGATTTGGTTACTTTTCCGTTGCTACAGCGACTTGGGCTTCTCTTACGTCTTCAAAACATATCGTAATGGCACCAAAGAGAGTGCAAATATGAAAAAAAAAAATTACACACTATAAAGTCAGTTTATTGAATCAGTTCCTACATACCGAAACTACGAGTAGTTTGTAAGTATTTAAAATACACAAACAGTAACATGCAAATAATGTTCCAGTGACGCTAAAAGCTTGTATTTGATTTATTGCATATCCCAACATTCCCCTTTGACGTAGGTACGTTAGAAGGCTGCACTTCGTTGCATTTGAATATAGAAATTTGAGTTCTATGCTTGCATATTCGTTTGCGCTTCAAAGACCTACCCTAATATTTCTTTCAGTCTGTGAAATGCAAAAATATGAAGCAAATAAAATATAAAATTGTGATTCTAACAAAGACCTCTCTGAAGGTAACATTTTAACTACTGAAAATCAGGAAAATGAGAAAGTTTGTTTGGATGGATGTGTTTTGTACTTTTTCGCAAAAGTAAAATGGATTTTAATGATACTAACAGACTCATTCAATGTTTTTTTTATAGTAGCACATCATAGTAGCCTTTAGTCGCCTGATGGAAAGCAAAAGACAGGACCAAGTCCAAATGGTAACTGACAAGAACCCAAATGAGTCACCTGACTGCTGACTTCTGGCCTGTAGGATTATTCTAGTTTGTTCTAGTTATACATCTACTGATCTCGAAACGCAACCAAAGTCGGGTGTTTCTACGAGTTTACGGAGATCGCCAGACAGGAACAGCCGTGGGCACAGCCATCCAGTTGAGAAGCGGAAATTTTAAGAAGTCCCTTAGACGACTCTACGACACCCACGGACAGAAGAAGGCGGTCGCTTGTATTCTTTTTCGTGACCGCACAGACGACTGCATTATTATGAACAAACGTCCTTAGCAAAATTCTAGTTAGCGCTAGGATTAGGAATCCTTGGACTAAATTGAACTATTCCAATAAGGATTCTAATGTCCATCAAAACATCTTTTTTTTTTTTTTTTTTTTATAGTGGCTCGACATAATGGCTTCCCTACACCTGATGGAAAGCGAAAGAGAAGCCCAAGTCGCTGTGACAACGGGCAAGTAACTGGTCAGTTACCTGTCAGTTGCCACCGCCATGCCGGCCCAACCCTAACCCCCCACGAGCTCCGGAAACCCTACTCACCGGCAGAAACACGACCCAGAGGTCATTTGACTGCGGTATTTTATAGGATCATTTAAGAATCAGTAATAAAACATCGCCAAGTTCAAAGACCAGACTTGAAAACGGTTATTGAACATAACCAATACCCAAAATGATAACTTACAACCAATTCCCGGCAGTAAGCTTCGAAAGCTTTCAGAGCCGACGAAACTCGCTTTGACCGAACTTACGCTACATCGGAGCTTTCCCTTAAATCTTTGCTTAGTGATGCATCAAATCAGAAGTCTCGGAATATATCGGAGGCAAACGGCCTCGGGAAATAGAGGGCATAAACCGATGAATGTGGCCGTTTGATTTATACAAAGATTCATGCAAATCTATACGAGTTTGTTTATGGTATTTGAATTAAGTTTTTGATGTGGTTTCGACTTTGCGTCTGTTTACAATGTAATGTTGCAAATAAGTAACGAGTAACTTGGATGTGAACGTATCCGAGGTAAAGTGGAATTGTCACTAGTATATAGTGTGACACCGGCTTTAAGAAATAGATTGATAGTCCAGGTGGAATGACGTTTTGCCCAAGATGACTGGCATGAAATGGATGCAAGAAGCGCAGAATCGAGAAAAGTAGTGTATAGTTGGGAACGCTATGACTGCAAGAGGTTGATGATGACGAAGCTTCGCGAAGGTATTAAAATACTATGGCGTGCATAACAGGATGTACTGACCAATAGGTATATCCTTTCAGTTTTTTCAATCAATCTCTGTATCTTTTATTTTCGTAATAATAAATTTAATTGACTCTGGTTTTATACTTGAACCATACCCCATAATATCGCAATGATATATAAGATAAGATGCGTTATGCTTGTGACTATATTATAGTAGTATTAGCTATGACAAGATTGGTCAATACACGAAGGGCCAATTTCATTATAGACGTAAAGATAATGTCAAATCGTCCAACGTACGTACGTAATACTTTTCTGGCATGATTGTCAGTTACAACAGTTTCCTAAAGGAGTCTGCCCACTACACCGTATCATACCATGGCCGTGCTATGAACGTGTCAGACAAAAAAGTATTCTTTGTATTGAAAACTATGAGACGATGCCCATTAGACCGTTCCGTCACCGACCAACACCGTCGCGTGCCATGCACGGACAGTTCAGAATTGTCGGCGAGAATATTTTGCCGATGCCGGTACGCTCCGCGCACGGTGATAATACGGGTTATAACCGCGTATAAGGACCGTTATAAACGCGTCTCAAATGCCTTCTCTGAGTTTAGTCCAGCCTATACAATCTTAGTACAAATTGTACAGTTAATCTTTTAATAGCCATATCTATTCTTAAAACCACTCCCCAGACGTCCAGGCATTACCGATACACATGCGATAATGAAACGGCTTCCTATGAATAATCACACAAATTACGGGTGGGCAACATACGGGTTGCATACGGACACCATACCGGCATCATACGGGCATCATACGGGCATCATACGGGTATTAAACGCCGTCGACTCGTTTCAGTGGGCAAAGCAAGCCGTATCGTATTACCTTCCGTGCTTGACACGTTCATAGCACGGCCATGGTATGGTACGGTGTAGTGGGCAGACTCCTTAAATTGCAATTTACATCCAAAATGCAAATCTATATGAGTATTAAATGTGCAAAGTGAATCTGAGAGTGAGCAGAGTGAATAATCACACGACATTTAACCATTTTGACAGCCAATCTTCACACAACGAACGGTAATGGAACTCTGAACTAGATCAATTGCCTCAACACTGCAATTTCGTTCCTCAAATAGCAATATAGTTCGCACAATAACGGTAATCTGGATGCAACAAGCTTGCGGTCAGCACAGTTATACCGCTGTGCAGGCAATAAATTTGTTGGAACCACAAATAATGCAATAAAATAAGCTGTGAAAGAGAACAAATAATCGCGGAAATTGTTCGCCATAAACATAATTGGTAAATTAGCTGTACCTATTGAATTGGGTACCCACTAAAAATATAATTTAATACATAATCTAGTTAGTAAATAATACAATGAAGAGTAAAGTTGTTGCTTACCTGCTTGTACGTATTTAAGTGTACTGTAGTGAATAACTAAAACTGATTTTACAATAGCCGGATTACCTTTAATTTGATTTAGGAAAGCATATTATGACAGGACGTAATTTAGTATTTATTGTTCCTTAACTTTGTTTCGTCTGCTAAACTTTATTCGGCGATTGAAAAAAAAGAGCCATCTCAGGCTGTGTCTCTGGTAAATAATAACTTTTTTATAAATAATAACCTGTGATACTCGTACATCACTAACATTACTGTAAAGTTCCGTTCAAATCCATTCAGTACTTTTCACGTGAAGGGGTATCAAACATCGATCCATCCAAACGATATAACATGTATAGGTATAGTATTAGAATGATTTGTCTGAGCCTTTTGTATTAAAGCTACCTCTAAACAGTTTGTATTGAACCTCTGAACAGTTTGTAATGAAGGCAAACCATCTTCGTCGCTTCCGATACCATAATCTGATCACCACAGTTCGGTGAACGGTGCCAATTTTCTGCACGACTGTGGCGTGGCTCAAGATTCCGACTGAGTCGAATATCGAATCGAAACTAAGGATGGGTTTGGATTTCAAGTATATCGTTTATTATGGTATTTCGTGTCCAAGTTTATTAAAGTTACCTTATTCTATGAAACGACAGTTACTACATAAAACTATCGCTCCATTCATTTATATGAATGAAGGAATTGCTTACACAATGGACCTGTGATAACGGAACCTAGCACATGAAGTTCTATAGTGAAAGAAGAAAGTTGGAATTAAGAAACCAAGCTCACTTATGGTTTAAGCAGAAAAAAATATCAGCGATAACTATAATTGCAACAAATGGACTTGACAATGTTTTTTGGCATTGTAATTCAATAAACGTTTTATACAAACTGCTACATACGCGCAACGTCTCGCTTATGTACATTATGTGGCGTTTTGTATGCATTTTGTAAAAACTGTCTGTACCTACTAAATATTGCGTTTCTGTCATAAATCAATCATTGATAAACCACCATATTTACAATAAATAACATTATTTCAAATGTTTCACAATATTTTAAATATATTTTGTATGTGACTCTAATTAACGTTTTCCTTTTTTTCTTTCAAATAAAATTAATTAATAATCATTTTAGCACTATTTGTTTTTTTATTATTGTCAATTTAAATTGACTTTCCTACTCAACTTTGAAGGCCTATGTCGTTCTTCTTTTGCCAAAAAATATGTTGTGATTTCTCAAATAGGTACGATTTTTGGCAGCCATCATATAACATGCAAAATGAAACTTGTTCTGTGCACTGCATCAAGAACAATAAGTAATACATAACTTGTAATACAAATTGCGTAATAAACGTTGCGTTGTTAGTTTGGTAGCGAAGTGACGTAACAGGCTTTGATGTGGTCCTTCCGTTCGGAAGTAACAGCCGGTTGGGTTACTAGACCAGAACTAAATGTTGCTTTGTAAACGCTGGGGCGAATAATATACGCAACCGCTTTTCGTTCACTGGTTTTGTGTTTGGTTTAATTTAACCGTAGGTAATAAGCTCCTGACTGAATTTTGGCATAGACGCCGACCACCTTAGTTCAGTGGTAGTGAACACTCTCTGACACAGTAGGCGCGGGTTCTAACCCCGCTCAGTACAAAAACATTTGAGTCGATGAACATGTCTGTTTGTATTGGTCTGGGTGTTGATCTATACATATAATATATAATATGTATGTATTTATTTATAATAATGGTATCTAAGTAAGTTTATCATTTGTGTAGTACCCCATAGGACAAGCTTTGCCTTAGTTTGGGAGTAGATGGCGCTGAGTGACCCAGCGTAGTATCTAATTAATTATGTAATAAGTATGTAAAACATGTGCTGAGGTGTGTTTTAAAGATAGGTGCACTCTTTTCTCTTTTATTCTCATGACGCGGATAGTAAATCGGAAAATAATCATGCTCTTGATAATGATATTCTTGCGTTATTGCAAATTTTAATTGTCACATAATAACTTGTTTGCTAAGAACCACATGTGGATTACTGGTGGGTATTTTTCTGAACAACTATACTTCCCACAAAAGAAATACAAAGCAAACAACTTAACTTACCCTCAGTCGTACTAAAATCTAAGCAAGCTATAAACACTGAGGGCCCGGCATTGGCCGGCACATTCAAATCGCCGTAAACGGTGGGTAGTTGTTAATATTTGATTCGGCCTGTCGCCGCGCGCCTTAACGGTCATTCGTCGCACGCCCTCCGAGGAGTTCGGACGTCCCGATCATTCTCTTGTTAACGTTATTGCTACTGTTAAAACGGACTTGAAAAATGGAAAGGTGTTTTATTGCTTATCTTGCATCTTTTTATGGGTTGTTTAGATTTTAGGTGGATAACTAAGTACTACTACATATTGTTAAGTTGTCCTTAACAATATGTAGTAATTTTACCGGCATATCATCTCATCTGGTATTAGTACATTTGGATAGTTCTAATCTAACGGAAAATCACAAGGGATCTTTTATATGTCTATGTCTAGAAGCCTAATCTCTGGCTGTGTCTGGTCTGGACCTAAGCTCCAATGCAAGACTAGACACATAATATGTATCGTGATGTACAATGAAGGTCGTGTTTCAGAAAACAAAAATAAAATTACTCTAACGCCAAGTTCCGAAAGTAGATTCTACGGAGAATATGATTGGTAAATAAGGAGAATCAACTTATTAAGGCAGCTTACTACGAATTGAAAACGATCTAACCATCATTAGGATAGCAAATGATTGACGCCCGTACACCCAAATTCGTATAACTGTGTGCGATAATTACTTTATCGCCGCGGCGCACTCCCGGGGGAAGCATTACGGCAATGATTATTACGGATTTGACCGGTTGCTAGCTATTGATATGCCCATCAATTACTTAATTATCAGATAGTAGTGACGAGGAATTTCGAAGAAGAAGGAAATGGTTGGAGCGTTAAGCTTAAGCGCAGACGCACACCGAGATTTTTTGAAGCAACGAGCTTCGAAGTCAAGTATCTAATATCGCCATAAAACCCTTACGTGTAATGTGCATCGAAGTTCAGTAGCATCTTTGGCAGAAACGTGCATCGCAATCTTGTACCTTTATAGTATTCATCGGTATTTTGGGCGTCGAACTTTCGTATTTAACTCTACCAAAACATCTCATAGACGAAACGTGTGCGCAATGTGTTCGCAAAATGTTTGTAACGTTCATCGGCCGTTTGAGTCCGGATATATTTTTCAATTCACAGATAAAGCCTGTCAGACACAACAAAAGTCGGCGCGATTGAAAATGCTTTGTTGATATTCGCCTTTAGAAATAACAGTGACATTTTCATTGTGCCCACCCCGTTTGGAATATTCCAATTGAGATTTGTTTATCATATACGAATATTGGGGGATGTTTTATTTAATTCGTCCGTGTTTGATTGTTTGCTCAATTGGAATTCGGGAATTTGTACAGTTAAATAAATAATTACGATAAAAGAGAGGCATTGTTATGTAAAACTTGCAATCGGTATTGTTTAAAATGTAACTTAGTGCACCGTTAACGTCCAGAATTTAAGGGCATCTGTAGAGAAAAGCCGTGGTCTGCATGGAAATCACGGTCGCTATATCAATAAGTCAATAATCCTGCTGAGTATAAACAACGACGAGTGTCTACGCTGTGGTTAAAAAAAGTTAATCAATCATTTAAAAAGATGACCTGTACCTACTTTTGTAACTTCTATCGCAGTAAAGTAAGTTGTCCGGTTAGTTTCCGGATAAGAGAATATCGGATCAGGAAACGGACAGCAGCCTTTATTACCTGGGTAGAAATAAAACCTACTGCGATCACCAACCCGCCTGCAAAGCGCGGTGACAAAGGCAAATCCCCACAAATGACAATTCATTGGGAGATGCCTACGCTCAGCAGTGGACGTTTTACAAGCAATTTAAGCAGAGAGCAATAAACTTAAAGTGCAGTCCATCAGTGCAGACTAAGCATATTGCAAAGATAATCTATTCCGTTTTCTAGTAAACTAAGCTAGTTTTTGAAGCAAAGCAGACACTAATTGCCTCAAAGTGTTCCGCTATATTTCGGTTACCGAAAATCCACTTTAGTTTCGGCTTTCACGCCAGAATCTTGACGTTAGATGGGATTGGGGTGTATGTATATGGTGCACAGGACAGATGGACGAACGGACATGATAGAACTATAAAGGAACCGGTTGTTAACTAAGGAATCCTTATCATAATCATCATCACCAGCCTATTGCAGTCTACTGCCTAGGCCTCTCCGGTTGTTCGCCATTTTGGTCAAAAACTTGGAGTCTTTACCCATAATCGCCACACTGGACAGGCGGGTTGGCGATTGCAGGGCGTGGCTTCTCGCTACGGTGACGCTGCTGCCCGTCGTCGGCCTGTGGTATTTAGCTACGCCTTCCATCGTGATGGTCTTACTGCCACAACTCGGCTGCCATGGCCTCGTTTGATGCACCATGGGCAGGTGAGGCGGCTTGTAGTAAAAAGATGATGGGTCGCTCCCTTACATCGCTAAAAATGCATTAAATCTGCAATCTTATTCGCTCCAGAGATTCTAGCTCTTACACCCTTTCTCAAACTGATGGCCCCCCTATCTCAGCGGTATTTCACAAAGCGAATACCACGTAGTGTGCCGCGTCTTTGTCTCCCTAATTATGTGACCGGCTCCCGGTTCATTTCCCAGGTGATGCTGGCTCTTACTTAATGCGGAGGTCTAGGGTTCGCTAGCGCT
The DNA here is from genome assembly GCA_031163375.1 of Conogethes punctiferalis. Taxonomy (NCBI): domain Eukaryota; kingdom Metazoa; phylum Arthropoda; class Insecta; order Lepidoptera; family Crambidae; genus Conogethes; species Conogethes punctiferalis. The sequence continues at coordinate 13,512,550 of CM062088.1, forward strand.
ATCTTTTATATTCCGTTAAGTTTAAGGATGTTACGTGTTTCTGTCGGTGAGTAGGGTTTCCGCAGCTCGTGGGTAGTTAGGGTTGGGCCGGCATGGCGGTGGCAACTGACAGGTAACCGATCAGTTACTTGCCCGTTGTCTCAGCGATTTGGGCATCTCTTTCGCTTTCCATCAGGCGTAGGGAAGCCATTATGTCGAGCTACTATAAAAAAGGGTTATTAGTGTCTTTTTTTCATATCACCACATAGGCGAGATAGATAGGGATGATGGAAAGCGAAAGAGAAGCCAAGTCGCTGCGGCAACGGACGAGCAACCAAATCAGTTACATGTCAGTTATCCAAAGTCACTTCTGGGGTCTTTAAACGAGCTGTTTTTTAAACCATTATACTCAAAGTCAAAATAATCTGGATTCTTAATACTACAACTGGTTCGGAAACCAGCATTCTACCGAGAAGACACCGCCAAAATACTCGTCTAGTTGCTTTTTACAACCTATGTTAAAGTAGTGTAAGATAGCCAAGGCTTTCTAAAATCTTACACTAACATACCTTACATATTTCTAAATCGCTTATTACGATTGTGATGCCCGATATTAATTTGTTTAAAACGGCGCTAGATGACGCAATCCAGAAGACTCTAGACTAGCAAAGCTGCATTATACGAAGGCATTATTATATTCCTACCGCAATATTCCACCCAGTTACATCTTTAAACACCCAGAACGTAGTCTGCTCTTTCATTTCATGCTAAGCTCAAGAAAAATAAGCTTCTGGTACTTTATAATTGCTTTTTAGGGTTCCGTAGCCAAAGGGTAAAAACGAGTCCCTATTACTAAGACGCTGTCTAGCTGTATCTAAATTCGAGCGAAAGTTCGTTATGCCCTACCTCTCTTACGATAAATTCAAGTTAATTAAGTATTAGAAGATTTCAAGTACACTAAAACAAAAGTTCACTAAAGTTTATTAGTACGGGCTGCATCAACCATTTTAAAAGTATTAGCAACGACGGCAAAGGAAATTGAAATGTTCATATAAGTGTGCTTAATAGAATTGTAGGAGTTCTCAAAAAGTTTAGTTGCCTTATCGAGTTGCGAGTTGAAGCGCTATTTAATTTTAATTACAATCAAACAATTAAGCTGAGTTAGCGCTTCCGAAGTTACTGGTAGTCGTCGGTGGATTGCATTTTATTAAACTTCATGCAACACAAAAAAGAAAAAAATATCCATCCATGTTTCTCCGAGAAATTCAAAGATTAAAATAAGCTTTATGATTCCTTTTTCAGTTTATGATTCCGTACCCAAAGGGTAAAATCAGATGCCTAATACTAAGAGTAATGGCTCACTTTGACCTCCCTGCTCCTACTCAACAAAAGCAGTGGATCCCCTACGGCTGATGATGATGATGATGATGTCCTTAAGACTACGCTATTTGTTCGTGTCTCTGTCTGTCACCAGAACCAACGCTAGATCTCCATAGGCAAAGATTCATGTCCCGATCATTTGTGTTTGTTTCGTGTCTGGGTGTCAATATTGTATTTAAGTGTTTGTATGTATGTTTTTGATACCTTCAATTATGCTGTTTCTCATTATAAAAGTTTTCAAGATGATGTAATATTTCATAGTTTGTGGTAAAAAAAATACATAGTATGAAATATAAATAGTATCTACTCCTAGTATAACTACTACATAGTATCTACTGTGAAATAATATATATAGATTCCATCAAATCAACATCTTGTCCACATTTTATTCAGTTATACAGTTGCTATAATTATATTATGTAATGTAAAAAATTGGTATGTGTACTATGATTCAGTTTGAAAATAAAATTCATGAATATGTGAGCAAGTAAACTACTCAAATAGATCTACACATAATAAATAGTGCTCACATATATCAGATGATGACTGTATCATTCCAAAACTGCTTTGTTCTCATTCTCTACACAATCTTCCATTCCTAATTCTCCTTGCACTCCAGGTTACCACTTAAACACCTCCGTTCACATTGACTGTATCATTCCAAAAACGCTTTGTTCTCATTCTCTACACTATCTTCCATTCCTAATTCTCCTTGCACTCCAGGTTACCACTTAAAACACCTCCGTTCACATTGACTGTATCATTCCAAAAACGCTTACTCTCATTCTCTACACAATCTTCCATTCCTAATTTTCCTTCCAGGTTACCACTTAAAACACCTCCGTTCACATTTACTGTATCATTCCAAAAACGCTTTTTTCTCATTCTCTACACAAGCTTTCATTCCTAATTCTCCTTGCACTCCAGGTTTCCACTTAAACACCTCCGTTCACATTAACTGTATCATTCCAAAAACGCTTTGTTCTCATTCTCTACACAATCTTCCATCCCTAATTCTCCTTGCACTCCAGGTTACCACTTAAAACACCTCCGTTCACATTATAAGCACTTCCCCTGGCAGGTAGCGGCCCGGACACGTAGAGTAAAGATTATGCAAAGCAGGGCGTAGAGACGCAACACTGCATTCACTTCAGATTTAAACAATCACTTTCGCTCCAGGCTTGCATTAGAATGTGCCATAATACTTAGGGGTAAAGGTTGTCAGCTAAGATGGGCGTTTAGTTTTTTACAGTATAGTGGCTTCTTGTCTCCCATCCAAACCGCTGCGTGATTACAATGTAGGTTGTCTTATCGCCGACAGCGATCTCTTCCAGACAACCTTCAGGTAGAGGACATGATATGTTAAAGAGGTCCTTGATGTTTATATCTGTGATTGTTTAGTTTGGCTTGTTTTAAACCTTTTAACTGTAACAGAATAGACCGCAAACGATTACTCGCCGACGACAAACCGAATTCAGGCTTAATTTCCAAATTTGAATTCATTCAAATTGAGCAAGGTGCTCTTAATTACGGCGTGGGCGACGTAAATGTTAGCCAACTGCATGCGTTAGCTCAAAAAGTCGCGAACAATTTTTTTTTTTTTTTATTCAAAATGAGTTTGCGCTTGACTGCGATTCGCCTGATGGTAAGCGATATCGTAGTCTACGATGGAACGCGCTCACCCAGCAAAAACCGATTCACTCTCGCCTTGAACATCGGAAGATTATATCTCTCGGGGAACAAGGAGCCCGGCAAAGAGTTCCATAGTTTAGCAGTTCGCACTATGAAGGTAGAAGCGAAACGCGCTGTGCGCGTCCTAGGAACTTGCACCATGTAACGGTGCCTATTCGCCGTATCCCTGCTCGTCCGATGATAAAAGGGGGCAGGAGGAATCAAATTAAATAATTCCGTCGCACACTCACCAAAATGCAACCGATAGAATACCGACAGACAGGCGACTTTACGACGGTGTTCCAGACTTTGACAATACCCGCCCGGTGACAAACGAACGGGAAAAAACAAAGACCGGACAATTATTTAAACAGCTAGTGCTGGGACGGTTCACAATTGGGATGATGACTAAAAAATAATTTAATGTCCATCAGATAGATTAATGAAAAATATTGGATACGTATTTTTTATTTTGCCTCTTGTTCAAAAACTTACGAAGATACATTGATTTTAAATGTCACATGACGTCACGTTAGAGTACAAAATATACTCTAACGTGACGTAGTTAGCCCCCACTCCGTAACTTTAATGCGCTATATCTAAGTATTTTCTTGTTATTTCGACAAAACAAAAAATACGGGTCTTATATTTTTTTATTATCTAAGAGACGGACTAATTATTTTCTTCATTTTCATACCTTGTCATCATCCGTATTTTTTAACGGGAACCTATTTTCATCGGATGGAAAGCCAGAATATAAAGAAGTCAATAAAATCATTGTTTTATACAAATTGTGCAGTTGCTAAGGAAGGTACAGCAACGTATACTCTTTTTTTTTAGAGGGGAATGCATTAGGCAGGCATCTTCATGCCGGCATGGTGTGTGGGACTCTCATTTCCCAAAATGAGAGGGCATACCCACTAAACCCAGGGGGGTTGTCGCCAGTGGGCAGAAAATAGCAGGGATACGGGTAGCGCCGAAGCATACGGCCTGCCCTGCCCTGCCTGCCCTGGCCAGTTGCAGATGACAAGCGTTCGGCACTTCTGGTCCGGAGAGCAACGCATACTACATTAGGTGTCAAATGGCAAAACAAGTTGCTCAACTACAATATTTTTACGTGACGCAGGGGACGTAAAGGAGCGGCCTAGCTAAATTCCACAGGCCGATGACGGGCAGCAGTGTTACCGGAGCGAGAAGCTACGGCCTGCGATACCCAACCCGCCTGTCCAGCGTGGCGATTATGGGTATAACCTCCAGATGTTTTCCCCAAGTGGCGAACAACAGGAGAGGCCTGTGTCCAGCAGTGGACTGCAACAAGCTGATGATGGGGTATGTTACTTGCTCAAGCCTTGAAAGCGAGACCGATGGTGAGCGCAGTAAGTTTTATTTATACGCAGGTAAATGCAGGTGCCCGTTTCCTGATATTCCCTTAGTCGTCTTCAACGACACCTTCGGGATGACATTGGATGGTCGTATTCTAAGTCCAGAAACCATACGGGCTCAAAGTAAGTGAATTCTTTTAAAATGTCTATGTACAAAAGAGTAATTTCTGCTCAGTACAACACTAGGGCACAAAAAACGTGAAAGCAACGAGGTATGTCCATCTGAATAAATCGTTGCGGTGCCTGCAACAGACCGTCGACCGGAGTACAGTACATCTGTATTGTCTACCTGACAGTCTTATTCTAATGGATGTGGGACTCAAAATTGAACGATATTGATGGTGAAATGTTTACAGCATAAAATAAGAAAAATGGTTCTACGTAGGACCAGTCAAAAATAGTAATTGTACAAGAGCATAGCAGCTTTATGAAATGCAAATTAAACTTGACCATTCACACAAAATATGCTAATTATACATAATTATTTTCTATTCTATTCTATAATCTGTACATAACTTGACCATTTACGCAAAATACGCGCACTGACGTCGAGTTGATGTTGAGAGAGAGAAAGTGGCACATTCCAAAAACTAACCAGTATATTTGATCAGATTTGGAGTTGGGTAGTTTTGTATTTTTTGAGCAGTAAGTATCCAAATAATATTTATGGGTATAGGTGTCAAAAATAAGAATCAATTTAATCAAAGAACCCTATGAGCTAGGTTCGCATATTATATAGAACCAATTTAATAAACTAAAAGATTTAAATCGTCCAATTTATTTATGAGTATGGGAATTACACATAATTATATGAACGGATCATCTGTTTTATCGTGACAAACATAAAAGCAAGTTTACTTCCGAAGAAGTAAACTGATTTATAATTTAAATGTTAATATAAAACTGAAAGATATTAATTTTCAATTGCATTAGCACATAATAAATATAATCATATTCTAAAACCAAAATGAGGTTGAAGAAAAAGTATTTCATTAAAGCCTTAGCAAGTGAAAATGTGAGCTTCCCACTTCTATTAAGCCGTAATGGGGTCCACGATGCCTTTAAATATCCCATTAGACAGTCGCCAGTAGATAACTGAAGATATTCTATGGAACCCTAGCTCGTTAATACACTTCATTTGGCTTTCGCTGATATTTAAAAAGCGTTTCATCGTGTGGGAGTTGACAATGTGCTGTAAGCAGATTATTTGAATGACGTAATTAGATTTTATCTTCTTAGCAGTATTATTCGTTCGTTGCAATAATCGTACAGAAAACATTGCTTGCAATCTGAAAAATATTGTCACTATTTCTCGTAAATTTGGCATAGGTGTTTTTTTATTGAATGGGTATAATACGGACGGAGAACGGACAGGCAAAATTGTTCTAATTGGTCCGCCAGATGAGCACCCCTGTGATCATATGTGCGGCTTGATGGATCGGCCACTCCGCCGATTGGCGGTCATATGTGCGCTACACTACATGCGGATTAGTTTTTTTAGGCCAAAAAACTATTTCGGCCGAGGGAATGGATTTTGAAATGCCCGCGGTCGGAGTGACGTATGGCGGATGGAATAGAATTTCGCGTCGGATTCGGTGGATGTACGTTATTCCGAGTGCGGTTGCATAGCAAAACACTTTTTTATGACGGACACATGCACTGTGAAAGGTTGAAATTGATATAAAGTTACTTATTTATATTTTACCGTTACTCTGTTTGTATATCCTGGAAATGTGCGATTTTTTTAGAAAATATTAAATCATTAAATCTTACATTTATAATTCGTATTTTTTTTATTGTAGCTCGTCATAATGGCTTCCCTACTCCTGATGGAAAGCGAAAGAGAAGCCCAAGTCGCTGTGACAACGGGCAAGTACCTGTCACTTGCCACAGCCATGCCGGCCCAACCCTAACCCCCCACGAGCTGTCGGTTGCCAGCGCCTCGTTTGTTATTCGGCAGGATACACCAAGTGCAGGTGAGGTTGGCTTGGAGCGAAAAGATGATGGGCCGCTCCCTTACATCCCCCTTACATCGTCACTAATTGTGAGCACGTCATTACTTTATTGTCCTTCTTTAAAAAGCAAGGGTGCTAGACAGTTCGCTCAAGGCGTTGCCTCTAAAACCGGCACTGATGACCTGTAAATTACATTATCAACTGTCATACTTTGCCTAAAATCAGTTGCCGGCGAATGTATCCCAAAGTGTCCATAATAAATGGCCGCGCGGCCAAATTCGCTCAGCCCGCTCTGAAAGCTGCAGCGAACGCCGGAATCATTTATTAAAAGCGCCCATGTAGCCTTTGTTGTGCCCTTAGGGCTGCGAGCGGCTTATAATCTAGTAGAGTCCGCTTGCGGTTCTTTGAGTGAGCGAAGTCTTTATAGCAAGTCTCTAGCGTAAAGTTTATCCCATAAAAAACAATGCTTGTGAAAAAATTTTGCTCGACTTGGCGGGGGCACTGCCGTGCTCCCAGATCGTCAGCTTAATGTAAGGCAGGATGCGGTCATTGTGACGAACAAACCAGTTACATTTTTAAATTGTATGAGAACGGTGACTGTTAAGAAATACAAATCAGAGTCCTATAGATGTCGTAAGGACCGACTAAAGGATTTCTTGAGATTCCAGATTCCCAACCGGTGGTAGGGCTATCCGCCGGTAGGTAACCAAACATTGATGTGATCTTACAGGATGGGTATGGCGGTGGCAACAGATTGATTTGGGTACTTGTCTGTTGCCGCAGTTAATTCGGCTAATTTCATCATCATCAGCCTATTGCAGTCCACTGCTGGACATAGGCCTCTCTAGTCGTTCGCCACTTAGGGCAAACATCTGGAGGATATACCCATAATCGCCACGCTGGGCAGGCGGGTTGGCGATCGAAGCTAACTTACCCAAGGGTTATATAAAAGCGATCGCTTACAGCGATTAGACCGACTAAATTGTGCAACAAATGTCACCACACCAGTTGTATTCTGTATATATTGAGTAGCAAACACCTATCTATATAAATATATTAATTCAAAGGTGACTGATTGACTGACTGACAGAGACATGACAAGCTACTATCTATTAACGCACAGCCCAAACCACTCGACGGATCGGGCTGAAATTCGGCATGCAGGTAGATGTTACGACGTAGGCATCCGCTAAGAAATGATTTTGATCAATTCAACCCCCAAGGGGATAAAATAGGGGATCAAACTCTATTCCACGCGGACGAAGTCGCGGGCATAGCTAGTTTCTCATACAAACGAAAACAGCGCATCACGACCGAATCACATAATTTATTCACACCAATTAGCCTGCCGAAACTTCTAACATTGCCTTTTAATTAAGACCCCGAACTAGACAGTAACGTAAGCCGTCTGTTATCTCTCTCCGTCGGATTGATGCTGAATAAATCATTAATCGGATTTGAATCACAAATCGTGCTAACGACCAAGTCATGACAAGAATGAATCAACTATTGTACGATCATAGCATTTGGATGTGTAAGTTTGGTTCGGAAAATACTTCATCAACATCATCATCAGCCTATCACAGTCCACTGATGGACATAGGCCTCTCAAGTTGGTCGCCACTTGGGCAAACATCTAGAGGATATACCCATTATCGCCACGGCTGCGCAGGCGGATTGGCGATTGCAGGACTTAGCTTCTCGCTCCGGTGACGCTGCTGCCCGTCATCAGTCTGTGCTATTTAGATACGTCTTCAATTGTGATGGTTATACCCAATATGACAGGTAACTGACCAGTTACTTGCCAGTTGTCACAGCGGCTTGGGCTTCTCTTTCGCTTTCCATCAGGCGTAGGGAAGCCATTATGTCGAGCCACTATAAAAAAATAAAAAATATACTGGCACGGTTGCCAGCGCCTTGTTTGTTATTTGTCAGGATGCACCACGGGCAGTTGGATGACGGCAGGTACAATCGTCCGTGGGCTTCACTCGGCAGGGCTCCCTGAAAACCAGCGCCGTGGCTTCTATGGAGGCCACGGCCTAATGCTGAGCTGAGGCCCTTTTATTTTGGACGACGCAACGGCAGTGTCCGGTCTAATTGTTATGTATTATGTTTGTATGCTTATCTTTGTTTAAGTGTAATTTGTGTGTTCTGGTTATGACGTTGTGATGTCCAAAAATAATAAACATTTCTTATTTCTTAAAAGATGAAAGGCCGCTTCCTTACATCCCATAGAAATAGATATTATGCAGATGAAAAAGGCAGCAAATATACAGACAATACTAAGAGCCGTCAACCCTAAACACGAAATATATCATATATCCAACAATATCCATCATGTAAAGATGGCGTTTCGTTGTGGCGGCGCGTCGGAGACACGTGTGGAGTACGCTATACACTTCATCTTTGTTCCCGACCTTGGCCGAAACTGAACCATTTAATTTTGAGAATTTATTACTGCTGTATGGAGTCAGCCAGGCATTCTCGAAATCTACAAAGCGATGGTTGTTTGCAGAGTTGATGGAAGACGAGCACGAGAGCTATCACCAATTCGATGGTCTGATTCCATCAAAGATGTTATGGGGATCAGTTTGACTGCAGCCCTCAGATGGGCAGATGATAGGGGTCATACTTCTACCAGGGCCTATAAAGACGGGCAATCCCTTCACCAATGAAGAAAACGACAAAGAAGATCACTATTGTTATTGTTGCGAAGGAGAACCAAAGTCGTCGACATAGCTCACCGTTCGCGCCACTAATAGACGCGTCCAACCAATCAACCACACGCATCTGCTGCCGACGTCGACGCGGCCAATCACAACGTAGAATACGCGCTGCTGCATGACCGCGCGTCAACAAACGTCAGACACAGACATCGACTACGCACGCTACCGGCAAAGGGACGACTAATTTCAATACGAGTGCACTAAGAGAAACTCTAATAAAGGAGCATCAAACTCATCAAGCCCTGTTGCCTTTTATTTTACGCCGACACACCAGATTATCAAGCAAGAGTGGCAGTGGGCTAACCATGTCGGGCGTAGAACCGATAACCGTGTGGGTAAACGACTTGTAGAGTGGATACCGCTTGTAGGCAATCGTAGTGTAGGATGCCCCAACCCAGTTGGATCAACGATTTGCGCAAGATGTCTGGCAAGGTCTGGATGCGAGAAGCCCAGGATTGAGCTAAGTAGTGAACGAAATTGGAGAAACCTATGTCCAGCAGTGGACTACGTGAGGCTGATATGATGATTAACGCTGTTATACACCGGGTAGGTTAGTTTCCGTAATAATTAGGTGCGCTCTAACCGAAATTACGGTGTATCAGCTACTTCGAAAACAAAATAGTTCTATAAATCTACCTGTAGGAGTAAAATATGGAGTAGGAGGTGCAAAATTAAAAAACCAACTCGAGATAAACACCACAATCAGCGGCTCCTAAAGTCACAGGGCTCAAACGAATTAGATTTCCGAGTAAAACTGTAAAATATGGAAGTTGTTTCCCGGTTTGAGGGGAGAGGAAATTCGATTCATTAGCTTGCAACTCTCGAGGTTGGTGAAAAATGAAACGTTAACTCGTCAAAGTTTATTTTTGAAATTCTATTTCGGTCGTTTCCTATTGCTAAACCTTGAAATATGAAGCTAAATCATATTCAGATTTTCAAAGTTCTACAAATTTATTGATACAAATATATGTTAATTACCAATTATTTTGACCAAAATTAATATTAGGTACATATTATATACCCCTTCATAATAGGAAAACTGTTTGATAGAAAACAGTGCCGTCATCCACGGAATGTACTATAATGATAATTAATGACATATTATCCTGATAACAACACTGTCCTGTCCTAATTTTTGTCACATCTAATCTCTGGAGAAAGAAGTTGATGCCCATTTTCATCACATACACATGAGCTAAGTCCCTTTAGAACTTAATACATTAACTACGTCAAAGTCAAGCCTAAATTCTGCATATAATAAGGGGGGCTTTTAGCCTAAGAGGCTACTTGGAGCAGCACAAGTTTATAGAAGACAAATAAATTGTACTGTGTTGTGATCACAAAAGTTGGTACATTCCTTCCCTATCATATTCTCATGAGGGTACAGTACGAGATAGCACGTCGAGATATCACTGGGATCATTTTGTAATTCCTTGACAGAGAAATCCTATGAACAAGTCGGGGTCACAAGTCGACGTGGAATAGAATAGAACAAATATGACTATTCTTAAAGAAGTTACTTTTGAACAAACTTTTAAACCTTCATAATTTACATTACTAATGGTACGAATACAAAATGTTAGCCCGACATCAAAAAGTGCGACAAATTTACATAATATAACTTTTATACATATAAGGTATATTTTTAACCCATATTAATATAGATACTATCAAGGTCAGGTAAGCAAAATAAAACCACTGTAAAAGTCACTTTCTGAATGCTAAAATGCTATCGGGTTAGGATAGACTTTGTGTTGACAAGTGGCATTTGAAAACAGACCCAAAATTTTCTGTAGAAACATTTCATCAAAAGGACAGGAGAACAAAACTCTTGTCATTTTAAAACCGTAAACCTAGGAACGCCAGTAAAAGCTAGGGTACAACATTATCTCAGCACAAATACCTCATTCCCTCCGCTCCACTAATAAACATGTGTACCTAATGCCTAAGTGTTTTATCCACAAAGTTGCCTCTTGCAACCCTCCTCTTGTGAAATGAATTAGGTAGTTAAAAAGTGGGTCAAACAGGGAGCACAGTGTTACCTTTTTAGCATAACATGCATAATATTTGCCTTGGATACGTCATTACAAATTTCGTATTATGCGGTTGGAAATGTTTACAATCTTTTGCAAGATAACATCGGGTCTCGAAATGTGGTTCGTCTGCATTGTTTGTCGTGGTTGTTTGGAAAGCTGAAAAAGGGACGAAAATTGGGACGAATAAACAAATGACGTACGTTCTGTTGGAACAGAGAATGGTGGAAGCTGGATAAATTGCGCTTGTTTCTAGTTTCATCGTAATTCTGATATTTTATCACGCTTTTGTGAGTCCCATGTATAGCTATGCCTAGTATGCCCTATGTATAGTATGCCCCATGTATCTGAGAAACTAACAAATTATGTAACCAATTCTTAGGATTGGATTTTAATCTACTTCCGAATCTATGAATCTACAGGGATGTAAAGGAGCGGCCTGTCATCTTTCCGCTCCAAGCCAACCTCATCTGCCCGTGGTGCATTCTGCCGAATAACAAACGAGGCGCTGGCATCGACTGTTGGTGGTATAACCAACACATTTGAAGGTGTAGCAAACTACCACAGACCGATGACGGGCAGCAGCCTCACCGGTGCGAGAAGCTACGCCCTGCGATCGCCAACCCGCCTGCCCAGTGGGGATTATGGGTATATCCTCCGGATGTTTGCCCTAAGTGACGAACAACTGGAGAAGCCTATTTCCAGCAGTGGACTGCAAATATTCTTATAGCTGTCTAGACCTAACCTCACCACTTGCTTTTAAACCTAATACAAGATCACTATCATCAAAAATTGAAACTGAACCTTATCCTCTCATATTTTTATACTAGTCCGTATCCAAACCAAATTCGACCATTCCCATTTCTAATTCCCCATCAAATCTTTATATACTTTCTATGCGAAGTACTTTTACGAGGGTCGGAGGCCATCGGTGGGATTAGGACTATGATGGCGTCATTATCTTCTGTGACGTCATCTCTCGTGTCCATTTGTTACGGCCGTTGCGTCACGCCTATGCCGTGTTCACGGTTCTTGGATCGAATGGGTATCCATATACACCAATTGGAAGACAAATTGTTCTTTTTAGATAGAGCTTGGGAATAAGGCTGATTTTTCAATCTATGGACCAAAGGTCTATACTTGGTATCTCGGTAAACGATGCGTATGAAACGAGCATATACGTCAAATGAAAGTTACCGACATAGCCCGAAGGATTAGTACGCTGAAGTGGCAGTGGGCCAGTCATGTCTGCCGCAGAGCCGACAATAGATAGAGCAGACGAATCTTGGAGTGGACACCGTAGTGTAGGACGCCCCGCAACCCGCTGGGCGGATGACCTTAGAAGAACTGCTGGCAGTTGCTGGATGGGGAGGCCCGGGATAGAGAAATGTGGCGTGAATTAAAGGAAGCCTACGTTCAGCAGTGGACGAACCAAGGCGGTTGATTGATTCGATCATCGGATAAAGTAAAGTAATATGAAGCTATGGGAACTTCCTTGCCGGATTCTTTGTTGCCCAAAACATACGATCTGCAGGTGTCAAGGCGAGAGTGAATCGGGATTTTGCTAGGTCATCATCATCATCAGCCCACATCAGTCCACTGCGAGACATAGGTCTCTCGCATCCAGCACTGGCCAGCTGTCCTGCGCAACTAGTCACTCCACCTGGCCTGAGGGCGTCCTACACTACGTTTGCCGAGACGCGGTCTCCACTCCAGAGCTCGTTTACCCCAACGGTTATCGGTAATTGTTAAGCGCGCTAAATTGTTGGCTTCATTATCACTTAACATTAATTGTATTACCTATGGCCAAGCGTAAATGTATTACAAATAAAAAAGAAGTGAATGCGTGGCATTATAAATTTCGGATTCAAAATGTTTCAAAAACTGAAATACTAATCTCATGAATTTATCATCTTATGTGAGATTCGTACCCACGATCTGACTCAATAACTTCGATCCTCCAGATCCAAATGAAAATTTTATTGATAGACTAATTTATAGTAGTATTTTTAATTTTACATTTTTTTAAAATGAAGGAAGCAAAATCGATACCAAAGTACATATCAGTTTCTTAGCGTTGCTCCCCAACCGCAGTTCCCAAAGCACTTAACCGGCAGATACCGCCGGGTGCCCGGAGCAGGTGTGTATCAGGCACTCCCCGCTGATGCGGGAACTTTCAGATTTACGGCACCCGCTAGTTGGCGTCGTTAGTGCAACATCGTTGCGTTCACGAACAACTTTATGTAGGGAAATGGGGTATACGCAATTGACAAGTGGAATTTCTAGAGAGAGCTGCAGCAAAGCAAGGGTTGAAATTTCCGTTTAAAGTAGATAGTTTAAGACGAGTGGGGTAAGGACAATATATTTTACTAACTCAGAGCTTTCACGATCAGATCATTGGCTATGGCTGGACTGGCCCGATGGCTCATTTGGTAGTGACCTCAGCCTTCATAGCCAAGGGTCGTGGGCTCCCCACACAGTACAAACATAAGTGTACATTAACATGTCTGTTTGTATTGGTCTGGGTGTTTTCGTTGTATAATATGTATTTATTTACAAATGTAGAGTATCTAAAGTTTATCAATTGTATAGTACCCATACTCATAAGCTTAGGCTTAATTTGGGACTAGATGGCGCTGTGTGGCCCAGGGTAGGATATCTTTGTTTATTTATTTATTTAAAGTCGTCTTTGTCTATGACTAAGTATTATCATCAAAAAAAGAAACATAAGATCCTGAAAGCAGTACAAATAGCGTCAAGTGACGTCAGCCAAGCCAAATTAGCATAGTCATAAGGGGGTTTGACATCTCCACGCCGCCGCGTTCGCTCGCAGGACACTTTGATCGACTTCAAAGGCTGAATAAATGAGTCGGCTAACAACAATGTAAATAGACGGAGCTTATTTTTACACAGCCCTGTTTAGGGCTGGCACATTTCTGTTACAACTATTTTGACTGGCTCGTTGGTTTAATACATAAAATAAAATAGTTTATTTCTTCAAACACTTTCTTAAATAAATTCACTAGTAATACTTTGGCACGTCACACATTTTTCCTACCACATACCTAATGGCTTAGAATAATAACACTAATGGTCATAGGTCAGTAATTGAACACTTTATTAGGTACCGTTAAAGTAAATAAATAAATATCACACAACATCACATACATTGCTCCGATCGCAAACCTTAAGCACTTGTGTTATGGGCATCTGATTCAGAACAACGAAGGTATCACAAATACATACTTTAATAAAAATTTAAACACCCATACACGGAACATAACACAAATGCTCATAACACGAATGTTTGTCCCGAGTGGGAATCGAACCCTCTTCGATCGAAGGCCTCTTCGTTCAGAAGGCAGGAGTCACTACCAATTGAGCCACCGAGTCAGTCAAAGGAAAAGTTTTTTCATGACAGAAGGGGCAAACGGGTCTGAACGTGATGGTAAGTGACCACTAATGCCCGTATACATTGCGACACCAGGGGGAGTCACCGGTGCATCGCCGGCCCTTAATACATTTATAGGCTCGCTTTTTAAAGTCCCCAAGTAGAATCCATTGTAAGTTATAAGCTGATTCCAAGTTAAAATTATGCCTAGAAATCATTTAGAAACAAATAAATCTGTTATTTTGCCATGGTACTAAAGTGTTCAGATACTTTTGATGCTAACCGTACCACTTCAAACAGAGAGGTCCCTGTAGTATAATGGACATATTTTCCCGTAAAATTTAGGCGAACTTACCGCTATAAACGGTTTCGTCTAGACAACCATGAGGCATGAAGGTGTGAAGGCCTTTTCATGTTAAGATATAAATAAATAAAACATCACCCCTATTAACTTAGAACTGACACCCCTACTCACGTATTCCCATTAGGGGTGAGTTTCACTCGTCCGCATCGAGTGCCAATATTCGTTCGGACACAAAATGAAATATGGGTTTTACACGAATGTGCTCTTCGGGTCTTTCGCGGACATAAAGAGAAAAAGATCGGTAAAATCGACGTAACTCACTTTTTTTATTGTGGTCTGGGCCTTGAGTGGTCCATTTGCGTATGGATTGTTTCGGATCATTAGATAAAAAAGTTGGTATTCAAATCGGAGGGCACTGATTCAAAATTGAGGGCTTACTATAAAGCTCCTTATCGCCTACCAAAGACTTTGCCATGCCATGCTGGGTCATTATATTTGCTTAAAATTATTTCATAATAACACATATCGTTTGTTTTTAAGCCAATTTTGATTTTTTAACGTATATTTTTCTATTAATAGATAAATTTGTAAATAAAAACAAAACAGTCAAAACAATGCTCCTAAAGTTCGTTTTTTGGACCATTTTGTGCAATTTTTTTTAAATAAAAAATACACGAAAAAATTTTTGTTGCTTTAGCTAAGCGACATAATTAATCTTGATAGATTCTCTTCATAGAGAGGCGATGTCTTCAGTCAACAACGTTACTATATCCTACTAAAACATCGTATATCTAAAAAAGCGTCCTAAACAAACAATCTCACACGTGTTAATCAACCAAAGTAAGTATTTCGCAAAAGGCTAGCAAACATTACATTAATTTATACTCCAAGGCTTTCCCCAAATGTACTGCCCTTAACACAATCGACTGATCCTTATCTTTATAAGCATAAGTTAGAATTTAGAATAATTTTCAGGTTGACCACCCTATATTAATGTCATGTGGGTACAGTCGGACGGACAGACGTTGCTAATGATTTATTAACGAGCCATACAAGTACACGTTCGCTATTAAATTACAATTATGAATTTTGGATACGTGCAGCGAAAGGTTGGGACAAAGGCTGGATTTGCGAAAATCCGTATTTAATAGGAATTTAAGGTTTGTTCGATTAAACTTTGGGAAATATTCGTAAACGTTGTAAGTTGTTTTAAGCCATATTCTGCAAAAAAAAACTAAACTTTTTTAATATTCATTATGATAGGGTGATTTGAAGGAACAATGCAGAGAATAAAACAATTTTGGTAAACTTAAAACTGGTTTGGTCGTAATTTGCCAGATGCCTTATGATTGCTTAGGAGTAAGGCAGTCCAAGAGTGGACTGTGATGGTTGATGGCTGAGAATGGTGAAGTATCCTCTATGTAAACTACGAAAGATTTAAAGATATCAGGTTTCAGGTCAACTTCAAGATATAGGATCTCCTTGGAAATTGGCCGAAATTCGGTTAGGATAGCACCTATTATTATAATTATTTGTTTATTAAGATAAAAGATTTTATTAAGATAAAAACGAAAATATAAGACTTAGACAGGTGTGCAATGTAAGATGTAACATTTTTTTTGATCATTGTATCATGTCCTAGACTGTACCTATAATAATATTAATAAAATCATATAAAACTTTATACGAAAGTAAAGTTGAAGGACACATTTTCAAGCTGGTTTAATATAAAAAACATGCTTCACAATCTAAATTTAATCCATATCATGAATAAGCATTTTCCAAATACCTATTAAGCGTGCAAGCTCGAAACAAACTGACAAAATCTTGTAACACGATCAATCAATCTGTTGATATTGAACCGCCAAACAGGCCGCACGATATTAAACCCTAAACTTAAAGCAATAAGGGTTACAGGATTCAATTCTCATCGGGGATGAGATAAATTTTTAACAAAGTTGATTTCCAAGACAGAGGGTAAGACTCGCCCCGTCTCCTCTTTGATGTTATGATTGGGTTCATTTTGAATGATGATAATAAAAATATGCCTTTGAAAAGGGGAGCGTTTGACAGGATATCTTCAAAGTGTTTTGTCGCCGGTTTAATCCGGTTTTCGATACGAATTTTGGTATTTAACCGGAATTGGATAATGTTTCTGTCGGTTGTTGTTGAGTGTACGTCTTTGCTAATGTTAAGGTAACATCGTTGAATTCTCAAGTAAATAAAATTGTGGTACATACATTTGAAGCGTTTTTTTTCTGAATAACAGCCAGTTGCAGTTATATTTATGTAGAAAGATGACGTCATCAACAATAGTTGAAATCAATGACGATTGATTTTAACTATTGTAGATGACGTGTGTGATGATGCCATCAGCCTATTACAGTCCACTGCTGGACATAGCCCTCTCCAGCTGTTTGCCACTTAGGGCAGACATCTGGAGGATATACCCATAATCGCCACGCTGAAGTTGCTCGGAGCGAAAAGCCGTTCCCTTACATCCCATAGTTGAAATCAACATTCAAAAATCCGTAAGACCGAGCTGAAGAGGTAGTCAAAGAATACTCTATCACCTCATTTTATTTGGAACACTGTTTAATGGCTTCTCTATGCCTGATTGAAAGCGAAAAGCCCGAGTCATTGCGGACCATAAGTTTCTTCTTATCGCACCGTATAAAGGACTCCATATTAGGAGGAAATACATGTACTGTACCTATTTAAATATCAGCATCGATATCATCGATGTGGCTTCAGGATTTAGGAACACACCATATCATTTCGTGGGTGTCGTAGAAAACGACTAAGGCAATATCAGGAAACTGGCAGCAGCGTTTACCTAGGTACAAATAAAACATACTTGTACTCCAAACGACAATGGGGATGTTTCCATGGTCAAAATAATTACATTATATTTAGTCCGTATTTTAGATTATAAAAATATAGTAGACACGTATTTTTCCTTTTTTCATTTAAACAAAAAATAACAAAGATACAAGGCATTAAAATTTAGGAGTGGGGGTCTTTGACGTTACTTAGTGGCGAAAAAACTCCCACTATGTGACGTCACGCGCAATTTTAACGGGCTATATCTTTGTCATTTTTGGTCTAATTTACAAATAAAAAAATACGTGTCTTTTATTTTTGAACAATCTACAAGACAGACTAATTACATTTTTACGAAAACAGGCCTATTGTCTTTGGGGGAGACCTAACGTTCAGCAGTGGATGTGTGAGGACTAATCATCTGCATGATGAATAAAATTACCTACATTCATTTTTGATATACAATCTTCATTACTCGAATTCCCATCACTTCAACACATTGCGAATCAACATCATAACTAAATTCAAAGATCCATCAGCGTTAACCCTCAAACGGCACTGCGGCCCGTTACATAAATAATCGCTCGCCGGCTAATACGGCCCGCGTTACATAGCCGCGCGTTAAAATGCACAACTACCCGCCGGCACGTATCAAGTATAAATCTGCACGGTTAATACGTCCTGTGTCGTGTGTTCTGCAATATTCAAAGCGGGTTGCACCGACTTGTGTCGAATTTTAGTTATAGCGGTGTTTTAGGGTTAAGATTTTTACGCTACGGCATTTTTATGGAACAGTTTTCAGCAGCGGTAATTTCGAACGGATTTGTGTGCCATGAAACACTGATCAGTACCTTTTGACTAAAGACTGTTGGCTTTCTATGCCCCTTAAAATTCTAAAGTTAAATGCAAACGAACTTTACCGAATCCGTGCTTTATCTTAGATCATGTTAACTTCAAGAGTTCTATATATTGGGTAAAATAATGCAGAAGGGGGAATGTTGAATAAAATTACTTATGCAATGGTACAGGGTTGCATTTTGCATTCGATATTAGTTATTATGGCTCATGTAAACAAATTTAGTATGCAGCAGAATGTAGTTTAAATTTTAAAGATTTTTTAGTTATGCAGGTACAGTTTTTGTCAAATTAAAGTTTTGGTCGTTTGTGTTTTTTGATGTGGGCTTAAATTTTTTTTACTGTCTATTTTGAAATGTGGCTCATCTCTCCCATCTGATAATCTATAAAAAAGTCTCCCGGACTCCCCCTACGAAATATTTATTTAGAAGAATAGATTATGGAGGATATTTCTGTAACAAATCCACATGTATATTGTGACGGTAATCCGTTAGTTAATACTAACAGATATAAGCTAAAGTATCCAGGCGGTAGGGGAGCAAAATCATTTTCTTATTTTTGTCAATATTGTAGGGAATATCATAACATATTTTTTGTAATACTCGTAGCTTCCTCTTTATCGAATTATAAGTAAGTTTTTAGGTAAGTTTTTTTTTTCAGTGAGAATATATTAAAGAAGACTATTTAAAATGATGGCTTCGGTAGTGCAATGGTTAGAACGCTTTCAGCGCGGACTATTCTGAGGTACTGGATTTGATTGCCGGTCGGGTCAATTTAGGAAACTATTCTGGAAATTTCTACAGTACGTTTTGCGAGCAGAGAGCGATATTTCAAGACATGCTGAGCCACACAGAGTCATCTAGCCCCAAACTAAGCCGAAGCGTGTACTATGGGTACTAGACAACTGATAAACTTACTTAGATGCATTATTTTTTGGAAATCCATATTATACATTGTAACCCAGACCAACACATACAGACAAACTCCAAAAATAACATACAATGTCCTATCCCATTCGCACCGCAAATCAGTTGTATGCACGCACATACATTCCCAAGCCACATTCATTGCACACACGTCCAAAAGTCACATATCGATCCGAAATCATAAGTACCTGTCAGCCAGCACGCAATATGAAGAGGTTTACTACTACGCTTTTTACTGGCGGTCGTTTATTATAAACTTTATGGTGTTATAAAGCATAAAATAATGGCGCATTTTTACAGTCGATGCCGTAAAACACCTATTACGTATATGATTACATCGGAGTTAGGCGGGTATTCGTTACGTGGCACTTTGCGTGAATCTTTTAATTGTGCCATTGAGTGTCCGACCTGGATGGGTTAGAATAATAAATAAATATATAATAATAAATAAACCAAGACATGCCACGCTGGGCCACACAGCGCCACCTAGCCCCAAACTAAGCCGAAGCTTGTACTATGGGTACTAGACAACTGATAAACTTACTTAGATACATTTTTTTTTGTAAATAAATACATATTATAAATAGAAAACACCCAGACCAATACAAACAGATATGTTCATGAACACAAATGTTTGTACTGTGCGGGAATCGAACCCACGACCCTTGGCTCAGAGGGCAGAGGTCACTACCAAATGAGCCACCGAGCCTGTCAAATCAAACATTTTGTACAGGATTTTTCTATTAAAATTAAACTTGCTGTATCTAGTCTCAGGCTTCGGAAAAAGGGTAACTCATTTAATGGACAAAATGTAAAAATATTTATCAAAATACTGCAAACATCGATTTATATCTGGCATTAAGTCCTGTTTAATGTCTCCATGTTATTTACAAGGTACAAGATTACTTGGATAAAAATATCACATGGAAATGATAAAATCTGCTCGCTTGCGCTTATTAAAATGATTATAAAATACATAAGTACATACAATATTTAAAAAAGGCTATCTAACTGTTGAGTTTGTTGCGGCACTTCTTCTCAGCAGGCTACACGTCGAAGTGCTGGTAGAGAAACAGTGTGACGTGCAAAATTATTAAGTACTAATAATGGGTTTTGGTGAGTGTGTGGGAGTTCACTTCTTTTGAAACCAAATCTATCAGAAAAAGTTAACAGATTACTCTGATTCATCGTCACATGGCTATTATTGGGTATATAAGCTTCGTCAAATTTATAACAGTACTTTAGGCATTGCTTGCGTGTATAATGTATTAAAGAAAATATTTTGAAGGACCACATTCAAAAGTAGTAAAAGTTTATAAGCAATTAAAAAGTTATTAAATTAAACATTTATGCTCTTTCATATTTGAAACAAAGTCAGTGCGGCATTAGATTAACTTTATGTTGGTAGTTTAACACGTTGACCGCCATGCCGGTCACCGGTGACCGGCAAACAATAGTTTTTCTATTGTGTCTAGTTTCTCGGCAGTCAAAGACTTAAGGATTTAAAATGTTACTTTCTATACAAAATCTACTAAACAGATCTTATTACAACTTGTATTACATTATGTGGCTCACATCATCATCATCAGCCTATTGCAGTCCACTGCTGGACATAGGCCTCTCCAGTTGTTCGCCACTTAGGGCAAACATCTGGAGGATATACCCATAATCTATTGGGCAAGCGGGTTGGCGATCGCAGGGCGTAACTCCTCGCTCCGGTGACGCTGCTGCCCGTCATAGGATTGTGGTATTTAGCTACGTCTTCAATTGTGATGGTTATACCGCCATCAGTCGGTGGCCAGCGCCTCGTTTGTTATTCGGCAGGATGCACCACGGGCAGGTGAGGTTGGCTCGGACTGAAAAGATGATAAGTCCCTCCCTTACACTCCGAATGGAGCCACTGAACCAGTCAAATAATGTTTGATATTCTGCGCCCATTAAGTACGAGTTTATAGCACATCAGTTATGTACAGCCGTTAATGTATAGAAAGGTATAAGAATGGCATTTCGGCGAGTAAAATTATGGCTAAAACAGCCTTTTCCTCTTGTAGCGGGGCAAGTGAAGTGCCGAGCCCTACTTCATTCACCCAAGTCGGGTCACGGATCACCGGCGCATTATTCTTTTGTACGATATAGGCCACGCCAAATTTTCTACTCGGTCTGTCAAAGGGAATTCGCCGGGAGGTGGGGTTTCGCTTTCTACAAGGGCACGGCGGACGGAATAACGAATCTTATCTATACTTATAATAAATCTGTAGAGAGGTCAATTCTGTACATAAAATATTTTTTCAAAATAACTATCAGGGGGTGATAAGTGATCGATACTGATACCAAAAATGCAATCAGTAAAATTTTTGTCTGTCTGTCTGTCTGTCTGTATGTTCGTTATAGAAAAAAAAACTACTGAACAGATTTTGACGAAACTTGGTACAATTATTCTTCATACTCCTGGGCAGGTTATAGGATACTTTTCATCACGCTACAATCAATAGGAGCGGAGCAGTGATGGGAAGTGTTGGGAAAACGCGAGAAATTTAAACCTGTATGTTTGAACGCGCATTACGCGAAAACTACTGCATAGAATTGAATGCGGTTTTCACCAATGTATTGCTAGAGGTCTAACTTAAAACTTAGGCACAAGGTATAGATGGGTATTATATGGAAGTCCGTTATTTTTGAAACCCGATATCCACGCGAGCGACGCCGCTGGCACAGCTAGTATATTATCTCTATATATATAAAAGGAGAAACTGACTGACTGACTGACATATCAACGCACAGCCCAAACGGCTAAACGTAGGCACTTGAAATTTGGAAGGGACGTAGCTTAGGTACCGTAGGGGTGCATTAAGAAAGGAATTCCCGAAATTCCCACGGGAACGGGAATTAGCGGGAAAATCCTTTTGTATGAAAAATCTAAACCGCTTAAGTTAGACGCTTGAAATTTGGCATGCAGGTACCTTAGTAAATATAAAGTTTAGTTATGGCTGTATTTTGAGAAATTCCCAGGGGAACGGGAGTTAGCGGGAAAAAACTTTTGTATGAAAAAATCTAAACCGCGTAAGTTAGAACGCCACGCGGACGAAGTCGCGGGCAAAAGCTAGTCCGTTCTAAATGTGTACTAGTCTATAACATGTTGTTAGTAATCTTTGCTGATGTAAAAAAAAATATGACTGCATCATGACTTAGTTTGTTTACATTTAATTTTTGAAATAGGTCTTGTCGTAAGAAATACATTTATATGTTTTATTACTCTACTAATGTGTGTATTAATAATTGTATGAATTTGCTTTGTTTTTGAATAAATCAATTATTACCCATACGGCTGAATTTCTCAAAGATACAAATATGTTATCAGATGTAGAGTAGGTAGATGTAAATTTTAAATAATAATTATTATAATACAAGGATCTCATGAAAATCAATTGAAATATTCTCTTCGCATTTGCGTTGTGACTTGCTTATTTTATTACTATTAAGCTACTGGAAAATAAATATGTATTAAGTAATAGAAAAAAAACAAAGGAAAAGTGAAAATATAATAAATTTTACATACAATAGAACCTTCTTACATTTTTTCTACAAATGATGAATGAACACAATGAACATATGAAATAGTGGGAAAAACTTAAGTTTTTAATAAGTATAAAAGATCTCGGCCTGTTTTTCAACTTCCTAATCACAGAAAATAGAGTTGAATATTCATTGGAAAACACTTCCTTTTTGTTTTCATTTGGCAAACTGGGGCTGTAACGCGAAAATATACAGTCATTACATTTTTAATTTTGTTGCTTTTAATATGATTAATGTTTATCTTTATGCGTGGGAGATGCGGTAACTTTGTGAACTTTGGCCGCTAATTGTCTGGGAGATAAAGGTCAAGTAACTAAGAAAATTAAATTAGAGGCTATTTTTATAGAAGCACAAAAAAAAATATTGCACCATGTCTGATGTAAAGCAAGAGATGATTATTTAGGATGGTAGCTTAATGGGAATCGTCGATCTATTTTATTACTGGACGGTACATACATACATACCGTCACGTCTTTCTCCCAGAGGGGTAGGCAGAGACCACGTCCTTCCATTTGCGACGATCCTGGCACACAGCTTTTGCTTCGTCCACATTCATCAATCTCTTCATACATGCTCGTCGGTTTAGGGTACTTAGTATTTTACCTTTTTTTACTGGACGGTCCCGGTGGCTCATTTGGTAATAACCCCAGTCTTATCAACCAAGGGCCGTGGGTTCGATTTCCTATTGGAAAATGATGAGCATTTGTGGTAGTTCCGTGTCTGGGTGTTTGTATTTGCATTTATGTATGTATATGTCACCGGAAAATAGCAAGAATCGTATGTTGATCAATTTCCTAGGCAGTTGATTATTACTTCCGGAAAATAATAAACGGCGGTTGAAATGTATTATTTAACGTATGTATTTTAGTAAAGTGATCATTTTACGGAGTCTTGCCGTAAAATCTTCCGACGAAGGTGAGCTGAACGTTGATTGTTTCAATGGCTCACGTGGTGTTATCTAGGCAACCAATCAGGGAACAGTGTATTAAGTTACGGGTAATAGTGCACCGTTAAATAGTACATTGAACAACGATTAGCCCATTTGCGGACGATTTTACTTGTGTCAAAATCGTAAATTATTAAATTACTGCCAGGCTACCGTAAGTTGATCAATTAACTGAAATCCATTGCGTTACATAATACATTTCGACTACAGTTTGTTATATTCCAACAATTAATCAACTACCTAGGAAATTAATCAACTTACGATTCTTGCTATTTTCCGGTGACATATATATGTGGTGTGTTCGTTGTTCTGATACCCTAATCACAAATGCACAAGCTACTTACTTTGGGATCTGAGCAATTGTCTGATTGCTTTCTTATTATCGTCTAATACATAGATTGTAGTCTATAAATTAGAAGTTTATTTGGTGCTCTAAAGTTCAGTTATGCTGTGTATAACCAACGCATTGTCATATTTCAAACTTGATGACTTGGGAGGTCCCACAATCTTCTAGTATAAAAATGTATAAAAAACGTTTTACTATGTTTGATAATTACTTTAATTTTTGTATACTCATTGTGACTATATTATTATTTTAATACAATAAAAGCCAGCATAACTATACAATTGACGCAACCACCAATAACTTCCACGTCTCATATCGACATAAACGTATAACACAGGTATTCGGTTCCCCCAATAAAATAACTTATTTCGCCATTGCAGGAACTTGCCGCGGCCACAAAGAAATAATGCCACACAGTAATAAACACGGCTATTGTGAATTCAAGGCACAGAATGTGCTTGAAAATTTTCAGCCATTTCTGGGAAATAGATTTCCTACGGAACCACCGAAGACAAATAGCGTTGGACTGTGAACCGATTTGATGGGGATTCGGTTTATTTGCACTGAACTGCACTTGAAGTGGACTGGACTGGACTGAGGGGATTTACTTCAGGGCCATTTTGAGGACAGAAATAGGTGATAATTGGTATTTCGTTATTGGACTAAACACGCAAATATTTCGGGCTTTCTAATTTTTCCTGTGAATATATGTATTACGGACGAAGTCGCGAGCACAGCTAGCTCGCGACTTCGTCCGCGTGGAATAGTTACTTTTTCCCCGTTTGTTTTTTACATTTTCCATTATTCCTTCGCTCCTAATAGCTACAGCGTGATATTATATGTATAGCCTACAGCCTTCCTCGATAAATCGTCTATTCAACACAAAAAGAATTTTTCAATTCGGACCAGTAGTTCCTGAGATTAGCGCGTTCAAACAAAGAAACTCTTCAGCTTTATAATATTAGTTAAGATTAGACTATGCTTCAGTAAATGTATGTTTTAAATGATACAGTTTCGGCTTAATTTGGGGCTAGATGGCGATGTGTGACCCAGCGTGGCATGTCTTGGTTATTTATTATTACTCTTTACAATGCTCCATCATAAAGTTCCAGTGCATATTGTTTGGCAGTAGCATATTATTGTATTGCCATCGGAACTACATACAGCTGCCAATTTAGGTAGAACGCTACGATCCTTGGAAGATAGTTAAATAAGTTAGGTACCTTAGATTCCATTAAACAGTTAGTTTAAAAATTGTCAAATAGACGATAGCTGATAATACACAGTGAAGAAAAGGAGCTCCTAAATTCATTTCGAACACAAACACATAGTTCGATGCTATTCCCTAACAAATTTTTACCTACTCCCAATCCATGTAAACCGCCATTACCGACGCATCCCCGTACTTATTTCATTAGAGCCACTTCACACCGTGCGTGTGCACTCCAGAACCCGCTGATTATTAAATTTACGGGAACGTATGTCGCCTTCGGTCGCCTTTACAGTTGCCTTTCAGCCTTTATCAGGCGACCAGACGAGCGCGAGGAAAACATTCTGGGAAATTAAGTTACGAAATGGGGGGAGGGGGGTGTAAACCAATCGATAAGCAATCTATTCGGAGTATAATGACGTCTCGGTGCATTGTTAGTTTTGATAAGTAATTTTAACTTGGATGAAAAGACGTGCACGTAACGTGTATGATTACTAGGTTGGTTCAGTGGTAGAGAACGCTACCTCTGACTCAGTGATGGCGGTTTCGATTCCGACATAATACAAACATTTGTGTGCATTTTGTATTGGTCTGCGTGTTCAGCTCCACCTTATTTAATTATATGTGCGATGAAAGATATCAATTTCCTACTACTCAAGTATTAAAATGATAACAAGTAATTAATAAATAGCTTCCGAAACACCACGTTGGGCGCCAAACAGTCCCAAAATAAACCAAAGCTACTACAAGACAACTGATAAACTTATTTTGATACTTTTTTTGTAAATAAATTCATATTATACCCAGAGTGCTCAAACCAACACGAACAGCCATGTTCATGCACACAAATGTTTGTACTGAACAGGGATCGAACATACGATCACTAAACCAAACTATCGTCGCCAATAAATCGCTGAGAGCAAAAATTTCACATTTATAACACATTGAAAATAAAAATCAACCGTCACTCTTACCAATCACCGCCCGCCCATACAAGCATCGTACCTGCAAACAAAATAACATGTGTTAGTTAGTCAACGATCGAATCGGATTAACGCCGGTACGTAATTGAATCCGTCCTGATTGGCTAGTTCGTGTGACGTTCGGTGACGTCACCTCCTGTCGCGTCACGAGGCCAATTTCCGGACTAATTTCCTATGCAGTGGACATTCGGGCGTCGGCTGTCGAGGAGAATGGACGTCTCAATCTCAGTGCAGTGTGAAGTCGTTAACGTCAATATTTTAAGAAAAATATTACTTTACTAGCTGTGCCAGCGGCGTCGCTCACGTGGATATCGGGTTTCAAAAATAACGGACTTCCATATAATACCCATCTATACCTTGTGCCTAAGTTTTAAGTTAGACCTCTAGCAATACATTGGTGAAAACCGCATTCAATTCTATGCAGTAGTTTTCGCGTAATGCGCGTTCAAACATACAGGTTTAAATTTCTCGCGTTTTCCCAACACTTCCCGTCACTGCTCCGCTCCTATTGATTGTAGCGTGATGAAAAGTATCCTATAACCTGCCCAGGAGTATGAAGAATAATTGTACCAAGTTTCGTCAAAATCTGTTCAGTAGTTTTTTTTTCTATAACGAACATACAGACAGACAGACAGACAGACAGACAAAAATTTTACTGATTGCATTTTTGGTATCAGTATCGATCACTTATCACCCCCTGATAGTTATTTTGAAAAAATATTTTATGTACAGAATTGACCTCTCTACAGATTTATTATAAGTACTAGCTGTGCCAGCGACTTCGTCCGCGTGGAATAGTTTCTTTGGTAGTGATTTTAATGAGCCCCCAGTGCCTGGCAGCTGGCAGCGGCGCGGTGCAGATTTCGGCGCGCTTTATTTACCCGCGCAAACGTACCGCAGGCTCGACGTGATTAGTTAAATGGGCGTAACTTTTTTATTTATGGACCGATTAACATGAAACAAACACTAAATGTTAAGGGAAGCTTCCAGCAATATATTAGTGAAAACCGCATCTTAATCGGATACGCGGTTTCTGAGATTAGCGTGCACAAACATACAGACAAACAGACAAACCGACAAACAGACAAAAATTCCAAAAATCATTGTTTTGGGTACTATTGCATTAATAAAGGCCTCCCATAATATTTTTTCACATATATCTTCCATGTACAGACAGCGATTCGTTACATTTTTATTATATGTATAGATAGATAGAAGATTACCAACATTAGCACCAGAGATGTTGTGGATTTGATACCTATTTCGGATACGGATATTGGAATGATTATTATACCGGATACGGATATGATTCTTTTTATTTTAGCACGTCACGAGTCAGTTATTTATTTACGAAAATGTTATGGCGACAACAGTAGAAAGCAAGCAATGCGCGTGACTTGTGTGTCAGCTTGTCACAACGTGTTCCGAACCTAACTCTGGAGTTCCGTACACATACACTTGCAATAATATGACTTTAGGGTAGGTAAAAATCGCGAATAATTTTCTTGTACAAGCTACTTTATACTTCCCAAAACGAATAGAATTTTCACAAGCTACCCATGAAAGGCGCCGTTTCAAAATGCATAAAGCCATCAAGCCCAACTTCTTAGTTCCCATCAGAATTCAATCAGCCGTATCTCGCTTTGTGACCGACGCCATTAAAAGTTGTTTGTTAACGTCCATTATTTTCCGAGCCATTCAGTACACTTGCGTGGTTTCATTATATCGATGCTATTTTCCATAATTCCGAACTTGACGGCGTAGTTTGTACAAAATTTTGAGTTAATTGGCCGTCGATCGTATTTTGTTTAACTTCGATTTTGCAATTGGATTCTGCTATTTTATCCAAATCACCAAACAAAATACCGAATATTGGAGACTATTAATGTTAACAGATATATTTTTCACCAATGTTTAAAATGAATATCCAGTACTAACATCAGCAGTAAGAGATTAAGTGAAAAGTACGAGTATCAGGAGCGCATACACACATAGGAAGTCTATAGATTGCTTCAACTTATGTAATGTTACACTCCTCCAGATTTGTGATGATGATGAGAACACCGAGGAGTTTACTAAGATAACTTGGCCCCACCCAACACCGTTTGTCCCCCTGTAGCAGACGGTGAAGGTTCGAAAGGATTCTCTTCGAAAAAAAAAACACTTGTCTAATGTTGGTTATTTAAGGAGGAGGTAGGTACCTACTATGAAACAAAAATTTGATCTCCGACTTCTAACGTAACTGGTACTTGTCAGTCACTGATTATCTATGACTGATTGAATGAAAAGTATCAGTTACTTTAGAAGACTGAGATCAAATTTTTGTTTCTAAGGACAATTACGATGAGACATTCTCCAACTTAGACATTCTGGGACTAAACGTATTCGCTGTTCTGATTTTTCGCTCAGAATTGAAATGGTGATGTAATCTGCCGACGCGTAGGAGACATTGACATCGCACGGAACGAAATTGGGTTTGACCGACTGATTGGGTCTGACAGACCGAAAAAAAATAAGAGGAAGTGTGGCCAAGCTGTTTCGCTAATACTCACATCAGCCCGACAATATGTCGCGATGATGAGGGTCGGTTTGATTGCATATTACGTTGTTGCATACACTATTAGTGTAATTGTACTGAAATGTAGCAGGTCACTTATGAGCGCGTCATTGTAGCTAACACAATGAAATATAATGTTCCGGTGTGTGACTTATTGCCGCCTGCGGCAACGAAAAAGAAACTAAGTTAATAATCAATTGTCAGTTGCCACTGCCATTCTGGCCTGCAAGATGTGGCTGAAACGTGACGAAAGTCGCTTTATGAGTGTTTACAGTACCTGCGGTGGTCGTAATTTTTTTTTTCAGCTCTAAGTATGGGGAGACCCCAAAATTTATTATTCACAAATAAAAAGCTTAATGCTGTTCACAGAAAAAAAAGAAGAGGCGACGACCATGTGGTGCAAATTGCGCTGAACCTGCCGGAACAGAAACGAGGTATAGGACGCCCACCATCTACCTGGTGGAAAAATATAGAGAGACCTCAAGAAAGCCCAACTGCCAGAAACGACAACCCAAGATCGCATGACTTGGCGCAGAATTGTGAGGAGATCCGACCCCAAATAATGGGATAAGGAGCAGAAGAAGACAGAATAGATCTACCTCTCTAGTTAGTACTCATAGTATAAGACAAAACCTTAGTGTGAAGCCAGTAATTGTTGGTTAGTATGAATTGGGGTATTTATCAAGTTCTAACAGTATAAATAGTACTTATAGTTTCTGAAAATAGTGGCCGTGACGGACGGACAGACAGATAGACGGACATGACGAATCTATAAGGGTTCTTTTTTGCCAAAATAAAGCCTTTTATGAAAAGATATTAGAAAAGAATTGAGCACATGTAAAATGTACTCTTAAATTTTGTGACTAAAGTAACAAGAAATTCTACACCTCGTAAGCGGCAGTAACAGATTTACTAGTAACCCCGGCTCTGTCTGGAACAATTTATGAACACATAAAGTGCCTATACTAAGGCTTATGTCTACTGTAATGTCTGTACTAAGCCTAGACAAAGGTCTTAGGACCACTTGATAACATCTCGGCAGAAACTGTTGGGCACTTGCTACGTAAGCTCCAAGAATACGTGTTTATGTAATAGATTGTTCACATCTGAACTTTACGTGTGAAATTATCTTGCATTAAGCCTTGCTCGCTTTGTGTACTAGTTTAAGTGAACTTTGTAAACATCAATAAATAATACTGAATAAATAAGATGTAAGGGAGCGGCCTATCTTAACTAATATTATAAAGCTGAAGAGTATGTTTGTTTGTTTGTTTGAACGCGCTAATCTCAGGAACTACTGGTCCGAATTGAAAAAATCTTTTTGTGTTGAATAGACCATTTATCGAGGAAAGCTTTATGCTATATAACATCACGCTGTAACTATTAGGAGCGAAGAAATAATGGAAAATGTAAAAATAAAACGGGGAATAAATAACTATTCCACGCGGACGAAAACGCGAGCACAGCTAGTGTTTTTATATCTGTATAGCGGACAGACAGAAAACGAAAGCGCCTTTTTATACTATGTATATTTTATTATACGTTACTATGAATTATAATATATTTACGAAATATCACTTAAGTTACCGTACCTACTAACTAATACATACTAACCTGCGTAATATTTTCAAACGCATAATCGTCGGGCCCACACATAAACCCCAATTTTCAAATACAAGCCTTTATTTCATCAATTGATTCTGATCTCGTACTGGCCTGCTTGGAATAGAATAATAAAATTTATACTGACCAAATTTCTACCGAACTCCTTACAAATAGGTACTGACTAAGTAAGTACCCGTAAGGTCTTTTAAAAGTGTTCAAGTGCTCGTTAGTAGTAAATGTGTCACCACATTAAAAAAATAAATGATAAATAGATAAAATAATAATTTTGAGCAAGCTTTTTGAGAACGTGTGTTAGTAGCTTTAATTCCATTGACAAGCGCCCTTGTAGAAATTTCAAACACATAATGTAGCCTACATAGTTGCGTAGCGTAAGAATTTTTATAATATAAAAATATTGCATTTATTTATGTAACAATGCAGTTTAAAAGATGGTATATTATTTTTAGAAGTGGTTATTGTACACAAAAGGTACCTATGTTTGGGTTATCAAACCCAAAGAATTTATAATTGCATCCTCTTTTTCGATCTCATTTTCTCTTCGCTCCAAGCCACCCTCACCTGCCCGTGGCCTATGTCCAGCAGTGGACTGACACGGGCTGATGATGATGATGATGATATTATTTTTTAATGAACTTGACACTTAAGAAACCAACTTTGGAGGCTCATTGCCGTATCATTTTACGACAATTTTTTTTTGTAAAGCAACATGAAACTATGAATCAACATGAAAAATCAAGCATAGTCCATTGAATGTACTTAGCACCAGGTTAGAAACTACGACTCCGATTTAGACACCAGTCGTCTTATCTAATGAGCCTCTCATCTATCAGCTGCAGCAATGTTGTCCGCTTATTATGAAAGATGGTGTAGTAATTAGGAGGAAGTTGTGCCGAAACAAAGGCCGGAAGCCGTTGCCTCATAATGGAGTCCGTTATAACGTAATATAGTGGTCTAATGTAACATTATTAGGTTGTTTCTGGGAGTTTATTGTTATAGGTACCTGCGACTGACAGATAGATACCCTTACTTTTCATGTTTTTAGTACCACATAGAAGTGGTTATTGTACACAAAAGGTATGTGTGGGTTATCAAGCCCAAAGATTTTATAATTGCATCCTCTTTTTCGATCCCATTTTCTTTTCGCTCCAAGCCACCCTCACCTGCCCGTGGTACATACTGCTGAATAACAAACAAGGCTCTGGCAGCTGGTGGCGGTATAAACATCACCATCGAAGGTGTAGCTAAATACCACAGACAAATGCCGAGCAGCAGCGTCACTTGAGCGTGAAGATACGCTCTGCGATCGCCAACCCGCCTGCCCAGCGTGGCGGTTATGGGTATATCCTCCAGAAGTTTGCCCTAGGTGGCGAACAACTGGAGAGGCCTGTGTTCAGCAGTGGACTGCAATAGGCTGATCTATACTTATAATAAATCTGTAGAGAGGTCAATTCTGTACATGAAATATATTTTCAAAATAACTATCAGGGGGTGATTAGTGATCGATACTGATGCCAAAAATGCAATCAGTAAAATTTTTGTCTGTCTGTCTGTCTGTCTGTCTGTCTGTATGTTCCTTATAGAAACAAAAACTACTGAACGGATTTTAACGAAACTTGGTACAATTATTCTTCATACTCCTGGGCAGGTTATAGGGTACTTTTCATCACGCTACTATCAATAGGAGCAGAGTAGTGAAGGGAAATGTTGGGAAAACGGGAGAAGTTACTCCATTTTTTAAGCTTCCGTCGCGTGTGCAGCCTTAATGGTTAAAGTTACATAGAAATTATGTATGACAGAAATATTTTACATAAAATTGACTAAAAAATATCCCGCAACAACATATGTCTATCTTTTATGGTTGACTCACAATAACACGTGTAACTCCTGATAGCTTAGCAGTTCGGAGCATTCTGATTATATTTGTTTACTCTTACGTTTATAATACTCTCATTCATCCCTAATTTAAAAAAGTTATCATTATTACCTATTCAATAAAAAAAGAATCATAGAAATCGGTATAGAAACACCAAACTTATACATGAAATAAGCCATCGCGCCGTCGCACGTGAATACTGAATCATGCTATAAGGATTATTTTTGTGTAACGGTTGCCGCGCTCGACACGGGTCGCGGCGGCGGTAGGGTATAAAAAGGCGGGAGGTCCGAGAGCTAGCTTCATTCAATATTTGGCTGTTGATGCGTTCAGAGCGATCGACCTTATTGACAGACAATAATTGATATTGAGAAACCGTGCCAGCGCGACTTTTAGTTTTTAAATAGTTTATTTGAATTTCTTTTGTTGTTATATTGTAAAATATTCGTTCAAATTAAAAATTATTAAGCGTAGGTACTTTTATTAATTAAAGTAGTTATAAGTATTTATTTTTAAGTGAAGTAGGTATAGGTAGATAGTTTTGCACAGGCGTTTCAGCTTCAAAAATATATTTACAAAAAAAGTATCAGGGGGTGATTAGTGATCGATACTGATGCCAAAAATGCAATCAGTAAAATTTTTATCTGACTGTCTGTCTGTCCGTCTGTCTTTCTGTCTGTCTGTATGTTCGTTATAGAAACAAAAATTACCTACTCAACGGGTTTTAACGAAACTTGGTACAATTATTCATCATACTCCTGTGCAGGTTATATGATACGTTTCATCACGCTACAATCAATAGGAGCAGAGCAGTGAAGGGAAGTGTTGGGAAAACGGGAGAATTTTTTATCTGAATGTTTGATTGAGCATCACGCAAAAAGTACTGCATGGAATTGAATGTGGTTTTCACCAATGTATTGCTAGAGGTCTAACTTAAGATTTGGGCATCATTTTATGGAAGTCCGTTAGTTTTGAAACCCGATATCCACGCGTGCGACGCCGCTGGCACAGCTAGTAATGACTAAAAAGATGGGCAAGTGTTTTTAAAATAAACACAACCGCACAACAATTCTGCTCTCTGTATGACCCAAGGGATGACTGGTAGTGCATGCTCCTAGCATTAAGTTCGCCTTTTGTAACATTTTGTACAATAACATTTAAATAAATAAATAAAATCCTAACTAGATCTGTACACGAACCTACATCCCTACAACGGCAAATTTCCGCGGCTCTCCTAAACAAAAGCTAACAAGGTAAAAGCTATATATTCCTGAACTTCAAGGCGTTCCCCGAACAGCCGCCGGGCACGCTTTGATCACATCATTGATTCAATGTAAAATGCACGAGGAATTTTATACTCCACACGGGGCGTTTTAAAACAACGGATCAAATATTGACGGGCATATCTTTGTATGAAGCTTTTATTACATGCTTTACGCAAACGCTGAGAGAAACTGTTATTAAATAATCCTAGAAGGCCAGTAGCACGTATGAAAATCCTTTAGTGTTGAGGGCTGAAGAAGATAATCTTATTTCTAGCTATGATGGCAAATGGCTGCCGCAGCTCATGATGGTCTGCAACGACTGCTATACCTACCAAGGGCATGTATATATTTCGCCGAGAAGTTTGATAAGTTGGTTATATTACAAGGTCATCGTCAAATTAAACTTTGTATCGCAAGAAACAAAAGCGTAGTACTTATAATGACTTTGGAACTTCAAAAAACAATAGGAACACAGTGGGTCAGCAATTTTCTTTTAGTTTTTGTTAGTAATGACTCTTGTTGCGGCGTACAGCGAATTAAAACAGCATTACGTTACTGATTCGTTAACTGAAATGACTTTTTAGAAACTTCTGTAGAGCTTCATTAAGTTAGTTGTTAAGTTGAAAAATGTAAGCTAAAGCCTTAATTACCCACTATTAAATACGTGTCACTATGATCCTTAACTTGACCAATTAAGTTGATAACTTCAGGGGCACTTTTATTTGTAAGCAAAGAAATGTATAACTTAAAACTTGTGGCGTTCCACGAGAAAATGTACTGACATATTATGTTTTGTGAATATGGTGCAAAAAACGTTTTATGTCTTTTTTTTTATAGTGGCTCGACATAATGGCTTCCCTACGCCTGATGGGAAGCGAAAGAGAAGCCCAAGCCGCTGTGACAACTGGCAAGTAACTGGTCAGTTACCTGTCAGTTGCCACCGCCATAACGGCCCAACCCTAACCCCCCATAAGCTCCGGAAACCCTACTCACCAGCAGAAACATGACCCGGAGGTCATTTGGCTGCGGTATTCTATAGGGTGGAGGTCCTTCCCCAGACGGCGGCTCAATTCGAGCGTAAATTCACTATGCCCTACCTCTCTTGATGTCATTATTAAAATACTTAATGTATTCATAGAATAGAATAACCTTTCAATGATTACATCGTTTTTCGCGTTCTTTAACTAAAAAGTATATTTTCCTGAAAGTGCACCATATTAATTATTATTTTTAAAAATGTATATCTCCATAACTATACATCTTACGAGCATACTTTGATTTTAAAGCCTATTTGCAGATTACAGTGTTCATAATTTATAGTGTTTTGTCATCATCATCAGCCTATTGCAGTCCACTGCTGGGCATAGGCCTCGCCAGTTGATCGCCACTTAGGGCAAACATCTGGAGGATATGCTCATAATCACCACACTGGCGGGTTGACGATCGCAGGACATAGCTTTTCGCTCAGGTGACGCTGCTGCCCGTCATCGGATCAATGTTTTGTGGTTTCCCATTATTAACAGTTTATTTCATACCAATAAACGTCTGCTCCGGCCACCACAGGGGGCTTATATTGACACAGCTTATGTAAAAAGCTTGAACGCGCATCACAGTCGTAATTTCCCCGTCCACACAATAGAAGGCAACTAGATTGCATAACGCTTCCTACAAATGTTTCCTTAACCCTGCGAACGCTCCACGCCGCGCATACATTAACCGCCCAGATTATCCCGAACGCTTTGTACATTTCAGTTTATAACGCATTATTGCGCTCATGAATATTCCGTGCCGTTTATAAAGGTTAACCCTGTATTTATTGCTGTTTTGTAAACGAAAAATGCGGCTCGGTGACGATTAAAAAAACATGGCGCCGATCAATTGAGCCTTTGAGCGCGAAATCGCGCGTGCGTTTTGATTGTTTTTGATATTGAATGCGTGAAAGGGTTTTTGATTGGATGGGTTACTGGGTATAAAGGTATTAGGAATTACTTCTCCTGGGGCTAAGGACAAAGCTAAATCTCGTGTCGTAGGGCAAAACCCGCAATCTGCAGTAGGATTCCGGCTGGCAAGTGACCACTCGTCAAAACACTCATGAATTGGCTTAGGAGGTATTTCGGAATCAGTTGGTATATATAGCCAGAGGTATCGGCATGGCTGTGGGAACTGACAAATTAATTATTGATTAGTTCCTAGTCTGTTACCGCAGTGACTTGGGCTTCTCTTTCGCTTTATATTAATTTAGAGAAAGCCACTATTCTAAGTCACTATAAAAATGAAAATATAACTTCTTCACCATGTTCGTCGGTCATTACAAAAACTTTTACATATTCAAGGGAAAGGTTTCCTTACCTCCAGAATCTTACGCCTACTTCGCTCAGCACGAAAACAGTCAACCAGCAAAAAGGTTTGTTAAAAAGATTCCTTCCAAAGCATTTAACTTAAAAACACTGGCCGTATAGCCACAAGTGTTGACAAAACGAAAATAAAAAAAAACCTCGAAACACTTTAACCGCTTTTGCCAGACGAAATCGTCAACGCGGAAGACAAAATTCCTGGCACCTTGAAAAACGGTCTCCGGAATGGCCCGGTATTTTTCTCGACTTTCACGGAAACCTTTAAAACTTTTTTGTTTTCCCTCTTTTCTTGAGCAATCTGTTTCTCTCAGTTCAACGACGACCTACTAACCGAGTTTGTATGTATTTTTCATTTGCCTTATTTGAATAAAGGAGATAAATCATCTCGGTTATCGTGGGCATTAAGACCATAGCTGGGGGTCACAAAGGCATTTTTATTTGACGAGTCTAATAAAGTTATTTTACACATAACTTTCTGTAAAGTAAGTTTCTATTACAAACAAAAGCTAACAAGTAAAAGGTTTTCATCAGCATCACCATTCTATCGCAGTCTGCAGATGGTTAAACCGCCACCAGTCGGTTGCCAGAGCCTCGTTTGTTGTTCATCAGGATGCACAGCGGGCAGGTGAGGGTTTGAGCGAAAAAGATGATAGGTCGCTCCCTTACATCCCTTAAAGCAGGTTATACATACACGCAAGGATGTACCTGACAAGTTTGCCTATGCAGTTACGCCTGTCAGGTTGAGTGAAAACCTGCACAGTTCTGTAAAATACACTCACCGATTTACGAACAGTAGACCTATTCTTTTTTTTGTAGTAGCTCGATGGCTTCCCTACGCCTGATGGCGAAAGAGAAGCCCAAGTCGCTGTGACCACGGGCAAGTGACTAGTCAGTTACCTGTCATTTGCCACCGCCATTCCAGCCCGACCCAAACCCCCCACGAGTTCCGGAAATCCTAGTCACCAGCGGAAACGCAACCCGGAGGTCATTTGGATGCGGTATTCTAAAGGATGGAGGTCCTTCTCCGGACGGGCGGCTCAATTCAACCAAAGATTCGCTATGCCCTACCTCTCTTTATAATAAAGTTATTCAGGTAAATCTGTCAGGTACACCCTTGCGTGTATTGCCAGCTTAAGGTTTATTATTACTAAAAACTCTTTTAATGACAGTTTGGCTAAAATACAAACGGAATGTGCGATAGTGAGTTGTTCAACTTAATTATTTGTAAAATGAACATTTAACATCAATAAACTTTTCAGTTGATTTTATCACTACAACCAAAAAGTTTAAACTCCTAAAAATGGCTGAAGCAGTTCGGTGTAAAGTTATAACGAGAGTAATTTGAGTTAGTAGAGTTATTTGGAAAGCGCAATTTTAGTTAAAGATGGTTTTTTATTTACTTTATATTGCTTTTTCCATTATTATAATTATAATAAATACTCCCTTCACCTCACAAAAAAACAAAAGATAGGCCTAACTGGGATGCAAAGGAGCGACCCATCTTTTCGCACCTAGCCAGGTTCACCTACCCGTGGTGCATTCTGCCGAACAAACGAGGCTCTGGCAACCGACTGGTGGCAGTACAACCATCACAAATGAAGTTGTCGCTAAATACCACAGGACGGGCAGCAGCGTCCCCTGCGATTGCCGACCAGCATGTCCAGCGTGGCGATTATGAGTAAATCCATCAGATCTTTGACCAAAGTGGCGAATAACTAGAGAGGCCATATGTCCAGCAGTGGACTGCATTAGGCTGATGATGATGCCGATGAGGTCTAAGTTGCCTGGCCAAACCAATCGCTAGTTAGTTGACAGTTTGGCATCCCCATGACACAAACAAGCCCCCCCCCCCCCCACAACCAAGCGCGCCACGACCTCCAAAGGCCCTTTTAGCCCCATACCGCAGAGCGCTAGCGGGGTAAGCTAAGCTAACTGATATTCACTGTCGGTCGACGATAATTATTATAAGTTTGACACTGACAAGCTAAAACCTCTTTTGTTGTCGCATTCGATCGCCAAAAACGCCGACAAATCGTCGATCATTAACGTTGTCATCTCAAAATTAACACTTACATAACAAAGAATGTGACAGTCATAAATCAGGGGGCGAGATTAACCGGGGCATATCTTCACCTTAACCGGATTTTACCGGGCGTCGTTAGACGTGGCGCGAATACATTAGCCGGTTTCCGCTCCGGGCTGACTTTTGCGGATATCCGTGGCGCATGATTATCTGCTCTTCTCCGCTGTTCGTGTTTCCTTCTTAATTTGCGACGATTTCTTTTTTTTTTGTTTTAAATGGCTAATGATTTGGGCGACAAATGTCTGAAGGATGCAAGGCCATAACATACATTATAAACCTCCATACGGAAATACATATTGATGATCGACCTCATGATGTCGAGGGATGATCTATTCTGAATAGAGAGGCAGGTGTGAAATATTATGTATATTCATTAAAATAATGTAACATAATGTAAGACTAGCTGCGCTCCGCGGTGTTACCCGCGTTATAGTTCACACGCAATATTTCCCGTTTCCGTGAGAATTTCGGGTATTCCATTCTTAGTGCACCTCTGCGGTACCTAAGCTACGTCCCTTAGAAATTTCAAGTGCCTACGTTTAGCCGTTTACGCTGTGCGTTGATATGTCAGTCAGTCAGTCAGTTTCTCCTTTATATTGTATTAAGTTAAATGGAATATTATTTATTGCACATCGAACCATTTACTTACATGCAAGTAGAAGGCAATGTGCAGTAGTTTGCCTTCTACTCCCCCTACCTTAATCTAATAATATGTTGTTTGAAAGGCACGGACTGGAGCATCTAAATTACCGAAAATTATGCATTTGTGTACGTTATTCTACTGTTGATTATTAAAATAAAAGACCATTATATTAATTAAAAAAATATGAGAAAACAATACCTAGTAAGAAAATTTCAAGTAAGAAGTGTTGCCGATTCCTTGGCTTTATGGTTTCTGCATCTGTGATAGACTTGCTGTTTAGTCTATGGAACGATTTGTTTTGAAGAGAGTTTTGGCGGGTGGAAGGATAACTGTGCTCGAGCCTTGAAATGATGGGAATATCGGATTGAAGACCAGGAATAGTCGTAGTTATGATTCCTGGGTGGTTAGTGGTTGTCCTGAATGGATGATCTATATTTTGTTGTTGAATTCTTGCCTAGTAATTTATCGTTAACCATTTAAAACTAACCTCACTTCTGGTTTCTAAAAGAAGATATTCTGAAGCACATAATATGTTGTGTATAGTCCGTCAGTTGAGATATCGAGGTTCCAAGTTTGGATTGAAATCTCATCGTTGTGGGGAACTTTCATAAATGAAAATATTGCTAAAGTTTTACCGAGGGCTTCCAATCCTATAACTTGTACGCTGGATATGTAAATTGTTTCACACGTGTTTTTTGTCGGCAGGGAATACAATTTATGTTTATATTTGTTATTGGATGTTGTGTTGTTGTAATTAAAAACGGAATCAATTCAATATAAACATTCTTTTTTTTAACAATGATTTTTGCGCCCTGCAAACGGGCCTGAAGGTCACCTGATGGTAAGTGATCACTTCAGCCCATAGATACCGCAACACCAGGGGAGTCACAGGTGCATTTCCGGCCGTTGACAAATTTGTAGGTTCACTTTTTGAAGGTCCCTAAGTCGCATCAATTCGAAAGAACCAAAGTCAAAGTCTAAATAATCTTCATTCGTATAGGTTTTTAAAAAAAAAAACACTTAAAAATCGTCAAACCGTTGCATGAAGCAGAAAATTGCGTGCGAATAGTACCGTGAAAGGCTTAACTACAAAGATGATAAAGAAGAAATCTTGAACTCTAGGATCTTTAATTATTTTATTTGTTTATTTAAACTTTATTGCACAAAATGGTAAAAAAGGCGAACTTAATGCTAGGAGCATTCTCTACCAGTCAACCCTTGGGTCATGCAGAGAGCAGATTTACAATTAACTACCAATATGGCGGGGCAACGACACTCGGAAATCAAGTATTAAATAGGTTACAAGGTTTTCCTCGTGTCCCGGCAGTACTCCAGACATCCAAAGTGTTCAGTGTTCAGGTCGGTTTGAAACGAAAGAATAAAAAGAAAAAACATGTCTTGAAGCATACTCTTTATGACATTTTCTGCAGAAGGATTTTCTTGTAACAGCTAGTAGTTAAATATTTATTTCCGTTAATGTTTATAAAGGCTTTAACTGGCGAAAAACTAATACACAATAGAACATCTATTATTCTCCGGCACCGGTGACCGCTATGGCATTTAACGTGTTAAAGGAAAATTATCGCTGGTAAGTCATGCTTGTCAACAGGTGCATTTAACTACTAGTCTATTCTAGTTTACCTCGTTTCAGTTAATTACCATTTATTCTTTAAAGTTTAGGCCATAACTGTTTGACCCGGTTCAAGTTAAAATGTAACTGTATTCATAGTATTAAAATAGCAATACACTACGTTCTTGTTGGTATCTTCTGGGTAGAATACTTCGTTTCGCAGCGGGAATGGAATCACTTTTGAAGGTTTGTACGAGACAGTGTTACACGCAAATAAAGTATATTCTCATTACATTATATTGTAAAAATAATACAAAGTCAATTTATGATAGTAGCCGACTGTATTTCAAATTAATATGAGTTTTACATAAGACGAGATGTGAATATGCCTATGCAGT
Source organism: Conogethes punctiferalis (assembly GCA_031163375.1). NCBI lineage: Eukaryota > Metazoa > Arthropoda > Insecta > Lepidoptera > Crambidae > Conogethes > Conogethes punctiferalis. The sequence goes on from CM062088.1 coordinate 13,553,402, forward strand.
AGAGTCAGACGAGAAGTGAGTATAGCCAGAAATAAAACTGTGTTGCCAATTGTTAACCTTAGATAACTTAATTAATATAAACATTACAGATACAATTTATTTCATTATATTTAGGTATATTTTCTTAAACGTCGTTATGAATAATGTAGGTGATGACTTCATAAGCACACAACTCACGTACAGTTCAAAATATTATTATACAAACTAGCTCTGACGCTGAAGGCCTAAGTTCTAGGTGGGCGTCTGTCAATTCAATCAGCAATACAATTGATATTGTATGAATCCCTTTGTCAGCAATATTGTGGAGCCCTCGTAGACAATATTCTTTATCTCTGTGTAGTCTATTTTTACTAGCATAAGGTTTATCGGAATAGAAATAGGGTTAGCGTTGAACGATAGAGAATTTATAGGCAGGTTGCTACAATTAAGATTGGTTGGATGATTTAAACGTTATTTATAGTTGAAAAAGAACTACATAGTAAGCATTTACGTATCCATTCAATAATGGTTTTATATCCAGTAACAACATATTTTATAAGTATTGTGATGAGAATATTATGTGCAATTTAACACCGCATCGCTATTCTTTGAAATAATGGAAAATGTTGTCAGAAACCCAGCATATTGGATAACTTTGAAAGAGTACATACCATCGACAACCGTGACGACGTGGGCGGTGACATGTAATCTTTATCAGTCAATTACCATATGTGGGTTTATTATGTGATTCTCTCTTTTATATAAGATCCTTTTAACGAAGCGCGAAGAAGCATCTTGCTGATTGAAAACGGAACCATTATATCACAGCCGTCTATATAAGACAGTCCGTGCGTACGTCACAGCCACTTTTTTCCGTAACTTTAAGAGCTATACTGTGGAAACTTGGTAAATAGACGTATTCGGCATTAAAATTTTCATACAAAAATAGAAAAAAATTTTGGCTCCCCAAAAATTTGATTAATTTGGTTAATACGTTATAAATCGTGGACCGCATTTTACCTTTCATTCAATCAACTCAAATATAATAAAGAATAAAGAAAAACATTTATTAAGCTGTGTATTGGTACGGAACCCTACGTGCGCGAGTCGCACTTGGTCGGTTTTTTTAAATTCGAACTTACATTGTACTAACAAAAAAACAATACAAATGACTTATAGAGTTAAATGTAATACGTGCAATATCTTTGTAGTTACCATACCATGTCGTGCAACCAGTAAAGTAATAGAAACAAAACGACCGTAAATTATATTAAACAATCTGAACTATTGTCTAGCTAGCTAGTTAAATTATAGAGCTTAAAAGTTAGCAATCACGAAGGCAGCGTTACTGCACAACCTTCCGTGGAGCGGGTGAAATATTGACTGGGACGGACGGGTTCGGTCCAAGTTATAAGAGAATCATGATAATATTAAGACCTAATCTTGTTTTAGAAACGTGATCCTAATGATAAATCGTCGTGTTTGTTAAAAAACATCCAGATCTGTTTAAAAAGGCGAGCAAAATATACCCCCGAAACACCAGAGATGGCGACAGACTAGTCTTAGATTTCCAACCAAGGACATCTCTTTGCCAGAAAAATTGTTATTGTATGTGTGTTAAGATATATAATAAAATTCCAAACCAACCCAAGCCCACTAAGCCTTAAAGGGTCGCAAGTGGGCAACTTGCAGATATTCGGGCAGCCCAGAACATCAGGCAGGAGGATGTACTCGTTTTGACATGCTAATATAAATAATTCTTTCATCCTCTTATCCGTAAAAGACGACACGACTAAGGATATATCAGGAGGAAACAGGCAGCAGAGTTTACCTGCCAAATGACGATCGTCATAGCGGGAGGCCTATGTCCAGCAGCGGTCGTTAGCAGACTGATGATGATGCCTAGGCATACTGGTACTAGTACCAGGGTCAGCTTTCCTACATAATCTCTTCCGCTTTGCTGGATGATGGAGGATGATGGAGATCGTCATCCTCTGATCCACGATATTTAAAAAAAAACGTGTAGGTATGAGATTATTCTCTGTCATGTCCGCTCTTACGAAGTCCATTCAGCGTTTCTTAGGTCTACCGCGTATGACCTATTCCTGGGCCTTGGATAGTGAGGTCAAGGCATCTATTCACTACGTAGTATGTTTATAAAAATACTAAACCGAAAATCGCTTTGTCCTCTCCCTTGCACCAACAAAGGTGCAGTTTTCACCAGCACTTGTAACGAGAGGTGCTTCTAAACTGGCCGATTTATTTGTGCTCTGCTGTCGGCGAGTGTGAAACTCAACTTAGCACCCATTTAGTGGGTCATTGAAGCTGATAAATGATATTTGAACAGTAAAAGTACCACTGGTATATAGATTAGAGCTAAAGTAGCAGTTGATACATGTATTTAAGAGTATACTGAACAGCTATATTCGTCCTTGAACTTCACCACGAAGCTTTGTATTGGCTCTGTGGACTTCACTCAGCAGAACTGACAGAAAACCAACCCTGGGGCTCCTATACAGGCCATGACTGAGTGAAAACCTTCAAATTTGGACGTCACACCGCCATGTCCCAATTCTTAATATTGTTTTTTTTTTCTTTGTTTATCTACACTATAATATTATAAAGAGGAAAGATTTGTATTTTTGTATGTAACGAATAAACTCAAAAAGTACTGGCCCAATTTTAGTAATTATTTTTTTTATTAGAAAGCTACATTATCACTGAGTAACATAGGCTCTAATTATATTAAAAATGTTCATCTGAAACACCCGAAGCGAAGCAAGAGCGGGTCGCTAGTTTTTGTTATTTAAATAGCAATTTATTTTGTAGTTCCCGGTCTGGTGAATTAAAAAAATGTTTCTATCTAATAGTCTCTTGTCCAAAAATTCTAAGAGACACTCCCCGTATCTCGTACTCGTAGTATAAAGAAAAACTTAGTTCCAGACCAATGGTAGGTGTGGACTGTCTGGCATAATTGATTATTAATTGCTAGGATTTAATCGGATCGCTGTGCCAGCGCAAAAAGTAATAGCTAGAAATTTACCAAATATCTGTTTCCCTTAATTTCACGAGTTCCAAAACCATACACTTCCCTGGGCCGTCGTACAACTACATCACAATAATTATTTACGACATAATATCCCCCATGGAATCGTAGGCACCAGTCGAGTTGCCATAGTGGTTTTTTTGATATATTTTTTATCGGAATGGGGAGCGTTTGGCGAATGTAATGTGCCGCCCCAGGCGCGGAGCAGGGCAGCTTCGACCGTTTGTAATGGCAACGTTTATTGGGCTAACACACTGATATTAAAACCGTACGTTTTGTGAACGAACTCAAAATTCCGATAGCCTTTTGGTCGAAGTAGAATATGCACATCGCGAGCAAACACCATCTCTACTGCGAAAAGGTTAAACGAAAACGAATCTTCACTTCATACTTACTGCTTGCTTGCTTGATCATATCAGATCATGTTGTGGTCTCATCGTGAAATGGTTCACATCATGAAATGGTCGTATTTCATGAAATATTACACTGTCTTTTGGTGTTATCATAATGTTGCGACCAGGATATGAAATTGTTTGTCGATATTACATCAACTAAAAAGCTTAATACATACATAAGACATAATGGCTTCCCTACGCCTGATGGAAAGCGAAAAAGAAGCCCAAGTCGCTGTGACAACTGGCAAGTTACTGGTCAGTTACCTGTCAGTTGCCACTGCCATGCCGGCCCAGCCCTAACCCCCCACGAGCTTCAGAAACCCTACTCACCGGCAGAAACACGACCCGGGGGTTATTTGGCTGCGGTATTCTATAGGGTGGAGGTCCTTCCCCGGACGGGCAGCTCAATTCGATCAAAGATTCGCTATGCCCTACCTCTCTTAATATACTTATTACTTTGACCAGCAATAACCACAAACAAACCCAGAAACCCAGTTAAGGCGGGTTTTCCATTACATTCGACATGTTTCGGTGCGAAATTACAAAGTGCATAACGCGGGAAAACGTAAAAATGACATAAATTGAAACGTCTATTAACTTTTTACGGGCACAATCTTCGGTCGGTTCGCGCGAACGACAGAATCGCCACTCGACAGTTTATCGATACTAACGATCGATAGATGGGGAAATCGTAATATTCGATAAGTGTTTTGGGTGGAGACGATGATTTTGATGACGCGGGTAGACGTTTTTGTTGCGTTTTGTGAAAGGGAACGCAAGGATATAGGTATAAGTTGATTTGATTGTTTATATAGATAGATAATTAGATATTATTTAGGTACTGCAGAAAATACAAACATTTGGACTGTCTCGATGGCTTATTTGGTAGTGACGTCTGCCCTCTGAGCCAAGGTTCGTGGGTTCGATTCCCGCACAGTACAAACATTTGTGTTTATGAACATGTCTCTTCGTATTGGTCTGGGTGTTTACTATGTATAATATGTATATATTTACAAAAAAAATATCTTAGTAACATAATATTGACTGGCCCGATGGTTCATTTGGTAGTGACCACTGCCTTCTGAGCCAAGGGTCGTGCGTACAATTCCTGCACAGTACAAATATTTATGTTCAAGAACATGTCTGTTTATATTGGTCGGTGTATGGGTGTTATTTAATATGTATTTATTTACAAAAAAAAGTACCTAAGTAAGTTTATCAGTTGTCTAGTACCCATAGTACAAGCCTCGGCTTAGTTTGGGGCTAGATAGTGATGTGTGGCTCAGGGTGATATGTGTTGAGTTATTATTTATTATAATAATGTTTATATTTATATACTAAAAATATCATGATACATAAAGAAAACGGATTTCAAAGGATGTGAATTTCAAAAGAAAAGCTATTTCCAATTCCCTAATGTATTCCTATGTCGACATCGATGACATAGCAACATCTTTGAAAGCCTTTTAACTTATGCCACGAATACATTTCCCAATGGTGGTACTGATTTACCAAAATCATGCATGGAAAAATAATGAGATTAATGGAAAATGTTTTCCGGTCCAATAAAGATACGCTTCCTGGAAATAAATTTACTATGGGCTTCGAAATCAATTACCATTTTCATTAATAGTTATGTAAATATTTTAATCATCTGACAATCGCTGTCCAGTACTGGACACAGGCAGACTCTATACAGATTCTATATTATTAGAAAAATCTATAAGGGATTTACCGGAAAAAAAAAAATTTCTGCAAGAAGCGGCAGACGAGCAAGTGTGATGCCTGAGTAATCAGTCGACACCGCCCATGGTCACCCGCAACTCTAATCGAGTTTAAGATCGCTGCCGGCCTTTTAAATATGAATACGCTCGTTCCTTGAAGATTCCCAAGTTGTAGCTGTTCGGAAAGACTGTCGCAGGAAGTTGGTTCCACAAAACCTAGGCGCAAGGCAAGAAGATCCTCATAAAGCGTACAGTGGAGGATCGCCAACCATTGAGATGATAAGGATGGAATTGCAACGCATGGTTTAAATTCAAGTGAAATCATTGCTTATAGCAAGTGGTTAAAAGATGCCTTCAAGATTTAAAAAAATGTTGGGCTTAATCTACATAAATAAAATGGATCTTCGAAATGTATGTGGTGAAGTTAAGGAACTTTTCAAACGACTACACCGAATTAAATGATTCTATTTTTATGTAATTGATATTGTTAGGACGAAGTTTGTATAATATAAAAATTACTACGTCCGGGTTGACAATAAAACATAATGTGTATAAAACATTGCGTAGTAAGTGTGTTACCCTATAGAATACCGCAGCCAAATGACCTCCGGGTCGTGTTCCTGCCGGTGAGTAGGGTTTCCGGAGCTCGTGGGGGGTTAGGGTTGGGCCGGCATGGCGGTGGCAACTGACAGGTGACCAGTTACTTGCCCGTTGTCACAGCGACTTGGGCTTCTCTTTCCATCAGGCGAAGGGAAGCCATTACGCCGAGCTACTATAAAAAAAAAGTGTACAGTTATCCGCACGTGTAATGGGCTACCTGCACAAAACTTCAGTCCTTCTGTAATCATTCTGCTAACAGAAGTATCGGATACTCATCAGACGAACACAGGAAAAACCCAGTTCGTAATAAATATAGTTATAAAAAAATAATGTCTGGAACCATTAATTCTGTAGTCCCACCCTCACCAGTCCGTTTTTTCCCTAACTGCACCGTTGCGTGAGCTCAAAGCATTAATCGGTTTTAACGCCAACTGCGCATTTTGCGCCGATTTATTTACCCCCCCCTCCCCCCATTTTGAGCTGCATTGCAGGTTAGTATATTATCTGATAATCCTTACTAATTGTGGACTCTCCAGGAAAGCTCTAGCCGGGGCGCGTCTTGAACGAAATTTATGACTCCTTAGCTTTATGTTCTCCGGATCAGTTCAGATTTTATTCATTCAGCCTTTATGCATTCATTAAGTCTATCTCGCCTTAGCAAATTTCTTGGCACGTACCCATAGAGCCTTTGTTAAATCTATTAATTTCCCCAAACAAATTTGAACTAAATGTTCAGTGTATAAGGTCCAATTTTCATATAGATAAAAATATAGGTTGGACTCTAGGTTCTATGAAATCAACTTTCAGAAACTGTGTTCGCAAATGCAAATCTAAGTGAATAGTAAAGATTAAACAGAACCGTCAGCCTATTGCAGTCCACTGCTGGACATAGGCCTCTCCAGTTGTTCGCCACTTAGGGCAAACTTTCCTAAGATTCTTGTACCCTAGAGATATAATCTTGAGATGTTTAAGGCGAGAGTACAATATAGAATCAGTGAACTGCAGTAAAATTTAAAATTTTCTGTGGTTACAATTAATTGTTCGTACCATATACCACTCCTCATAGGTTCCCTCAAACACATTCCACTAATTCCTCAACAAATTTAACAGCACACTCAACGTATTCCGTTTCACTTCGCCAGCGGTAAAATTTACGGTTTAATCGTTTCAGTGTCCCCTTAGAACGTAAAAACACAAAGTTGCCTCGACCCGCCGGCTAACGAACGTCTTAAGGCGAGTACTCGTAAAAAACTTAAGACAATGTCTTTGGAGGCACTTTGAGTCTCGAGCGAGGTGCTTTGATGTGGCGGTATACGGTAGTCGATTGACAATCATCGATTATCGATTTTTAACGTGCTAAAATTTTGCTTTTCTCATAAAACCACACAAAAAATACAAATAATACAAAAACATCTTGTAGTACAATCTAGACGATCTTAGCAGAGGTCACTACCAAATGGGCCATCGAGCCAGTCTATATGTATATCTAATGTGTAACGCCTTATCTTAACTAATATTATAAAGCTGAAGGGTTTGTTTGTTTGTTTGAACGCGCTAATCTCAGGAACTAATGGTCCGAATTGAAAAATTCTTTTTGTGTTGAATAGACCATTTATCGAAGAAGGCTTTAGGCTTTATAACATCACGCTGCAACTATTAGGAGCGAAGAAATAATGGAAAATGTAAAAAAAAACGGGGAAAAAATAACTATTCCACGCGGACGAAGCCAATAAAGCTCAATTGGTCTATTATTTATAGAACGCAATGACTTAATTATTATTTTGTAAATGAACCTACATTTTCTGGACTTCAACACCAGGCAGATTGCAGTAATTTTGACGTGCTACTATAACAAACAAACTTTACATCTAAATATAATCTTATCGATAATACCTCCGCACATCACTATCAATAACTTAAACCTGCATTAGTCCTTCTCACGGGACCTCCGAGCACTCGATGAGTTCCTTTATTAAAAGGTTTACAATTCCGAGTGTCATACAAAGTCTATTTAATTTGATAGTTAGTATGCTAAGATGTGAAACAAACGGACTTAGAACTCATAACGCCTTTAGCAGTTTCTTAGGAACTATGTACCATTTTGGTACTTTAGTTTTAATAAGTTCCTAAATGTTGTATATTTTGTGTGTACCAAATAAAGATATTCTATTCTATTCTATGTAGATAGAAGGCGTGAGGTGTTGGCATTAATTGGATTAATTATAACTAGACTTTAATAATAAATAAATATCAGACAACATCACATACATTGCTCCGATCCCAAAGTAAGTAGCTTAAGCACTTGTGTTATGGGTATCAGAACAACGAAGGTACCACAAATAAATACTTAAATACCACCGAGACTTATTTTATACAATCTAGTTTGATTTTAAATATAACGCGCTTTTTAGGTCATCAGCCTGCAAACGTTCACTGCTGGACATAGGCCTCTCCCAAAGACAATAATCATTTGGGGGGATTTGGCTTGGTAGGCTCTAACCCCAAAGTAAGTAGCTTAAGCACTTGTGTTATGGGTATCAGAACAACGAAGGTACCACAAATAAATACCTACTTAAATACAAATATAAACACCCATACAGGGAACAAACACAGGTGTTCATCACACGAATGTCTGTCTCGGGTGGGAATAAGAGAGGTAGGGCATAACGAATCTTCGCTCGAATTGAGCTGCCCGTCGGGGAAGGACGTCCACCCTATAGAATACCGCAGCCAAATGACCTCCGGGTCATGTTCCTGTCGGTGAGTAGGGTTTCCGGAGCTCGTGGGGGTTGGGGGTGGGCCAGCATGGCGGTGGCAACTGACAGGTAACTGACGAGTTACCTGCCCGTTGTCACAGCGACTTGGGCTTCTCTTTCGCTATCCATCAGACGTAGGGAAGCCATTATGTCGAGCTACTATAAAAAAAATCGAACCCACGACCCTTGGTTCAGAAGGCAGGGATCACCAATTGAGCCACCGAGCCTGTCACCAAGCAGTGGGACAGTGAAGGCTAGTCAAAAAAAAGATAGTGATTAGCTAAATTGTTCGTAAAAAATTAAAACTTTAGGTTCCATTTTTGACCACACAGGTTATTTCTTTCCACTTTCACAACTAACTTGTGTCGAGATTGTTTTCACCCAATTAACTTAATTAGAAGCTACATAATTAAAAGTTTCTTTCGAACCTGCGTCGGTAACAATGTTAGAATTAAAGTTGACATGACAAATGTTACTCTGATGTCGCGTGACTCCGTTTAATTAACGTAAACTACTTTTATAAATATCTTTGAATTCTTTACAAGTTACATACGAATATAAATTATGTAGTTTACAACTTCCATTTGTTGTTTGCCGATAAGTAGACAGATATGTTATTTATGGGGTACTAGCTTTTGCCCGCGGCTTCGCTCGCGTTAAATTCGGGGTGAACGCTCCATACAAACTTCCACCCCCCATTTTAGGGAAGTGGGAGGTTAGCAAAAAGTAACCTATGTTACTCTCCATCCCTTCAACTATCTCCACTTAAAAAATCACGTCAATTCGTCGCTCAGATTTGCCGTGAAAGACAAACATACATACAGACAGACAAACTTTCCCATTTATAATATTAGTATGGTTTAGACGTCACAAAAACTGGTCGAAATGAAATAAACGCGTCAGACACTGAAATCAAGAGTATAATGGCGTTTGATGCGCAAAAACGTGACCTAATCTTGCATATGTATGGTTATTAAAACGTCATCAGTTCGATCAGTGCATGTATTATTAAAAAAAATTGGGGGTTCCCCATTCTTCGAACTGAAACTCAATCATTACCTATACTTATCATTATCATCCACCGAAAACTAGTTTGAACGAGAGGAGGATCTAGTAAGTTTTTTTTCTACACTAATATTATAAAGAGGAAAACTTTGTTTGTTTGGTTGTAATGAATAGGCTCAAAAACTACTGGACCGTTTTTAAAAATTCTTTCACCATTCGAAAGCTACATTATCCACGAGTAACATAGGCACAATTTTATTTTGGAAAAAAATAGGGTTCCTTAAAAACTTTACGCGGACGAAGTCGCGGGCGGAAAGCTAGTTTAAATATAAAGTACACTATTATTAAATCATCGATTTAAGTTACAACGAATTTCATGAGCGAGTCCGATTCGCACTTTGCCGCTTTTTTCCGAATATAGAGTCGCAAAGTTGCTATACGATGGGCTATAACCGTTTTTAACTGTAGATGTGTCGCTTCACTTAGAAATTCAAAAAACCGCGTTAGGTAACAAGTTAAAAATTCAATTTGGCATCAAACACCCCGGCTTAGCCGGTCGGCCGCTGCCAAATGAATTAATAATTGACATTTTCGAATTTGGGCCGAATCTTCGTTGCCGAACGAGTTGAGAAAACAAATAAAGTTGGGGCCGGCTTATTACGTGGGGCAATAAATAATAAAGCGAAAGGCCCTCTGGGGGAGGTTAATACAAATGTGGTGCGGAGTAACAGACGTTGTCGCTCCGAGAGGGCTGCTGCATACTTAGTAGGTCGGGTTTAAATTTTGATCGCGTAATGTGGTCATTGACTTTGGGTTAAGTTTAATTTGTAGAATATAAGATACTGGGATGTAAGGGAGTGACCTATCATCTTTTCGCTCCAAGCCAACCTCACCTGCCCGTGGTGCATCCTGCCGAATAACAAACGAGGCGCTGGCAACCGACTGGTGGCGGTATAACCGTCACAATTGAAGGCGTAGTTAATACCACAGACTGATGACGGGCAGCAGCGTCACCGGAGCGAGAACCTACGCCCTGCGATCGCCAACCCGCCTGCCCAGCGTGGCGATTATGGGTATACCCTCCAGATGTTTGCCCTAAGTGGCGAACACCTGGAGAGACCTATGTCCAGCAGTGGACTGCAATAGGCTGATGATGAAGATACTGGTGTTCACGACATTAAAACATTTAAAACAAAAATAAATTAATTGTAAAACTTCCTCTTAAGGACGTATCATCTTTTCCATCACCTACCCGTGGTGTATCCTGCCGAATAACAAACGAGGCGCTGGCAACCGGCTGGTGGCGGCATAATCATCACGATTGAAGACGTAGCTAAATACCACAGGCCGATGAAGGGCAGAAGCGTCACCGGAGCGAGGAGCTACGCCCTACGATGCCAACTCACATGCCCAGGGTGGCCATTATGTCTAGCCAAGATGGCAAACAACTGGAGAGGCCTATGTTTAGAAAAAGACATACCCAGCCTATCCAGCCATAGACATATCAGCCTATCGCAGCGCACTACTAGCAGTATGACTAAGCCTGATGATGATGATGCAACCAGCAACAATTGTATACAATATAAGATGCCTTCTGGACCATGAGTCGTGGGTTCGATTCCCACCCGGGAAAAACATTCGTGTGATGAACGCTTGTGTTTGTTCCGTGTTTGGGTGTTTATATTTGTATTTTAGTATATACTAGCTTTTGCCCGCGACTTCGTCCGCGTGTTTTAAATTTATACATACAAAAGTTTTTTCCCGCTAACTCCCGTTCCCGTGGGAATTTCTCAAAATACAGCCATAACTAAACTTTATATTTACTAAGGTACCTGCATGCCAAATTTCAAGCGTCTAACTTAAGCGGTTTAGATTTTTCATACAAAAGGATTTTCCCGCTAATTCCCGTTCCCGTGGGAATTTCGGGAATTCCTTTCTTAGTGCACCCCTACGGTACCTAAGCTACGTCCCTTCCAAATTTCAAGTGCCTACGTTAGCCGTTTGGGCTGTGCGTTGATATGTCAGTCAGTCAGTCAGTCAGTCAGTCAGTTTCTCCTTTTATATATATAGATTTGTGGTACCTTCGTTGTTCTGATACCCATAACACAAGTAGTGAAGCTACTTACTGTGGGATAAGAGCAATGTATGTGATGTTGTCTGATATATATTTATTATGCAGCAGGCCTATGTCCAGCAGGGGACTGATGTAGGCTGATGATGATGATTTATTAATGACTTTTCATTCCTCAGTGACGTAACCTTAAAACGCATCATATTTTGTACATAATTACAAATAATATGCCATCGTGAGCTTTCATACAAACACAAAGCACAAAATTAATTAAAATTACCGATTGAATTTCACGGCTCAATAACTGCAGTCCTCAACCAAAGCGTAAATAAAACGCGACCAAGATGCATTTTAATAAATTACAAATTAAAATCAGCGATCAACGTTCCGGTACAAAGTAATTATCGGACATAATTAATGCAATAATTGAACAAATTTTAATCAGGCAAAAAATTAAGCGCTCCCAAGCGAAAATTGAATATATTAACGACGGTTGGAGCCTGGATTGTTCATTTGAGCTGAAAATCGATGGGCGTGCTTTGGCGCGACTGCAGGACAAGCCATTTGGGTACTCTATGTACGTGCGGTGACAGACAAGAATACCACCGTTCAATTTCTTTCCATGGAAAAGTCGTAGGAGTCAACCCTTAGTCTGCTTGAGATTTCAGCTTTTCGTTTATTATTATTTATTTATTACGAAAACAATTGTTTACAACCACAAAACTATTTATATATGTAGTTTGTCGGTGGGATCAGGCAGGCGTCTATCAATGAAAACTTAAGTAGGTACTAAGGTAATGTAGTAAAAAATACATCCATTCTATGGACTCCAATATCCGAAAAATAATAGAAAAAGTCATAAAACTTTAGACAAATGATAAAGTCTAAATGAACATTATTGGATCCAAATTTTTGGATCGTTTTATTATTTCCCAAAAGTGACATCTCAAAAAACAAAACAGAAAATAACACTCAAACTTTAACCTTTTGCTGCCCAAAACAGCACTTCGAAAGTTCTTAACCCATTCCCGGTCCAGAATATCCCGTCGTGTGTGCCCGCAGCGGTGATTTGCAACTTTTCATCCGTACGACTATTTACATGGAAATTTATATTTTCCCCTTCGGTCTGAGCGGTAATGCCCTAGTGACGGACCGGGATTTAAAGTTTCGTAATCGATACTCGGTTGTGAATTTAATATTCGGTGTTTTGAAAGCTTTTTCTTTTAAAAATAGAAAGTGTTTTTCGATCTTTTTTTATTTTGGAGGTTAGGTTTAGCAATATGGTCTGGTCAGCTCCCCACACCCTAATCTTACGGACTAACACAACTTAAGAATAGATGTAGGTAACGAAATTTAATTAATTTAATTAAAGGCCAACAAAACGTTAGAACTGATTTTGGTATTGTAAACAATCATCCAACATTTTTGCTCTATTATTTGACTAAATTTTATTTCTATTTCTAATTACTTTTCCTACATTACATTGACATGTACGAAACTTATTTGTGGCGTACATGTCATGGCATGTTAAGTTGCCTACTTTAGCATTAGACCATTGTGCCAATACTTTTTTCTTCTAATATTTATTTTATCGTCACCAGCGTCACTGGAGCAAGGAGCTACGCCCTGCAATCGCCAACCCACCTGCCCAGCGTAGCGATTTTGGGTAAAACCTCCAGATACTTCCGCAAAGTGGCCAACAACTGGAGAGGCCTATATATAGAGGTCTAGCAGTGGTAAACTAAGTAAGTACCCATAAGGTCTTTCAAGCTGAGACACAGACAAGCTTATTACTAGCACGAAAGCATGCTTTTAGCAAGTGCTCATTGGTAGCAAACGTGTCACCACGTTGCTAGTAATAAGAACTGATAAATAGATAATAATTTGTATTGTACGAAATAATGTTCAAAAGCTATTCCTAAATCAAAACGGCAGTCACATCACTATAATAGGGATCTCTTTTCATACGCGCGGTCCGGTGTTAATTTTTTAATTTTACTTTTACGAGTTTTTTAATGGACGGCTTTTATGTTCGAGAACGAGCCGTATTCAAAAGATTAATCCGCGGGTACTTAGCAGTTTCAAACTAAAATTTAAGCTTTACGAGAAAATATAGGCATATTTTACGGAATTTGTTCCCCCAAATCTAATGCGACGCTACATTATTCGCTGAAGCGTAATATTTAACTAGCAACGATGTAATGTGTAACCATTTCATAACTCATAGAGTTGTTGTAACTTATTTCTTGAGTGAGTAAAAAGTGAGGGACGGTTCAGTGAGGTAATGAACAATGATGAGTGAAAATGCAGTTTGCGGACACATTTTGTGCACTACGATGTCTCCTGTGTACTTGACTAAGAAATTTCTTGTTGGCTCTGTCTTGGTGGCTCATTAATTTTGTCATCTGGGCCAAGGGTCTTGGTTTCGATTCCCATCCAGGATTAATATTCGTGTGATGATCATCTGTTGTTAGTTGGTAAACACATAAAGTATGATTTTAATCTTATAATGGCTCAATTAAAATCTCTTTTGTTCGTGAAATGAGATCATTATGGTCCTATGAAGCAATCATTCAATAATTTTAATGGAAATTGCTTCCAGCCATGATAAAGTATACAATGTGGATTTCGGATTGTTACTATAATTATCTTGAAGATTTGTATTTAATAAGATAGAATCTATAAATAAGATAAATAAATATTCTTTAGTGCGCTGTAAGGGAGCGGCCTATCATCTTTTCGCTCCAAGCCAACCTCACCTGCCCGTGGTGCATCCTGCCGAATAGCAAACGAGGCGCTGGCAACCGACTGGTGGCGGTATAACCATCACAATTAATTAAAGGCTTAGCTAAATACCACAGACCGATGACGGGCAGCAGCGTCATCGGTGCGAGAAGCTACGCCCTGCGATCGCCAACCCGCCTGCCCAGCATGGCGATTATGGGTATATCCTCCAAATGTTTGCCCTAAGTGGCGAACAACTGGAGAGGCCTATGTCCAGCAGTGGACTGCAATAGGCTGATGACGATGATGAGTGCGCTAAAAATAAAACATTTACCTACAAAAAAAAGTATTACAGACATTTGTAGTATCACGAAGTTTCCTGGTATTGAGCTACATCTTCAATCGTGATGGTTATACCACCAGAGTCCGGTCGGGTGTAGCTGAATACTACTACATAGGTAATTAAGGAATATTTATAAGAAAAATCATCAACAAATTCGCACAATCAAAATTAGACCTCAAAGTTACTTATCAAAAGTTCATTTTTGCAAGCTGGCGATATTTAACAGCCACTAGACAAATAGGTTCACGATATCGGGCCCTGTAGGCCGGCAGCAGCGGATATACTCGTACTAGTTTGTTAAACAAACTCGGAGTATAGAGTGTGAGGCCCTGACTTACAGAGACAACAGTTGTTAAGTCTTATATACCCAGTAATTGGAATATCATCATGTTCATCAACTTGCCCACTGCTGAACATAGGCCAGCAATGGGAGTACTCGTTTGTTAAACAAACTCAGAGCAGAGTGTGAAGCCCTGACTTACAGAGACAATAGTTCTTACGTCTTATATACCCAGTAATTGGAATATCATCATGTTCATCAACTTGCAAACGTAATGGCTGCTGAACATAAATAAATATCAGATAACATCACATACATTGCTTCGATCAAGTAAGTAAATTAAGCAATTGTGTTATGGGTATCAAAACAACGAAACGCTTGCCATCAGACGTAGGGAAGCCATTATGTCGTGCTACTATAAATAAATAAAAAACCATAAAATAACTACTATTCTTTAATAACTGCTATTTCAAGTGCAAAAGCACCTCAGTATAACAATGGATTCAGAAAAGTAAAGAAAAAAATGCTAGCACTCATCAGCTAAAAGCCTGGCCGCTTCAAGCTAATTAGATATCCGGCTAATTGGACGCAGTATGAAGGAAACGAGATGAGAAATGCTTTTTGTGTATCTAGATTTGTGAGCGTAGCAATTGTTCAACGTCCTTTAGTCAAAATCAACTACCATACATACATAACTACAGTTTATACAGAGAGATTTTTTGGCAAAAAGACACCTGTTCATGTGTTCTGATTCGGGGTTGATTTTTTTTTATAATAGCACGTCTAAATGACTGCGCGCGTCCTGCCTGATGTTATGCAAAACGACAAAGTCCAAAAAGTGTAAGCGATCCTCATCACACATGGTTAGTGCAACGCGGATCGATCACACTATGACGGCCTGCATAAGTGCCGCTTCACGCCCCGTTTAAAAGACCCAAGACTATAAGAGAAAGGGAACACGTGTGCTGGAAGAGAGTTTCACAGCCTAATAGGGTCAAAATAATTACTTTATATTTAGTCCGTATTTTAGATTATGAAAATATATTGGGACTTATATTGATTGTATGGGACTCACACCTCCCATAATGGGAGGGCATACCCACTAAACCCCCCTGTGTCACCAGTGGGCACTATATTGCAGGGACACGGGTAGCGCCGAAGCATACGGCCACATCCCTGCCTGCCCTGGCCAGCCGCAGATGATAAGCGGCCGGCACTCCTGGTTCAGGGAGGGCAAATACCCCTGCCCCCGGATCCGGGGAGCAATAGAGTGCTCCCCGGGCCGCTATGCTGACCCAAACCTAGCCACCCGCGGCAGAAACACGTTCCAGAGGTCATTTGGCTGCGGTATTCTATAGGGTGAAGGTCCTTCCCCGGACAGGCGGCTCAATTCTCTTACCCTACCTTGCCTTCCCTTACCTTACATTACCCTACCTCTTATGTCCAGCAGTGGACATTTGCAGGCTAATGATGATGAGGCCAAGTTGTATAAGCTTTATATCGCCTTATCCAAAAACACAAAAGAAATAATAAAAGCTTAGGAGGTACTTTTGCGATGTGCACGAATCGTAAACCTTTTCGCCGCCGAACCACCGACCGTCATATTTGAGAAGGCGAACGGGATGGTCTGTCAAAAACAAGTCGCAGTCTGACGCGTCCAACCTCGATGCGAGTTCATTCGTTAAATGGAAAATTGGGCGCGAAAGTTGTATGACGCGTACCTGGTTCTGTACGTATTGTAATAAACAACCCAAGACATGCCACGCTGGGCCACACAGCGCCACCTAGCCCCAAACTAAGCCGAAGCTTGTACTATGGGTACTAGACAACTGATAAACTTACTTATATACATTTTTTTTTGTAAATAAAAACATATTATACATAGAAAACACCCAGACCAATACAAACAGACATGTTCATGCACACAAATGTTTGTACTGTGCGGGGATCGAACCCACAACCCTTGGCTCAGAAGGCAGAGGGCACTACCAAATGAGCCACCGAGCCTGTCATAATTGTAGGTGGGAAAAACCTACTTTTAATTTAAGAAAGTTGGGTATGTGGCGTTAAACTCTGCTCCTTTAATATCCAACGAATGACTGAAGTATACGTAATTAAGGTTTCTTATCATCCGAAAAATGCCCTATAAATCAGGATCACATTTAAGCATAACCAAAGTTTTTTAGAAACTAGATGTATATTATAAAAATCGCTCTGCCGTAAGATTAAATCGTCGCAGACTAAGGAACTGTTCAAGAGGAGAGTACGTGAACACCTTTTGAATCATTCCGCTTAGCTTGTATAATTGACACTTAATTGCCTGACTAGTTTATTTATTTATTGTTTATGATTTGTATGTATATTATCTATATGTATATATATGTATGTATATGTCTATGTAATGTTTATAATTTAAGTAATATTTTAAGTACATGGTATATATTTGTCTATTTATGTACGATATGTATATGTCTCTTATATGTTTAAGTATATTATACTTACTTTATTTAGCATATTTCCATATATTAGTTTTTTATATAAATAATGTATTTTCTTTTATTGTGTTTCCATTTGAACACTCACCGCACAACAAATCTGCTCTCTGCATGACCCAAGGGTTGACTGGTAGAGAATGCTCCTAGCATTAAGTTCGCCTTTTGTACCATTTTGTGCAATAAAGTTTAAATAAATAAATAAATTATATCTTATACATATAATTATCTATAGTCATCCCTGCTTCATACTTAGCGACGAAAGTTTTATTCGCTTATAATATTGGCGCCAAAATTTTTGACGCTTCTCTCAATCAACGTCATTTCACATCAGAGAAATTATAAGTTTGTTGGACAATTTCAAGAGTTTTCCGGGTAGAAGTTCTCGCGCCATTTTTTAAAGAATAACAGCCTAATTGTAATGATTTTTATTTTTGGCAAGACGCACTTTTGAGATCAGTAAATATAAGTAAATTTTCAAAGATTATTAGTAGGTATATAATAAGAGATGTATCAAAGAGCTGGTCTCCACTAACACAAGTAATAATACTTAAAGGGAAGACCCTACCATTGTAATATCGTACCTAAAAAGAAATAAAGGACATAAAATTGTTTAAATTTTTATTTTAACAGCGATCGATTTGGTTAGTACCGACTGTCTCTTTCGTTAACGAGACGATAGGAGGTCGTATGCTGTACTACTATAAAAATAAAGATGCTCTAATTCAGTGGCATAATTATACCATTTGGATTTTTAATTTTTCAAAATGAGTAGATAATAAATTAATGTTGATAGTTAAAATTCTCTTTTTGAGATTATCTTCTGAGCTATGGGGGTACGTGGGATTTCCGACTTGCCACTCTGCAGTTACTCCGAATAGTACAAGCGTCCATTTCAACATTGGCCTACGGTACCCTAAAAACTAGCGCAGATAAATGCAAAAATGTAGCAACGTGACGAAACGCGCGGTCGCAGTTATGTCCACATCGGCAGCCTGTCTGATGCACTCGCCATATTGGAAATGCCATCGTACTCGTACGTATGCACTAACAGTTGTGGCATAAGTTTTATTATTATTCTATATGCCCACTTTTCGGCAAAATCAGTATCGGCAGCATGCGATGTTGTGTAGGGATTAAAATTAACTCGATCACAGTTACTTCATTTATCTACTTGTTTCACTTACATTCACATTTATACATTGGTACTTTTACACAATTACGCGGGTAGTATTTTAAGACGTCTGTTAATCACTACGGTCGAACTGCTTGTGTCTGTAAGATCGGCCTTTTTTACTGTTATATCGCAATCCCCACTAGGGTAGTGGTGTGGGTTGTCACTGTCACAGACAAAAGAAGAAAAGGTAAGGCAAAGACATCAAAGCGTATGATGCCATATCCGTCGACACTGACACCTAACAGTCGATATACTTCAAATGACACGCTGGAGCGTGTCAGCCAAGTTCTAGCCAGCTTTAGCTAATAGTGTAACATAAAGAATAATGTAAATAAGTATGTAATGCTACTGTAGCTTATACATACTTAAAATATTCATGCTTCCATATAAATTGGGACTGTGAATTGGGACCAATTAGATCTAAAGTCTTTGGCCGCTGAAGGCTAATCTGTATTAGCTAACTGAAACGGCAGTGGGCTGGACCTATCAGCCGCAAATCTTGTACCAATGAAGAAGCAATGAAGCTACCACATAATAAACACAAATGTCATCATAACGAATGTTTGTCCTTGGTGGGACTGGAATCCCGACCCTTGGTGCAGAAGGCAGGGGTCACTACCAAATGAGCCTCTGAGGTTCCGAGCCGGTCAAGTTGGGTATGGATACCGAAACGTTATCAAAAAATCACCAGTATCAGTTCAGGAATGAGATGATTTTCAATAACACACTGTTCTGTTACGCATCGAAAATACGTAAAATCTACTCGTACTTTTATCTATCAAACGTTCTAACTACCTGCGTACTAGAACTTCAAAGTGTCCTACACCTAATAATTAAGCAAACCAACGCTAATTCACACTAATTAAATCGTGCTTAACCTCAAATTAGAATGTCTAACCTTTCCGGCGGAGCGTAAGAAACACATTACGCTGTTACAAGACAAACAGGCTATATTTAAACTAGTAATTAAAACACCCCCTTTGGGATTAGCGGTTACAAGCATTGTTATAGTAGCTCAGCCTTATAGAAGCCCAAGTTGCTTCGGAAACGGACAAGTAACAAAAGCAACCTCTTGGATTGGCTATTCACCGACTGGTTCCGAAACGCAACCGAAGTTACTTTACGAGTGTACGATGGTCACCAGTCTAACACCCGTACTCACAAACGTTACTATGCGTCGCGTGGACGCACAGGTACCCAAAATGCTATTCATAGACAACACTAGGGTGCCGTACTTTGCATAGCGTTGTTAGTTTGTGAATATGCGTGTGAATCTCAAAAAGCCGACTCTTACTATACACCTGGGAAGAAATGTGTATTTGTATTTTTTTCTGTCAACCGAAAGGTAATTAAATTACTCAATTATATTACGGAAGACTCGTTAAAATTTCAGCACTGCATCTAATCGAACGAGAGAGTGTGTCATACAAGTTTCAGCTATAGTTTAACTTAAATAAATGTTTAAGTACATATTTAGCTAAAACAAATAAAATAGTCATACGGGAAATATAATGAAATGTTAGGATTGTGAACTTGGCACCAATTATAATATCTGATCGCTGAAGGCAACAACTACGGAGCGAAAACATGCTCCGTGGCAATAACCATAGAACTTGGCGACCATTTTCACATTTATGTTCTATATGATATAAATTAAACACCAATTCGTCGCAGCTGAACCGTCACTTACGTTATGCCATAATCGATTGGAGCGTGGTCACGTCCGCTCTGAACTGTATGTCTATATTTATAGCTCTAGTGGCATGTACGTGTTTTACATACAGAACGCTCCGATATAGGTGCCTTTATGACATACTCGAGTTTGCTTCTGCTATAAGGCCATTGTAGTCGATTGCTAGGCTAGAAGCTTTTAATATAAATCTAATTGCAGACTGATTTCATGACTCGGTATTAAATTTTTATTGTAACACTTGATGCATTTTGACTGGCTCGATGGCACATTTGGTAGTGCCTCTGCCTTCTGAACCAAGAGTCGTGGGTTCAATTCCTGCACAGTACAAATATTTGTGTTTATAAACATGTCTGTATTGGTCTGGGTGTTTTACTATGTACAATTTTTTTATTTTTTATTTACGCAATAAAGTATCTACGTAAGTTTTTCAGTTGTCTACACCCATACCGTAGTACCCATAGTACAAGCTTCGGCTTAGTTTGGGGCTAGATGGCGCTGTGTGGCGCAGCCAACGCTCATTAACATTAGCAATGCTAGGGGCACAGCCATGCCGCTGCCTACCGTAGAATCATTGTTTAGATCAATTGGACGCTTAAGATGTTAATATATTTTGAAACTTTTGGCGGTATAACCATCACGATTGAAGGCGTAGCTAAATGCCACAAGCCGATGACGGGCAGCAGTGTTACCGGAGTTCGACGCTACGCCCTGCGACGTCTTATATGCCGAATGTGGTGGACAACTGGAGAAGTCTATGTCCAGCCGTGGACTGCAATAGGCATAATGATGATTGCAATAGCTGCATGAAAATTGAGCTAATAGATACCATAAAGTAACATTTTACATTACAATGAACCTTTTCAAATAAGTTTCTGAGGTAAAAAGTAAAAACTGACGGCTATATTAAACACGTTGAATGTTTCTTACCTTACGGAGCATTTCCTCAAGCGAATCCATGTCGGCGGACGCCGGCTCCCCCGCCGCTCTCCCGTTCATGCCGTTATTGTTATTCGTCATAGGTGAGCCGCACCCCACCGAGCACAAATACACTGACACATGTGAACACCTTACCGACCGATAGCACAATTTGAACGAGCGTTTCTATATCACAGATTCGTCACATCAGACCCGCACTTTTTATCACTTCGTAGACTAGATTTTATTGGAGTATTATAATGACTAGTTCGGGAAGACAATTTTGGTAACCTGAAAAGAAATATAAATTTAAAAAATGTTTCTTATTGCAAATAATGTAAGATTTGAAATTTTCGTGTTTTATTACAAATTAAACTTGGTGGTGGTTTGTCTCTACCTAATAAGTACCTAAGAGAAGGAGCCATTATTCCATACCTAATTACATATTAATCTTATTTGTATCTAAAATTTGAAAACTTGTATCTTTTTTATCAAATAAAATGAGAGATGAATATTGCGGCAGTCAACAAAACTAGAAATAAGATACGAATGTTTATTTTAAGCACAAAAGAATATCGCGAACCGGAAAGACATCTCCGAATTATTCAATGGCGGAAAAGTTTTCGTCTGTGAAAAGAAGCTTTGATATTTTTTCTGGCAAAATTATACCAGACACTCGTAATTTGAGAATCAATTTTACAAAAACTTGTAAGTCCATTTTCCGTAACTTGAGCTGTATAATTATTACTGGGTTTTTCTGTCAGGATACTTAGCAGTCTTGCAGTCAGGTATTTGGAGGTTAAAAAGCGCCTTAAACTTAAGTAGTTCTAACATTACAGAAGTAAATTCTTTTTATAAATTATAGCCTTTGTATTCATCTGATGCATGAGCTAAGTAAAGTTTCTTTAAAATCCGTTCATTAGAATTTGTGTGAAAGCGTAACAAACATAAAGCCAGTTATGATACAATAAGACTAGCTTTTGTAATATCGTAGTCCTGTCAGTAACAGTGTCATCTGTCCGCAGCCTTATTTTGTAACAGGTATTTTTATTAAGTGATTTTAGTCTGTAGCAATTAGTACCCTGTCACTTAATACTGACAGTCATGGAAACATAAAGTACTTTTTTTTTGTATATGTTCTCTATCACGCGTGTACAGTTAACGCGGATTCGCCAATGTCAAGTGTTTAGAGAGAGAGACACGTATATTATGTACTCATGGACGTATTTATCCGTCCATGGAAGTACTACGTACAAGATGACAGGTGTCGCATTATGATATTTTAGTCTGTGGTCACACTAACTCTGGCAGATATTTTACGTCCATGGGCAGATATTCTTCACTTGACATCGAGCGGTCGGCGTGAACAGAGCTATGGAGAATATACACGACTTTGTATAAATCCGTGTTTCATTTCCGAGATTGAAGACTGATCGTAAGATGTGTAAACATCTATCTAAACAACCTTTCGCATTTAATATACTATTAGTAAAAGGATTACTTACTTGCTAATTTTATTTAATCCAGTAATTTATGCATAAATTGCACAAACAATATATTCACAAAAAGGTAAACGCCCCCCTAGAAGCAGGCTCGCTGGTCATATATAAATAGGACTCGCCTCTGTTTGCTACGACAAAATGTATGCGAAGTCACGTGCCCCTACTACGGATCATACTATCATTGTGTGTTCAGCACTGCAAATAACTGATACTGAGGCGATTAATTAATATTATTGATACTGAGATTGGATGGGGGTGTTGTCAGTTTAACGACATGTTTGAGCTGTCTGGATGGGCTGTACTTTAGACGTAGTAATTGCATTGATACTCTAAGTATAAGGGCTGATCACGATCGGAAATGGATTCGAATTCGGAAACTCTCTCGTACGTTCATTCTAAATTGACTTCCATTTTCAGTAATACCAGAGCTTTAAGAGAGCAAGTCGGAAACAAATAATACTTGATTATCATCATCAGCCTAGTCAGTCCACATGTGGACCTTTAAGTAAGTATCTGATACCTAGCTAACAAATGGTTTAACTTGCTGTCTATACATATGGATGTACTGAAAAGTATTATTTTAAGTTCACCCAACTGGAAATAGAATTATAAACAACATTTTAAGCTATAATTAAACAAAGGTCCAATTATGCATAACAATTAAAATTATATTAATTAGAACATACATAGTTAAACAACCTAATGCGAGTACATTCTAATTATTGCAATAATAATGATGTTTATTAAGCGTTCACCGGTAATTATCAGTAATAATTTGTATAGGATTTGATTAGTAATTCGAGCGGCCTATAATAAGTGATTCAGTGATAGTAGTAAACATACATAGATTGCTAGTTGATCCGACGAACTACGTATCACCATAGAATTAATTCCCAATATTTTGAATTTTTATTTGTATTATTTATAAAAAACATGCCTATAATTTCAAGATTCTATCTTCGAAAAAAATTTATGTTAACTTCCCCCTATACTTTACAATACGTTTTAAAGGAATCCCCGTACAAAATTTGAGACTCCTTCTACATACATTCTGAGATTTTATGATGAGTAAGCAAGTAACCTTTCGCTCATACTTTTTTAGATAATGGATTTTTTAAATATACCGGTATTCAAGGAATTAATAATTATGCCTAATTTTCTTTCGCGCAATTATCTAGGAGTCTGGGCATCCGTTTCAATTATCCAAAGCAGACATTACAGAAGTAAAGATATATTTTCTATATAAAGTACTATGTTATTTAAGTGATTATGTATTCAATAAGTGAGACACGATTCCATCAATCTCTTTCAAGAGCTCGCAAAGCATGTGAGCGATTTGTTTACAAAAGAAACATCAAATTCTAGCCGTGTAATTGACACGAATCCCAACCTTATCCCCTACAGCATAAAACCGAGTCACAATTTCGTGTCTGTCCGTTCATCACATCACAACGTCCCGTCAGCAAACATAATCAAGTAAGTGGGTTGAGCAAACGGAAAATTTTAATTAAATTTCAAGTTGCTCATTGTAACGAATGAGCTGTGCGGAGAAGACAAATAATGATCGAGAGATCTGTATTGGAAAATTTCTAAATTAATTTACACCGCGGAGCGCTTCATAAATTTAAGATGTCTCAATTATAAAGTTGTCTCGTGCTTCGTATCGTTAAGACGTAATAAATCTTCGTGCTGTGATAGGAAATGATACAAATCACCCATAGTTGAGCTTTTTGCTTCTCGGTGGGAGTAGGGTTTACCGGCCTGGCTGCCGACTACAGTTGTCGGCGAATGTGAATTGACTATAGTCGTTCAGGATTAGTCGGTATATATTCAGACAAGCTAGTATGGCGGTGGCAACTGTTGATTTGGTTGCATAGGCGTTGCAGCAACGGCTAGGGCGTAGGGCCTCTCTTACGCTTGCCATCAGGTAACGTGAGGCCACTATATTGTGTTACTATAAAAAAAATATCATAATTTATACAGCATTGAAACGTGTAAGCATAAATCGTATTACAACTAGGCAACGGCTTTGATTCGGTTTTTTAAAAATAAATAAAGTCATTTAAGGGAAAGGTTTGAGAATGTGGAAGAATATAGAAGAAGAGGAAGCCCGCAAAAGGAATGGATGGACTGTGTGAGAAATGATATGCGTGTCAAAGGTATGAGTGTGGAGATGACGGCTGATAGAGAAGAGTGGAAGGGGAAACATGTTGTGCCGACCCCACTTAAAGCGGGATAATGATGATGATTTGAAAGAAAGATTTATTATGTAAATAGTAAGAAAAACATTTATAATTTTAGAGGTTAATGTGTTTTCTAGCAAGGGCGGCTAGTAAAGAACAGCAATGAATAATTATGGTATTGAAAGAAAATAAAGGTCACATAGCCAGCATGTGAAATGCTAAATGTGAATTTAAAAAATAAAGTACAAAGTCATTCATAAACCAATCCCTTAAATTCATAAGCGTAATTGTAACAATAGCGAATACAAAACAATAATTTGATAACGTCCACTCCAGACAAGATAATACAAAGTTAATTAAGGTTCTATGCAACTAATTGTAAATGTAAATAGAGAATCTAGACTGCGTAAAACCAGTCCAGTTTACCTGGAGTCTGAGCTAAGTCCTGGTATTTAAACGCTTTTGTGTTTACTAATATGCTAGACAGGTTAAATGCAAAATAAGATTAAAGTTGAATACTAGTTTTGTTTTGTATAAATGTTGTTTTTTAATACTCATTTCTAATGGCGGGTTTTGTTGGTTTAAGCTAAGTGTCTGAAATATACTATTTGAACCTGATAAGGTATGATAAAACTTCTTCACTTAACTAGGGTAAATTAGCTATAGTAGTGAAAGCCTTACTGTGCCTAATATATAAAAGTATCTACCTACAGCTTGATATAGATAACTTATGGATATGTAAGCAGTCAGTGATACGATTTGTTTTTATATCGCTACATCAGATATGTATCCTAGTTCTATTTCATATTAAGACCATACTATTTCAGGCTGTGGTCAAAAAATCTTAAGGTGCTCAACAGATGTTGCATTTAGATGAAAGAACTAGACCGTTTGATCTGTGAAGAAAATGACCAATGGCTAACCATTGGCCTAAGACCTTGTTTTTCGCAACACGACATTTTAGAATGACAGTTTTGCACTATGCTTTCTGGTGCACATTTATTGTTAGGTATACAATGCCAGTAGAATACAGATTTGTTAATGACAATAGTGCTTGCCCTGAACCGATAAAGATTTCCATCATCAAGATATATATAAAAAAAATACCAAGAAAAATGTATCTGGCAGAAAAAAAAGAAAATCCGCACTGTCATTCAACAAATTGCCAGCTTTTAACCCATCACATCTGTTGTTACACCGTGTGCCGTATCTCAGGTGGTCGCCGACCCGTGTTTGCCCGCAAGAATCAGACGGTATGCCCAGGATAATTGTGTTTGCGCGGGAAAGCGGCCGTGGCAAAGGGTTGTTTGTCGGCGCTTCGGGGTGACGGGAGAAAAATGAACTTTTAAGCCCTCGTTACGCTAGCGTTTATTTTGGCGAGGTGGCTACACGCGCAACGGACTGACTGTTTCTTAGCACCCAAATAAGACAATATAACATTTAAATACCACAAATATTATTGGCTCCAACATTCGGTGCAATAGTTCCTTCTATCAGTTGTATCTAATGTGTATATTTTTTTTATATGTATGTCTATAGTATAATGTATAAATATTTATTTATTGGTCTATTTTATTCATAATTTATTATGTATTATTAT
Organism: Conogethes punctiferalis; assembly: GCA_031163375.1. Classification (NCBI taxonomy): domain Eukaryota; kingdom Metazoa; phylum Arthropoda; class Insecta; order Lepidoptera; family Crambidae; genus Conogethes; species Conogethes punctiferalis. Next base: position 13,579,887 of record CM062088.1, read on the forward strand.
AAAATATGTATGTTATTATATAAATTATAAAAACTTTATTATTAAATAAAAAGTTTAAGTAAACGATTACAACAATAAAAAAAAAAAAAAAAGTAACCTTAAATCAAACACACAAATAAATACAACACAACAAACAAACACACACACACACTTAAGCACACGCACAGACACACACACGCACACACTCACACACATACACAGACACACACACGCACACACTCACTCACATACACGGACACACTCACGCACATACACTACTGCTTTTAATTATAAGGTGCACACTAACTAACTAGATAGATAATAATATTATATACATACATATACAGGTTGCATCAGTTACTGCAAATAGTACAGACACTACTACTAATGTTATTAGCCATAAGTACCTAAATGTACATTGTAATGGTAGGAGGAATCGCTGCCGACTAAGATACAGGACTAGTCCTAGTTTAGGAAGCAAAAGTTCCGATTAATTGTTTACGCATTGTATTTCAACCAAACGTATAAGTACTCAAATAACATGTAAACTGTACATATTGGTTTTTCAATAAATATTTTATTATTATTTATTTTTTATTATATTATTTTATTATATTTATTTCTATATAAATGAACATCTATATATACATATTTTATTTATTATGTAGGTGTATTGTATTACTTTAATATTTATTGCTATTTTATTATTATTTTTTTAAATTTTGTTTTTCAAAAAAACTTTTTGGCACATTATCCTATTGCTAGTTTCTGCTTAGCCCAATGGTTGACTGGTAGAGAATGCCTATGGGGCATTAAGCTCGCCTTTTGTACATTACTTTACTGTGAAATAAATATTAAATAAATGAATAAACATTTGGCAGATGTAGGTATGTAGTATCATAGCTGTGTTTGGATTAAAAACGTTTTGTGAATGAAATGGACCTGATGACCTTGGACCAGGAAAGCACGCTTTCGTAGTAGTGTTATATAAACTATTAATTTATTTTTATATGGCCCATCTGATGGTAAACTGCTGGTTACTGCAGACTATGCAATGGCTGGGACACAGCCAAGCGGCTACCGTGAGTTCTCTTTAGACTACGTTTAAAAAGAACAAGCGCATTTATTTATTTTTTAAATTTATTTATCAACTTAGAAAGAAATATTACAATAGAAAGAGTTAGTGTTACAGCATTTGATAAACCACTAAGGTTTGTGATATAATGCTGCCTTTTGCATTGAGACAATAACAATAAACAAAAATTAATTAACATTAGGCATTAACTTCAATAGAGCAAGCTTATGCCTCACTTGTCCATCATTGCTGGAGAAAGTGAGCCGCAAGCCTGGCTTTAATGTTGGTTGGCGTAATACCAATCGCGGATATTAAACGCGCGTTTGCAAAGTTGCAGTAACCAGCAGTTTGTAGCCGACCTAAGGGATCTTTTGTATCCGGGCGCAATGTTGAGAAAGAGGAATAGTCTATCAAATTGTATTTAAAATGAGCGTTACAGTTGTTGAGACTGTTTGCTTCAGCAGGCTTTGTGCATTTTGATTCGTTGTTTATTTGCATTTCATAACGTTTTTAACCCTTTGAACTACAGTGACGCTTGTTTATAAGCGACGATTACAATAGATAGGGCCTCCTATAAGATATTGATCGACCATGTTTTATAGTATAGATCTTAATTATTTATTAATAGTCTTACATTTTTTTTATATTTAGGACGGAAATATTTTTATACAATTTTATTATTTAGTGAAGTTAGTTGGCTTTGGTGTTATGGATCCATAATTACTTAATATTATAAATGGGAAAGTGTGTATGTCTGTCTTCTTTCACAGCAAAACGAAGCAACGAATTGACGTGACTTTTTAAGTGGAGATAGTTGGGAGAGTAAGGGATGGAGAGTAATATAGGCTACTTTTTGCCCCTTTCTAACCCCCCACTTCCCTAAACTGGGGTGCAACGCGGGCGAAACCGCGGGCACAGCTGGTATGGGAATAATTAGTTGCAAAATAGAGGGTTCACAAATTTTTTTAGGGCGCTGTAGACTTCAATAGCTTCTTTCACGCCACCGGAGTCAACATTGAATAATTAGTAGTAGGTAAATTCATATTATATGTAGTATCTAGTACCTAAGAATTGGAGCTGAAAGCGGTTACATATTATTATTACTAATCTGAACACTCACAGTATTTCTCTTTGACACAACCCACGACATCCCGTTGGTACAATCCACATGGGTAACAGCAAGACAGATTCATATTAAAGGTACACCACACGGAGAGCACAAACAAAAATAAATAACCAATCAACCCTTGAGAACTATTTGACATCTGAAGGGGTCCGAATGTTGACACTGCTGCTTTTTTTTGGGAATGGACTCTATCACGCGTGTAGAGTTTACTCGGATAATGCGCCAAAAACACTACTGCTTCAGATTGAAAAAATCTTTTGACAAGTGGCCGAAATTGGAGCTAATGGCGCTCTCACACAATACGTCACGCATTTTGACGTTGATTTTTGATATTTTTGTTTCACGCCATGTCAATGTCACCCACACAACAGAAAAAAAACATTTGTATTCTTTTTTATAGTCCTCGCGACGAAGCGTGGAAAATATAAAAAAAACCGGCCAAGTGCGAGTCGGACTCGCGCACGTAGGGTTCCGTACCACTGATTGAATGAAAAAATTAGGTAATTTGATTTTTGACGTTTAAAAAAAAACTACTGTCTAGATTTCATTCAAACCAAATTTCGTTAGTAGTTTTTATAGTAATACACATCATATATTTTTTTGCAGTTTTATCATGCCCATATTTTAGAAGTTACGGGGGGGGGGGGGGGGGGGACACACATTTTACCACTTTGGAAGAGTCTCTCGCGCAAACTATTCAGTTTAGAAAAAAATGGTGTTAGAAACCTCAACATCATTTTCAAATACCATAGATACCCCACACGTATGGGTTTGATGAAAAAAAAAATTTTGATTTTCAGTTTCATGTATGGGGAACCCCAAAAATTTTGGATTTTTTTCTGATTTTACTTTAAAATCTTATAGCGGTTAACAGAATACATCTACGTACCAAATTTTAATAACGTAGCTCTTATAGTTTCGGAATAAACTGGCTGTGACATACGGACAGACAGACAGACAGACAGACAGACATGACGAATCTATAAGGGTCCCGTTTTTGCCATTTTGGCTATGGAACCCTAAAAAGTGCGAATTGTTCGACTTTCTATGACTATAGAATTTCTTTAGTTAGGTGTGTAAGTTTCCTCACGATGTTTTCCATCACCTACATTCCAAGTTTGAAAACGCATTGGTACGTGGAGAGTTTGAACCGACTTCATGAGTATACATAACATTTATATGAGAGCCCACTGAGATAGGTATTTTGTAAATTCACATCAGGTTGCTATTAATTTTGGGAGTCTGGTGCGCGCATTTAACGGATAACACAACAGAAAAAAAACATTTGTATTCTTTTTTATAGTCCTCGCGACGAAGCGTGGAAAATATAAAAAAAACCGGCCAAGTGCGAGTCGGACTCGCGCACGTAGGGTTCCGTACCACTGATTGAATGAAAAAATTAGGTAATTTGATTTTTGACGTTTAAAAAAAAACTACTGTCTAGATTTCATTCAAACCAAATTTCGTTAGTAGTTTTTATAGTAATACACATCATATATTTTTTTGCAGTTTTATCATGCCCATATTTTAGAAGTTACGGGGGGGGGGGGGGGGGGACACACATTTTACCACTTTGGAAGAGTCTCTCGCGCAAACTATTCAGTTTAGAAAAAAATGGTGTTAGAAACCTCAACATCATTTTCAAATACCATAGATACCCCACACGTATGGGTTTGATGAAAAAAAAAATTTTGATTTTCAGTTTCATGTATGGGGAACCCCAAAAATTTTGGATTTTTTTCTGATTTTACTTTAAAATCTTATAGCGGTTAACAGAATACATCTACGTACCAAATTTTAATAACGTAGCTCTTATAGTTTCGGAATAAACTGGCTGTGACATACGGACAGACAGACAGACAGACAGACAGACATGACGAATCTATAAGGGTCCCGTTTTTGCCATTTTGGCTATGGAACCCTAAAAAGTGCGAATTGTTCGACTTTCTATGACTATAGAATTTCTTTAGTTAGGTGTGTAAGTTTCCTCACGATGTTTTCCATCACCTACATTCCAAGTTTGAAAACGCATTGGTACGTGGAGAGTTTGAACCGACTTCATGAGTATACATAACATTTATATGAGAGCCCACTGAGATAGGTATTTTGTAAATTCACATCAGGTTGCTATTAATTTTGGGAGTCTGGTGCGCGCATTTAACGGATCCTTGCGAAAAAAATAACAAGGGAATAACATTAAACATACCTACATCACTGCTTTCCGCTTACACTGTGCCATCAGCGTATGCTTTGTAGGGCAAATAGATAAGGTCACAAGCGTCCCCTGGGCGTGGGGTAATCTGCATCATAAACGGCGATAGAGGACTCTGTATTAACATATCTTGTTCAAAGGAACACTGCAAATTATAACGTAACCGCTTTACGCGCGGTTCAACATCTGTTCACTTGGGAAGCCTTTCTTAATATCAATGGGGATTATACAATGTAAGATTGTTAATTGATAATAAAGGCGAGTTTAATTAAAGCTGTGTCATAGGTAGTTTGGTTGTTTCTTTTTTTTTATAGTGGCTCGACATAATGGCTTCCCTACGCCTGATGGAAAGCGAAAGAGAAGCCCAAGTCGCTGTGACAACGGGCAAGTAACTGGTCAGTTACCTGTCAGTTGCCACCGCCATGCCGGCCCAACCCTAACCCCCCACGAGCTCCGGAAACTCCGAAACCGGTTTCTGCGAAAATTAAACCAAAAACGGGTTATGGGAACGGAATATATTAGTTTATACTCATGTATAAGGACAGATTTGATCTGAAAATATGTCAATATTATGGCTAAAAATTGTAATTAGTCCGTCTTTTAGCCATCAAGCCCGCCATCAATTAATGTTTGTGCACATTAGTAACCCTTTGCTTTTGCGTTATAAATCTAGTCTATTTACTGTTAAATGACCATCACAGTTAAACTATGGCCGAAGAACATAATTACAAAACGCTTGGTCTACCGCATCGTATCTGTTTCAGTCCCGGCAACTGACCAGTTACTTGCCCGTTGTCACAGCTACTTAGGCTTCTCTTTCGCTTTCCATCAGGCGTAGGGAAGCCATTATGTCGAGCTACTATAAAAAAACAAAAACATATCTGTTTGACTCCCGAGTTCATTAACACGCCGCGTCACGCATTCGCCCGCAAGGTTACATAACGACCCATTGTGACAACACTTGCTTAAGTGTCACGTTTCCTTTTTAAGCGTGATATTAGCGGGAATCCAACTGGGTGGGTGGACAGTCATTCATAGACCGGGCCACTCATTATAGTCTGTTGCGGTCTATTCAATGTAAACTTGGTAATTTAATCCATTTATTGGTGGCTAGCGTAACTGTGTAAGCGCCCACGTGATTTTAGTTTTATTAAAGCAGTCTGTATTGCATCAATTTATAGAATAGCGGCAGCCTGTGGCTTTACCCGCGTAAATTATAAATTGTTATAAATCATAGCCTATATGTTAAACTGATGCATGAGCTATGTTACTGTCAAGTTCATTCAAATCCGTTCAGTAGTTTTTGCGTGAAAGAGTAACAAAAACAAACATCCATCCATCTATCCCTTTATCCAAACAACATTTCACATTTATAATATTAGTAGGATTTCAATATACCTACGGTAGGTATGCCTTTTCCTATTATACAATAGTAAATTCATATTTCTTTGGTTTATAATTAATATAGCAATCATGATTAAAACATTCAAGTTGCATTTTGTAAGTCTATTTTCTCTCTTTTTTTAATTATTTTGTTTTTTTTTTATGTAAGTACCTTGACATAAGTAGTTCGAACAAATTGTTATTAGAAAAACAATAATGTAATATCATAATACTACTTAAAACATATTCAAAAATTAAATAAGATAATCAATTTTCTAAGCAATACCATTTCATATAAAACGATTAATCTACATTTTCACTGTTTTCTTCATTCACTGAATATAATTTTCATTTCGGACCTAATATTGGACGAAAACGGTGCCAAGTTGAGGTAGGTACTCTATTTTATTAAGTCCTTTGTAAAGTGATCCATCAAAGGATTACTTTTCACTTTGGATATTTCCAATTCCAATGCCTTGTACAACCGATCGCTATTTAATCGCTTAAACCCACATCGTTTTCTGTTTGTCCTTTGTTTTTTTTGCGCTCTATTGTTTTATCGGGCGTGTTTTGTTTTTTAACAAAATACGAGCGTTTTTTCGGATGTGTGTTAAGGATTATATAACTGTAATGTACTTTTAATAAATGTCGCCATTCAAGTGGTACCCTATGTATTTTATTCAGTAGCAACTCCGGAGTCAGGAATTTGGTGATAATAGGAGGTGTATTATGTGCAGGGTAAAAATTAAAAAATGGGTGAAGTATGTCAAACTTCGCGGCGAATGCTGTAGAGTTGCCATCGCCTAAATTGTCGGCGCCGGATAACATGGAAAAAAATCCGGACATTTGGGCGAAATAATATGGTTTCATTCGCGGACACTTCAGAATTTTTTCATTCATTTTCTATTATTTTGCCGTGCTTTTTTGATTGTGGATTTATCGCTCATCTATAAGAATTTGATTTTCGATTTCAAAAGTGTCCGGACACTTTCAAAAACCCGGACGGATCCAGGACGTCCTTAAAACTAGGACAAATCCGGGGAAACCCGGACGGATGGCAACCCTACCTCCAAATGACAATTTGTCATTGGGAGAGACCTAAGTCCAGCAGTGGACATTTGCAGGATGATGATGATAGATAACACAGGCGACCAATTTTATCGCAACTATTTTAACACGCGACCGATCACCTCTATTCTACAAATGGTATAAACTAGTACAAACTTAAACTGTTTTTATAAGCTAGTTCATCGTTGACGATAAAGAGACTCGTTTCAATGATCGTAAAAGCATCTATGACCCAGCACTTTTCCAAACAGTTTCGTTTTACGCAAGTACTAGATACATTGTTTCATCGTGTTTTGCCATTACCCGTTTCAGAATTAAGCTAACCGTGTACGTTACTCAGATAGGCATATAATGTATATGTATATTCCGAACAGGGTCCGCATGGGAAATTACGGCTCATACCTTCGTGTGACGAGACGATACGCAAAAACTGTGCGCAAACTGTTTTATGAATGAAACGGCTTTGGCTAGCGAGACTGGTCGAGTGAGTTTGTAGTTACTATGTAGGTAATAGGGAATATGCATGAAAAATAGTTTCATGTATTTACTAATTTATCGTAAAATAGATAAAATTTAAATATACTACGAACAGTGAGAACAAAATCGAAGTTGACTGAAAAACAGCGAGATACAGTCATTGAAAGTAAATATATTATCCGTCTCTCTCACGAAAACAGCTTTTTCAATGGAGTTTGTACGGCGCGCACAGTATGAGACGTCATCCGCTACATCTGATCTCTCTGTCTAAGCAATAATTTTAACGCTTTATAGCTCGTTTAATAGAAAAGACAGTTCAAAAATTTTTCGATATTTATGTATCTGGAAGATAAAAGATCTCAATAAATCCATAAAAAATTCATGCATATGCCCTATGGCCACGCTCTGCAAAGTTATGTCTATGTTCGCCAACCCGCGAGCCCAGCGTGGCGATTTTGGGTATATCCTCTAGAGATTTTTTCCCTAAGTGGCGAACAACTGGAGTCGCCTTCGTTCAGCAGTGGACTATTGCAAGGCAGATGATGACGATGAAGGACTAGCCTAAATTAGACAAAATTCATTACAAATGGAAAGTACGTATTAAATCTTCTACGATTATTCTCCCAATCACATTTCCTTCAGCTAACCCCGTACATCGTATTGCAACTGACAAAATGCATGCACGTAATAGTTGTGACGTCAGCGGCGGGCGGGGTCATCGACCCTTGGCACGGCTCACGTTTGCACAGGATTCACTGAACCCCGGTTAGATTAAGCTGAAGTTCAACTTTTAATGGTGTTACCGGTTCTTGTTGCGTTTTACACCGGTGTTCATGTTATACCGGTAAAGAAAATATGGTTGGATATCATTCAGGAAGTGGATCTGTGTTGAAAACTCGCGTTAAAAGGATAACCATTAGATAATGAAGAGTGTTGCCTGCGTGAGGGAAAAACAAAAAGCTTCAAATTCATTTTTTTAGCGCAATGCACTCATATTACATGGAATTAGCATTAGATTATTTTAATTTTAATAGTTAAAAATTAATAAAGTTTTGGTAGGCGAATCTATTATATCTTATAAATAAAAATAACAAAAATATATATTCCTATGAATGAATTGAGAACCTCTTTCTTTTTTTGAACTCGGTTATTTAAACCGAGTTCAAAAAAAGAAGTAGTAGATGTTTAATTACATGAATAATGTAAATAAACATCTACTACTACATCTGTACTACATCTATGTAATTATTTGACACTCATACAATGCATTCCACTTCCTTGAAATTAGTATTTGAGAACAGATTTGCACGTTAACAGCTCTCCATAAATAAAAATAATTATAACTGTCTGAAAGCTTGTCTGGGAGAGATCGCTTCTAGGGATAGGACCGCCTAAATTGTCTCATTAAGTCTATATTAATAATTAATATTTTACTATTTAACGCAAAGATAGAAATTGTGCTTTACAATGTAAAAATGGTTTAATGTTAGACAGAAAATCGCATCCTACGCCCGAACTGAATCAAATCAACATTCCAGGCCTAATTTTAGGTCTACTCACAGTGAACAAACATTTGTACAAACATAGGTTATCCGCAAATGCTGACACGGACTGATAAATTATGTCATTACCGGTAACCGTAAATCAATGGGAGAATACCGATGATAAATGCTAACTAGTGCAGGAGTAGGTACAATGTTCCATTCGCGCTTAAAATTCAATTTCCTCGTTTTGTATTTGGAAAGCTATTCTTAATTTGCTCTACCGGTCATTTATGAAACCGATTTTGATGCAGGTTAGGTAGGTTTAGGTACTAGTTTAGGCCTAAGCTAATTAGGAGTTTAAAATTGTAAATAGGTGTTCTTGAAGCCATCCAAATGTAAAGTAGGTTATAGATTAGATTATAATTTCACACTGAACAATCGATATAAATCTAGACAAAATAGATAATATTATTTTGTTGTACATGCGGTACAGGTTAATATTAAAATAAAACATTTTAATTTTTCTTTTAAATCTTTTCAAAATAGGTAGACGAGATTCCTGTCAGTCATATGCCGATAGAGTAATAATAAAGATTCACTTTTACTTAATAACGCTGTTTAAGAACCCAAATTGAGTTTTAGCCTGCAAGTATTAAAGTATACTATATTTTATTATGTAGCTTTCAAAAATACCAAGGAAAAGATTTAATACCTACCTACATGTATTCATAACTTCTTGTGTTTAGATTATAATTCTTTATTTAGCCTCATAATAATATCAATAGTTCTATTTTTAAAATCGCGGTTCCAAATAAAACATTTTTTTTTTTTTTTTTTTTTTGGGGTTGGATGGCAATGCACGGCTTGTGCTTATGCCAGTTGCGATAAAAGTTTGGGAAAACTGTTGCAAGGAAAAATAAAATTGGAATGAACGGAACGGAATTTTGATAGGATCAAAGGAGTTATGGAATCGTGAGGAGTTTCATGAAATTGGGTGAGGATGTAATATGACAATATGGTGATAATACAATACACAAATTACAATTTAATATCATTTTTTAGAATGAATTCAGATATGGCATTATAAATATCATAATTTTTTAGTAACAATATGGAAATAATCGATGTAGGGAAAGGAACACGTAAAGTTATTAAACTCACTATAAATGAAGATCGATCATATTTAGAACAACTAAAGAATATATGGTTCAGATCTCCAATCCCCGCGCCACACTCGCACATAGGGTTATCAATTATGTGAAATCTAGCTAGATTTGCAGGGGAACAAACATGACCCAATCGCATTCTTATGATACTGGTAGTGGCAATTTTTCCAAGTCTTATTTTAGAGAACCACGGCTTTAATGCAATTTCATTTTGAATCAATTTATAGTGTTTTGCTTTGAATTGAGTGGTATGATCCCAATTTACTTCCCAAGTCCTATGAAGATAGACTTTGGCCAAATGAACTAAGTCCTCACAAAAGTTTTTATATGGGGTTAAATCGCCACAAAGAACAGCTTCATTTGCCAACTTGTCAGCTCTAACATTACCATAAATGTTTTTATGGCCAGGAACCCACATAAAACATATTTCAAACCCCCTATTTACACATTGATATAGTAGCTTTTTGCAATCAAAGATAACTGTATTAATAGTATTACATTTAAATGGAAATTTTTCTAGGGCTTGAAGAGCGCTTTTCGAATCTGAGATAATTAGAGCTTTCGGAAGTTTAAACAATAATACATATTCAAGAGCCTTGAAGATGCCAAAACATTCACCAGTGAAAACAGAAGTTTCAGGAGGAAGTTTAATCTTTTGTACGATTCCATACTCATGATGATACACGCCCACACCTACAGGGCTTATACCATTATGTTTAGATGCATCGGTATATATACAATGGTAGTTTTCAAAATCCCTGGTTAAAATAAGATTAAAATGAATATCAGCTTTGTTATCATTTGGAATATTGAGATCTAAATTAACATTAGGTTTGTGGATCAATGAATTAAAATCTGTGGCAAAAATGGGCAGATATGATGATTTATGGGTAGGTGCTTCTAAAGAAATAAACTTACGGTAACTTATTACAAGGCATGGCATATCTTTGCGAGACCAATAAGAAGAACTTTCGATATAATCTGAAAGAATTTGTAATTTTGAGTGTAATAAATGGTTAGAATGCTGCAACACACGGAAAAGAAAACGGTCGCATAAATATTGTCGCCGGAATTTTAAGGGTGGATCACATAACTCTACTTGTAAAGCATTGATAGGGCTAGTTTTCATAGCGCCAGCTACAATTCTTAAGGCTTTCGATTGCACTTTATCTAATTTGGCCATAGCAAGAACACTGCAAGGCTCCAAGAGAAAGGTTCCATAGTCTAGAACACTCCTTATCAATGCGTTGTAGAGTAATTTTAAAGAAAAAGGGTGTGATCCCCACCATACGCCAGTGAGGCATCTAAGAATGTTAATAGCACGTTCACATTTAGCAGCAATATA